>OZ038004.1:15134116-15284116 GCA_964035705.1 Porites rus | reverse complement strand
GAAAGTGCAATGATTATTATTAACGCAACCTTCAGGTATGTTCTACCCACGAGGTTACAGAGAGCAAATGCAGTGATTATTATTAAATGTAACCGTCAGGTATATTCTACCCACGAGGTTACGGAGAGCCAAATGCAGTGATTATTATTAATGTAACCATCAGGTATGTTCTACCCATGAGGTTAGAAAGAGAAAGTGCAATGATTATTAACGTAACCTTCAGGTATGTTCTACCCACGAGGTTACAGAGAGCAAATGCAGTGATTATTATTAATGTAACCTTCAGGTATGTTCTACCCACGAGGTTACAGAAAGCAAATGCAGTAACAATTATTAGATTTTAGTGCAACTATCAGGTTGAGTTCCTCCATTAAAAGAATTTTTTGCTAGGGTTAAACAAGTTTGGCTTTCATGAGTTTCAAGGTGCAAGAAATTATCAGTATAGTTATAGCACACAAACATTGTCATCTAATTTTTCGCACGTAGCCGGAATAAGCCAAGAAATGAAGCATATATAACGAAAAATCGTCCTCAGATGATCTCCATATTAAGTAAATTATACTAAACGTCGCGAAAGAAATTATTGTTTGTATTCGTTTTATCCATCGTAAAAGCGATGAGTCATCCCATGACATTCGGTATATTAAACAGAGGTAATACTCACGGGTTTCACGAGTTGTATGCACTATTTTTCGCCGAGAAACAAATTTAAACTTCAATTCTTACCTTACAGTAGTCCGTTCTTTTACCTTGCATTCGACAGCAAATCTGTTAAAGGCGAACAAAGCGATTCCGGCACTCTTCTTTATGATGAGTAGCAAGCCGCAGGAACTGAAGCCGCTTGACTGAAGTAAAATCCACCGATATGCACAGCATTCTCACTACAAATATAAACAAACATCGCGGGGAAACAAAGATGAGGAGGAAAAAATGCCAGATCTTCGCCTCGGTAATGTATTCCAGCTACCATTCCGGCGTATCTCCAGAAGGTGGACTCGAAGTGGGACCTTGTGATTTTTTGCGCGCAAACTAATTTATTCTGGCGCGAAATGAAGATTAACAATATGTATACTGAAATCTAATCCACGACAAGAAGATTTTCACACTGTAGCGCGACATATTAAATGCCTATTTTTACAAGTACGCGGAGAAAGTGGTCCACTAGTTTAACTTTTTTAAGATGAATTTACTCCAGAAAAGCAAAATGAAATGTTTTATCTCTATGTTGTTTACGTGCCTGATTAGAAGGCAGAAGTAAATTCATCATACAGACCCCATCAAAATGAAAGTACACGAATGAAACGGAATAAGTCTAGGACGGTTTAGTTTCTACTCAGCAGCTTCTTTGCTTTTAAAGCAAAAATTTAATGTTGCAGTCTGTTTTAAACATTGGCATATCAACGCGCACAGCCATTGAATGAAAACAACAGTCACGATCACGTTCGTCGAAACCGACCAGACGCGCGCGACCTACCACTGTTATGGTAAGCAATTATCCTGAAGGTGTTAATGTTCCCGTGACAGTCTTCGCACTGAAGGTTTAAATGGTAAACCGAACGGTCGCTTTGATCATCAGAAAGACCTGTCAACTTTGATGATTTAACTGATTAAATTACGGGACAGAAATTTTACTGCTTGCGGCTCCTCGTGCACCCTCCTTGATCTCCATAATTCTTCATAAGTTACTCAGCCTCATTCATCAATTGTTAAATAACAATAACAATAACAATAACAATAACATTTGCTGCAATTGATTATATTGATTCTAGTAGTATTAAGCGTCGATTAAGAGAGTCCCTAAAAGAAGTTTTAAGTTTAGCGGTGCTATGCTTTGGAACCAACTTTCCACTGAGGCAAATCTTTCCGAGTCACTCCCTTCATATTAAAGAAGCACATTAGAATGTAGTTGGGTCTTGCCAAGCTGTGTATATCCTGTATATCGGTCTGTCTGAGGTCTATCTGTCTGTTTGCCTGTTGTCTGTTTGTCGGTCTGTCTGTCTGTTTGCCTGTTATCTGTCTGTCGTTCTGTCTGTCTGTAGTAGTGGCAGAAGTTGAAGTAATTGAGTCTTGACCTTTACGGCCTTCATGTGTCAACACGCCCTCCATGGAAACCTACCAGCCATATGTGTTTATGAGGTTAGCGTTTTTTTCGTCCGATTTGAATTTTTTAAATGAAGTATCATATCTACCTACCTACCAATCATCTCTACCTGCCTACATTAGCCACGGTCGGCCTTAAGTTTGTTAGTTAGCTGATGACGTTTTCAGAGCAGTTAAGTAAGGACCTTTTACCTCTTTTTACTTCTACGGTATTGTTAATGTATTTGAATATTTGTCGACGAGTTTCTTTTTAATTTATTACGATCCGATTAAGCGTTATTAGGTTGATAAAGAAATCATTTTTGTTTTTTTATAATTTGTACCTTTTTTTCAGCTACACACGAAGAATGGGGCTATGCAGATACGAACAATGATGGTTTGTATAAAGCAACAATGATAGTTGATCACTTCCTTCGATCTGTACCGTGAGAAACCCGAAGTCCTTCTAATATTAGAGGCAATTTGTAACATTATACATGAACCATTAATAATTAAAAGCGAGATAGCAAGATATCAAGTACTCGTCTTGGTCTTTTTTTGCTACACAGAATGTAATTTGTTTTTGATCCTTGAGATTTTGGCACAGCACAATTTCTTCTGAACGCACTCCAGGGTCTAGAAATAAATTATATGAAACCAATGATTGTTATGGGAATTCGTTGTTTTTATTTGCCATTGGTTGAAATAAAAAGTCTCGCGCCATCAATTCTCAATTGGCGAGAGGAAAGGCCGTGGCAAGGTTAGTATGTGCGCTTTCACCAAAAGAAAGGGCTGATTTATATGTTTTCATCGAAGTCTTTTTTCTTAATTGAGTTGCCAGCTCCTACAATGATTACCCATTGTAGTTCACTAGCAATCTATGGAAAACCTCGTTGTAATAAAAGGAACAGGAATCATGAATTTATGCAATCTTGTCATTAGTAATTGCACCCCCACCCCCGCCAACACCGGGCAAATAACCAACACTTAAATAGATGAGTGGAAGGGACATTTACTACCCCTCAAAAAACGGAAAAAAGGACGGTTGGGCGGATAAAATTGAAGACTATTAAAAAGGATTGCAATTCGGGATTTAAAAACTGTTCGGTCCAACATTTTTAAAGCGGGTTATTTTTGTTTGTCAGCCACTCAGTTTTAACGCTCGCGAGACATTTCTGATCGTCATAATACAACGCGGTGATTTTATTATATAGGCACGATTTGTTTTAAACGGTATGTTTCACAGCGAGATTTTTAAGATCAAAACTGAATAGACTAAAGTGAAAAGATCGTTTGTTTTAAATGAGCCCTTTTTTTGAAATTAATTACAGTGCTAGGCCCACCAGACTGGAAAGATAGATATGAGGACTGTGGTCATCGAAAGCAATCCTCAATAAACATCGTTAAGAGCGAGACCATCAAGAAGAGCTTCAGTCCTCTAAAAATCACTTTCGACAACGCAAGGGGCCTTGTTACTGGAACGTTTATAAATACTGGACATTCACCTCAACTTGATATTGCTGATTCCAATGGAGCTTCACTGACTGGGGGTCCACTGGGGGACAAAACGTTTGAATTGCTCCAGTTTCATGTTCACTTTGGATGTGCTAATGATCGCGGATCTAAGCACACCCTCGATGAAAAACTGATTTTCAGGTGAGGTAAGTAACAAAAACCACTTGGAACCTTTTTTTTGTGTCTATCTGTGGCAGTAAAATCTCAGTTTTCTTGTAGCTAGGCCCTGGACGGTCTGTCAGGGCACAAATCCGCTGGTCAAAACGATCGCCCAAGACAAGATAGCCTACCTTTCCGACACTAGGAGCTGACCGAAGTCATTAGCTCCATTTTTCAACTGCAATTATACTGATAATAACTAGGGGCAAGTGCCAACGAAGCGAATTTGTTTATCTTTTGTGGAATGTGCCTGTTCAAATCTTCGCGATATTTTTTTTCATAATTTTAGAGGTTTAACATGGATTCCGCTATAGAAAAGGATGGCACCCAACTTCAAAACAACAACTTTGGCACATTCTAGGCTTTCACTTTTATTAAACAATAACAACATGGCTTGAAGCTTTTTTGGTAAGTTTGTACTTATGTTTCATGGAAAATTCCATTGTCTGAAAACTATAAACGTTAGAGAGAACGTTAGAAAGATCTCAAATGAGGCCTTTGACTGCTGAAATTAAAAATAATAAGGAAATTCCGAGCAACAGCGTCATCAGGGATATGAAAAATATTTTGCGTGGTAATATACATAAGAAAAAATTGGTGTAAAGTAACATGTGTCAAAAGCGTAAGAATGGGGCGGAATGTACCAGAGGTATGAAAATATAAACTTGAATAATATACAAAGATCTAATGAGCGATTATCACAGGACAAAGAGTCTCTTGAAATGCATATTGATAGTCTTCAAACCAAATTCGTTGCATTCCTCACGGGAGTTTTGGGCTGTCTCAATGTAAATCGAGCAGCAAAAAAACATACTGGTTGACAAAATCTCTCGAAAGACATAAATAAATTCTAAAAAAAAAGGCCGGCAAATACGTTGCATTCCTCACGGGAGGTGAGGACTGGCTCAATGTAAATCGACCTGCTAAGAACACGAATGATCTGATAAAAGTTTTGAGAATATAACCCTATGCCTTGATCAACTACCGCTTGAAATTCAACTCACAAAGGAAAAGAGAACACTGAAAACCCTGGTTCTGAGTCGAGAAGCGAACACACTACCTCAGTGTAAATCGAGCTGCAAAGAACTAGCTGGGTCTGACAAAAATTTGAGCGTAATCCTATTCCTTGATTAGCTGCTGCTTTAAACGCAATTTATAAAGCAAACCAAAGCACTTAAATTGCCTTTTCAAACTAGAAATCGTATTGAAGTTTGCTCACCTGTTGGGTCCTCTGAACAGACAACGAACAGCTGCACACTGAATCACCTAATTTCGGACTTTCCTAGTCCCTAGGCCTCATTATTATGCGAGGCCGATGCGTTTCGGGTCACGTGGTCCGAGAAAGTTTTTGAGGCCTAGACAAACTCGGAGAAGTGAGACATTTTGTCTCACTTGGAGCGGAGCTTTTGGAAGCGGGCGAGCTGTCAATAACTTTTCCGCGCTAATGAAAGATGTCCAGCAGCCACGGAGAGTACAGAGGACCGAGCATTTTTATTCTATGCACGTTTTCATTGTTGAAAGTCGTTTGGCCTTTCTTTTTCATTTATCTCCTTAAATTAATTTGAACTTTATTTCATCTCAAAAACTATTTGTAGGCTAAGCAAAACAGCGTCGCAAAAAAATTATTTGATCAAGAATCGGAAGGTAAGCTAAAGAAATAAGTTTATATTTATTCTTGGATATGACAAGCTATCTTTCGTTTCTCTATTTTCGCTTGCTCCTATAAATTTCTCGTTATCATTTCACTACGAAATACTTTATGTAATTAATTTTTTGGATTTGGAAGCTTATCAAACTAATCGGACAGGCTGTTGAATTTGGTCCCTAAATTTGGTAGAATGTCGACAAACTACTGTTTCAAATCTTTTTATCAATAAGGACTATCATTTTAATGGTTCATTTGAAGATGAACTAAAAGAGAAATTACTTGCACGTTATACAGTAGTATACTTTCCGATTCAAAGTAATATTCTTGTTCTTCTACAACACGAACTACAATCACAGACAAAAGTAGTTGGGAAGGTTGTACAACTTAACAGTAGTCCATTTTAATCCTGAAAAAAGAGAGTTTCCTCTTTTGCTCAATATCCCCCGTCCCCCCTATTCAATGTTGGGATATAACAGAATAATTACGCGTACAAACGTTAACGTTTTGATCAACATTGGGCCAGGGGCGGGGGGAGGAAGAAAAAGTAGAGGTAAAAAGAGCAACCCTCCCAACACTTTTGACGATGATTGTAGGTTAGTTATTTTTGTAATAGTGTCAATAGTGCCGATCTTTAGCAAAGGATATTCACGCGCAAAGTTATTTATAGATTATTTCAGTTGACCGTGTGAATTTTTCGAAATGCAAAAATGCTCACGCATGCGCACTTCGAGATTGTCTAGGCGTCTCCCGGCCGTTCGTCTCGGATACGTCACCGAAATGCATTGACCGAGAGGGCCTGAAAAGACGCCGTACAGGGACTAGGCAAATTTCGGACCACGAGTTGTAAATACAAGGCCATGACGTCACTACCCAAATATGGGGTCTTCCTTACACCCAAATATGGTCAAAAATGCAGCTTTTGCCTACATTGCGCGGTGTTATAATTCTGCCTTCTGCCGCGTTCGAAGGCAGCTATTTCCTTAGGATTACGTCTCTTAATGGGACGTTCCATCTACTTGAAACAAATGTTGCCCACAAGAAAATTGTTAAAAAATGGTGATTAAAAGTAAAAAAAAAAAAAAACGTTTTTATCATAATTCTCTCAGGCTCCCACTCCCATAAACTTTGGAAACCCTGACACTACTTAAGGATACGACAAACGAACATTTATACCCTATTGAAAGCTCAAACCCAAAAATGGGTAATAAATTCAAGGGAGAAACAAGAACAAAGAATTTGAAAATAACACACGAACCTATATTAAATCGATTTCATCATACTCCAAAGTTTTTTTTGTTTATGCATCTACCTTATAAAGTTTTCTATCAAGGTGGTCCTGAAATGAATAGGCACATTTGCTCCACTTAATATAATAAAGATCGTCACGTTTTGAAATCCGCAATTACTGGGTTATTCTCCCCCCCCCCCCCCCCCAAATCTCGAGAATGTGCGAGTAACTCTGTTGAAAATGCAATCCCTTCATGACAGTCAATCCAGTGGTAAAAATGCGACCCCATCCAGCGGCACATCCCCATTAACCTATTACTACGAAGTGCCCTCCCCCCCCCCCCCCCACCCCTTCCCCGCCAGCCCCTGGGTGCGGCACATACTTATCTAGGTGCAAGAACCAATTGTCTTGTGACTTAAAAAGAAAGGGTTTTTTTTGCCTGGCGCCGAACACGTGCTTTTGCTTCCACTTTTAATTGACCAGTTAGCATGTCTACGTCTGCAATGTGATTGGCCAGATGAGCTACGTTAGTTTTTGTTTGCAACACATTATTTTCGCAAAGGGTGACACGCTGGGATGCGAAAGTATGAGTGAAGCATGACCTTCCAGAGGTTTTAATTTGAATGGAATCCCTCGTAGTCACCATACGCGTCCCGTTACTGGAATAAACTCATTGTGAATAACTGTGAGCTTTTGCTCTTTTCCTCAGCTTCATATGGTATTTGATGGCCCTGGAGAAGAGCTAGCAGTCGTAGCCCTTTGGATTAAGGTACACCCCACTTCTCTGGTTACTTTTCCTTATTCCCTAGCAATAACAAATATGTGAACAAATCGCGACGCAGTTTTGCGTTTCTTTAGTTGAATAAGTTAGCGTCAAAATAAAAATTGTTTCAAGGAGTCATTTTTTTTTTACAACAAAATGCGATTTATATGACCCTCCGAAAAAAAAATCATAATACTTCATGGTTAAAAATTAAAATTGCTGTTTGTCAATTTATACGAGAATACCTTTATTGTGTCCTTATAAATCAAAAAAAAATTGTAGTGGGTAAAAAGACTTTCTAGCTCCAGTTTTTTTCACCGAATATGCCTGCCGCTAAAAATTGATCTACGGAAGAATGGATATTTAATTGTTCAAAAAGACAATTAAATAAATTGGCAATAACGAATATTATTATATGGCTGAGTCTGTTTTTGATGAGAACGAAGCTGAAGTAGCAACTGAATCGTAACCTCACCGAGGAAGAGAATGCTACTCAGTGTTTGAAAATTTTAACGCAGATCACAATTGAAGACGAGAATGAACTGGCAGAAAGAGAAGCAATCCCAAAAACAATAAACGAGCGAATCCTTGGACAATGACAACAAACTTACCTTGAAAAGCTTCTTTGCCTTTTGCAGTGTTTTGTTTACAAGGACAAACAGAGGAAAGACGGAAACGACTTCTAGACAGACAGTGTCCGGTTTCCAAAATACTCCAGCGTTACATTAAAGGGTTAAAACTTACAGTGCTCTTAGTTTTGACCAGATAAACTTTTTCAACATGGCGAATTTGTTTTTAGTTCCTCTGAAAGCCTTTGTTACGTGCTATTGTTTTCGTGCGCCAATAAAAACTTTCTTTTTTGACGCCTGTCAAATGACTGTCAAATCGTGCGTTCTGCACGTTTGTTTCCGGTCCCCCAAACAGGAAGAAGCCATATAATAAACATCTTATTAGCCTCGTTTTTTCGGTCGGCACTGTAAATTACGGATCCTTGTTTTTTCCCATCGATTTATGGCCCCCGCGCTTCGTGCTTGGGCCATAAATCGATGGGAAAAAACTCGGTCCGTAATTTACAGTACGGACCGAAAACTCGGCTAATAAGAGGTATATATTTCAGCTTCCTTGGCTACATCTAAGAAAAACGTAGAAGTAGAGGGACGATAAATAAAAGGTTGCAAATCACACAAAGTTCGATCTATTGAATTATTTACAGGCGCCCTCCAAAGGAAACAAAATTTTTGGAAAGTTAGCAACTCTGACACAATACATCTTCGAAGTTGGTAGGTATATCAGAATACTTAAAAAAGGTTAAACACGAAGAACATGTGAACAAATCCTTACTGTCCCTTCTCGCTTTTATTCTCCGTTTATTGGCAATCGGCGACGCCCGCCCTCTTCTTCCTACACTTGCACAGTTTATCAGCAATCATTTTATCCTTTAAGTTCCAATATCCAAGTACAAATTCTCCAGACTGATCTTCATGCATTTCCTTAAAGAATAGGTCGAGAGATTTGAAAAAAGGATCAACGCACTTTCTGCTTGGTAATCATTTTATTAATTCACTGCCCCCAAAACTTATTTTACACCAAATTTACTCAGTGCAAATATGGTGCATGAAAAAAGTGCAATTTACAGTTAAATCAAGGGCAGAGATGTTAAATACCTCATATGCCCTCAAATTTACAACCCATTGTCAATTGGGATGCAAATGAGGTATTTTTACCATCTTTGCCTTTGATTCCCTCCTAGTTTGACTTTTTTGCGCTATATTTGCCGAGGGCAAATCTGTGTAAATCTAATTTTTCCTTCAGTGATTATGACCTCTCCTCTTGTTTGTGCTTAATATTACTAGTAAAATTGAAGATGATGTTGGTTAGGCCCTGGGATTTAAAGGGTTTAACTGCTGATGTCACTGCTCAGTAAGGGAGGATGTCGTTGCTCTCGTTGCTTACATGATATAATTCAATTTTAGTTTGGTATAATTTTAGTTCAATCTTGTTATTTTACCATGTTAAAAAATTACTAAAATATGCCAATAAATAACTATAGCACAAAAAGTGAACTAACAAATGAAAATTATTGAGCTGCTTTTAGGAAACTTTGAAGAGCTCAAATTTGCCAAAAACGTTTTTGAACAAGACTTGAGAACACGTCAGATCTCTGCCTTGTTTGTAGAAAACGCGGCTGCGAGCGATCAAGGTCTATGGGAACGCGCGTTAAGTGTTGGCGTAAAAGACTTTGGGAAGGGTCGGAGTTTTCCACTTCGCTTTCCCCATGATCCCTTGCGCGGAACTAAAATCACTCCAATCGATCCCGATTACACGTCCCGGCGGTAGAGCGCGCCTGGCGAGGTTCGAGGCAGCTGAAATCTTTAACTCGCAGAACGATGTGTGGCTCAGCTGCTTGAACGTTTAAGGAAACCATTTAATGTCACCCTATTTTACAGGTAAAACTCATACTGTTGACAAGACCCATGGAATTTATCTCATGGATCTGATTCCCCAACATTGTTCAAACGGTAATGGCAATGGTAATGGCAACGGTAATGGCAATGGTAATGGCAACGGTTATGGCAATGGTAATGGCAACGATGATGGCAATGGTGATTGCAATGGTAATGGCAACGGTTATGGTAATGGTAATGGCAATGGTAATGGTAATGATGATGGTAATGGCAATGGCGGAAATGGCCACGGCAATGATAAGGATCCCAAAAGTTTGACTTTAGAATGTTACTACAGTTACGAGGGTTCCCTCACTACGCCTCCTTGTTTTGAAACAGTACACTGGATAGTTGTTAAAGACTATCTCCTTCCCTCTACCAACCAGGTATCTAATGCACACTAATATGAATAACTTAGTTTTACAACTGGGAGGATATGACACTCTACAAGTACACTAGAGTGTTTATACTTAAAACGTGTAAAAGGCAGTAGAATGCTACGCACTATTTTGCACTAATTCTGTTGTCTTCTTTTGTTTACCTCTTGATTTTTTGCATTATTTGTTAACATCTGTTTCACGGTTCAACTAAAATCCCTTTAAGATACGGAATCTGATTAAGACCGGTCAGTGTCACAATATATAGCGATGACCGGAGCCAATTCTAGGCATGTATTGCGTTAACTACTATGCAGACCATTACAGGATACATTGAAATTATTGTCAATGCACTACCAAAAACTGTGTTTAAAACAGTCTATGATGCATTGTACGTCAAATTTTCTTATCACACCGGCGTCTTTACTTTTAAGTTGCATAGCCATAGACATCGATAATGTTAGTTCAAATTGTGCTAGAAACAATTAGCTTAAACCAGATGATGGGTCGTAAGTTTCCTTACTTGATATATTTTAATTTTTTTTCGGTGTTTCAGCTTAACAAATTCAGGAAACTTAAGGGTGAACATGGTAGAAATCCTCCTCTCATGTGCGACAACTACAGACCAATCCAACCACTGAATGACCGCACTGTTTACTCCATCACAAATAACGATTAGTATCAACTCCATGTGCAATGAAACAGATGAAGAAAACGCTAGCAGTAATCATAATGGTAAACATAACCATGCACTGTAATATTTGTTTAGTGAAACCCCGTTAATGCGGACACTCTGAACACTGAGGGGGCATAGAAAGACTGTCACGAACGGGGTGTCCTTATTAAGGGCGTTGAATAGAGAGGAGAAGTGTGACGTCAAGTTACCATGGTAGCCAAATTTCTGGATGGCAACGACGACGGCGACAGTAACGAGAACGACAAAAAAAGATAAACCGATAGGTTTAGATCAGCAAAACAACAACTTTGCACATTCATCACGCTCTTTTTGCACATTTCTTAGCCGTCGTTGCACGACTGCGACACGAAACTTCCTAATTTCACGCGCCCGCTTTGCAGAGTAGGTGAACACAACACAAAAAATTACTTTTTCTTTTTCTAAAATCAGATGGGGTCCTCTCGGATTAAATCAGAAAATTTTGCCAACAATTGACAAATTAAACGAAATTGAATAAGATCGATGAAGTTTGAAATAATGCGAATTTGCCTTTTAAGTGAATTTTCGGTTTGTTGTCAAGCAAAAATTTTGCTACCATGGCGACGTGACGTAACGACTTCTCCTCTCTATTTAGGGAAAATAAAAGGGCGTTCTTTCCCCAGGGACAAAGCAAACTGCTCGTAATAATGAGATGTCCGTATTGAGCGGGTATCGTAAAGCGGGGTTTGACTGTATCTAAAAAGCAACTTTAAGAGACACTTTTGAGAGATTATAATAAAAGGAAACCGCAAATTGCTAGGAACAGCCGACGACCGCTTTACCAAATTGGTTCTATGAATAGCCTGTTGAAGCGCTTTTAATGTTCGGAAAAAAAAGTCCGGTTTATATCAAGAGAACCTCATTTCCCGGGTAACCTAGGGTCACTCTCCCAGCTGAGTCAACTTTAACGAGCGTTTATATGGGAACTGCATAGGAAGGTGATCCTTTTTCCAAACTAACAACGCTCCCACGTGCTCTGATTGTCTCTTTAAGCCCGAGTTGACCCGGCTGGGCGAGCCAAAGTTTTTATATGGAGAAACGTTTCGCCCGGCTAGGAGGGTGACCCTACCACCATGACAACAAAGTTGACCCGGCTTGGTGGGTCTCTCTTCTAATCTGGTTCGCCTCGTTTTGTAATGAGATGTATGAAATGTTAGTTGGCTCATCCGCCAGGCAGGGTAGCTCGCCAGTCGGGTAGGCAAGTGACTCTTGTACTTGGGACACCTTTTCTACATATAAACGGTGCAACTTTTTATTTATCTTTTCGGTCATCAGATGGTAAGCTTTTACGCCTTGTCCAATTTACTAGGCTTACCCTTAATACTTTAACCTTGGATTCTAAAGTAGTAAGTTTTACTTTTGACTAAACCTTTAAAAATTTGAAATAGTGAAATCTATCTGATACCAATTTCCGTCACTGTTTTTAAAACTGAAAATTGTAGGAGGTCATTTAATAGGAATAATGGCCGAACTAGGAAGTAAAATGTAAAAACCCAGTTTTCCATAATCTCAGATAAATGGAGTAGTTATTCTTGGCTGATTACAGAAAACGGTCGTTTGGGTGTTCCTCAGTCCCTTAGTGCACAAGCGACGATATCGCTTTTAACGCAGTTGATTCTAATTTTATTTGTCACTGATGTATCTAGTTTGTTCAGTTAATAAACTGTTGGTGAGAAAGATAACGAAGCTGGTTTTCTAGATACCGTAATTTATGCCAGCTGAATATCTTGGCTGTCTTCAGCATGGACTCCACATAACCCCGTTCTCGTCCAGGGGTTTGTACTACAGTTCACGCTTTCACGCTTACTTTGTTACGTAGACGTCGAAGTGACTTGTAACTTACAGCCATCCCTCCCAGGGTTTAACTTAACCTCGACTTATTTTAAAATATACCTCCTTGTTTGTCTGCTTTGTTTCCCCAATGAAGGTCTCCGGAGAACTTGCCACTTTGTCTTTTCAAAAATCATGCGTATATATGCACGGGAATAAGTTCAGTATGACCGATCGACATTAGGGAGATGAAACATATAACAGGATAAAGAGGCCTAAATGCCATAGTTTCCGTATTTTTACGATAAAAATGACAGTACTTGAGTTTTTGATAGTGTCGTTTTAAAGCGAGCAGTAAAAAAACTCTCAAAATTACTTAGTGGGCATGCGTCGACGAAATCACATTTTACTTGAGTCTCAGCCGCAATGAATAATACGTTTCTTTTGTTTTGTTCCCACAACACTCAGAACCAATTATGAACTCTATTTTTAATGTATCGAAATTGGTCTTTTATTTTCATTTCTAAATCAAACACTTTTCTGTTGCCCTTTTTTTCAAAAAGAGGCTTAGGGCAAATTTCCAGACATAGCTTAAAAGATCCTGGCATTGCTCATTCTTGACCTTGGAGTTTAATACTTGCATAATATCTCCAGTCTTACGGTCTCGTCATTTTAAAGCAGTGAATTAAACTTGCTAAGTAGAGAGCTTCAATGCTCTTTAAAATATTACAGGACCGTGAGACTTGAGTTATTATACAAAAGTAGATATATAGCCTTTACGTTCAAAATGGCTCCTTGCGCATGCCTGAACAAAATTGTCATTGACAAATGGCACCGACAAGTTGATACCTAAACTTAAATTTTCAAAAAAAATGTATGGTTCCCAAAATATTTTTTGTGAAGGAACATCATATCATATTGATAAATTAAAGTACCTTTAGTTAATCAGCAAAATCAAAACCTTAGCCCAAAGCTTATCACGTGCTACAACCGTGGCTAATCTGGGAGCTACATATAAACGGGGAGTTCAATGGTAAAATGCAGGGGTGCTCAAGGCATCCATATGCAACCCAGGGCTCTGTGATATTACCAGAATTTAAAATATCAGCAAGTCTACAGCGACAAACCTTTGAGTGTTGCCGAATCTCCCAGTTGTAGACCTGGTTCAGTACAATAATAACTTGAAGAAAATCATAAAACGGCAAACTGATCCTTATAATTAAAGTTAGGTTTCGGAAAGCGAAAATAGTCCGAAATTTGTTCCAAAAAGTTCAGAATCTTATTTTAGTGCAAAAAGCGCCAAAAATTAGTGCGTTTCAAAAAAGACTTAGAAAAAAAATTAAAAATTTCTAAAACAATAGCTGAAATCCCAAAGGCTAAGTATTGTTCTGTCTTTTGTTTTCTTTAAACAATGAATGTATGCATAATTAATGTATGGGGTTATACGGATATTTTCCTTTGATATAAGAGCAATAAAAAATTTATTTTTTTAAAAAAACTCTTTTTATAACGCATCATTTAATAACAACGACAGTCGTTACCGTACGTTCGATTAATATTTTAATCATTTTAAGAATTTTATATTTTTTAAAAGTGATTCTTTAGTTAAATTTCACTGTCTATTTATTATAAGAGTTCGTTTTAAACCTCAGTTTATTTAGTTTCACTTGGCTTCATTGCAAGGAGCACTAGATCATAATTATTTACATGTCATATTTTGAGTTATATAAAAGTAGTAATTAAAATTACAGTGAAACCTGTATTAAGCGGCACCCTCGGGGAATGCTTTAGTGTCCGCTTAATACAGGGTGTCCGCCTAATACAGGTTTCGATAGATAACGTCATATGAGGTGTCAAATGCCATTCAAATGAACAATGGAAACGTTTAGAATACTCCCAGAGACTGTGACGATGTACGTTTTGCATTAATTTCTTTATCAAAGTGGAACAATTGATCATAGTACCATAAACAAAGATTGCAACTCAAATTTAATTGAAGAAATCAGACGAGTGAAACAAGCTCTATACAAACAAAACGAAATAGAAAACAATACTGTACTGTGAAACTAATCAAATAAGCTCGCCAAGTCATGTTTTTTAATGTGAAATCGAAAAATTTGTGGGTGGCAATTCGAGGCAATCTTTCGCATTTCCGGTGTCTAGCGTGTTGGGTGGTGGAATTTAATTACAAGTGTCCGTTTAATATAGGTTGGCAACAATAGAAATGACCATTTCAGGTACCTTTTAAGGTGTCCGCGTCCGCTTAATAGAGGTGTCCGCTTAATAAAGGTTTCATTTAAAGTAAATGAGGGAAATAAATTTGGGGACTTCGGCTAGTGTCCGCTTAATACGGTGTCCGCCTAATACAGGTTTCACTGTACTATAATCAGTATTAAGAATATAAGATTACGTCATACTCACGTGGGTATTGCGAGGCAACATTTGGTGAGTTTGGCGAGGAAACGAAATTTAAAACTGTTTTCGAAGCACTGGGCCATCATCGCTGAGCTAGCGATTCTACACGACCGTTTTTTTCTTTATAACTCAATATCGTTGACATCTTGTACGAAAGCAAAGTTAGCATTATTTGCACGTTATTGAGAAATTTTAATATTTAAACAGCAAGAACGTGTAAACTGCAACTGACACTGAAGTGTCACAATCAGGTGTTCTTTGTAAATATCATAGCTTTGCATTTGCTTGGAAGCCTTTGGTATGGCCCGATGTTTACATAGAAATGATTTAAACTGCGCATAATTCGAATTACCAAAACGTCTCTTTCAATTTTGATTTCTCACCGAAACATTCTGCAATAACGACTGTTTACAGACGATCGATATACGGAACAACTTACCTTAGGGGTGGACCATTTGATTTTTGATGGGGGGGTTGTGCAAATCCCAAAAAAAATATCGAGCATATGTTTCTGGTTAAAAAAAAATTTCTTGCAGAATTCTTAAGAAGGAAAAACAAATCGAGCAGCTTTAACCTGGGCGTGGCAAAGGATTTTGCGTGATGCGTGACGGCCGCAGAAGTAGCTGTGAGTCACATGATACAGGACTGGGCATCACATTTTTTGATGCGTGAATTAGTATTTAGCAAGCGGGACGCATGATTTACCAATTAGATTTCCTATTAAAGTGAACCCTCTGATCTAGAAGGATATTATGATTCGAAGATATTCATGCATTCAGATTCCCACCCTAACAGTTGTCACGTGCAGGTATTTTTGTAACAAAATAAGATTTACTTTATAGAAAAGGAAATGGGACAAACAAGAGTAAAGGCAGGCCACATTGAATTGGTACAGGGTTCAATATATACAAAGAATGTGAAACGGATGCGCTGGATATGTGCACTAGACAAAAGACGATCAAATAGATCAAAGAGCATTTTTTCCCTCTGGGTCATTCGTGTTTTTGCAGAGTTCTATTACTTTTGTGTTCATTGCCTGGTTTCAAGCCAAGAAAATAATAGTAAACAGTCTGTAGCACATAAATTAATTGGGCCGTGGGGACGGAACTGTCCTGGTACCGACCTTCAAAAAGGACCATTGACAACACCTGCAGGTTATATCCCCTCCAGCTGCTTCTACGTCCACTCGAAATTCGTCTAAACTGGTAAAATCTACAGTGAGGTCCCCATTTCTTGAACCCTCCTTTTTTTTTTAACTCTAGATAACTCCAAATACTAAATGCGTATATTGAGAAGCCAGATTACTGTGCAATTTCCCTTTCTTTGAAGTCCCT
Organism: Porites rus; assembly: GCA_964035705.1. NCBI lineage: Eukaryota > Metazoa > Cnidaria > Anthozoa > Scleractinia > Poritidae > Porites > Porites rus. The sequence continues at coordinate 15,267,669 of OZ038004.1, read as the reverse complement.
CTCTCTTGCTTTGAAAGCATAAAACAGGATTCAAATAAGATGGAATTTCCAGCTCGCCCTTTGGACAAGTTGGAACCATTACACGCAAGTTTGAAAGCTTTTCTCAGTAGCATTACGTAATTAGAAAGAAAAAACCGTTCACTTGTTCAGTGGGCAAGTGATCTGTTGGGCAAGTACAGAGAGTGATGCATATAACATCCACTAGCCTGACAGGGAAATCAACTAGCCGCAGGTTAGTGGAGATGCATTTCTTTGTACACTGAATAAAGATGAAACTCTTTATTACTTTGAAAGAAAGATGTAAACTTAAAGATGCATTGCGTGTAAAGGTGGCTTTTAATAGCCTAAAGGGTGAATTTTGAGTGGCTGGTGATGGTCATGTTTTTGATGTTAAACTTCAAAATTTGTGTTTTAAATTTCCATTAAAAAAAATATCATGCAAGGACAGGGAGATTAAAAAAAAAATCCTGCAGGGCTGGAGCAATAAAAAAAAATATCTAGCAGTCTAAAAATCCTGCAACCCCCCCATCAAAAATCAAATGGTCCACCCCTTACGAATTACGGCTGCCGAAGCGAACGATATATTCTAGAAATACTTCGCCATTTTTTCTTCTTGTCTGATTTCCGAGAAAGCCGTAAGGAGGAGTGATTAACAGCTCTCCAAAGTAGATCTCAAAGATCCGCCCAAAGCGAGACCAAGAGTCTCACTTGTCCCAGTTTGTCAAGGCCTTGAAAACTCGCTCGGACTACCTGACCCGAAATGCATCGGGCCGCGTGTAATAATGAGGACTTAGGGGACAAAGCAAATTCAATGGTTGAACTCTGGGAAGCTTAAGGCGTTTGAATGCAACCCGGGCGTCTGTGCTTTTAGCGGGGCTTAGAGCTCTCTGCATACTCTGCATAACATACTTCAAGATATATCGGATAATTCAAACTAGATAGGGTCTAGATACACTGTGTCCATACCACCCGCAGTGTTAGAAATTATGTTAAGCTAACTAAAGATATCTGTGCTTAAGAAGACTTAACCTGAATTTAGAATTTAGGATGGTATAATAACGCACAAATAATACTTAATTACCTGTTACCTGCGCAATTACTTTTGTCAATCAATTAACAATTAATGAATTCGACTTTCGTATTATCTGAATTAAGGGATGTGCAGATCAAGGAGGGTTTATTAATAACTTATAATACTTCAAAAACAAGCTAAATAGCCATGCTATCACGAGGAGCCGCAAGCGGTGATATTTTTGCACGGCATCTGGCGGCACATCAAAGAATTTGGAATTGAAGGGCAAATTCCTAGAATATCTTCGCCAGTTAAGCTAGAGAAAAGGTGTTTAAAAACCTCAGGATCCAAAACAACACGTCAATCAAAATATCACTTGGACCTTTTCGCTAATGAAGAGCTATCACGCGGCTAAGCTTGAATTAGACATATATTGAAATAGGAACTCGTGTCAATAAAGTATCAGAAGTGAGTGGGAATCGCTCCTGGTTAAATAACTGGTTCACAGGGATATGCATCTCTTCTAGTTAAGAGAAGAGAATCAGAACTGCTTTTCATGCAGGAACAGGTTTTCTTCGGGCTAACTACAAAACTTCAGCTTATTTCACTCTTGAGATTGTCAAAGCGCATTTTGTAAAGATAACTTTTTCCGCTTTATCAGCTTTTTTTATATTCGATTCCATTAATGTTTAATCTCCCTCAAAAAGCCAAATAATATAAATGCTGTTGTTAAAAAAAAGCGTTTTACCTGTTTTCGTGAAATCGCTACCCAAAGATCACTATGCTCAAAGGACAGGGCAAAATTTCCAGGAGAGAGGCATTAATTTTTTTTCCCACGAGGTTACAAAGAGAAAATGCAATGATTATTATTAATGTAACCATCGGGTATACTCTACCCACGAGTTTACGGACAGCAAATGCAGTGATTATTATTAATGTAACCACCAGGTATGTTCTACCCACGAGGTTACGAAGAGAAAGTGCAATGATTACTATTAACGTAACCTTTAGATATGTTCTACTCACGAGGTTACAGAGAGCAAATGCAGTGATTATTATTAAATGTAACCACCAGGTATGTTCTACCCACGAGGTTACGAAGAGAAAGTGCAATGATTACTATTAACGTAACCTTTAGATATGTTCTACTCACGAGGTTACAGAGAGCAAATGCAGTGATTATTATTAAATGTAACCATCAGGTATATTCTACCCACGAGGTTACGAAGAGCAAATGCAATGATTACTATTAACGTAACCTTCAGGTATGTTCTACCCACGAGGTTACAAAGAGAAAGTGCAATGATTATTATTAACGTAACCTTCAGGTATGTTCTACCCACGAGGTTACAGAGAGCAAATACAGTGACTATTATTAATGTAACCATCAGGTATGTTCTACCCACGAGGTTACAAAGAGAAAACGCAATGATTATTATTAACGTAACCTTCAGGTATGTTCTACCCACGAGGTTACAGAGAGCAAATGCAGTGATTATTATTAATGTAACCATCGGGTATGTTCTACCCACGAGGTTACAGAGAGCATGCAAATGCAGTAACAATTATTAGATTTTAGTGCAACTATCAGGTTGAGTCTGTTGAGTTCCTCCATTAAAATAGGTTTTTGCTAGGGTTAAAAAATAAGTTTGGCTTTCATGAGTTTCAAGGTGCAAGAAATTATCAGTATAATTATAGCACACAAACATTGTCATCTAATTTTTCGCACGCAGCCGGAATAAGTCAAGAAATGAAGCATATATAACGAAAAATCGTCCTCAGATGATCTCCATATTAAGTAAATTATACTAAACGTTGCGAAAGAAATTATTGTTTGTATCCGTCTTATCCATCGTAAAAGCGAGGGGTCATCGCATGACATCCGGTATATTAAACAGAGGTAATACTCACGGGTTTCACGAGTTGTATGCACTATTTTTCGCCGAGAAACAAATTTAAACTTCAATTCTTACCTTACAGTAGTCCGTTCTTTTACCTTGCATTCGACAACAAATCTGTTAAAGGCGAACAAAGCGCGATTCCGGCACTCTTCTTTATGATGAGTAGCAAGCCGCAGGAACTGAAGCCGCTTGACTGAAGTAAAATCCACCGATATGCACGGCATTCTCACTACAAATATAAACAAACGTCGCGGGGAAAAAAAGACGAGGAGGAAAAAATGCCAGATCTTCGCCTCGGCAATGTATTTCAGCTACCATGCCGGCGTATCTCCAGAAGGTGGACTCGAAGTGGGACAAACCTTGCGATTTTTTTTAGAAGCCCTTTGCGCGCGCAAACTAATTTATTCTGGCGCGAAATGAAGATTAACAATACGTATACTGAAATCTAATCCACGACAAGAAGATTTTCGCACTGTAGCGCGACATATTAAATGCCTATTTTTACAAGTACGCGGAGAAAGTGGTCCACAAGTTCAACTTTTTAAAGATGAATTTACTCCACAAAAGCAGAATAAAATGTTTTATCTCTATGTTGTTTACGTGCCTGATTAGAACGCAGAAGTAAATTCATCATACAGACCCCATCAAAATGAAAGTACACGAATGAAACGGAATAAGTCTGGGACGGTTTAGTTTCTACTCAGCAGCTTCTTTGCTTCTATAACAAAAATTTAATGTTGCAGTCTGTTTTAAACGTTGGCATATCAACGCGCACAGTCACTGAATGAAAACAACAGTCACGATCACGTTCTTCGAAACCGACCAGACGGGCGCGACCTACCACTGTTATGGTAAGCAATTATCCTGAAGGTGTTAATGTTCCCGTGACAGTCTTCGCACTGAAGGTGTAAATGGTAAACCGAACGGTCGCTTTGATCATCAGAAAGACCTGTCAACTTTGATGATTTAACTAATTAAATTACGGGACAGAAATTTTACTGCATGCGGCTCCTCGTGCTCGAGCGATGTTATTGAAATAGCAGTTGTCGTCCATCTAGTTGTATTTTTGCTCCCCTTGCTATGTCATTAGGCAGCAGTTCGGGAATTTTCTCTTCGTAAAACGTGTGAAATGTTCCGCAATTTTTTTCTGGACTATATAACTAACAGCTGAGCGACTGCAACCTCTTCCCAAGGGCTTCTGGGCAGTCGTACCTTTTTTCTTTCGATATCCGGTACTATTGACGTCATTTTGCCGGATATGGCAAAAGCCGAGGCGGCTGTGAAAGTCTTGCTAATTAATAGTCAACGCTAGCTGGATATAAAGAATTAGTCGGGGAATTTGAGTCAATCAGAAACAGAGAAATATTTTGAATAGATACCAAAAACTAAGAACTAGAGTTAATCGGTGATTATGTGAGAACGTTTGCCTTTGTTAGTGTATTGATGTTTCAGCTTCATTACCGGAAGCTGACCAACAAACACACCACTAAGATAAGATATTGTGAATAGGTTGTAAATAGGATATAAGCTCACCGAGGTAAATATCTACGTACCTCCCAAAATAGATTTTGTTAATCCTAGAGTATGATCAATGATACGGACAAAACTAGGAGGGGATTCGTCAGCGGTTTTTTTGTTTTAAACTGCATAATTTAGAAATGTCCGAAAGCGTGGGAGCCTGGAAGGGAATCGTGCATGGCTTCTTGCGTGAAACAACCTCAAGCGTTTGAAAGAAATACTCAAACGATTGCCTTTGTAAGTGTATTGATGTTTCAGCTTCATTACTGGAAGCTGACCAACAAACACACCGTTAAGTTCAAGTTTATGGTAGCATAAACTGTTGTTAATAAACCTGAGAATGATGCCCTATGAAGGCACACTTAGGGCATACTTGCAACAATCATATCTTGGTTCTTATGTCACACAACGTGAACATTTGTATAAGCTTTTGTACTCAGTAATGGTAGATACTAGTTCAAAGTACAAGAAAGAACAATGAACACTAAGTAGTTGTTTGATTACAATGTATCCTTCTTCTTTGGCAAAGTCCACTGTAATGTAGCATGATATATTCCTAGACTCCACAAAGGTTCCATTCATATTATCACATGCTTATCATGCATGTGTGCTCCTCTTTTTGCCGTACACTGTCCTTTCCCAGTCAGTTCGTTTAGAGCTTCGGTTCATTCACAACAGCGTGTTTTCGCCTGGTCTACTTCCTCACAAATCGCTTCGCTTAAATCGACTTACATAACTTAGTGTATCATGCCAAGGCAAAGGAGGAACATCAACCGTCGAAATGCCGTATTGGACGGCGCCAACGTACCAGCAGAACCAACAGACTACAGCGCCATGTCCACCGAAGCTCTTCGCCTCATGCTGGGAGAACGTCACCTCCAGCAAACCGGGAATCGCCGCGAACTTATCTCGCGTCTACAACATAACGAGCAGCAAAGACCGCCCGCATCACAATCAGCAGGCGCCCAGTCCAACTCCAGTATCGCCACCGGCGTTCCACACGCGGAATTGGCTGCCTTAATCGCCTCCATAGTGGACGAGCGGATGAACCGCCAACTAATCCAAGATGGCGGTGCCAGCAGTGCCCAACTCACTCGGCCCAGTCCTCCGAACAACCTTCAGGACAGCCTCAGGTCCAGTCCTCCTCCACCGCCACAAGATGGCGGCCAAAACACGACACAACAACAACCTTCCCTTCAAAATCCTCCGACAGGTAATCTCCTCCCAAGCACCGCCGTTTCTTCTGGTCTCGCCGCTTCTTCTGGTCTTGGTTCCCTCTCTTCTCCAGTCGACTTTTCCGATCCAGCCCAAGTAGCGTCGCTTCACCCTAACTTCCGACAGCCTTCCCTCGCCAGCCATCTCACTAAAGCCACCTCGACGGCCATCACCAACGGTGAGTACGTGGACTTTGCTACCCTTTTACCAATGACCTCCCTTCTCACTGACTCCATCCATTCCCATCTTAACCTTAAGGTAGGCGATCAGGGTCTAACTATTCCCCTTCCCTCCTCCTCTAAACGCCCCAAAATCACCTCCATCGATCGATGGCTCGATGCCTTTGCCATATATTTCGCCGTTATAGTGTCGGTATATCCCTCTCGTGCCGCGGATTTAATAGCCTATCAACAGTTGATTCGCGATGCGGCACGAAAGTTCCCTGGGATGGCTTGGTATGTATATGATGTGGAATTTCGAAGGCGTGCCTCCCATAACCTTTCTGCCAAGTGGGGGGAACGGGACGTCCAGCTCTACCTCGATACCTTCACAGGCCTCCCCAAATCGGGATGCCGATCTTGCGGCAGCACCGATCATCTTTCTGATACCTGCCCTTTATCTCCCCGTAGGTCCCGGGATGCCCTTACCCAATCCGACCTGTGCTACAACTTTAACAAAGGCCGACCCTGTGCTCGCACCCCATGCCCTTACCAACACAGGTGTAACCAGCCGGGATGCTCAGCAGCTCACTCTGGGGAAGATCACACCAAACTCACCCGCCACAGAGAGGACAGACCTAAATCGTCTTCAAGCTCTGGCAATTCCTCCCGAGGACACTCCTAATTACCTCTCCCAACTGACCCCTCCCACCCCCATTGACATCAACAAATTTGCATCCTACCTTCAGGGCCATCCAGATCACACAACAGTTAATCATCTTCTCACAGGGTTTTCTCAGGGCTTTAAGATCGGCTATTCAGGTCCAAGGGCCCCCAAGGAATATTCTAACCTTCCCTGTGCAAATATCAACCCATCTATTATTGACAAAAACATGCTTAAAGAGGTTACCGTGGGCCACACAGCAGGGCCTTTTCACATCCCTCCCTTCTCCAAACTGCAGGTATACCCCATTGGGGTCGTTCCCAAGAAACACTCTTCGGAATGGCGTACCATTTTCCATCTCTCCTACCCCAAACACCGCCCCACCAGTGTCAATGCCCACATTCCTCCCGAATCCTATTCTTTGCAATACATAAAGGTGGACCACGCAATTGCCATTCTTCAGGATCTCGGTCCAGGCTGCTTCATGTCCAAACTAGACATAAAATCAGCATTTCGCAATGTTCCCGTCCACCCCTCTGATTGGGAACTTCTGGGTATGAAATGGGAAGGGCTCTATTTCTTCGATATGGTCCTCCCCTTCGGTCTCAGGTCGGCCCCCTTCCTTTTTGATGAATTCTCTTCTGCAGTGGAATGGATCATTCAAACTAAACTTAATATCCCAAAGGTTATCCATATACTAGATGATTTCTTTTTTGCTACCTCCCCTCCCAGATCAAAATGCATGACTGCTCTATGCCAAATTTTGCACCTTTTTACAGATCTAAATATCCCCATAGCTCCTGGGAAAACCTTCCCTGCATGCACATGCCTTGAATTTATGGGTATCCAACTAGATTCCAAGAAAATGGAAGCCCGTCTCCCGGTGGATAAACTCACCCGCATTCAGGAAGCTCTTGGTCAGTGGACTACTAGGAAATCTGCTACCCTACAGGAGCTACAGTCTCTGATTGGCACCCTTCAATTTGCTTGTAAGGTTATTGCCCCTGGCCGCCCCTTCTTGCAACGCATTATCCACCTTACAAAGGGTATCAAGTTCCCCCATTGGCATATTCGCCTTAATTCCGGTTTCCGTAAGGACATTTCTATGTGGCTGCATTTTCTCCAACATTGGAATGGGGTGTCTCTCTTTTTAGATACCCAGGCCACCTCTCCGCCGGAGCTTCAGCTATACACTGATGCTTCTGGTTCCCTTGGATATGGGGGTTTCTTAGCAGGGGAATGGTTCCAGGGCCACTGGCTGCCCCACCACACCCTCAGCCAAAAAAGGGGTATTAGTATTGAATGGCAGGAGCTATTTCCCATATACTTGGCCTGTATTTTATGGGGGCCCCGCTGGTCCGGCAAAAGAATCCGCATGTGGTGTGACAACAAGTCAGTGGTGGCTAGCATAAACTCTAAACACTCCAAGTCCCCCCGGGTAATGGACCTTATTCGAGCAATCACACTTCAAACGCTCCAATATAACTTTGCATTCACAGCTACTCACATCCCGGGCTTAGACAATTCTATCGCTGATTCCCTTTCCCGTTTTCAGATGGACCGCTTCCGTACCCTGGCTCCCTCAGCCTCTCCCACAGCCTCTACCATCCCTCCATCAGCGATGAACATCTGAGAGGTTCCGTACAGCGATACCTTCATGCTTCCCTTGCCCCTTCCACTCGACGCACCTATCAAGTTGGCGTTAAGCACTTCCTCACCTTTACACTCATGCATGGTTTAGTAGGCCCCTCAAACCCCCTCCTACCAGCCTCAGAGATAACCCTGATGTATTTTGCATCTCATTTAGCCAACACAGTCTCCTATGAAACAGTCAAGCTGTACTTGGTGGCAGTGCAGGACCTTCATCGGGAGCTTAACTTTCCTCTTAAGCTCAATGACATGCATAGGTTACAAAAGGTCCTGACAGGCATTAAGCGCCTCACTCCTACCAAGCGGCTTGACCGTTTTCCCATTACCCTCACAGTCCTCCATTCCATTCACTCCTACCTTAAGCCCGAACTTTCCTATAACCTGGACCATGTTATGCTTTGGGCGGCCTTCACCCTTGCCTTTTTTGGGTTTTTACGATCCAGTGAATTCACTTGCAATGGCCCCTTCGACCCCTCTGTCCACCTCACCTCCAAGGACATCACATTGGTACCCAACTCCCACTCACCCAACCACATGCTAGTCCACATCAAACAATCTAAAACTGACCCCTTCAGACAGGGCCACACAATCACCATTGCAAAGTCCTCGTCACCTATCTGTTCGGTGATGGCCATGAAAGACTATCTCCTTCAAGTCCAGCCACCATCAAGCCACCCTCTGTTCGCTTTCGTCCAACCCAGACAATGGCTTACACGGAACAATCTCACAACAGAGCTTAGGTCAATTCTTCACCAATGTGGCCTCCCTGCCAACAATTTCTACTCCCACAGTTTCCGTATTGGAGCCGCCACCACAGCAGCCAAAGCTGGCCTTCCACCCTGGCTTATTAAAGTTCTAGGCCGCTGGAGCTCAGACTGTTATGAACGCTATATAAGGACCCCTAAATGTACCATTTTAGAAGTACCTAGACTCTTAGCTAATACTAGTCCATAACTAACTTCAGGACAGCCAGTGTTGTCTTTAACTTTCGTCAGATCACTTGCAAAGTCTCATAGGTGCGGAAGGTACGGCTCCCTCTTCCTGCAGGAGCTTGACTTTATTCGCCTTCTACTGTGGGGGGATTGTGTCCCATGTCTCCCCATGCTCCACTATCCGTGGCAGGGAAGTGCAACCCCTGGCTGCACTTTACCCCACAGTAAGGCTTAGCCCTTGGAGACAGGTCCGGAAAAATATCCACTCCAGGGTGTGGACCCCCGGTCCCACCTGATCTGTACTCCACCCAGGAGGGCCACCCCTCCTGGTTACCCTCAGTTCCTGTACTGGGGGATATGGGCCTCACCCCCGGAGACTGATCAGGACTCCTGTCCAGGGTGGCTACCCCCGGTACCACTCGATCTTGTCTCCCCCCAGGAGGGCTTCTCTCCTGGTCCCCTTATCCCTAGATTTAAGTGCTTCCCTGCCACCAGAATTTTGCCCATTACCCTTTGTGTGTTTTCTATGTGGTACTGACATAAGCATTTATGCGGGAAAAACACTGCCAATTGGAAGAGTTTATTAAGTTCAAGTTTATGGTAGCATAAACTGTTGTTAATAAACCTGAGAATGATGCCCTATGAAGGCACACTTAGGGCATACTTGCAACAATCATATCTTGGTTCTTATGTCACACAACGTGAACATTTGTATAAGCTTTTGTACTCAGTAATGGTAGATACTAGTTCAAAGTACAAGAAAGAACAATGAACACTAAGTAGTTGTTTGATTACAATGTATCCTTCTTCTTTGGCAAAGTCCACTGTAATGTAGCATGATATATTCCTAGACTCCACAAAGGTTCCATTCATATTATCACATGCTTATCATGCATGTGTGCTCCTCTTTTTGCCGTACACTGTCCTTTCCCAGTCAGTTCGTTTAGAGCTTCGGTTCATTCACAACAGCGTGTTTTCCCTCCCACCCACCCCTTTGTTCTGACTGGAACCTTTGTTCAGTTCTTCGATTACTTCTTATGTGCCCTAGATATTTCAAATCAAATCAAAATCTTTATCTCACTTCGCATTCCAAAAGATAGCATCAACTAATGCTCATATCTCCGATGGTATAGCAAAAACAAATAGAATATAAATGACAATGGTAATTAGAATAAAGTAATACTATATATTATGTACAAGTTTACGATAATGCAGAAACAAGACAATTATTTTATACAGTGTGTCTACAGTACCTAGCGATAATTAAAACTAATTACAAAGCAGCAGCATTTATTATCAATTATTAATGCTCTTAATTTTTTGATTTGAAAACATGTAATGATGCAGCAGTTCTAAGTACCTCTAGGAGCATATTCCAATATGGGCTGGCAGAGTAGCAGAGTAGCAGTATTTAGCACGACCAGAACATATTTTAAGCAGATCATTACCTTATTCCCCTATATATATATGTATCCTTAAGATTAATCATTTATATTAGGGTGTTATACTCGACTAGGTCTCATTCCTTCATTAGGTTCCTGGGATATGAAACTGCTGTCTGGCTTCCAAATAAAAGGAGTGGCAGGGAAGTGCAACCCCTGGCTGCACTTTACCCCACAGTAAGGCTTAGCCCTTGGAGACAGGTCCGGAAAAATATCCACTCCAGGGTGTGGACCCCCGGTCCCACCTGATCTGTACTCCACCCAGGAGGGCCACCCCTCCTGGTTACCCTCAGTTCCTGTACTGGGGGATATGGGCCTCACCCCCGGAGACTGATCAGGACTCCTGTCCAGGGTGGCTACCCCCGGTACCACTCGATCTTGTCTCCCCCCAGGAGGGCTTCTCTCCTGGTCCCCTTATCCCTAGATTTAAGTGCTTCCCTGCCACCAGAATTTTGCCCATTACCCTTTGTGTGTTTTCTATGTGGTACTGACATAAGCATTTATGCGGGAAAAACACTGCCAATTGGAAGAGTTTATTAAGATAAGATATTGTGAATAGGTTGTAAATAGGATATAAGCTCACCAAGGTAAATATCTATATACGTCCGGCTCACAAAATAGATTTTGTTTATCCTAGAGTATGGTCAATAATTCGGACAAAACTAGGAGGGGATTCGCATGCGGTTTTTTTTTTGTTGAAACTGCATAATTTACAAATGCCCGACAGCGTAAGAGCCTGGAAGCAAATCGTGCATAGCTTCTTAGTGAAACAACTTCGAGCGTTTGAAAGAAATACTCAAACTACTGAAACTCAAATATCAGGAAAGCAGACTTCGTGTTTTATATTGCTATCCCAGACGAGTAGGTTTTGATAACAATACCCTAAATAGCCAATTACAAACATAGAAATTCACGGGTAAAATTCTACTTCCTTTATCTCGATCTGTGTTTTATGTACAAACATGCCGCACTTAAATGGTGAAATTCTTCAATAAAGTGCATATATTGTTAGCTGTCTTTATTTGTCTTTGTACAGGGTGTCAACGCTTTGAGTTACAAGAAAAAACGGTAGGGAAGAGACGCTAGCTCACCGATAATGGCCCAATACTTCGAAAACAGTTTTAAATTTCATTTCCCCGCCAAACTCACCAAATATTGCCTCGCAATACCCACGTGGGTATGACGTAATCTTTTATTTTTACTATTGATTATAATAATTTACTTCTTATGTAACGCAAAATATGACATGTAAATATGATCCACTCTTGGCATGAATAAAAATTAAAGTTTCTACGAATTATCTTGAATCTTAAATTAACAGATATTTTATTTATTATTGTTTTTTGTGAATAAAGTTTCTTTTTACTAACTAGCACTAAAATTAGAATCTGTGAGCATTCGTACCTAGAAACAGACATTGTTTTTCTAAAACATTGGGAATAAATATCATCAATCATCTACTCAGTTCACTGTTTTAGCCAGTTTTGTGCTCTTGGGTTGCCCATGATAAATTTAGAATAGTCGACATTGATAAAAAAGTTCAGAACGTCAACTGCCCACTGGCGATATTGCCTTCAATTGTTCCTATTGTTACGTAATCAAGGAGAGACCCATTTTTAATGCATGCCGAGTTAATTGCGTTTTGCACATTTACCCACTTAACGACCAAGTTTCTTGCTTTTTGCTTATAATTGAAAGCCCAAGGTCTTTGGAAAAAATAAAGTATCTTGAATTGGTGGAGTTTTTTTTTTCTATAAAAGGTTTAATTTCAAGTTTAATACGCAATATAACTGATACAGTCTCATAGCCCTCCTGCAAAATATGACATGTAAATATGATCTAGTGCTCCTTGCAATGAAACCAAACTAAACTAAGTGTGAAAACGAACTCTTCAATGCAAGAATATAATCAATAATGTCATTAGTGATATTTAACTGAAGAATCACTTTCAAAAAATATAAACATGATTAAAATATTTGAATACATTGTAACGACTGGGGTTGTTATTAAAGAAAAATGTCTGTCTTAAATGATGCGCTCTAAGAAGAGTTTTAAAAGAATTTAAATTATTTACTGCTCAGAGGACATTCCAAAGTTTGGCACCCGCTATAAATAGGGGTTCTGAGAAGCGATAACTACAATAATTCATACTTGACATTAGTATATCTGGTTCAAAAACTCATTAATAATTTATAAAGAAAAAGCGAAACAAATTAATTTTTAAATGAATGTCTTTTCATCTGATAAATACAAGGCTAAACCTAACATTCAATTTTTTAGACCAAATAAACCCCAAATCTAAATATTAGTGCAAGAATGAGTTGATCTATACTGATCAGAGATTCTGAAGCCTTTCAAAAAACTTGCAGTCGTGTACTATTATCATGTTTAAAAAACTCTCGGCTTCGCCTCGATTTTTGAAACCTGATAATACACTCCTGCTCGTTTTTTTAAACAGTACAGAACGTTGCTCAACGTTAAATAAATCCGTAATGTCTTGAGCTGCTAGCACGTGAGCGTTTCTGGAAGAAAGACAGGGAACCATTGAAAGGAAACAAGAACCGGGATTTTTCATATGGTAAGAACATGGAAGCGAGCCAAAGAGTCGGACAGCACTAGTACTGTTCTGTATACGTTGCAATGAGCTTGTTAAGATGTATAGTTTTTAAACCATGCCACGATACTCAATGCATTCGGTAATGAATGCATGAACAAGTGTTTGTGCTGAGTTACAAAGTCGTACATGTCTTCTCCATATGACAACGCCAAGTCCATGTTTTCATCAACAAATCAAGAGATCTGATCAGCAAAAAGAAAAACAAACAAAACAAGCAAACAACCAAAATGTGAACATAAATCTGCAAAGCTGATCGTACTATGCAAAAAAGAAAATTAAGATATATTTTAAAAAGACCATAGACACCAGTAGAGCTTCAATAGAGCGGTGTTGTAGACAGCTTCTTTTGCAATTTCTTGCGGCTTCAAAAAAACGTGGCAATAACAGAGGCGTTCTGCTAAAATTTTCGCACAGAAGAGAAGAAGACGAAGACGAAGAAGAAGAAGAAGAAGAAGAAGAAGAAGAAGAAGAAGAAGAAGAAGAAGAAGAAGAAGAGACTATAACACATTAAAATTAATGAGAGATCCTATGGATAACAATTTTTGTTTTCCGTTACAGACTGAGGCCTAGGCCAAACGTTGAACTTTTCATGAGACGAACCAAACTCTAAATTAGTTGGGTCGACCTAAGTTAAATTAAGATCGTCTGTTGGGTCAGACGTAACCTGTTCCAGGCTCTCAGTTAGTGGGGAAGACGCGAAAGTGAAACGCACGCGAAATGTTGGTGGAGCGTGTTTGCGCTTTCTCAATTCAGCAGACCCGACTATCTCGGAGCCTGGAACAGGCTAGGTCAGACGTCAAACTTAGGACGCGTCGAACCAATCAACTGAATCAGAGCAAAAAGCAATTCTAGCCGAGCGAGGCTAAATACACATACATTATTATATAAATTTTGAAGTTATTAGTTTTTTGTCGTCGCAGGTGAATTAACAGATATTTTATTTATTATTTTTTTGTGAATAAAGTTTTTTTTTACTTACTAGCACTAAAATTAGAATCTGTTAACATTTGTACCTAGTAACAGACATTGTTTTTCTAAAACATTGGCAACAAATATCATCAATCATCTACTCAGTTCACTGTTTTAGCCAGTTTTGTGCTCTTGGGTTGCCCAGGGTTAAATTTCGAATAGCCTACATTGATAAAAAAGTTCCGAACGTCAACTGCCCACTGGCGATATTGCCTTCAATTGTTTATACTGTTACGTAATTAAAGGAAGACCCACTTTTTTTTCGTACATGCCGAGCTTATTGCTTTTTGCACATATACCCACTTTCACTGATCGTGCATAAAACGACAAAGTTTCTTGCTTTTTGCCTTTGATTAAAAGCCCAAGGTCTTTGGAAAAAATAAAGTATCTTGAATTGGTGGATTTTTTTTTTTTTGAAGGGTTTCAAGTTTAATACGCAATATAATATACAGTCTCATAGCCTACCTGCTCCGTCACGGGAGCCACGTATTATGATAGTCTCGATTAATTCACACTAATTAAGATATTAAGCCAAGGTCGAAAATACACATACTGTTCGTCGGGATTTCAGCTCTTGTTAATTGCTTTTGTCAGTCAGAATCATAGGAGTATTTATTTCTCGCAGTTTGTCCTTTGACAGATCAGTTATTTTTTCAGTTAGTGGCGTGAATACTAGTAGGCCAGTCACAAGCGACTGGCACGGTTGGATACGACAGAGAGAACGGTTAGAGCAGCTGTGAAGTTCACTTGATAACAGTCTTAGGTATGTATTAGCTTTCATTGATGATATAACTTACACATCGAACACCTTTAGACCTATCAGATTTCGAGCAATGACTATTAACTAATGCCATTCCACTTTTTCAGTCTGCGACCCCAGCAATGCTTTGATAAAATTGACACCTTTCTCGAGGCACTCGAAATGTGGTACAATTTGTTTTCTAGGACTTAAAAAAGTAAGGTTAAAGTTTTTTTTTTGTTTCGTTTCATGAATTTGCGCTTTAACCACCATTAGGACAGTCAAGCACGGTCAATTTCTCTCATTTTTTTGTATCATATCAGTCGATTTTATTGTTGTTTTTATGCTTTGTGATCGAATTTTAGAAACCTTGAAATGATATCAGTAATAAAGTTGTTGGTGTTGTTCACTACCATTGGTGCTGTCTATAGCGATAGCGGTAAGTTGTGAATTATGTGATGTACAAGACATAACAACTAAAACCGTATTTTTGTCCCCAACATTTCCAGTTATTGTTTGAAACTATACTCCCAGTATAGCTTATTAGGATGTATACCTGTGATTTTTAAACTCGTTTCATATCGTCAAAGCCCGATACTATAGCGTTTTAGGGTTTGGTAAATAACACTGTCTTTTCACTCATATCTTTCTTTTTTTGACTTTTTATCGTTATTGTTGATAAGCTTACATAGAACATCTCTACAGAGAGTAGGCTTTGATAGATTGAGTTGGCACAAGTACCATAATGTGCTACTAGCAGTGCTCCTATATTTATGCCAACAACTGTGCTGGTTTTGTAAATTATGCTCATTTTTTAGCCAAAAATGCAGAAATTGTGCTTCAGCTTTTTACTAAATTGAGTAAAAACACCTCAACATCTATGTAGAACACAAGTAAATGGCAAACACACTTACCCTATTTTCATGTCGAAACTTTAAGAGGACATAATTCATTGTCTAACACCTTGAAAAGACTCAATCAATTAACAACCAACAAGCATGCGTCATCTTGGGTAACCGCCGAGCAAGTTATGCGCATGCATTCGAGCCCCAGGCCTTCGTCAGAACGAATCCGCCAAGCAAGCGAGCGACCAACAAGTCATCAAGTGACAAAGAAGCTACAAAGAAGCCTTCCTGGGTATATATTTTTAAGAAAACGCGAAATGAAACTTTAAAGTAAAATTTCGTCCCCGTATTGGTCCTAGTCTTTGAATAAAAAAGGTCTTTAAAGGAGGTCCTTAAAGGAGGGAAATCTTCGCAAAGTTAGTAAGTTAGCTACATGCAGTGGAACTTTGGATTCGCTCTAACGAAGAGCCTACGCTTGAAACGTCCATCCTCTAAACTCCCCACCCCCCACCCCCAGTCTACCTTCACTTGTAAAATCAGGATAAACCCAGATCTTTGGGTTTTACACCACCATCAACGCAACACCACAGTTTCCTTGTTAACTAGCCCCAATATTTATAGTTATCTTTATTGGGTTTAATTGTATCTTTTTCAGACCATAAATGGGGCTATGTAAACATCACAGAAGATGGCGGTTAGTATAACTGGAGCTACATAAACCTTTAGTTAGTTACTGTCCTTCTGTATTAGAGCCAACTTTGATCTGGTACGCAAAATGCAATTTGTTAAAGAACCTCAAGATCTGGGAAATCCATGACAGTTTCTTGAGAATAGTAGATCCTAAAGAGGCGTTCAAAAAGGATACAGCCACAGAAGACAGTGTAAGCTTTTGACCCAGACGAGAATAAGGCATGTTATAAGACAGTTATTTCTCGTCCACCTTATGACTTTGAATGGCTTCTCCTTCATTCTAATCTAACTCACCCTCTAAAGAGATTTCAGTGTAATGAACATGTAGTGTAGAAATTAGTTTGGTAGTTCATACTAAACGTATGATTAGTGGAAAAGTGTCGTGGGACTTTCACACAAATCATAAGAAAAGTCAGATTGACGCGCTCACAAGCGTTTTTAACGCAGTGATAAATTCGTAATTTTGTTTTGGCGTCTCATTGGTTGATTGGATTAATTATTTTACGTTATGTCTGCGTCGGTTTGGGGGTCAAACAAGATAAAGTACTAAGTTTTATCAACTACAATTAGTTTTGTCAACGTTGATAAAGTCACTTTTATAATAATCACCTTTATAGGGTGTTCCGTCGGGTTGAGGGTGAAACGAGAACAATAGTTTTATCAACAAAGTTTATAAAATTTCTTTTTACCACCTTAAAAGTGCGTTAATAAAACCAAATTTATCGAATTTTAGTACTCTCATTAACATCTGATTTTTAAGGAGCAGCTGCAATTTACCTCGCTTTTTGCTGATAGAAGTGACTGCTATGGCATGTTTTGGGTCAGAGCGAATAACACAAGTTTCGCTCTAACGAACGTAGGTTTTTGTACATTACGTTTTTAATTTGTTTCCCCACTAAAATGCTCCATTTTTTAATTTCCTTGTTCGTTATAGTGAAAGGTCCTGAAGACTGGCCCGATCTAGAGCTGAACAAAACCAATCAGTGTGGTGGAAATAGACAATCCCCAATAAACATCAAAACAAGCGAGGTTGAGGAAGAAGATAACTACCGTCGTTTAAAAATCACTTTTGACAACACAAGGGGACTTGTTACTGGAACGCTTGAAAACACTGGGCATTCACCTAAACTTGAAATCGCTGATTCCAATGGAGCTTCACTAACTGGAGGTCCCCTTGGGAATAACAAATTCAAATTGCTCGAGTTTCATGTTCACTTTGGCTGTGTTAATGAACGCGGGTCTGAACACAAGCTCAATGGAAAACAACTGTCTGGTGAGGTAAGTGATAACAACGACGTGAACCTTTTTTCTTTTACATTTGACACGGTTCGGTATTTCAGTTTTCTCATATCCTGCATGGCCCGTGATACCTTTGTTAAGGGAAACGATTGCAATGGACGAAACGATTACCCAGGGCGGACGGGAATGTATATAAATCTCCAGTATTCAGTGCTGAGCCATGTTACTCACAATTGCGGGCGCAGTGCTTTCTTGAGTGATCTTTAAGTGGGCAACAAAGTGGGAGTATGCAAAAGTTGAAACAGAGTAACCAGAAGTTATTGTTGTATAGGAAACATCTTACTATTTAGACACTAAACGATCAAGTGCCTCTACTAGGTCCTTACTTGAACCAACTCATCGGGAATGACCTTAAACTTCTTTTGTCTTCCCCAGCTTCACATGGTATTTGGTCATGATAAAGAACCACGAGCTGTTGTAGCCGTTTGGATTAAGGTACAACCTGCAGTCTACCTTAACTTCCTTCCAGCAATTCGACCTCTATATAAACATTTCAACTTACATATGCAGAGCAACCTTCCCCTCCCCTTCTCCTCCTTCGTAAAGAAGTAAAATCCTATTCTTGCAAAACGTGGCTATAACCATCCAGAGACAAAAAAATTCCAATAATTCAGAGCAGTTTGCTATGAAAGTGCTAGTCTATTTACTCAAGAATATTTTTTATTTCCTTTAAATTAAATAAGGCCGAAATGTAAAGCCTACAGAGGCTTTCATTAATTTTTAACCAGTTGTGTCACCTTCGAAAAAAACGGGCACCTAAACCAGTCAAAAAAATTAAAATAATGAATTCTTGAGAAGTCTATTTGGATGCACCTCAAAATAATTATGTGTGACTTGAAGTTGAAATTAAAATTATAACAAGCCTTTTTGGAAGATGGAGTCATTTTAATTCTACGACCATAATCCTTTCGTTTTTCCTGTTCATATATAAATTTGATAATCCCAGTGACATTGCAATTACGAAAGCCGTAATTTGAAACAAAGCAAAACATGAAGGATTCTGTTCGTAGTATTAGAGGAACGTCATCTTGACGTCATTCTAAATTGTTTAATTATTATAGGCAGCTTCCAAGGGAAACAAAATTTTTGGAAAGTTGGCAAATCTGATGCACCACATTATCAAGCCTGGTAGGTGTTTTAGAGAAACTATAAGCGAAGAATACGGAAACAGCCAAAACCCATCACCATCTAGCAGCTACTATTTAATTGTGATACCACAGAGTAGTAGGAGAATGCACCGACGCTCTTCGTGCTAACAATATAATTTTCGTTGGATTTTAGAGCAGGTATGCTCCGCAAAATCACAAAATCAGATCACAAGCTACTACTAACAAAGCTACTAATACAAAATGAGACCAATAACTAAAAGCCTTCTCCCCTAGTCTGCTTCACAGCCGTTCTTTGTACTCGTCACGCAACGCTCTTCTTGGGGAGGAACGTTGCGTGACGACACAAAGAACGGCTGTACGTGGGGCAGACCATTCCTCCGCAGGATACTGTGATTAAGGCATAGTTTTAACATAGCTTAAAACACACACAGTTGTGCAACACTTGTAGTCATATATTCCACATTTAAAATTGTTCCCTAACTTCCTTTCATTAAAAGCAAGATTGTTTTACTGGACAATTGATAAGACACGAGCCTCGAGTTACTTGCATGGCTTCAAAAGATATAGCTTAGGTTCGTAGGTTAAACAATTATTTTAGGGTATCAAAAAATTGTTATAAGCAGTTAGCTATTAACAATAATGTCTCTCTGATCCACCATAAGATTACATTGAACCTTCTGTTCAACTGCCAGTTACAGAGCCAATGAGATGGGGACAAGTATTTGCAACTTTAAATGTGGGTCTGAATCTGGTGTGCGAACCTCGGTTATTAGTTAATAATATTTCCAACCCTAGAACAATCCGTACACTTTTTGCATCTTGAGAACTCACCTCGATAGCTTCCAAGTAAAAACAACCAAAAATTCACGAACCTCTTTTGAGTTTGTGGACAAAATCTTACTGTGTGACCTCTGAAATGTAAGGTACAATTCACCGTCATATTATTTTTACAGAGGATACCTATCCTGTGACGAAGGAACATGGAATTTATTTAAAGGATCTCATTCCCCAAAAATGCTCCATTAAAAAGGGCAATGGTAATGGCAAAGGTGGTAATGGTAATGGCGGCAATGGTAATGGTGGCAATGACAATGGTGTCAGTGGCAGAAATAATAACAACAATAATGATAATGAAAAGAAGAAAGGAGGCGCCAAACGTTTGACTTTAAAATGTTACTTCACTTACCGGGGTTCCCTCACTACGCCTCCTTGCACTCAAACAATACGGTGGATAGTTCTGAAAGATTATATCCTCGCCTCTACCAGCCAGGTATGTAATGTAAACTAATTTGCATTAAACCTAGCTTAAGGAAACTTCTACGCTTTACAATTAGGAGTGTACACTCTACAAGTACTAAGATAACACATCGGTGGCTCAGCCACTTACTGTCAGAATAAATGAGACTTTCTTTGGAAGTGGGGTGATGTTGGGAAGACAGTCTTTTCACTGGACTACTCGTTTTTGCCTTTTTTTTTTTTAATTGGAGGACCTTTTGCCACATATGGCGAATATTTCAGTAGCAAAAGCGACCACTATGTCCAACATTTTAAAGTTTTTAACATTGTAATACAAACAAACAATTGGAATAACATATGATGTATAGTATGTTAATATTTCTTAGACAAGCTTAAAGGAGTCAACCGGCCTTTTGCCCTGATTAGTTGACCACGTGTTCAACTTTCTGTAAACACGAAAACAGTTAGCTTTTGAAAAATTTGGTTAGCAGGAACTGAAAGAGCATATTAAAATTAGGTAACCTGTAAATTTTCAGCCGTATATCGCAAAATTAGCGATGGCAACGGCCGCTGAAAACTACGAGGATTTGAATGGTAAAAACAACTCTTGCCACCCTGGCAGTCACGATTAAGTGGTTTTCCATACAAACCCTGTAAATTTGGAAATTATAGGGCTCAAATCTCCTTTTTATTCATAACAGGCAATTTGAGCCCTTAAATACGTAAGGGAAAGATTGAACGACGGTATTTACAAGGATTTTGCAAAAGGCCTATTCTACAAGATTACGGGCAGGCTCCTCTGTTGCATATGCGACAATGTAAGACCAACATATTCACTGTATTTAAATTGAACCACAAACTGTTAGTTTAAAAAACAAATGATGCGTCGTTAATAAACTAATTAATTAATTTTGTTTGTTTTTTGTGTTCTAGCTCGAAAAGTTCAGGAAACTTGAAGCAAAGTATTATGGTCCGCACATGTGCGACAACTTCAGACCAGTCCAAAAATTGAATGACCGCGATGTGTACTCCGTCACAAAAAAAAAAAATGACAAGTGAATCATAATGGCAATAAATTAAACAAACAAAGCTGGCAGTAATGGTAAACAAAACAGGCAAAGTGTATAATCATAAGAGCTCATGCTATTAAATACTCTAAAAGAAAGGCAAAAGAAAGGGGGAAAAAGGAACTTGACCTTCAAGAGGAATTAACTAAAGCAAAAAGTAAACTTGAAAATGATCCAAACGACCATAACATAACCTATTATAACGCAGTTCAGGTAGCCTGCGTGGCAGGCGTTTGAAAGGGAAGGGAAAGGGAGTTTTAAGTGCTAGAGAACCGCGAGGGGCGCGCGAGCCCCTCGCGTTTCCCTCGCGCCCAAAACCCCCTTTCCCTTTCCTTTCAAACGCCTGCCACGGAGGCTATAGTTCAGGAGAAGTTGGAGTCGTTTTACGAAGAAAAAACCAAAGGCGTAATAATACGAGCACGTCCTAGATGCCTGAACATGGAGAGAAAAGCACAAAATATTTTTTTAAACTTCGAAAAAGGAACCACGTTAAGAAGCATATAAGAAATGGTAAAATTACAACGGATCTGCACTGTATACTAAAAGAACAAGAGCGTTTTTACAGAGAAATGTACAAAAGCAGCATTAATAGTCCTAATATAGGAGTGAAAATATCTTCATTTTTGAACGATCTGAATATTTCTCAACTTTCAGAAAAGGAAAAAAATTCCTGTGAAGGATTTATTTCTCCAGAAGAATGTTCTGAACTCTTGGATAGCTTTCAGAGTAAAAAATCCCCTGGAAATGATGGCATTCCAGCTGAATTCTATAGAGAATTTTGGCCTTTAATAAGCGAAAGTTTTAACAGGTGTGCAACTGAATGCTTCGAAAAAGGGGAAATGTCATGCTCACAAAAACAGGCTGTAATTACTCTGCTTAAGAAAAGCGGAAAACATCGCGCTCTCCTCGAAAACTGACGGCCAATATCTCTTGTTAATGTAGATACGAAAATTATGTCCAAGGTGATCGCAGCAAGGGTTAAAAAGGTTTTAGCCAGTATCATTCACTACAACCAGACTAGTTATGTTAAAGATCGTTTCATTGGTGAAGCAATATGTTCTATTTTCGATATTATGGACTTCACAACTAAGGAAAACATCCCAGGTTTACTGCTATTTATAGATTTTCAAAAAGCTTTTGATAGTGTGGAATGGGAATTTCTCATTGAGAGTCTTAAAAAGTTTAACTTTGGTCGAGACTTCAAAGCTGTGTTATAAACAAAGGCGTTAGTTCTAACTTTTTTACTCTGGAACGCGGTGTTAGGCAGGGTGATCCACTCTCTCCTTACTTATTTATAATTGCTGTAGAAACTTTAGCAATTGTTATAAGGCAAAAAGAGTCAATCAAAAAAGGAATCACAATAGGAACTGAGGAAACTAAGCTTTTACAGTTTGCAGACGATACAACCGCTGTGTTAGCTGACACTAGCTCGGCCGCAAGATTATTTGAACTACTTAACAAATTCGAAATTCTCTCTGGACACAAGATTAACTGTTCAAAAACTGAAGGTATGTGGATTGGATCTAAGAGACATTATAAAGAAAAACCATTCGGTATTAAATGGCTGGACGAGCCAATAAAAGCTCTAGGTGTATATTTTACTTATGACCAAAACTTGTTTAAAGAAAAGAATTTTGTAGAACGACTAGATTCAATTAAAAAACTCATTAATATATGGTCCGCTAGAGGCCTGTCGATATACGGTAAGGTGACAATAATCAAATATTTTCTTATCCCTAGGTACATTTACATTTGTTCGATCCTTCCAAGTCCCAAAGAATTGCTAAAAGAATTGAATAAAATACTGTTTAAATTTCTCTGGAAAGGTGTAGATAAGGTAACAAGAGCTTCAGTTATAAACGACTACGAAGAGGGAGGGCTAAGAAAGGTTGATCTCGAGTGCATGGTTAAATCATTGAGATTAGCTTGGTTAAGACGTATCTTCAGTGGGACTAATGGAACTTGGAAAAGCTACCTACAACACATACTGAACCCCGTTGGGGGATTGTTCTTTTTTAACTGCAACTACAATATCTCGGATCACACAATTCCTTCTCAATTTTATCAGGCACTTTTGTTATGGTGGTCGCAATTTCGTGAAACGTTTGCCACTGAAGAAGATTGGAAAACGATAATCTGGAATAACAAAGAAATAAAAGTAGAAAACAAGCCGATTTATTATAAACATTTTGTTAATGCGAGAGTTATTTTCATTCAGGATCTTTCATTTAGTCTGAACAGCACTGATTCTTATAATCAACTGTCTAATAAAATATGCAAAACAAATATTCTAGAATGGGCTGGCTTACGCAGGTAGCTTTCATTTTAACAGCGACAATCTGAAGCAAATATTTAAGCTGCCACACTCTATCGTTGTCGAATCGTATGTAAACCCTTCCAGTACAAAGTAATTAGCTCAATTCTTTACACAAATACAAAGTTGTATAAAATAGGTTTTAGAACAAATGATTTAAGTACTTTCTGTGACAATCAACCTGAACCATTAACCCATTTGTTCTATCACTGCTCACGCTCTAAACAGTTTTGGATTTCATTTGAACTATACAGGTGCCTTATTTCGAATCAACGAATTCGTCTCTGCTTGGAAAATGTCCTTTTTTGGAATTTTGACGGAAAATGCTTGCCCTTTACTTCAATTGCTGGACTAATTTATAATTATTGGAAAACTCTATTTGTGGGACTGCAGGAGCAAACAAATTCTTCCAAACATTTATGGATTTAGAGCCAAGATCATCGCTGAATATGAAACAGAAGAAAACATCGGCAACAAAGAATTCTTTAAAAGAAAGCGGATACTGACGCCTTATTTAAGTTAACTGTATTAAGTCCGTATTATTTCATTGCCCTGTTGTACTTTTTTATAATTTCTTTTAGCCCTGTAATAATTTGACAATTAATTTTGCTTTACTCTGTTATTGTCTCTTGTTAAAGTGTTTTTTTTGTTTTGTTTTTGTAGTATTGTAAATGTAATTATTTAATGTGATTATCAATAAACATATATATATATATATATATATATATATATATATATATGCAAAAGTGCATATCATGTTGAGATAGCACTTAATTGTGCTATTTTAAGTTTTTTTTTATGAATTTTATGTTTTCGTTAATCTTTGTAAGGTTTTTTGTAAGGCAAAAAATTACTTTATTTTGCACTAATGTATCTTGTTTGTTCTCAATAAACTGGTGATGAAATTTATTGCGGAGTCACTGATTTATTTAAATCCTCTCCTTAAAGCAATGATACACAATTAGTTCCTTAAGGTGGATGGCAACATTTTTCAATTTTTGGAAGCACTTTGATGGATCGAGATAACCCGAATTCCAATTTTTGCTTCCACCTACGGCGTTTGATCGGGTAAATACGCGTATTTTCAGTAGCAAATACGGCAGCTGGAATTTTTCTTAACATCGTTTGGGGAACATGGTAGTTGAATTTTGAAAAGACAAGGGAATACCTCGAAATAGTTAGAAATTTGAGAATCTAGGATTGCCGTACATAATTATTGAAAATTTTGGAAAAGCGTTTTAAGGCGAGAGACCGGAAGATTAGGAAATCGAATACTTCCAGAGGTTATGCAAAAAACTTTTTAACTGTTTCGTTTTCGGTTAGATCTTCTAGAAGCACTGCTTCTATAGACAATTCCCATCGAGTGATCCCTTTCGGGAAAACACCTACTCAGTGATGAGATGGCCTCGAGTATTCTGTTACTTCATCAAGATAAACCGTCAAGTTCGACATGGAATCCCTTTCTGCTGAATCTCGTTTGAATTTTGTTGATTTGATGAAACGAGTAAGTCGAACATCTTTCCTTTGATACCGACAAAAGGCCTTCCAGACTACATTTGACTTCCCCATCTAAGGACATGCTGACACTGCGCATACTTTGTATCCCGGATGTCTTGCTGGGACATTTCATATCGCGAGTGCAAACGAAAGCGTACCCAGACGAGAACAAGGCATATTATAAGACAGTTATTTCTCCTGCACATTAGGACTTTGAACTATGGCTTCTCCTTCATTCTAATCTATCTTACCCTCTGAAGAGATTTTAGTATAATGAACATATGGTGTAGAAATTAGTTTAGTAATTCATACTAAACGTATGATTAGCTGAAAAGTGTCGTAAAACTTTCTCACAAATCATGAGAAAAGTCAGATTGATTCGCTCACAAGCGTTTTGAACCCCACAATAATAATAATAATAATAATAATAAAAATAATAATAATAAAAATAATAATAATAACAATAATGATAATGATAATGATAATAATGATGATAATAATAATAATAATAATAATAATAATAATAGGTTTTTATGGCGCATTTAAAGAATTCTCACTGCGCTTACAATAGCGCCTATAATAAATGCGCTCACAATAAAATTAAGTCTAAATGAAACTATATACAGTAATTACTCCTCAAAAGAAAAGTTTTCAAACGTTGCTTAAAAGTAGAGACAGATTCAGAGTTTTTGATATGATCAGGTAGACTGCTTTGGATTTTCGATGCATAATATGAAAATGAGCGGTGTCCATAAGCCACGGTGTTAACAGAAGGGACTTGTAAAAGCAATCTATTAAATGAGCGGAGTAAACGAGCCGGCTGGCAATTGAGAAGGAGTCAAGACAAATAGTAAGGAGGTAAATCGTTTAAAATTTTAAATGTTAAAAGCAGTATTTTAAAGTCGATGCGTGCAACAATAGGAAGCGAGTGAAAGTCTTTCATGACAGGAGTTATATGGTCAGATCTTATTCCTGAAACCAAGCGTGCAGTACAGAATCTGAACACGTTGCAGCTTGTCCATTTCTCGCTTGGGTAAGCCACAAACTGTTACAATAATTCAAGCGCGACGTAACAAAAGCATTGACCATCATCTTAAGGTGGTCTTTGCTTAGATACTTCCTCAATCTGCCAATGAATCGAATCGCTAGCATAGCCTTTTTGCAAGATTGAGCTTTCTATATCTAGGTTGACACCAAGATTACAAAGTCGGTCTGATGGTTGTACTCTTTGACTAGAGTCGCCAATAAAAAAATCACTGAGAATTGGGTTCTTGACTAAACGAGAACTAATCTGAATAACCTCTGTTTTACTAGGATTAATTGCACACTAACTTACTGATGATGTTCCATTCTATAACTTCACCAATACACTTCTGAAGGGTGTTGAAGTCAGGACGTTGATCAAGAGGGTCAATAGTTATGTAGAATTGGGAGTCATCGCCGTAGAACATACAATGTAGGTTATATGAGCAGAAATTATGTCTTGAATAGGTGCTGTATAAAGAGTAAACAAGAGAGGACCGAGTATCGAACCTTGCGGAACTCCAAATTCAAATCTTCGACTGCTAGATGCTGTGTTACCAATAGTAACACATTGTATCCGAGCAGTAAGATAAGACGAAAACCATCTTAGCACTGTGCGGGAGAAACCGAAGTATCTACTCAGCGTATCC
Organism: Porites rus; assembly: GCA_964035705.1. Lineage (NCBI taxonomy): Eukaryota > Metazoa > Cnidaria > Anthozoa > Scleractinia > Poritidae > Porites > Porites rus. The sequence continues at coordinate 15,241,122 of OZ038004.1, read as the reverse complement.
AAAAGTATAGTATGGTCTAGGGTGTCAGATGCGGTTGACAAATCAAGCATGACTAATATAAAACAGCATCTTGCCGACAATCAACAGTCCTAAGAGCATCAGTCATTACTCACAGAAGGGCAGTCTCAGTGGAATGATGTTTTCGGTAGGCGGATTGCATGGAAGGCTGGCTTTTTCAGGACTGGACGAATCAAAGATTGTTTAAGCGCAGAAGGGAATTCACCGGTCTGAGAGTTTAAAGATTCGTTGACAATAGCTGTTATAACTGGACCTATGGCGTCAACTGAAGGTCATTCTTTAGAAGATGACTTGGCACTGAGTCGAGTGAACAAGACTTACTCGAAAGTGATCTGATAATTTGTTTAACCGTATCACAACTAAAGATCTCGAACTGAGAAAATAAGTGAAAACATCTAACAGAGCCATTAGCTACAGGTATAACATGATCTTTAGAAATTCCCTCTAACTCACTCCTGAGGTTCCGAATCCTTTGTACATAAAAGTCATTCAAATTTTCAGACAAGGAATCCAGAGACTTATAGATAGTTGGTAAAACCGGTGATCCTGAGGTGAACAGTCGATCAACAGTTTTAAATAGCCTGTGGTTGCCTGCTTTGTCAATTTTGGCTTTGAAATAATCTGACTAGTTACAGAATCCAGCATACTGTTATATCTTGAGCAGGCTTCCATGAAAAGTTGTCTATGAACAGTAGGGTAGGATTTCCAAAGTATTCTCTCCAGGCGACGTTTCTCACGCGATAAATTGGTGTCTCATTGGTTGATTAAATTATTTATGTTATGTTATGTTTGAAGGGTTTTGTTCTGAAACAAACATCACGGTGCTACGTCGTTTTATGGGTTAAACAGGAACAAGTAGCTTTATCAACGTTGACAAAGTCACTTTTAACCACCTTCATAGGGTGTTCAGTCGCGGTCTGGGGGTGAAACGAGAACAATAGTTTATAAAATCACTTTTTTCCAAGTGACCTTAAAAGGGCGTTAATAAAACCAAATTTAATGAATTCCAATACTCTTATTTCCATTTGATTTTTAAAGAGCAGCTGCCTTTTTCTTGGTTCTTATTGTCGTAAATTTTTGATAGAAGTGACTGATATGGCATGTTTTAGATCAGAGCGAATCACAAAAGTTTCTCTCTGACGATGGTAAGCTTTTGTACTTTTCTCTCTTAATTTGTTTCCCCACTAAAATGCTCCAGCTTTAGGTGGCTGAACACAGTTTTGGCACTTTGTGAGTATATGTCATTTGCGAAATCATGGCAAGATAAAGGTTGCAGCTCACAAGCTGAAACTTGGCAACTGAAAAATAAACTGATGAAAGATTTTGATTGACAGATAAAATTTGACGTTTTCGTAGTTTCCGTGGCAACATGAACGATTGAATGCAACCTTAAAATTTCACTTTTGCTCAGTTTACATAAAATTCGCTCATTAGATTTTCCTATAAACTTGCGCACAGCTTACTATAATTAATCATATAATTTGAAACTTATTTGACCAAATTTTAACAGACGAGTTTTTAGATAATCAAAAATATAATTTGCTGTAATTATTAAATGTGTCACAAAATTCGTCTGTTCAACTTCCATTTTAAAGTTCTTATTATCTAAAACACGATAAAAGCAAAAATTCTACCAGAAATAACAACATTTCAATGAGTAGATTTTGAGAAATCGTCTTCTACCATTGCTTTTTTCGCCGCCATGTTTGTTTGTCTAATTTAAAACACGCGCCGTCACGCGAGTTACCGCTGACCGCCGGCAAAACTGTGTCCAGCCACCTTAATGACGGATCCCAATAAGCCTAATCACTTTGGTAAAAATAAATAATCCCCAATAGACATCAAAACGAGCGAGGTTGAGGAAGCTAGCTACCGTTCTTTAAAAATCACTTTTGATAAAACAAGGGGACTTGTTACTGGGACGCTTAAAAACAACGGGCATTCACCTGAAATTGAATCTGCTGATTCCTATGGAGCTTCACTAACTGGGGGTCCCCTGGGAGATAACACATTCGAATTGCTCCAGTTTCATGTTCACTTTGGCTTCACTAATGACCGTGGATCTGAGCACAAGCTTGATAGAACACAACGTTCTGGCCAGGTAAATGTGACAGCAATGTGAGCCTTTTTTCTTTTACACCTGACATATCGGCATTTCAGTTTTCTCATATCCTGGCCCGCCGGATATATTTGCTTAGAGAAACGGTTCCAATGATCGATTAAAGATCACCCAGGACGAGAATGCATATACGTTTTCGATATTCAGTGTTGAGCCATATTACTCGCAATCGAAAAGTACTTTCACTGAAGTTGACATGAGTGATTTCACAGGCAGGTTTGCCTTCCCATTGGTGTACGCCGCATATGCATTTGCTTCAAGTTCCAATCTGCGTCTCATTGTGATTTGCTATTACTTATTGGTAAGGTTATTGGTCTTATTGATAACCTCTGAGTTCACGCGGGCGCAATGCTTTCTTGAGTGATCTCTTAGGGTGGGCAACAAAAAAGGACTATGCAGAAGTTGAAAAAGACTAACCAGAAGCTTATGTTGGACTTAAAACATCTCAGTCTTTAGACACCAAGCGATCAAGTGCCTTTACTGATCTTTACTAGGTCGCTACTTGAACCAGCTCACGGGAATGACCGTAAACTTCTCCTCTTTTCCCCATCTTCACATGGTATTTGGTCATGGGGAATTATATTACGAGCTGTTGTAGCCCTTTGGATTAAGGTACACCCTGCAGTCTTACATCCTTCCAGCAAATTGTCTTCAATAAAAACATTACAGTTTAAATATGCAGATCACTCTCCCCCTTCCCCCCACCCGCTTCGTGACGAAGTAAAATCCTAGCCGTTTTCCATTCAACCGAAACGTCTGGTTTTAATTTGAGTCTTCAGCTACTTCCAGTAGCGAATGGAACCGCATTTTCCAAAATGTCCAAAGAAGAGGACAAACTCGCGAGGTATATCCGAGTTTTCGAAATTTTTTTCCCGGAAGTTTTATTTAACTTTGCTCCTGGAATCTCTAGAATTTTCGTTTTAATGGTTCTCATTCCGGAAATTCAACAGCTTGCGGAATTTCTGGAAACTTTTCCGGGAAACTTCTGTACCATTTGCAGCTCTTTCTAAATTTTCGCGAAAGGCAAAAAAGTCTAATAATTCATAGCAGTTTGCTATAAGAAAGTGCTTACCTATTTACTTGAATTTTTTTTTAATTCCTTTAAATTAAATAAGGCCGAAATGTAACGCCTACAAGACTCTCACTTATTTTTAACGAGCTGTGCCATCTTCTGAAAAAAAGGCTTCTAAACCAGTAAAAATAAATAAATAAATGAAAATAAATAAATAAAATGAAACGAAATAATGAATTCTTGAGAAGTCTACTTGGCTGCACCTAAATATGATTGCGTGTGACTTGAAATGGAAATTAAAATTAAAATAGGCCTTTTGGAAGATGGCTTCATTTTGATACTACGACTATAATCCTTCCGTTTTACCTGTTCATATATAAATTTGGTAATCCCAGCAAGGTTGCAATTACCAAAGCCCTGATTTGAAACAAAGCAAAACCATGGAGGATTCTGATCGTACCAGTAAAGTGACGTCATCGCGCAAATAGAATAATATAGTCTAAATTATTTAATTATTATGGGCACATTCCGAGGGAAACATCATTGTTGGAAATTTAGCAAATCTGATGTACCACCTTATCAAGCCTGGTAGGTGGTTTAGAGAAACTAAAAGCAAAGAACACGGAAAAAGCTAAAAGCAGCTACTATTTAATTGTAATAACATAGCTTAGTAGGAGGATGCACCGACCCTCTTCCTGCTAACAGTATAATTCTCGTTAGATATAAGAGGAGGTATAAATTCTCAGCAACATCACAAAATCAGATCACAAGCTACGATTTACAAAGCTACTAATAAAAAATGAGACCAATAACTAAAAGCCTCCTCCGTTGGTCTGCTTCACAGCCGTTCTTTGTCCTCGTCACGCAACGCTCCACTTGGGGAGGAGGGTTGCGTGACCATACAAAAAACGGCTTTAACGGCTGTGGAGCAGACCACTCCTCCGCAGGATACTATAAAAGGCATAGGTTTGCAGCGTTTAACATAGCTTAGAACAAACAGTCGTGCAACACAACTTGTGGCCATATATCCCAATTTCTAAAAAACAAGATTATTTTACTTGACGTAGCCAGTTGCCTAAACACTAGGTCGATGAGACACGAGCTGCGCGTTACGTGCATGGCTTCAAAAGCTTAGGTTCGTAGGTTAAGCAACTACTTTAGGGTATAAGAAAATTGTCAGCGATTAGCTATTAACAATAGTCTCTCTCTGATCCACCATTACATTAAACCTTCTGTTTAACTGCCAGTTAAGGAGCCAATGAGATGGGGACAAGTATTATGCAAGTTAAAATTTGGGTCTGAATCTGGTGTTTGAACCTCGGTTATTAGCTATATTTCCAACCCTAGAATAACCTGTAAACGTTTTGCACCTTGAGAACTCACTTGAGAGCCTCCAGGTAAAAACAACCATACTTACCAAAATTCACGAACCTCTTTTGAATTTGTGGACAAAATATTCAGCCTGTGTGACCTCCGAAATGTGAGGTACAATTCATCTTCATATTATTTTTACAGAAGATAACAACACCTATCCTGTGACGAAGGAAGATCGAATTTACCTTATGGATCTCATTCCCAAAAAATGCTCCATTGATCAGCGCAAAGATAATGGTAATGATAGAAGCATGACTAATCGTAACGGTAAAAATGGCAAAGTAACTAATGGCAACGGTAAAAGTGGCAATAATGGTGGTAATGGTAATCGTGGTAAAGGCGATGGTGTCAGTGGCAAAAACAATAATAACAATGATAATAATTAAAAGAAGAAGAAGAAAGGAGACGAAAGTTTGACTTTAGAATAAATGTTACTTCACTTACGAGGGTTCCCTCACCACGCCTCCTTGTACGCAAATAATACGGTGGATAGTTATGAAAGACTACATCCTCGCTTCTACCAGCCAGGTATGTAATACTCACTAACTTGAATTAAACTTAGCTTAAGGAAACTCAGTTCTACGTTTTACAATTAGGAGTGTACACTCGACAAGTAATAATAAGATAGCAAACCGGTGGTTCAGCCACTCACTGTCAGAGTAGCATTGACCGGTCCTCGATTTATTTGGCATTTTTTAAAGGAATAATAAATAAGAAACTTTCGTTGGAAGTGGGGTGGAGTTGGGAAGAGGTTCGTCTCACTGAGTGGTAAAAATTAAACGAAGACGGTGCCGATGAATAACTCGTTTTTGCCTTTAACAAATTACAGGAGCTATTGCTCCATGTGGGAAATATTTCAGTTGCAAAGGCGACGAATATATCTACCATTTCAATGCTTTTAATATTTTACTACAAACAAACTATTGGGATAACAGATGATGTATAGTACGTTAATTTTTCTTAGACAAGCTTAAAGGAGTCAATACTACAAGAACGGCAGGCTCCTCAGTTGCATATGTGACAATGTCAGATCAACCGTTCAGTGAATTCAAATTGAACCACAAACTGATAGGTTAAAACAATTATTATTGTACCCGGTAATAAACTAATTAATTAATTTTGTTTATTTTTTGTGTTCTAGCTTGAAAAGTTCAGGAAACTTGGAGCAGAGTATGATGGTCCGCTCATGTGCGACAACTTCAGCCCAGTTCAAAATCTGAGGACCGCACCGTGTACTCCGTCACAAGCAAAAAATAGTTAGTGAATCATACAGGCAATAAAACAAGCGAGGCCGGTAGTAGTGGTAAACAAAACAGTCAGTGAAACTACATGTCCCCAGTTATGTCAAGATAGCGTTGCGCAGTGCATTACGCTATTTTCGGTTTTCTTTTTAAAGAATTTCACGTTTTGTCAACCTTTAAGGGGAGAAAACGTGAAGTCTCCTGATATCTACCGAAATTTTTTTTACTACTTTCGAATCAAACCGAAAATTGAAGGGTTTCTTCGTTACGCCTAAACAATGACCGAAATTGGAAAGTAAAATCCTAGGATGAATGGAACGATCATTTTGCAGAAGAAAGTCACTCTATGGGTACTGCTTTCCAGTGAATTCCTACTTCAGGCGATGACAATATCGCACTTAACCGCGATCAAATTTTACTTTACTGATTTTGCACTAATGTATCTTGTTTTTTCTCAATAAACTGATGACGGGTTAGATAGCAGAGTCACTGATTTATTTAAATGCTTTCAACAAAGCAATGACACACAACTAGCTGGTTCCTTAACCCTTTCACTGCCAGAGTGCTTGGTGGAGTTTTGTAAGATGACTCTAACTTTTGAGCCTGTGGACGAAATCCTATGATGTGACCATTCAGATGAAAGCTCTCTGCCTGTACTTGCACATGGTGCTATTTGTTTTTCAAAATTTAAAAAAATGAAATTTGCAAAGTTGGTGGAAATTTTCCTTTCGCTACATTTGGCAGTGAAAGGGTTAAGGTGCATGGCAACAATTTTCAATTTTTGGAAGCACTTTGATGGATTGATATAAACCGAAATTCAAGGTTACTTCCAAATGCGGCGTTTGACCAGGTGAATACGATATTTACAGTATTTTTTTTCAACGAAATTTAACTGTGATGAATCGATAACACTAAAATTAAACGCTAATAGCAAATTCTAATAACAACAATAACAATAACAATGTTGACAAAAAAAATAATGTGCCTGCCTTCTATGAACGTCGAGAAAATTGTTATTGTTCATATTTCTAAAGGAAATTACTGCAGTTGGAATTTTATGTACCCTCGTTTTCACAAAAAAATACGCTTCTCCACAAAAACCTTTCTAAATGACTTCCCTTTCTAATAAAACCTATAGTCAAGTCTTAGGCCCAAAATAAATTTGTTGGAGGGGGCTCAGAACCATGTTGCTTGTAGGACCTCATCAGCGTCTGATTCATAACTTCCGACATGTTTTACTGCAGCATTGAAAACTACCCTAAAATAATCAACTTGGAATATCTTCCCTTCGAGCTCCCCAGATAATTATCATGTTTTCTAAGAAAAAGGCCTCTGTTCCTAGAAAAGCTCAACAGTTCTTCAGTTCCCTAAAAGCCGTTATTTCAAGGTTCTCCACTTATCCAGAACCTTGCTCCTCCAAGGGAACATTGCAGTTGAATTTCGAAGGTACAAGGGAATACCTCTAAATAGTTAGAACTTTGAGAATCTAGGATTGCCGTACATAATTACTGAAAATTTTGAAATATCGTTTTAGGCCGAGAGAAAAGAAGATAAGGAAAACGAATATTCCCAGAGTTCATGCAAAAACCTTCTGACTGTTTCTTTTTTGGTTAGATCTTCTGGAAGCGCTGCTTCTATAGACAATTCCCATCGAGTAATCTCTTTCTGGAAAACACCTACTTGATGAGATGGCCTCGAGTATTCCGTTACTTCATCAAGATAAACCGTCAAGTTCGACATAAAACCCCTTTCTGCTGGATCTCGTTTGAATTTTGTTGATTTGATGAAACGAATTAGTCGAACATCCTTCCATTGATCTTCTTTGACGACAAAAGGCCGTCCAGAATGCATTTGACTTCCCCATCTAAGTACATCCTGATACTGCGCATACTTTGTATCCCGGGTGTCTTGCGGTGACATTTCGTAACGCGAGTGCAAAAGAAAGCGTATATCCGTCTCCAAACCATCTAGGATGATGTCATCATTTGCGCGAGTGTTATACTGGGTCACGTGACCTTCTGGGTACATTATGCCAGCAACTGCTTGGGCATCATCCCTGGGGTGAAGATTTGGGCGTGCTTTCCAGGTTCGTTTTAAATCAACCATGCACCAGCGAAGATTTGGAAACTTGATGTCGATGAAACCAAGATTGTTGTCAAGTCGAACATAAAATTCAGTATCTTCACTCCTTGGACAAATGTCCACTGTGTATTTCTCTATCATTTTGTTGTCGGAAAAAAAATTCCTTTCGCGAAGAAACTTCTTTACCCTGTCTGGGAAATGAACAGAAGTGTAAAACGCACTTCTCGAAGGATTTCCGCGCTTACGCTTTTTCCTGTTGGTTTCACACGCAACAGTGCGATTTGCTCGTCGTTTTCTTCTACGAGCGCGTTCCTGCAGTTCGTCGACGAAGGACACTTCTCTAGGAAGCGCATGTTGCCCTCTGTATGGCTTAACAGTCTTCCTTTTGTTCGTCCTGAGCATGGCAATGGAGATGGGCTCACCGTCTTCCAGCAGTACATGTGGTACACTAAACATGTAAACTCGCCCAAAGTGAACAGCAAACTCCAGATGACCATGAATCTTGGGATCAAAATCTCTTTCAACTACCTGAAATAAAACATGAAAAACCAAAATCACGGACATCGCATTCCGTGCGTCTTACATTCGGGCCGTTTGATAATGCTTTTAACCACTGATTTTTAGTTTGCGTGACGGACACATCGAGTGGTAGAATACGTAGTTTTTGTACCAAATAAAAGCCACTGATTGAAAGTATTTAACAAGTAAAATAGACGGATTAAGAGACCGAGGTCACAGCTAAAATCAGCCTCAAAAAGGACGGTGTTAACGAAGTTGAAAGATTCATACAGTTTGATTACGGACACTTTCTGCTGGTGGATGCAATAGAGGCAAATTTTACAGGTAGGCGAGAACTCTTTCTGTTCTCAAATATAATTTTTGCTCCATACAGTTCTTTGTAAACCAAATCACCATGTTTGTCCCCCCAAAAAAGGAAAGCGCTGTCGTTACGCAGGCGCCGTGTCCGCGATTTCAGGCCATGTGGCTGAGTAATAATCCTCATTCTCCATAAATTAAAAGTATTTTCAAGGGCAAGGGCGGCGCAGTAGGAAGAGCACTCGTCTCCCACTAATGTGGCCCTGGTTCGAATCCTGGCATATGTGGGTTGAGTTTGTGGTTGGTTCGCTCTCTTGTTCTGAGAGATTTTTCTCCGCGTACTCCGGTTTTCCCCTCCCCTCAATAACCAACACTTCCAAATTCCAATTCGATCTGGAACGCACGGACACGATTCAACGAGTTCTTGAGAACTCTTAAGTGCTCCGGGGGCAAAAAAAAAAAAAAATACTATTTACAATCCAATAGATATCAGTGGTTTATGATTGTAAGCTACATAATTATTTATGTATTTGTTTGTGTACTATTTATGTGAATTCGCCAGTTCTGAGCAAGCGGGGTTCAACGCAAAAACGACTGGCGCCAATGACCGCGGGCCCGTAACTGTCCTTCCCCTCATGAAAGATAGATCACCACAACTACTACGCCCCCTACTCTTTAAGAACAGTGTGTGGGTTCTTTAACGTCCCACAAAATTTATATGTGCAAGGGTTGTGAGACGGGGCTTACGGTTTATCGTCCTTATCCGAGAAGACTAGAAAGTCTAACCGTTTGCAGATGTATTTACAAAGACAGCCTTTTCTCCCCAGTTATTTAAAGATTTTTTTGAGTGTTGGGCCGGGCGGGGCTTGACCCAGCGGCCCTCTGCTCGGCAGACCGACGCTGATCCAATTGAGCTAAGAGGGTGGCGGTTTCAGCACGTGATTATGTTTCCTATGAATAGATCCTCAGTCAATTTTTCATCGATGTGTAAGATAATATAACGAGAACTAAACAGGGCTCTGTGGAAACATGGAATAGTAACAGGTTGACATACCTTAAGTTGCTGAAAGAATTTCTCTGTGAATCGTCGAAGCGCATACTCGTTAAAAGTAGGATTGGTTACCAAGGCTACATGACGTGCGAGGTTATCATGTGTCTGATGACATGGCCCATCATATGGTGTCAATGAGACGGGATCATTTTCGTGTCGACTCCCTTCATACAAGACAACACTAGCATTTTCCACGAAACAGCCGCTCATCAGTGATACACGGTTACGTGATGCCTCTTTTTCCATTCTGTCAAGTTCTTCTTCCACTGCGCGAATCGTAGGTTCACTTCCCTTCACCTCCAAGATAGCCGAATTGCGTGATCGCGGGAGCTTGGGACGAATAACGACACTCCTTGCCCCAGTCTTCCTCGTAATTTCTAGAGCCTTACTTTTCTCGACACCGGCGAAGAAGGAAGAAAGGAGAGGTGATAGGTAAATCACGTTGTAATCTTCAGAACCACTTATGGCCAACATTATTTGCACATCACCATACAGTGCTAACATCTGATAAGCACGGCGCATATGTTCCTTCACCAAGTTCAGGTGATCCTTGTCCAGCAAATCTGCAAATTTTCGTGCGCGCAAGATACGCGCCAAAGGATCTGGAACCTCTTCTTCAAAAAACGACTTGTGCGCTTTGAAAAACCTCATGAGCATTTCACCAAGTTTGGGGGTGGGGAGGTGTGTGCTATTTGCGTTTTCGGCAGCATCGTCACCAAGAAGGCGAATTACTTTTTCCCATTCCACGAACATGTCACTTTCTGTCATCGCTCCTCGTACAAGTTTACGTACCTCTGAGGTAATGTGATCTTCGTTGAAATTTTGAATTTGTCCCTTGCGCATGCACTGAACTAGAAGTACGGAACCCATTACATTTGAGGTGTTCCCAGCACCAGCTTTGTTTCGTGAAAGACCTGTCACATAACACCATCGGTGAATGACACGGAGAACCAGCAAGAGATGAGGAAAGGACTTTATGTAGCTTGACAAAAGAACTCCAATTGGCAAACACCTTGGAGAAGCAATTAAATCGCAAACAAGATTGGGGGAGCATTTGGTTTCATTTAACAACCTCCCAGTGGGATGCTTGCAAACAAGGACCTAAAAAAATAAAAATAAGAAGTAAGTCGGTATCTAGGATTTTGTGGTATTTATTCAATTAACTCTAGTAAGATTAACGATTTAAACATATTTTGTTCTACTTAAGGGCGTTACCGAGAGACATGAAGCCCCGTTGTTAATAACCTTAATAGCCAAAATTGGACAATTTAGTGAAGCTAAAACCGGTATCTGCTTGTTAGTGATTTATCCATTCAATAGGCAAGCATTATCCAGCTTCTAATTCTTAACATCTGATTCCAGAAAGGCTGAGGTAAGGTTTTTCAGATTTTATCTCATTGTGACTGTGGTGACTGTGTCTGTGACCAGCTAGGTTGGATGTTTAGATTGCCCGCTTACGGAATGTTTGATTGTAATATTAGAAATAGCATCCTTACCGGAAACGTCTTTTTGCCGACAACACCAACTTTATGGAATAGATTTTTTGGATCCCCCTCTTCGCCTTTTTGCACCTGAGTCGCTTTTAGGTGTGGTATCAGCCTCTCAATTGATTTCACTTGATCTTTAACAGGGATGTCATTCACTTTAGAGGGATCTGCAAGCTCTTCATCTGAGTCAATTGGATCAAACGACCGTTGCGACATGCTACACTCTTCCAGTAGGCTTGAGAGGAATGGTGGAGTGTGATACATTTCCTGTGGAGTAACGGGGACATCATGCAATTTCTGAGTACCCTGTGGTAAGACGCAGATATCCAGGTCTGAATTTTCGTGAAATAGAAGCGAGGCTGAAGAACCAGTCACAATCATCGAATGCTGTGGTAGAACGCCTTTTAGATGCCGCACAATTGAGTTTTTGGTTCTTACTCTTTCTAAAAACTGTTCAAGTAGCCAGGTCTTTTCTTCATTAAACAGTCTAGCTAAACTCTCACCTACGGTTGTATCAACGTTCAGGCTCTGGGAGACGTGATGCGGTTGTTTGCGGTTCTTGATAGCAAGCATGATATCATTAACAAACCATGGAAAACCGAGCAAACGCTTCTGGGGACCTGGTTCTGACTCATTTGCCTGGTCATGAGCATGCGTGTAGGCCACATTATACCAGGCTGAACCTTTGAGAAGCATCTCATACGTAATATCCTCATCGTCCAACAAATGCTGACCATTCACATTGAAGTCGTGGAAGAACTGGTTTCGGAATTCAGACCGCATCTCGAAGAGGATGCAGCTAACAATTTCTGCAATCTCTGTTTTCTCTTTACTCAAGCGATTTCGAAGCTTCAGAAAGCAGCCAGTGAAAACTTCGGCCTCGGATTCAATGCCGTACAAACTCATCAGAGCCTGCATTTTGTCTCGGTACTGCTGGTAAGACTCTCTGGCTTCTTTGATATACCTGTCGTAACCTTGCAGGAGTAAAAACTTGTCTATTCGCATTTTCTGATTAAACTTCTCAGACGCTGCGTCTTGAAACTTTCGACAGCGACGGTAGAGCTTTCCTAAAACCTTGTCTGATTGGTAACTAGGTTTATCACGCTTCATCATAAAATCAGGAAATGCCTTAATCTTCCCTATGCCCTGCATTTTGGGCCACTTGCCTGTTTTAGGCGCATCCACTGCTAAAGAATGTATCTCTGCTAAATGTAGACAAACTTTAGATTCAACACCATCATTTTCCTGGTCTGCTAACGCTTTATGAGCGTTGTCAATCACTCCTAACTGATCACACCGAATGTAGTTGACCACAAACTTAGTCATATCGGCGGCTGTGATTGGTTCTGTTTGTTGCTGCTTCTCCAGGGCTTGGTAATCCATTGGGGGGAAATTTGGTTTCCTTAGTAACAAGTCTTTGTTCCAACACACGAAGTAGAGATCCCCATCCAAATCACCACCTGAAATAGGAATGAGCGCTCTTTTTAACTATTACCTTGCGTTAAAGACCTATATTTTCTACTTTCGTTGATTGCATTCTATTAAAACAAATTAAAGAACTGACACAAATAGTATCCTAAATCAAGTGACATTTGCTCCCAATAATCTGTCTGTATTGGAATGATATATTTATTGCCGATAAAAGACAGAAATACAACGATAAAACTACATGTAAACCGCACTCAGTCCAAGTTCGATTAAAGCTGGTACTCGAAGATCACGTACGCGACGTGTGGAGATTAAATCTATGATTGCACGCCTTGGCTGCTTACAGGCCAAGAATGTCTGGAGTAGTTCGCACCGATTCTTATATGAATATCACCTTTTCAGGTTTTACGCTGTAAGTTTTCATTTAGTAGCCGCACTTATTTAGTTAACATGCAAAAGGGGGCAAGAATGAACCGGAGCACAAACAGGACAACACATGCCTGGGGACAGTTAACGGTCCATAATTACTAACAACAAACATTTTTGAGGGGAGGCTTCAAACACACTGTCACAATGTGAAGAAATATTCAAGGGAAGAATACGAAACAAGAAAGAACTTCCGTTCTTTTAGGAAGGCAACCCCATCCCCACACCCTTGCTACCACTTTTGAGTCACAAACCCTACCTGCCATTTCATTAGAGTGAGGTCTCGATCCCCATCGAGGGAAAACCACACAGTCCACTATATGGCTAAGTTCGAGGACGTCAACAGCCTCAAGTTGGCGAACATCTCCTGGATGTAAGCATGGATTCCTGGTCACTACTAAAGGCCCCGTAAGAACACGTTTCTTGTTCATGTTGAACTGGTCCTCGCGGTCTACATGAGTGGAAACTTCAGCATACTGCACGTAAACCTAATTTAATAAATATACGTTGAAAATCGTGTGATTTCTGTTGATACATGAAGCTTATTATTAAACAAGACGAGTTACATTGATAGTTGAGTCTGTGCTGACTTTTTTATGTCATATATCAAGCACGAGACGCAGTGTTTCATCGTTTCATCACCAGATAAAACACTGAGAAGAGAGTTGGAAATACGACGCGCAGCGGAGTATTTTTGACGAACTTCGAGGTGTTTCATCTAGTGATGAAACACTGTGTCGAATGCTTGATATTACCTCTCAAACAAAAGTGATTTTAGAGCGGAGAAACTAAAGATGCAAAATTGAGCAGTTTTTCATCAGATTTCCAAACTCTCATTAAACATTAATTTCCTTTGTATTTTCTTTATGAATTATTAATGAGTTTGGAAGTTTGGATAAAAAGGTGATAGACCAATCAGGGAGGTTAGGTTGCGGTATGGCAAATAACGTGCTGTTATTTAGCCTGAATCGAAGAACTATACACCTAATTAAGTTTAACAGGACACAGGCGAAAAACAAACAAATTAATAAAGAATTTGAAAGAAAGACCAGTTTGCAGAATGCTAGTACTTGACTAGGCAAGACTACTTTTTCTGCACTTCATAAACTGAATAGAGTGCAATAGCTAAATGCGGGTTTGCGGTACACATGCTTGACACTAGACCGAATCAGGAGGAATGCAATAAATTCTCGCACTTGCTAGAAATATCTAAACAAAAGTTGCAAAGAAGGCAACAAACCTGCCCTGGGTTTAGTACACCAAGCTCGTCCATTACACCCATCATCAAACGTGCCTCCTCTGGTGGCAAAAGGATTCGGGATCGGGAGAGTAGCTCGTGGATGTGATTTCTATACATAGCAACAAGCAAGGATTTAAAGAACGGCTCAGTTGTCATTGGTATTCCCGAGCTTGATAAACTTTTGTAAGACACGCCCATTTTGGCTCCAGTACCAAGCAGCTCGATAGCATCGTTTTCATTAACCAGCATTCCTGATAAGAAAATTACGACATCACGGATACAGTCAGTGGCGAGATTAGAGAGTTAAAGCTTCAAGTACACAGCAAACGGCAAACGCCAGATTCAAGTTGAGAATTCCTCAAAATAGAAAATGAGCAGGTAAAAGCAACTCCAAAAATTCTTATGGATAAAACATTGCGTGAAACTACTCATTTAAGTCTCCAAATAATGAACAGTAAACGACAAGTAAAGGGGAAACTTGGTCACGTGGTACAAATTCGCGTTTGCCGTTTAACGTAAACGTGATGCTTAACCTCTCTATTAAGAGCCACGTTTACGGCAAGCGGCAAACGTAAATTTGTATCACGTGACCAAATTTTTCTCTTTTCCTGTTCTTTGCTGTTAATTACTTCTACAAGAAAAATAGTAGTTGACGCCAGTTTTATCCATACGAATTGTTTTGAGCTGTTCTTATCTGCTAATTTCCCCATTTGAGAAATGTTCAACTTGAATTTACAGTTTGCCCTTTGCGATAAAAGTGACTTTACATCTCCGCATTCTTCAATCATTATAATGTTGTAACAATCACCATCGTCAAAACGCATTTGAAATTACGCTAATTCACCTTTCTCTTTGGAAGCAGCTTACCTGCTAGCTTCTCCAGCATGTTACTCTGCAGTCTAATAAAAACATCAGCTGGCACACCCTGGTTGGAAAGCAGCATAATCACTTGGTGGTTGAGATAAACGACCTGTGGTCGAGACGTCTGCAATACTTCAAGTCTGCGATGGAAACTCTCAAATTTGCACATGCTTGGACGGAAAATGGCCTGTTTGCCTGGAAGTCTCGGATCTACTGCAAGGACACCTTTACAGCCAGAAAATCGAATTTGAAAGGCAGATGGTTTGAACGGCTTGGCGATTTTCCGGACAACCTACAATAAACAAAAACAAAAGATGAATATTTGACGAAAGTCACGATGGCTTTCCTTTCTCTCTCTCTCTTTTTTTATTGATGTGCGGGTGGGCAGAATTTTTGCAACCTTTAAGGTTTTCTAGATGACTCACGTATGGGTTAAATAAATTTAAAAAAGAAAGCCTAAGGAAGTAAGCCCTAAATACAAACTGTGCGGAGAGACGTGGGATCAAACAAAACTTAAAAAGGAAGGAGCAAATATGTCGCTCATGGTACGAGAGACGATAACAAGCGAGGTAGACCTTCTAAGGGCTACATGAAGCAATGTCTACTTATAGTCTTACCTCTGCGGCAAGTTCTTCTGATATTCTGCCAATTCCATCAGAAAAACAGTATTTCTGGTCAACTGTCTTGACGTCGTCCTCTTTCTCGTTTCGGGTACCTTCGCTGATACCAATGCCCACGGAGTCTATAGAGGTAGAAAAACACTGTCCCATGCGAGCCACGTATGAAGCCACACACCTTGAATTGAAGAGAAACAAAAACATGCCCAGAAAGGCTCAGATGCCTTAATTTGCATAAGGGACAGGGACCATATTTCGGGACAAAAGAGTTTTAGGAGGCATAATTTGGTCGATAACGTTGCATTACATTTTCTCTGTTCCACCCAGACTAGTGAACAAGAAATCGAAACGACGCCGAACTCTCAGAATTTCCTTTTGAAACTTTCAAAATAACAGCTACATATCGCTTTTTTTTAATAGAGCCTGAGACAAAGTGGCTCAACTAGACGATTTCTCTGTCTTGCTTAAATTTAGAATGAACTAATGTTTAACCAATAACTAGCCCATTAAAGCCGTCTATTGTATCGTTTTTAACAGCTTCAGGCTTACTTAGTTTTCATAATTGCCTCTGATGCCCTAGTTTTATCGCTTCATACATTTTCAGTGCAACATAAATCTTGGACGTACTTGATATGACTGAAGTCTCCCATCCACCTCCGTATGATGTCTGGTTCAAACTTTGGCCCAACAAACCAACAGCTATGGTTACGGAGCTGACTATTTGATGAGCCCAAAAACTGAAACCGTTGACCAGCTATGTTCAGTCCTTCATCCAGGACACGGTTAATGCCGTCTAGCAGTGGATCCAGGCTTCCTCCTCCTGCAGAGAGTTTAGAAAGGTCCTCATCACGTACACTGACACACAGGAAACTCTCCGTTTCGTACTGTCTGAGTACGCGATTTTTCACCATAACTTCCGGTGGGTAAAGCAGTAGTCTTGTTGGGGTGATGACTGCACGTTTTATTAGAGCACAGTGACCTGGGATGGGCCTGTTTTGAAACCCGGAAGCAGAAGGGTTGTTTTGGCCTAGAAATGCCTTGAAGGCTTTTTCGGGATCACAGAATGAATCTTGTTCCAGAGCTTTCTTCAACTGCTCAAGTGCTGCGCACACTACACTGGTAGGCTTGTTTAGCAAAAGTTCGCTGAACGTCGAAGACATCTTTCCACGCATTACTGGATGCCGCGAAATAACCATCTGTGACGCATACTTCACATCATATGGCAAATTAGGGGGAATATCTGTAACTGGAAACCTGCCAAAGCTCTCCTTCACGCGACAATAAAATGCCTTTTTGTTGAATCGATTCTGGATTCTGGACAACAAGTGAATGATCTGGGAAGATTCATTGCAAGGTAGTACAAAACAGTACGTATAGCAATGGGCCCAAGCGTTTTCGCTGTTCAAGATATCAGGAAGTCTTTCCCAGGCAATCTTGTCAAAATTGTATTCGTGACGTAAGGGACGCTTCATGTTTGGATCTGGGTACTCTTCATCAGTCGAAAAACTGTCGGATTCTGATTCACTGCCGTCATCCGACAGTTCACTGCATATGTCATCAACATCAACTTGGAGAAAGTCGTCATCGTCATTTTCATGTGGGCCTTGCTCGTTGTCACCACCAACGTCCAGAAAAAGGTCATCAACAGATTGGAACAGTCGAGGTGGGTGCTTTATGGTAAGAAACAATTTGATTACACCAGACGCCACGTCACTGTTGACGATTATAAAATCTTCAAGTTCTTCATATCGGAGTTCCAGCTTATAAGTCTTAAATCCTATCGTCAATATCTTGAGACTGTGATCAAAGTAAATCAGAACGTTCTTCAGGGTGGGTTCCGAGGGCCACTGATATCGAAAATGACACCGAGTGAGGAACGTTCCGAGAAACAAAGAATTTGCCCACAGCGAATGAAAAGTGTCTTCTGCCTTGTGACGCTTCTTGGTGAACGATGCCTTGAGCCAAACTGGAAGTGGCTCCTCTTCAGGTTTCGTCAGGTACGAGCACCACTCCTCTGTCACGTGACAGATGAAACCTTCCTTGGATCTGAATTCTTTACAATTTCCGTCTTCGTTAGGTTGCAGGTCAAAGCTTAAATCTTTCCTTCTGCTTCCTTCACTGCCTGATAAGGAAGGCGTGTTTGTTCTCATTGCCATAACTTCAAACTTTTGTCCCAAAAATTCTACAACGTGTTGTTGATGCTCTAGAGTTCCAAGATGGTGCACTGAAATACTTACTTGCGGATTATACTTCTTGTTTGTAATTTCAATGGTCTCATTACTTGTGGGGACAAAAGAATCGAGACGTTTCACTTCACATCCAAAATCTTCTGACTGCAATTTTTGCCTGTTGTTTTCCATCAGATGTCTTATCGCTTCCTCCATGTTCCTTTCTTTCAGAACTACATCCTCAGCTTCTTGTTTTTGCCTTTCATTACAAATCACTACAAACTTGCTGCCAGGGCGACGAGAGGCACGCCCTCTTGTTTGAACAAGTGCTCGCAATGTAGCTGCCCCTTCAAATCGGATGACCAAGTTACATTCAGGCACATCAAGGCCTTCCTCCAGAACACTAGTGCTGATAAGCAGTTTTACCTGGCCTGTTTTAAAGCATTCTAACAGCACTTCTTGTTCATCAACCCAAGCCATCCCGTCATAACTCCCCTGGCCGTGGCCCACAAAAACTTTGGGGTTCAACGTTTCAGGCACCTCAGGAAGCATTCTGATCTGCTCACACAGCTTGTAAGCTGTTTTGCGCATGCTAACAAAAACAATACCCCTTGAACTTTCATCCTGCTGCGCTTGACATACAAATTGCTTAATGTGCGCCGCAAGGACATTGTACCTGTCCGATATTGGTGACTCTTCGTCAACCGAACTGTCCGCTAATCCTCGAAGATCTCGAAAAGTCGCGTCTTCTCTAACCATCTTCGACAGGGCACTGCCCTTTGGAGAAAGTTCATAGGTGATGTTATGCACACATTCTCTGAGGCATTCCATTGCACGCTCACAGCCAAGAACCTCGCAGACATCTACAATGCTAAGCATCTGCATTATATGTTCACCAGCTATAACTGCTTTGGTTTTGCTCTTGTTACCATGGCAACTGTCATTCAGTCGTCTTACTGCTCCTCTAAAGTTAGACGAAAACAAAGGGAACCCCGCAAACAGTTGCGATCTATGTGCGTCGTCTAAATAGGAGGTCTTCAAGTACTGAATATGCTCTTCAATTATTCTCAGGAGGACAACTTGGCGAGTGTTCATTTCAGGTACTGTGAAGTATAATGTATCTGGGCTGTTTACATTTTCTGCAAGGTCGTTTGACTCAATGGGGGTAGAAACTTCACAGCTGAGGTTATCAAGCAATTCTTTAAGTTGATCTGTGGTCCTTTCAACCGTTACTCCTCCAGCTGGTGACGCCGTTAAACCCAAAACAATAGGTTTAAACTTGCTTGGTGTACCATGATAGTATTCCATGATCTGATTATACTGGTGTCTTCCCCGGCAATGGTGCGCCTCGTCGAAAACCAAGACTGATATATCAGATAAACGAACGATCGGGTTTCTCTCAATAGCCAGAAAATTTAGAAAAATCTGATGTGTCAGGACCAAAACATCAACTTCTTGATTTGCTAACGCTTGATGGACGGCTTTCTGCTGTGGCGATTCCATTTCACCGACCAGCTTCATCACTTTCAATTCAGGCACCTGGGACCTGATATATTCACTCTGTTGGTAAACCAGTGGGACTCGGTCAACGAGGAACACCATTAGCTTGTTTGGGTTGAGTTTCTTCATACAACTCAGTGCCATCGCTGCCACCAAGGTTTTTCCCGAACCCGTGGGTAGGCAGACCAGGTTGTTTCTGCGCATGACGGACAGAAACAGTTCCCGTTGATAGTCTCGAGGACGCTGTTGGGTTAAAAAATCGATTTCTTGGGATGCGTGTGTTAGCCCCGAGGTGTCACAGTAAATCATGGGCTCGCTTGGTTGAAGCTGAGACTGACATATTGCAGAAGACACATTTACAACTTCAATGCAGCACTCCTTTTCAAGTCTTGAACGTATCTTGCACAGTTTCTTCGCTCGAATCTCTTCACCGTTGTTTACAAGGTATATGTTTTCTATTTTATAGCAGACAAACTGTTTTGATAATAATATCGTAACATTACCCACGTGCATTCCACACTGTCGGCAAAGAACTATCCAAGGACAATATTGAAGGCTTTTTCCACTCTTTGGATTTTCCACCCTGTTGAGCTTTTCAAATGCGTCCGCTTCTCTTTCTTGTCTCACAGCAAGGTGTAGATGCGACGGTGGAATTATCGCCAGCATTATCATTTCTCTTCTAGCAAGCTCCATGCGACATCCGTTACAGTGGATTGTAACCCCAGTAATCTGTCCTCTAAAAGCCATCGTTAGTTCGGTGTTTTACAGCCGAGATCTGCCCAGAAATAGTCATCACATTAGCCTAAGAAGCAGTCATTTTTTCCTCACATTTCTGTTTGTAAGGCCTTCAGATATTCTTACAAGCTATTATTCGCAAAGGTTTTTAGCGCAACACAGCGTTGCAACATTGTTTCGACATCAGTTGCAACGCTGTGTTGCGCTTAGAATCGTCGTTGCAAATCTTCCCGTGAAACATCACATTTAAGCGCGGAAACTTGAAGTGAATTCATTCTCTTTACGCGCTCCTAGGTGCAGTGGAACCACGTTAATGCAACTACCGAAACTGATTCAAAGTCTCTAATTCGTTTTATGATTCCGAGCAGCCACATAAAAACGCAAAAATCACCCTGATCGTTTGTTCTAGTCCAATTCTACAACCAAACACTTAAGAGCCCGTGGAGGGGAATAGACCTCGTCATGGTTTTACTGGAAAAAATTGAGCTCATGATCAGGGCGTTACATGCTGCTTTGTCGGCGTCGCAGATGCTCTAAACCTTCTATGTAGAGCGTCTGCGAATTTGTGCCAATATCGTGTACGAATTCCACAGAATCGCAAGGACACATGTTGGCGTTTTTGATTGGCTAGTTTCTTACGCAGTTTGTGATTAGTCCGATTTGAATTCATTGTTGACAGGCCAAACACGACTAACTGCTCGAGACAAGAGAGATTGAGCTCGTGATAGCGTGAAACGTTGGGTGTCTGTAAAAACCGGAACAGGCCCGGAACACTCCCGGAACACCCTCAGGACACCCCGGAATACCCCGGAACATCCCCCCGACAGGCTGAACCTCCCCGGAACACCCTTAATTACAAAAGTTAAGCAAAAAATTACAACCCCCCCCCTCCCCCCCCCCCCCCCAAAAAAAAGAAACAAAACAAAACAAAACAATAAATCATCATTGAATCAATAAATATCTTTCATCTGTATCTGGAAAAGGGAGATTGGGACAGATTGAATAATTCACGCAACTTAAAGACTCCTGAAGATTTAAGAAAATAGTCCATTGCCTTTATACGAATACTTACTAGCTTTCTGTCTGAAATATAGCTGAAAGGGCCCTTATTGAATGAAGTGAAGAAAAAATTAACCAAATAAAATAAAAGAGTTAGATTAGACCCAACCGGATGACCCATAAGGGATTTACAATATTTTCACTTAAAATATCTTGTGCCCAATTTGATGTCTACCGTGTTCGAGGAGTATCACTTATAAAATTCACTTATTGTGATTCTTGCCTTGTACTCTTTGATTTTGATATTTTGTCTTTGATTAAAAAGAAAAACATTTTTTGTTAAATTTGATTTTTATTTAGTTTTTTTTTTGTTGTTGTTTCAGCGTTTCATTTTGATTTTTCAGCTTATCTTTGATTTCCAAAATTTATCACGCTTGATTTCTCGCTGGCGGCGTTTTTGATTTTCAAAATGAGATAGATATGGATCTTACCAATGTGACAGCTTCAGTAGTGGGTTTTCAGCAATACTCAAGGCCAGGACACTCAGACATATCTCATGGCCGAACGAGACAGAGAGGGTGTCGCCTCTTAGACTGTTAAGCCATGGCAAAAGTATTTATTCCAACGGGAGACTAAAGGACATAGTGCTCCAGTCCAAAGTTTTACTGGGCCCTTCACTAATCTCAAGAAAAACAAGATCATACCTGAGGGGTGCACTCTAGGAAAGTTTGGGTAAAGTTTTGCCGCCGAGGCCTTTTTGGTGAAAAATTGTTCATACCACAAATGTAGAGTGCTTATATCCAACCTTCACATTCTTGTAAAGGATTCCGGTCCAAGACCCTAAAAACCATGCCCTGCTCTTCAGGACGGAAAAACGTTCTGCGCATCCCTTATCGCAGGCTCAAGGCGGGCTTTTCTAACTGTGTTTGACTGTGTTTTTTTTTTGTCACTGAGAGTTCTGACTGAGACTGAATGAAATGCACAAGGTATAAACGTTTGCTTCTCGAAAAGCCTTTTTACCTTAGTGTGGTTTTTGTTTTGCGTCACTTAAAAATTACTTCGGACTCAGAACAACCAATGTTAAAGGAAAAATGAATCATTCCGTCAGTCTGAGGTGGAATAAAAAGTTTTCAATTGCAACATCTCCAAAGAGGCGAGTATTTTTCTGATTGTGCATTCGATTTATTTGTGAGTTGATTTTGCCTTCTTTCGCAGGGCTGAATTAAAACCCGCTTGTATTCTGTTATTACTAATTAGTAAATACTTTTTTACATACCCAGATTTATTGCCTTTGCAGAACCAGCTTTATCCTTCTCTTCAGTGAAAGAACCATTTGTGCGCTTAAAACTCTCTCGGAAACAGGAGGCCAGCAAGCGTACTCGAGACGAAAAGACTACTTCGATCATTTTTCTGTTACTCAAGTTATAATAGTCAGAGTGTTCTCCATTTTTAATTACATAGTTTGTTTTCCAGTGCACTGTGAAAGTTTCTGTTCTTTACAAGAAAAAACTTTCTGTACGCAAATGTTCCTTTTCACTCGCTGTTAAGTAGAGAACGACAACCGCCCGTAGTGACTTTAAAACAATCAGGTGACTCTGCCCGTAAACAATAGCTGGAGCTGGATTTGTCTGAGGCGAGCAAAACAAACACCCTTACGTGTAGTTTTCTGTATTTCCTAATGATTGGCTGATTTTGATTTGCTAGAATGAAGACCCTCGCATGGACTAATTCACTGAGTTGTTAAAAATAGTTAAAAGAAGGTTGACTTTGAATGGTGAATCATGGCTTGGCTGCGAAGCTCACTGCAACGGGTGTATGTAAAACACGGAACCTACCCGGAACCTACCGGAACCTGCCGGAACCTACCGGAACCTGTCGGAATCAACCGGAACCTACCGGAACCCCCCGGAACCTACCCGGAACCTTGAAAAAAGCGCAAATGATAAAATTAAAAAAAAAAACAAATAACAAAAAATAATACAAATCAAATAAAACTAATGAAAATGAAATAAATATACTAAATATAGGTAGCTTCCACCTTAAAAATAGTCTGAAAGCTACAATTTTTATTATTTTATTTCGTTTTAATTATTTTAATTTGATTTGTATTATTTTTATTGTTTATTTGGTTCCCGTCCTCTTGTTAAATCAGCCTAATACTTGAACAGGTCGTCACATGACTAACGGAATGCCAAAGACCAAAGTACAAAGTATTGTTTTACGACTCGAAACCACGTGCTCTGTGGAAGTCAGCGATCGAGAGAGCGTGGACAGTTTTTTCAAGTACGACCATGAATGAAGGGAAAGCCGAGACGATCACCATAGAAGATGAATCACAGTCTGAAGATGACAATAGTGAAGAGCTATATCAGCCGGTTTTTATGAGAACCGAGGAAACGTGTCCTTTTGCTGTATTCTGCCCTAATTAATCTGCAAAGTTGCAATCGCGGACAGTTGGCTGTAATCAAACGGCTATATGAGCTTATCATTGTAAGTCCTTTTCATTAAATCCCCCAATAATTGATTACAATCACTATAGTAATAAATTTAAGAGAGTAACTTTGTAAAATTGAGGAGGTTTAGGCTCCGGCGACTGTTTTGAAAGAAACTTAACAGCCATTTTGCAAGCTGCTCTCCATATTTTTAATTGTGATATTTGAAAATGACTGTTAAAAGCTCTTTTTTAGTTGGCAATTTTACTTTTGTGGGAAATTGTAATGGTTATGATTAATTGGTAACAGGACATCGTGTCATCCAATTCAATCTGTAACCATACTCCTGATTAACAAATCGGACTCCCGTTTCGCGGTCGTCCCATTTGTTAATTACTCATATGATTACAGACCGAATTGGACTTCACTCAGTACGATTACCATCATAAAGAAAGGTACCTGTCAACGACCGTTGTTTTGCCTTACTCCCATGTAATCGACGTCGTTGTGTTTCCTTCAAGTACTCATTACGTAACTATCTACCCTTGGTTTAGTGGTATTTCCTACACCCATCACTCTGTTTTGAAAGGTGTTTTGTTGCGTTCTTAGGCTTTGTTTAGGGTAATATCGAGCCCTTAGCGTTAGGTTAATCGTGTCTTCCGTCAACAGGAACGACGTTTGTAATCATGTTCTGTTTGTTAGTTTATCAGGGTCTTGACGATGTTGAATAATGGTAATCAAGACAATAATCTTGGTAAATGAGGTTGAATCTGTCAGCCGTTAATGTCCGTTGCTTGTGTTAGATCAATAGATAAATTAATACAAACGTTCCGGCTTCTACGAATATTTTTAAGCTCCAGCCATTTTATGCATTATGTATATGGGAGGGCAGTTGTTACCCGCCAACCAAAGCAAGCCAAACAGCAGTTTTTGTCACAAACAGTGAAGTCATATGTTCTCGTATCTTTTCACTTGAATAAACCAATTCCTGTGTGACTTCGTTTAGTTCTGGTTGTTGTTTTTTAAAGCAATTCCACGAAAAGTTAATGAACCCGCGCTTTCCTCTTCTTTTCTGCGCCTGTTTCCTGATTAGCTCGTAACTCCCTTAGTCACGTGCCGTTCTGTTACCGTCATTTTGAAGTGAAAACTATTTATTTTTATCATTTCTATAGCGTTTTATTCTTACTTTGTTACTTGTGTTTATTTTATTTCTTATCTTTATTGTATTTTATTTTTATTATTTTGGTTTCCGGGGGATTCCGGGTCGGTTCCGGGTGATTCCGGCAGGTTCCGGTAGGTTCCGGTTGATTCCGGCAGGTTCCGGTAGGTTCCGGCAGGTTCCGGTAGGTTCCGGGTAGGTTCCGTGTTTTACATACACCCCACTGCAACTGATCCTTTGCTTTTAAGATCTTTAGGTAGGTTATTTTCGTACAAAAAATTCAATTCTTCATTGTCAGCAAGAAGTTTTTGCAATAATGTAATTTGAACTTTGTTTAAAGGAAATCCTACTTACGCGTAGGTTTTTGACAGATGTTATGCATGTTCAACTTGACAACACGAAGCATAAGCTTAATTAAAATTTATCTCTCAGTGCACGAAACGATCAAGTTTAAAAGTGACCTACAGTTGCTTTGAGACCGATTTTGTGGAAGATTTTACTAGATAAAGATTGAATCTTTTTATGCCCACATATTGACGCCAAAACTTGACATAGAGGATTTTGTTTTTATTTCAGTGATCTGCGAAGCTACAAGTGTCCGATCGAGGGTGGGTTTAAGATATCAGCTTGAGTGCGACAAAGTTCAAAGACTTCAAACACATTGTGGGCATGCGTTATTTGGGGGGGGGGGGGGGGAATTACTGTGCAAAGATATTTTGCTTTTGAGTCCACAGTGGGGCTCTGGACCTTATATATCCAGGAACTTCGTTATACGAATACATTTTGTGAATGCATCTTGAAAAAAATCGGACCTACGCACGCACATTTCCAGTACAACGCAAGGAAACAGGAGCCAATTAATGTCGTTAAAGTCCGTTTTTCTATGAGATATTTTTCGAGAAAATTAGGTCATGAGAAGGTACGTTACAACCACAGCTTGCAACTTTTGAAGGCAAATTGCTTGTTCTTTCCAGGCTAAGTGCGGAAACGTTTTATTAATAGGAAAAAAAAATATTTGAAATCTCGCCATTTTTTCAATCCCGGTCGGGGATCTGGGCAAAAAAGTTCACGCATGCTCATTACGTTTTTCCGCCCTAAAGCCTTGCTCAGGGGCACATTACAGTCAAGGCCAAATAAGGGAGTATGCCCCCCTTCCGGGAAACACCTACAGAACAAAGAATTCTCCGTGCAATACGTATATAATCTGGCCGCTCGAAAGAAAAAAACAAACAAACATTAGCTGGAAAATCAAAATAACGAAATATAAATTTCAAAGTAAAAGAAAACAAGGCAAGAATAATAATCAAAATAAGTGAATTTTATAAGTGATACTCCTCGAACACGGTAGACATCAGATAGGCAAGATGTTTATTTAGAAGATACTTTGTTTTTTGTTTTTTGTTTTTTTTCTTGACTTAAATAGAAGATATTTATGGATTCATTGATGATTTTTAGAGGGTTTTTTGGTTTTGATTGTTTTTTTTTGCCTAATATCATAGGTGACGAATTACTCCTTAATTTTAGCGCGAAATTTCAGCGTTAATTTGTAATTTCACATGTGAAATTACAAAATTGCCATGGCAACCTTTCCGTACGTCTCAGTGTCAAGATGGCGACGAAGTTTTAAAATGCCGTGAATGAAGATGTCAGGGCACAAAAAGACGCTTTAGAAAACCTGAACACACAAGAGAACATCAAGAAGGATCCTAACAGGTATTTTGCCGCAAAAGTCTGAAAGATTCTGAACTTTATAAGCCAAATTTAAGGTCTAAACATTTGAGAGAGTGGAGAGTTCTCGATCGATACGATCCAGGATAAACATGTCAAAAATCCAAGATTGCTAACGTAATTCGTCACCCATGATATTAAAAGGTAATCAAATGATATACATACTCGTGAAATTAGGGAATAATTTCACTTGCGTTTTGTCCAAATCCTAATAATTTCCCGAGCCTTCAGGCGAGGGAAATTATTAGGATTTGGACAAAACGCAAGTGAAATTATTCCCTAATTTCACTCGTCACCATTTGATTACACATACTAATTTTTGTAATTAAGGGTGTCTGGGGGGATCCATCCCGTCGGAGGGGGAGAGTGGGGTGTTCCGGGCCTTTCCGGGTTTTACAGACACCCTGAAACGTGACCTTAGAGTCAGCGGTGAACAACGGAGCTGGTTTTTCTAGCCTGCGCGCAAACACTTTAAACCTCGTTTATAGCGGACCATTATCCACACTATGCGCGATACGCAGGCTAAGGCTTTTCTTGCTTACTTTTTGCGTAGTTTATCGATTGCATGGCGTATTCTCACTTTCACTCAGCCATTTTTTTTTTTCTGCCTCTTTGAGTCTCATATTTAGAGGTTATGAAGCTGGTCTTGCTGGTTTTCAGTGTCACGCCATCAAAATAAAAATCAAAACCATTCAACAGATAAAGTCCAGAATCTGGGAAATGAAAGGAGGTAAATATACAAAGACCCTCGCCAACATTTGGGTCGAAGGAATAATTCGTATACGACATATCCGAGGAAACGTTTTACCCAAATTTATAGAGCTTTGTATGGAGACGCCATGCTGGAGCTCATCCCGATGAGCTCCAACATGGCGGACGGAAACCAACAGAAACGTCTGTTACCGAGTTTTGCTACAGAAGCGTGAATTTACCCCTACAGGAACTCATAAATATTAAAGTTATACTTTTTCTAATACTTGAACTGTTTAGATAGGAAAATTCCTTGAAAAAGTCACTTTGTTAACCTAAATGACAGCCTTCTCGGCCGTCGTATAAATGCTGCGTCACGCAAAAGGTTAGAAATTCAAGCGTACTCTATGACAAAACCAAGAAACCTTTTGAAGCAAAAATTTGTTTGAAAATTAGCTTTCAGCTGCTCTAATACACCCATGAAAGTAAAATCTTAGTAGGATCGATAGTTTTGTAGTTTGAAATTTAGTGACGTCATGTGAAAACCAACAATTGAGTAATTAGTCCCTGTAGTTTATGTTTCTACAGCTGTTTTCTCAGGATTTGATCACAAAGGCACTTTACCATTAAATGATTTCCATTTGCCGGATGTTAAAGCCTAAAGCTTTTTTTATTGCGGCTAAATGGCCGTAGTTTCTTTGGTTTCTCCGAAATGCCTGGACCTGAATAGCTACATGAGTGTAGTTTTTATTTATTTATTTTTGCCGTGAGTAACATGATTCTCTGATTTGTTTTGACGGTAGAACTGTCCGCTAGATTGCAGATTACGCGGAAGTGCATCTGCACCGATTGGAAGACGCTGGAAAAAAACAGTCGGCAAATTTACAAGCAAATTCTGGCCTTGAGGGAATTCTCTCAAAGCATTTTTTTTTATTCAGTCGAAGAAGGCTTTAAATTTCGAACTGTTCTTTATTGTTACTGTAAACGAAACAGTAAATAACAAAACAAAAACAAAAGAAATTTTTATCTCTATTTTTGTCAAAAAATGGAATTTAGGACTTATTTTGAATGCGTGTATATTAGGGTCATTCATTTTTTCTGAAAGTTGAAAAATGAAAAATGAAAATCTGTGTTCAAGTTTCATTTTTTTTTTAAACTTAAAAAGGAAAAATAAAAATCGACAATTGATTTTCAATTTTCATTTTTCTCTAAACATAGAAAAATGAAGAATGAAAATCTGTGTTCAATTTTTACATTTTTAGAAATTGAAAAATGAAAAATGACAAATGAAAATCTATGTTCAATTTTTATTTTTTTCTGAACATAGAAAAATGAAAAGAAAATCTGTGTCAAATTTTAATTTTTTTAGAAAAATGAAAAATGAAAATCTGTGGTCAATTTTCATTTTTTTTTTTTTTTTGGACTCATAACGGAAATGAAACTAACCAGGAAATAAAGATACAATAGATTCCCGTGCAATTGCATCATCATCAGCTTCGATCTGGTTCGGTCGAGTGTTTCTGTTGCAATGCAGGAAGATTACATTATTTTTTTCTCAGGAGAAGGAGAACGAGGAGTAGAAAGACGAGTGAAAAAAATGCCGGTGAGAGCGGAGATGGGCTCAAATGTTTGGAGTAAGTCATACCGCAGATTATTGTAATGAGCTGATGTTAGTTTCCAAGTGTTTTTGCGGGGAATGCATGTGACAGCTATGGAAGAACTTCAAAGGCTGATGGTGCGGGACCTCTAACATCAGCTACAGGCGAATTTCCCATAAGCGACCACCCAAAATGCAAAGGTTTGGTGGTCGCTTGCGGGAGGTCTTCGCTTACGAGGGTCGGACCGCAAGGGCGAAATGTTTAAGTCAACCTAGGATGGGGTGGTATATTTATTCTAAAAAAATAAGGAAAGTTACTTTCCCCTCCCAATTACTGGTAGCTTTATTGACACAATCATTAGCTATTCTATGTGACAGTGCACTCAATTAGATGACGCTATAAATTGGTGGTTAAAAAATTTTACTTGTGTACGTGACTTCTTTACAGAAATGTCCCTGAAACGTCTGACGAACAAAAACGTGACTTCTTAAACTGAAACCTGGAAATCTGAGTTTTTTTCTTAAGAGTAACTATGGTTAATATTGTAGTTATAGATCGAACTAAAAAAAAACACAGTAATAGTCGTGTAGGCAATAATGACAGCCAAAGAATAAATTCATTTTTGTCAATTTTTGCCGCGATGTACTTCACTGTTTAGTAAGACCATCTGTCAAGTGGTCGCTTACCGGAGGTTTAAAACAGTAGAAAATTCTCAAACTGTCATTCGAAAAAGTGGTCACGGTCGCTTACGGAGGTGGTCGTTTACGAAAGGTTTCAGTGTAAGGCTTTGATTGAGAACATTTTTGTTGTTTTGGTGTTTTCAAGTTCCTCCATAGTTGTCACATACATTCCCTGCGAAAACACATGGAAAAAATCAGCTCAATTACAATAATTTGCGGCATGACTTACTCCAAACATTTGTGCCAATCTCTCCGCTGTTACCTTATCTTTTTTCACTCGTCTTTCTACTCTTCATTCTAAAATAATATAATCTACTTCCATTGCAACAGAAACACTCGAACAAGATCGAGGCTGATTTAAAGAAGCAAATGACAGCAATAAAAAAAATTTCGCGGGAATCTGTTGTATCGTGATTGGTTGTTTTTCTTTATTTCCGTGTTAGTTTCATTTCCGTTTTGAGTCAAAAAAAAAAGAAGAAAAGAAACTGAATTGACCACAGATTCTATTTTTCATTTTCCTACGTTCAGAAACAAAGGAAAATCGCACATAGATATTCATTTTTTCATTTTTAATTTTTTAATTCCTAAAAATATAAAAATTGAACACCGATATTCATTTTCATTTTTTTATATTTAGAGAAAAATGAAAATTGAAAATCAATTGTCAATTTTTATTTTCACATTTTAATTTAAAAAAAAATGAAAATTGAACCCAGGTTTTCATTTTTCATTTTTCAACTTTCAGAAAAAATGAATGACCCTAATATACACGCATTATTTTGCTCTTTCTCATACATACTCTCATAACTGAATTCAAAGTCTAACGAATTCCCATTGAGTCTCGGCTTCATGTTACAACGTTGACGTCCTTCTATCGATCGCGCGACGCCTTACATCGCGGGTGGCAATTTTCACGCCCTCTCGCGTATTTCACAAGCTTTGCAGCTATGAACTAGACTGCCTGATCGTATGTATAGTCCTGATGTCTTGACTGTCTCGTGATAAATATTCACTTCCCCATCAAAATTAAGCAGTAGATGTTCTAGGTGATGAATATATTATCTAAACTGCGTGTCACCCACCTTACATCAGAGGTTTTGTCAACTTCGTTCGCTTCGTTTTTTTCTTGCTTTAAAATTCGCTGCAATAAAGTTTAGCAAACCTACTAAGGTTCAAACTTAAGCTAAGATGAATCGTTTGAGCTTTAAAGCACCTCACAGGCAGTACAAGTAGGAAATATTAAAAATCACCAAACATGTTTCGGGTGTTTCCGTGTGCGACAAACGCAGACTGCAGACTGGCAGGTAAACGAGGTAAACATCCTTGTGAAATGCTCTAACAGATTCCCTGTTCCTGAATAGACTTTTCGAAGACTTAAACTTTAGAGATAGGGAATCTGTTAGAGCATTTTACAACAATGTTAACCTTGTTTACCTGCCAGTCTGCAGTCTACGTTTGTCGCACACCAATCGACCATGTTACAAGCTACAGCTAACGTAAACTTTGCATATCACGGTCTTGATAAGTTCTATAATTTACATTCGCCTTCTTAATTCAGACTTACCTTTGTCCGTATCCCATTTGAGAGGGAGAAACAACCAACTCATTCAGGGGAGATTCATCCTCTCTCATCCTTTACGCGTCGGGTCTACCTAGAAAATATCGTCTTTCCGATTTCTCGGAAAATGAGGAAGTATACGATTATGCAAATATTTCGAAGTCAGGCAGTTCCTCGTTCCCAGGAGCGGATGTTAAGAGAAGCTTTTCGCCCAAAAGCGCAGATTGAAGCTGAACATAGCGATTGCACTTCGATTAACTGAATTGTTTTTTGCCTCATATGGTATTATGTTTTGTTTTGTTTTTTTTTATCTCTATAAACGCCGTTCGTTTAATCGGCAGGCTGTTCTATTTTGAACACTTCGCGTGAGTGCGTGACCTGAAAAACCAGCTGACAGCGATCACGCCGCCGGGCGGGGGGTGGTGGTGGGGGGGGGGGGGATGGGGGTACTTTGGTTAGTTTTTGCTTGGTATGTGCCGCTGGCATCTCAGAGCCCCTACCCCAATTACGACTATTCTGTGGCCAATTGTAGACCCCATCTTAGTCACTTTTGGGCAAATTTGTAATTTTTGCGATCCCAATATTGAGTCACTTTCTATTTTCATGAATTGAACCATTTTTTAGATTGAATGAAGAACACTTTACTTTTCATCTACAGTACAACCATTCTGGTACGTTTACTAACCGTAAATGTGAAGAACTGTCTTACCCCCAAAAATCCGAAAATGTGCAACCCCATTCTTGACTAGTAACTCTATTAAAAATGCGACCCCACTGTAGTCAATCTAGTCGTGAAAATACGACCCCATCCAGCGACACATCCCCATTAGCCTCTTATAAGGAAGTACGCCCTCCCTCCAAAGGATCACGGTTTCAAAAAAGCTTATTTTGGACATCATGCTTTTGTTTCCCCACTAAAATGCTCCACCTCAATGCTCCATTGTTTTCACTAAAATGCTCGGTCTCTCCCAAAAATGTCACCGAAATGGCCGATGACGATTATCATGTAGAGTTTATTTTATCAATTTTAATGAACACAAACCAACTAACAAGAAAACTAAACAGCAATGTGTACAAGTCAATGCTTTTCATAGAGCGGCTGTTTTAGGGTGACATTCGAGTTTTGTTTTGAATTTCGACATTAAATAAAATTGAAAATAGTTTAATAAATAATAAAATGAAAAAAAGTAAGAAGTAAGGTTTCGCTTTCCATTCAGTAGAAGGAGGTGTGATGGGGTGTCCATTTTAGCGGAGTTTATTCTAAAATTAAACAGTAAAAAAAACATTTTTTTCCTATAAACTTTTAATTTATATCCAGTTAATTACACGACAAACCAAACAAATAATTAAAAATGGCAGCCCTGGTGAGAACCCTTTGAATAACCGAGCACGCTGATAAAAATTGGTACGGTATTTGCTTTCTCATAACCTGAGATCAGGCTCTATTTTCGTTTCGCTTGAGAAAAAAATTCTGGCATGGAAGCTGCTAAAATTGGGTCTGATCTCTGGTTAGTTTTCGCACACCTTCCACGCTGTCTCTTTGCAAGCTAACGTTTAAATTTTCATTACCCAGTATTCAATTTACAAATAAAGTAATTTCTGTGAAATAATTCGAGTTTGTGTTTTCAAGGGTATTCTAAAAGGCTGAATAAAAATGATTGGTCATTATAGCACACAAAGCTACAAGCAAAGCACTTGGTTTAATTTTCCATGAGCGAAGACAGCCATGTATAAAACGCTTCCGTGGTTTGGCCAATATGGCCCCGGCTTGGGTCAAACAAGGCTTCTAAGCATGCCACGTTCTGTAAGGTGACTTCAAATGGGACCTCCTGAAATAAATAAATAAAAAAATAAATAAATAAATAAATAAAATAGTGTAAAATAGAGAGAAGTGGGGACAGTGACCCTTTTGACCCGGGAACTTAACTGGCAGCCTGATGAAACGAGAAAGGGAAGGATGATGCTGTTTTTCAAGATATCCAGGATTATAGTGGTTATCCCAATGCCATCATATATCCAGCCACCACATTACTGCAGAAACCATCAGTACCATCCTGCGAGATACACAGCTGTGAACTGTGGCACCAACTCGTACAAGGAGAGTTTTTTTTCCCGCCACGATGCACTTGAGTGCTGAAGTGATTACTCAGCTAAACCTCAAAGACTTGAAGGCCGACCTGGACAATTTTTATATGAATTGATTTCTTAATTTGATCTATTAATTTATTTAACACTTTCTGGGTTATTTGTTTTGCATTATTATTATTTTATTTTAATTTTTTTTTTTTTTTAGTGTTGATTAATCGAAATGAATTGTTTTAATTGAAATGAAATGTTCTTAATTTGAATAATTTTTGTTTAATGAAATGAATTTTTTTCTTATCAAAACTAAGGGTGTTTTTTTAAAGGAAGGAATGTTGATAGTTAGCATTGATATCAATAAAATATGTCCGATCATCATTATTATTAATATTATTATTATTATATTATTATTATTATTATTATTATTATTATTATTATTATTATTATTATTATTATTATTATTATTATTTATGTTTCTTATATCCACGTGATGGGTATGCTTTTTTGGATCATTTAAATAAACGTAAACGTAAAGTATCATCGAAGGTTTCTCTAGGTAGGCAAGGACAGAATTAAACTGCTGGGCAGTAAAAATTGAAAGTAAAATCATCTGCGCGATACGCCTTAACAGAAAAAAATATTAGTAAAATAAAATAAAAAATACAGCCGTTTTTTTTTTTTTTAAAGTCCGAGTTCTTTTATTCGTTCGCTCTCTAAAGGTTCTTTTAAACAGCTCTCACCTCAACCGGGACTGATTTTTCCAAGTATAGCAAGGTTCTAATTTCACCGAGGTGCTCTTTTAGAAGGGCCCTTATGTTGTCGTCCTTTCTCTGCTTAGCTGAAAGAGCCCGGATCCCAATGCTCTTCTTCTTACGTGGCGTAGCCCCTGTAGTTGTTGACGATTTCTGTTCTGGAGCTCCAGGGACGGTTAACTGAGAGGTTTCTTGTCTCACTGGGCGGGCTAAGGGACAAAAAAATTAACAACAATTTCAGACACACAAACTGTTTTGGTACAGAAGGCACCTGATTAAAGGTAAGGCACAGGCAGAGCATTTGATAGGGGAACTTGTTACCTTACCGGGTCACGTGACAGTATAACGTGTGCGGAACTTATGCAGTCCATAGTCAGTATAAGCGGGAACGTGGGCCAAAATCGATTATCGCTTAATTTCAAACTGAGGAGGGCTGGGTATGAGTCTGTGTATTATGAGATAAACAACGCGAGACCCATACAGCCAGAAAGAGCTCAGCACATTGAAGTTAGGAAAATTCTCAAATTTGGTGTTAATCAAGCCAATGTTAAACTAACCTGAGATCAGGCGTCTTTTTTTTTTTTTTTTTTTTTGGCTTCTTTGCTTTTTTGGCTCGAGAGGGAAGAAAATACCGCCTGATACATTTATTTAACAAGCCATCAACGGCCCCCTAATTTACATAATCTAACGGCTGCTTGACCTGTCACGTTATTAGCCAATCAGCGTTTAACAGAAGGGAATCAAATTTTGGCTGGTAATAGCTCGTTGACTTCGTTCTGTGCCGAAAGCTCTGAAAAAAAAATTAGGCTGAAGCACCATATTTCACGAACTGAAAAGTGTTGTGAAAGCGAAGATCGCTCAGAATGATTCGCAGGCTTCTCAAGGAGGAATGGCAGGAATTACAGTCAAACCAGGTCAAGATTCCATTCATGAATTAATTATTTGAAAAGCGAACCCGTTTGTCGCTTTTGTAACTTGTATCCGGTATCAAATTGCATTCAAATGATCGGTGAATTTTTGACTGCAATTTTTAGTATACGATGAAATGGAAAATATTTCAATGGATGAAATTTCTATTTAGACATTTTTCAAACTGACAAGAAAACTGAGCCGGCAGAAATTTCATAACGAACTCGCGCATGTATTCACTGCTCATTACGCAAGCAAAAATGCAGACTGAAATCAACAACAACTAACCAATCAGAACAGCGCAAATCATCCGTATTGTTTCCTATCCAATCAGAAAAAAGTCCAGATTCTGGCTTTTTTGCATGTGATCTGTGAAAGAAATGTATCATGCCCTCCTCCCGAAAACAGATTACAGAGATAAAGGGAGAGGGCATGATCGCAGGCTAATGTTAAACAAGATACAGTCATTATAAAACTTGAAAACTATAAAATTTAGATGACACAGTGGCCGAACGTTCATACATTTCTTGGTAAATTCTGGAGTTTTTAAATGGCTGTATCTCGTTTAATATAGGCCCGATAAACGCCAAATCTCGGTGTCCTCTTTCTGATTTTGTGGATCTTAAGTTGTTTAATATCCCATAATAAACGGACTCATACCCAGCCCTCTACAATTTAAATTAGACAAGAAACACCTGGCTAGCGCTGATCCCACTGAGTAACTGAGGAAGACAAGTCTTCTAGTAGGATAATAATTAATTATGAGACGCACTGATCGTACATTCTGCTAGGATCAGCAGTTCTCAGAATGTTCCTGTTTGTTGTTAGCTGATGAAAAATGGTAACTTTCATTCAACTCACCTTTAGTGTTCTGTTCAGTCGTTCCTACTGCCGTTTGCGAAGTCTGTGGATTAGGCGCCAGATCATTCTGAGCGATTTCCAAAGTCGCCATGAGCTTTTCGTGAAAGGTTTGGGCACGAGCCTCGGTCACGTGACAAAGCCCAGCCTTAACAGTCGAGTAGACTGGGTTAGAGGTTAAGTTCAGTGCCTTGTTGTTAAATGCGTAAATGAGAAACAGAGCAGGTTGCTGTGTTTGAGTGTCTTCGGGGTCTTCTAACAACACACGTTCGAGCTCCGGCTGGAACCACTGGACGCACACTTCAAAATCGTTTGCCGTGGTTGACTTGTCTACGAATTCTAAAAAAAAAAACATACATTAACTCAGTCGATCGGTATTTTGTAGGGAAAGGGCGCACACGAGCCCACAGACCCACATAGCCGGAACTTTACCCGGTTTCATTAAGCACCAAGGGATATTTTTTCACCCCCTGGACGGGATGCTAGTCGATTGCAGGGTCATCCCCAGTAATATATCACCGGTGCTTACTTATAAACCTGGCCCCGGTTGTTCAAAAGGAGGACAACACTATCCACTGGATAAATATCTATCTAGTGGACAACGCAATTGGTTCTCCTAACACTTATCCCCTGAATGGCAAAATCCAACGTTTGAACAACAGGGGCCTGAGCGAAGAGGTAGAACAAAGTTTCTTGTCTAAGGCAACAAGGAAACAGGAAGCTTGAGTCCGAAGTTCGCACTTAACCTATTATCCACTCGGCCACCGCGTCTCCAAAATCAATCGCTATAAACGAGCACTGATGATAGTGAGCAACTAAAAGAAGCTAGCACATTTTTAAAAGCGAAACCAAGCATAGCATAGCCCCATGGATTGCTTGGAAAGGAGTCATCAAAGTTCCAGATAGAGCACTAAAAACTAGCAAAAGCGACTCACCGCTGTTGGGGTAAACTGACAATTTGGGAATCCACTAATTCTTACCAGACTTCTTCGAGGTGTCCTCTGTCATATCCATCTGAAAAGGCTTGGTAACCATAGTCTGGATTCCTGTGACGGACGGTCCATAATTCGACAAGACCTCGGGTGGGTAAACCCCACAGCACTCCACTGCATAAGGGCCCAACTCGTTTCTTAAAAACGAATGCATCTTGGAAAGTTTCAGAGCTTTGTTGGAACTAAACAACGGCAGCACTCCAGCGCTGCTATTCGTCACTTCCTCAGCTTCCGAATACACTCCGAGCGCTGCATACGAGCACTGCCGACGTAGTACCGACAAATAGCCAAGCAGATGAAGCCACGTAACTTGTACGCGATTGGAGTTGTTTATGGTGGTTCCCATAGTGACTATTCCATTCTGAGCTACCAGAGCTCCATCCTCGGCACTCTTTATGACGTCATCGGTACCCAGAAGGTCAAACAGCGCGAATCCAGGCACTGAACTGGCGGCTTTTTCTGACAGCCTCAACGCAGTGATTTCGGGATCGCCCGTTAGGACACCAATTTTGTACTGCGCAGAGGACACGATACCCGCAGCCCGAATGGCGGCCCAGGCGGTTCTCAGTTCCTTGTCTAACTCTTTGTTTTTCTCTCGTGATTCTTTATCTTTACGATCTTTTTCCTTCACACTTCCTTTCTTGCTCATCTTCCGTTCTTTGCCAGGGGTTGATGGGGTCTCTGAGGTGCGAGCTGGTGAGTCTGTGGAACGCGAAGGTCCTTCTGGAGTCTTAAGAGGCCTGAATTTGTTGGCGTTACTAATCAGGACTAATGCCATTTCCAAATACGCTTGCTTCATCAAGCTGGAGAAGAAAATATAATAAATAATGAAAACACTTTCCACGGAAACAAGCAGCGAAAGATCACGAAGAGCGCAAATCTGGTGCCATTAGCAGAACCTTGTTGCCTGTCTTTAACTTTGTCACAAATGTAGTGCGCATAGCAAGCAATCTGGTGCCAAACGCGAGATTGAAACCAGAGAAAAGCTTAGAAACAAACTTGATGGCCAAAGCGGGAATCCTGCCCTGTCTGTGTATGCAGGAATAGACAAGTAAAGGTTGAAGAGAGGGGTTGGGTTTGGAAGAAATCAAACTTAGTTGCCGAGAAAAAAAATATATATGAATAAAAGCTGAGATTTGAGTACTAGCCCCTCGAAGAATAATTTGAAACGTCGTCTTCAGAATCCCTCTGTTCACTTGATAAGTGTTGAAACAAACATATAAACAAGGAAACAAACAGATAAACAAGTAAACAACTAATGGTTACGCGATACTTGAACAGAAAACAGCTCTACAAGGGCAAAGATAAAACACTTAGATGTGTGGAAATACTCACCCCAGGTCGTGATCAGAAATACAGGTGCACTGTGCAGCTTGAACCAGAATGTCCACAACTTTACTGGGAGACTGCTGACCAGCCTGTAGCATCTTTCTTTGAATCTGACCTGCAACAAAAAAGGCGTGAAACTTCGTAAGTGGGCAAGAGAAACAAAAATATATAAGGAATTAAAAAAAAATGGGATTAGCTAAATAAAAACAAGACAGCTAACTAAAACAACAACAACAACAACAACAACCAAAACAAACAAAATCAAATAAACCAGGAACACATGTCGTCACATCCATAGTACTCAGTAGAGAAGGTCAACTTCATATTTTTTACATGATTTGTCATTTATAACGGTGACTAAGATGGGACGAACTACATACCAAGTGTAAATAACAGCTGTGCTTCAATAGGCTTCCGCCGACAAGCTGCAGTCCTTGCTAGCTCAAGTCCTAGTGCCAGCTCTCTCACTGCAGCCTGCAACTCGGTCGCAGTGACGTCAGTAGGTGGTAGTTGTTTTGCAAGCGCTCGTCCAAGCCGAAGTTTTATGTCGATCAAAAGGAGATGCTGCGTGAAGTAGATGTTATGAAGTGGCACAACCGGGGATGACTCTGTGAGATTCACGTCGCTCCCGAGCTGAGTCAGCTAATACCGCAAGAAAAATGACGAGAAAAAACGTAATGTATATGATGCAGTTACACGATTAGATAAGATTCTTTGTGAACTGAGAAATGTATGAAAAGGGTGAAATGAAGATCCCACTATAAATAGAGTGAGCAAAAACATGCAAGATGCACGGAACAGTAAATCTTGAACAGTAGACTCTGTAGACAGACGTTTCTATCTCCGATTAGTCTCCGTTATTTTGTTTGCACACGAGTGACTCAGAATCTGGCTTTAAGATCCTATCACAAACTGCCACAAACTCCGACATTATCGTTTGTCTTGTTACGTCTGGTTTTCGCGACAAATGGAACCTGGAACTTAGGTTTGGGAATGAAAATAACAACCC
The DNA here is from genome assembly GCA_964035705.1 of Porites rus. Classification (NCBI taxonomy): domain Eukaryota; kingdom Metazoa; phylum Cnidaria; class Anthozoa; order Scleractinia; family Poritidae; genus Porites; species Porites rus. Next base: position 15,202,172 of record OZ038004.1, on the reverse strand, counting down.
ACAATTCCTTCAGGGCCTCAAGCAACACACGATTCAAGTTCTGTTGTTGTGAATGTCTTCGAAAACCTCTAGTCACTTTTCGCTTTTCTTGGCACGAAGCTCTATTGTTTCAGGACTTGAGCCTATTGTTTGTTGTTTGTCTTTATTTTCTCACCCAGACCTGTTAGCTGTTCGTAAAGCTTTCAGGTGGGAGCCTCAGATACAACTTGCTGGGTAGCCTGTTCCAGGTGTTTAGATGGTTTGGGGGTAACTTGATTAAAATTCTTAGCAAAATCATGGGAATTACAAAGTCCTCTTATACTCTTTTAAGCCTTGTAAAACGTCCTTAACAGACACTTTAAGTTCTTTGATGTTATGGATAACATTAAACAACGTGTGAATTCAACTATGTATCCCACCCCCTCCCCGGGGCTTAGGTAGACTGCCCGCGGTTCACAAGTAAGGCTGCAAACAAAAATGGCGACAAAACAGGCGCAGACTTTGAAACGTCGTAGTTCAGAGAGAGAACTTTCCAACTCTGACTTCTCTGCCCTATCGGAACAGGAGAATGCACTTGCACGATGAAAACCAAAGAGAAAAAAGATCTTGATCTGAGAGGGTTTTCGTCTCACAACGTTCGGCTAACACAAATGACACTTCTCGTTCCTAATGACTTACGAAAAAAAATACCATCCAGCTACCAGACTGTTACCTGATCTAATAAATGAGCCATTGCTTGTTTGTAGGCGGACAGCGTGTTGTTCAGATACGATATCCCGGAGGTCACGTGAGAGGAAGGTCTGATATCCGCGTATTGAATTATTGCCAAAACTAACAGCAACTTCCCAGAGAAAGACAACGAAGGACTCTGCTCCAGTCGAGATATAATGTTCTAAAGGGACAAAAGAAAATAACTGATTTAATTTGTTGAAGCTCAGTAGGTTTGCTGTTGTCGTTGTTGCTCTTGTTGTATTGAGAGCTTTAAGCGTGATTGACGGAAGAAAGAGTGTTCGATTTCCGTTCAAAGCTCAAAGTGTTTCCTTTGTTAGTGCAATATTTAGAATCAGGTTGACATTCAGATAGATCGAATTTTGATCACGTTTTTGACGAGTCATCTGCTGAATAGAAAATCCTCCCCTGAATGGCGTTACTCAACTATTGGCCTACCCGATCTGGTCATTTAAGTGATTGCCTAGCAAGATCAGGGTGAAGCAGATAATAATAATAATATTTATAGAGGGAGCCCAACTCGCCAAGGCGGTTTTCAGTGGGGCCCTCATGCATAAATCTAACTAATTAATTAATTATTACGAAAAAGTAAAATATGTTTACAAGTAAAACAAATTTAAAAATTTAAAATCTTAAAATCGATTATACAAAAAATATCAAGGTTTAAAAATTAGCTGAGATCTTTTAAAAAAGTTTTTAACTTGGATTTAAAAATAGATAAAATGTTACACTCTTTTAAATCATTTGGAAGGCTGTTCCAGTCTTTCGCGGCGTGAAAAATAAAAGTTTGTTTACCCCAGTTTGTTCTGGGTAGGGGTAAGCGAATATCATTAGAGCGTCTTGTATTATATGAATGAACAGCTTGAGTTTTAGTAAAATTAAAGTTGAAATCGGTTTCTCCAATAAGACACTTGTGGATAGCAATGCAGCGATGAAAAAACCTTCTTGTGGACAGTGACTTCAGATCTAGACTCTTCAGTGCTTCAGTTGACGAGCTTCGGGGTGGTTGCCCCAGCATAGCTTTAGCAGCTTTATTCTGTAGAATCTGTAGTTCTGTAGTTCTGACATGATCGGGTATTAGTACCTCTAACGTTTCCAACAAGTTAGGTCCCATCTTTCCCTGCTGTAAATTCTGAACTACACTCAGAAGAGAGAACTCTGCCATAAGCTCCACATCACCAAACGCCTCTGCCTCGTCAAGACCTGCAACGGATAATTGGTGTTTGACAATTTTACCCCGAAGTAAACAAACAAACAAACAAAATATTCAAATAATAAATACGAGGTTTAAGAGTTCATCCATGAATTCGAAATTTAGTATCGACTCGAAGGGGATAAAAAAAGTTATACAGAATAGTACTGCTAGGTAGCTTCAATTGAATGATCTAAATCACAGACTCAAAAGGTAGGACCACCTTGTACAGCATAATGAACAGTACCATAGAAAAGAACTGCTCAGTAGCTTTCATTTAAATGGTAACACTCTAAGGTTTCATCTACAGACTCAAAAGTTAGAGCCATCTTGTACAGCATAATAAACAGTACCACAAGAAAGTACTGTTCAGTAGCTTTCATTTGGATGGTCAGACTTATTTCTTTCATCCACAGACTCAAAAGTTAGAACCACCTTGTACAACATAATAAACAGTGCCATAAGAACGTACTACTGAGATTTAGATTTGTTAGGTAAGGTAAGGTGCCTTTATTTAAAGAGGGTAAACAGGTGAAAGTTATGATACAACTGATAAACTTGAGGCCCTCAAATTTGTTGAAAGACAATTATTGATAACAGGCTATGGAAATGAAAGGGGAAATAATGCGATGCTCTTGTCAACAGTTCACTCGAAGTCCTGCTAAAAGGTTGTTAATGTTTTGCCAGAAGCCCTGGCTTCATCAACAATCCCAAGAATATGAATTGAGAGTCATTCTGCAAGATGGATTCACGTTCATTACCTTGTTGACAGTGATGCAGACACGAGCCAATCGAACTGGTCACGCTTCTGACTGAGCCGCCAAGTTTTCCCATTCCACTGTCCTCTTCCGCGAGTCCACGCGCCAGAGCCAGCCGGCACGTCAGCCACAGTCTCGCGTCCAGTCTACACCGCGCCTGGTTCTGAAAATAATGGTTTCCACCCCACCCGGAAACAGAACTCGGCGCGGATCGGACTTGGTTGGACATTAGAGACTGAGCACTAGAAAATAAATAAATAAATAAATAAATAAATAAATAAATAAATAAATAAATAAATAAATAAATAAATAAATAAATAAATAAATTGTAAGTATTGTAAGTACAGGAGGAAGTTTACGCAAAATTTTCCAAGCCCCAAATATGATTTTCTTCCTAACCATTCAATGCAAACAAAGAGAGGTTAAAAGTAACAAAAAACTTAACTTAACTTAACTTAACTTAACTTAACGTAATTTAAAACTGATTTCATATTGCGATTAAGATATAGCTACAATGTGTGGCGAGAGTCCTATTTTTGTTCAATCTGTATCAATAAGACTGATATAGTACCGTTTCTCCAAATCCAGTTCATTCAAAATGGCAGCGTCTTCCAAGGCTCTCATGCAGGCATATACGATGTTTCCACTGGTAACTGCATGATGCCGCTGACTGGCTATTTGTGCTAATTCTAAACGAGACAGGCAAACTTGTTCCAGATCCACCGAAGATAAACTTAGCGCTACAAAAAAAAAAAAAAAAAAAAAAAAAAAAAAAAAAGCTAAAATACCCAATGAACGCGGTTGAGACATGAATTTTAGGTTTCTCGGAAGCCGCCCACCTACCCCTCCCCTTACTCAAAGTTAACATTTGCGTCTCACTTGGGGCAAAATGTTGGGTTAGGGCAGGGGTAGGTGGGCTGTTTCTCAGAAACCTAAACTGATCCATAAAATGGGCGGTAAAACAGACAGTCCGTAAAGCAATCTTGTCCCCAGGGCTTTTCCCTGCGGACGAGGTTGAGATTAAAGAAAGCGGGAAAAGAAGTCGCTTGTTAAAAACGCGGGAAAATATGTTGCCATAAAAAGACGCGGGAAACTTTGCAGCCAAGCGATACAAGGCGCTGAGGCCTCAAAATATCGAAAGAGCACTTTTAGCACGAAGACGTGCATTTGATCAGAGTTACTTACGTTCATCTTCCAGGCTGCCTTGATCTTGAGCATCAGTCAGTGATTCGCACAAATTAGTCAGAATTAATTCCGCAGACGCCAGAAGGAAACCCTACAAATAACAAAAGTATAAGATATAAAATCAACGTTTAATATTGTAATAAGCGAAAACAGAATTGCAGCTAACACACATTATACCTACAAAAAAGCAACCGCAATTTTACCCTGTTACATGAATTGAAAATGCTTGTACCTTGGTCAGTTGAGGAGTGGCCGTGCTGGCATCGATAAGTTGTTTCCTTTGGGTGATTTGACTGCTTTTAACGCTAGTTACATCATCTGAAAAGACAAAATGTATTTAGAATATTTTGTCACATAAATAGGTATTGGTAGCAGTTTCTCAATCATGGCTTAATGTACAAGCTTGTACATTAATTTCTTCGTAACTTATAGCTATAAGTTAAAGATACAGAGACGAAAAATGTTTCCCTTTTTCTCTAATATTTCACATCCCAATTACACTGTATATCGTTAATAATGCTTTAGACCTTGATTGGTTAAGACCTTTCAGTCTGTGGATGGCAGCGTTTAAATGGAAATTATTAAAAAGTGCTTTCCTGTTTATCTTTTTTTTGTTGTTGTTGTTGAAGGTGTTTAACGAGTCATCAGTTGAATGAAAGGTATTAAAACGTTCTCTCCTGAGGTACAGTAAAGACTGGCATATAAAAACATGTGCATCAAGAACATCACGCTGAAAGTTGGCAAATAAAGCAACATTTATAGAACCAAGAAGCCTGAAAAATAAAACATGCTCTTGTATATAAAGAAGGAAGATGCCAAAATAAGAAACTACCAATGTAGTTAGTAATATATCAAACATGAGATGCAGTGTTTCATCACCAGATGAAACACCGAGAAGAGAGTTGAAAATACGACGCGCAGCGGAGTATTTTTGACGAACTTCGAGGTGTTTCATCTGGTGATGAAACACTGTGTCGAATGTTTGATATTTCTTCTCAAACAAAATCATTTTTGAAGGAGAAATTAAGGATGCAAATACTAAGCAGTGTTTCATCCGATTTCCAAACACTCATTAAACATTAATTTCCTTTGTATTTTCTTAATGAATTATTAATGAGTTTGAGAACTCATATTCAAGTACTGAAGTGTGCTGGACCATACAAACTCTAAGAGCCAAACGTACCTCGACGTAAGTAATAAAACATTGTTGTTAATTAAACCTATACTTTATACATTGCAATGTATAATGTGAAGTTCTGTATTTCTGAAATAAATTTTAAGAACATTTCCAGGTAGATTTCCCACTAAGCACCCGGTAAATAAGAACATGATCAGCCTCAACCCGCCTGAAATCATAGGTTCTTATAACCGGGTGTTTACTTTCTTTGCAACTCACCGCTGATTTTTTTCTTGCTGTTTTTCTTTCCCATTTGAGACTGTGACAGAGGAGGTATGGTCTGTAGCTCTTGCATAGTTTCCTCTTCTTCTTTTGCTTCCAAATAACGAGTGAGTCTAAACCAAAAAGTATAACTTTTACTGGTCAGTCGATAAAACTCTGTTTGGTTCCTTGAGCGATGTAAGAGATGACCATACGATTACAAATATAACCAACAATAAATAATAGTAATATACGAGCGATTAACCAAATCACAAAATGTTTAATTTCGAGTTTAATTACAGTCCAAATTGAACGACGCGAAGTTCCGTTACCCATTTATCATATAACTATAACACGATTTTTAAATATTTTTAGTTTTTTTTTTTTTCCTAGTTAAAGTAAGAGATATTTCGAGAGTATTTAGCCAGCCGTAAAGATGAATGGGCCTCCCTGTTTAAATAAAGTTTACTAATCATTTAAGTATTTTTTAAAAGGCCCACAAGCTATCGCGCATAGTGTCTGTCCAATAACTACTACACTGCCCTGTTAATGCTGAAATCAGGACAGTTGCTAGCCCATGCGATTTGAGAATTTTACTGCAGTTATGATTAAAACGCATTCAAAAACGCTCTTCCCCACGTTTTCATGAAGTAAAAACAACTCGCACCTATGCAGAGAGCAGCACAAGGCAAAAAGCAGACGTAGCAGTAAACGTTTGCAGAGAAGCGTGTTATATAATACTACGTTTTGAAATCAGTTGAGTGGGTAGAAGGTAAATTGGAAACTGTAAAGATGATTTCGTTAATTCTTTTGTCAGACCAGAGTCCTGAATGTAGTGAGCGTGCCCAATTTATATTTTTCCGCAATCTTTTTTTCGTTTTGCGATGACAATGTTATTACAATTTATGTACGATACCGTGTAAAAATAGGGAAAAGGAAAATGTGATACAGGTTTTAACTGGTTTTGTTTGGTTGCGGCTGCAAAACCGGAAAAGATTCTAAATGAAGTTGCAAAGTCATAAGAACTTACTCTTGTTGACAGTCTGCTGGTATGGCGTAAATTGTATGAGCGATAGCGATCATAAGGTGCGCATGTGCAACAGTCAGCTGTCCTGTTAGATACGATCCATAAAGCACTGTGAGCGAAGGCTGTAATCGGCGGTCCATCAAGTTGTTAAGTACCTATAAAATTGTATGAGAAACTGGTCATTAATATATTTGTCAAAAGTAAAGTTCCTCAATCGTACTCTCTTTGTCGATGACGGAAGTGAAACGAGCCTGGTAATCAAATAGGGTCTACTTAAAAATGGTGGCCAGAAAAACCTCTGGACAAAATATTGTTGGATTGGAGACTGTTTTTCTGAAGCGCTTGCATTAGTTATCTCCCTAGTAGATTTCTTTCGTTCTTATGTATTTCTCCATCTTCTTTACTTAGAAATTCCTTTTTGTTGCCGGTTTTGTTTTATGCAGAGTTTTTTCACCCAAGAAAATTCTCCGAGTAGTATTTTTAAGGTCTTTTCAGGGTTTTCGTTGATTCTAACACTATCTTGATTTGTGAGTCAGCGGGATTGTTACTTACCGCTAAATTTCCTGGATGTAAAAGAGATTCCCTGTTGTTGAATACTGGAGGAGATCTCTGAGGGAAAGGAAAAAAAAAACGAGGGATAATACGCGTATGATCTCAATGGTAAAAAAAATTGAACTGAGAAAAGATGGGTTTAACAAATATCAAACAATCATCATATATGATACCTTTTTACTTTCCACTGTTCTAAAACCAATATCTGATATTTTAGGAAGGTTTTCACCCAGCAGTAGGCCCATCAAGACTTTTATCGCTTCAGAAAACATTCCAAGATCTGTAAGAACTCGAACCTGTTGGAATGAAACAACTTAGAGTCACTGGACATTGTACAAAACGTTTGCTGAAATGACAACAGTCAGTTCATCCGAAGGAGTGATCTCTTCACCGGGCTAGAGTAGTTCAAGCGGTCCAGATAACATCATCCACCGGATAAATTCCTTTCTAATGGATAACACAATCGGCTAGGCGAATCTTTGCTCGTATTTTTCCTTTAATAGCATAATTGTCTTTCATTCTCTGAACAAGCTATTAAAATAAACTCTCTGAATATCGAGGGAAAAAACAACAACAACAACAATTTCAGTTATCTGTAAAGATTTGAGCCCTGTATACTGAATAGCTTCGGATAAATTATCTTTTAAAAACTCGAAGAATGTATGGGCTCATTAACGTTTTTGTCATCCAGCAATTTCGAAGTTTTCGAAGGCTGCTCCTTCGTTTGTTATTAGTGAGTTGCAAAATTGTTGTCACGCTTGTCACACAAGGTTTGCCGGCTTCTTTCCTCTCCCGTCCTGTTGGGTAAGCCCACTATTGCTTGCAAAGAGCTGAAAATTGCACAAACTAACCAATTCTTTCAACTTTTGAATTTAATTTGTGCATACGTTGACGCCTTCTATGGGTTAACGCGTATGCTTATGGCAAAAATGTAAACAATGACGTAAGCAAAGATTCGGCTGTACAACTTCTGTACTGGGGCGTGTATTGATTCGTTCAGCATTAAAGACTTCAGGTCTCGCGGATTAGGCAATACCATTATCATGATCACGCTGTTTCTCTACACATGACAGCCACAGGTGGCCACATGATGTAGCCTTTATGTTGGTATGCCGCTAGTGTGGATGATATGCACAGAATTACTTACTTTGAGTATTCTTATGTCCACTGATCTATGTAGATCACGTGACACGTGTGTCGTGAAGTACAAACACAGGGTAATCAATGGAAGAACCTTGAAAAGAGTAAAAGCTACTGTCATAAACCAAGTGGTACAAATAGCAAGCAAGACTACGACCTCATCACCATGTGTTTACTTACATATTATAACCTTGCAATAAAAATTTCGGCCAAACCATGTCAAGCTTCCAACTTAGATTCTATCATTGAGCTGAGCACTTGAGTCCGTTAGTCCTTTGTGCGTTCTCTCATGCATAATGAGAAGTGAATATTAGAATGCAGCTTCTCTGTGTTCGGTCAACTTGAGAAAAAAAAGGACCCACGAAGACGTTTCTATCACTGGCAGGTTGAAAAAGAGAGATGAGTTGAGAGAAATCTTAACTACCTCGCAAGTAAATTCACTGCTTATTAAGCATGCAAGAATAAACACATGAATCTGAAATTACTAGCAACAAACGGATTCAATGTTTGTTCAAATAATGAATTCATTAACAAAATCTATGGGGGAACGCTTGACCTGGAATGACTGTTATAACATCTATTTTATCGATGGGTGCTTTATATAGAAAGACTCACTGTGACTAGGTAACGTGCTCGGGCCAGTTCTTCAGTGATCCATCTCAACGCGGCCAGTATTGTTCGTCCGTTACTTCTGAAGGCCTCGGACAGAAGATCAATACCGGGTACCAGCTCCGCCACTTCGCATCCTGTCCCCACCTCATATAAGGCGTAATCCTTGTCCGCTGTAGGGTGGGGAAGGGAAGAACAGAACAAGGCCTGGAAATACAAGACAGTCTGAGTATTTCAGGTACGCGCTAAGGACCGAGGTTAAGATAATTTGGTATCTATAGAGGGGGCAGGGTGTGGGGGAGGTAATAGGTTCCTGGTCTCTATCAGAAATTAATGTGAGAGGGCACACAAAGGAACAGCACGCGGTCTCATAACAAGATGTCCAATTCCTAGACTAGCTCCAAGAGACTCTTTTGAAGATTGTTGTTGTATTTAGTTAATGGGTTAAGCGAGTTGTTTTGCCTGAAGGTTATAATGCCCGCTCAATCACAGGTAGCCCAAGCTCGAAATATGAGCATCGGCGAGCATCGGCATTGTTGCGTAACATTCAAAATATAAGGATTTGTATGGGAAAAAAACCTATCGTTTCTGTAACCTACGAAAATGAAAGGATTTCAATAAAAAACAGCTTACCTTACTTAAAATGTGTCTTACGTCTCTCCTGTGTGGTCCACGGGCCGATTTATGGCCGTTTTATGGGTTTTTATGTAAACGGTTTTCTCTCTATATAAAGGTTTACGTGGCTCAATAGACCTTTTTCACAATACCCGCCATCAATAGAGAATGGAATCAATGTCACGTGGTTAATTATAGGGGTAAACAAATGATAAAATCTGCCAATACAAGTTATCGTGTTCAAGTTTGTTTATGGCAAATTATGGGTGGAAGTGATCATTGTTACTTTTTCGGATGCAGTTCGACTGCAAATGTCCTCACAGCAAGCAATAAAGACGTAAAACGTGCCGAAACTCGAGCTGGGCAAGGTTGCTAGAAAGATGGTTACGTTTAACCCAAGATTAAGCCAAAATTTACGCAAGATTTTCTTGTCTAAGAACATGCAACTCGAGCTTACAACATGCAGTTGAGCCTTTACCCCGAGATATAGTTATGATAACACAAAATGTTACTCTAAGCAATACGTGGAAAGGTAAATACAAAAAGTGGAACAAAATTTTAATCCTGGATTTGCGCTAATCGGCCTTTCAGGAACCGGGTCTTGCACATTTTGCAACACTAAAATCGTCACCTCGTTTTGAGAAAATAAACAAATTCCACCGCGGTTATTTGTATTGGCAAATATTATCACTTGTTTGCCCCCTGGAAATCTAAAGCGTTTGCAAAGATGGCGGGTAGCGTGAATAAGGTCCATTGGAAAGGATAACGATAGAAACTATTGTCTTTAGCTACAAGAAAGGACGGCCATTAGACACTTCTTCAGAATTTATACCCTGTAACTCCTTTACTATTTTATAGCCTAATAGGCAATCCAAAATGTAAGTCAAACCTTGAAAAAGGTAGCGGACAGCAGACAGCATTCTAAGCGAAGTCCAAGGTTTGATGTGTGAATGTATCTACGGAGAAATCCAGAAAATAACATGAATTGAATCTTATAGGTAATCGCAAATGGGTCATCTCCGAGTTCAAAAACTGTCGCTTTCAAAACAAGGCAAAGTTTAAGACCTTTCCTATTGAAATGAGTTTTATCTTCATGGAAATAAAAAATTACTCCAAAAATAAGCCCCTCAAAAAGGGCCTTTGCAAAATATAAGCCCTGGGGTTTATTTTCGGAATTTTACGCTATCCTAATAAATGCACAATGTAAGCAAAAAATCATTATCGACATTTTTTTAAAGACTCTGATTTTCCAATGTCCTTAGAGTCATAAGTCTATAGGATTGCCTGGTTTTGCTTGAGTTTGAACATCCGAAGATCCAGTACCCCAGACGTGACATACATCCGTCTTGTTACAACTTAAAGTGTTATAGGAATAAAACTGGCCAGTATCAGCTACACGCTTGCGTTGGAGGCTGCCCGAGTATCCTCTAAACCATTGGTATAGAGTCTATACAAGCGGTGCAGGCGGCAATACCCGTTGAGAGGTGGGGCGAATGGACCGATAACATTTCATTTTCACTTTGTGCATCAGGTGGGGTTCACATTTCATTAAAGTTACTTACTGAGCAATATCAGCGGCTAACACGCCACCAAGCAGGCAACCCCATAAACCACACCTCTCAAGTAACGCAGTACAGGGTTTGATTGACATGTCAGAGGATGACGTCAGATCACGCCACGTCTTCAGTGAGTCTGTTGTGTTTAAGATCGTGTCAAGTGACTCCGCCCACCACTTGTAAGCAGCCCTGTAATTGGTTAAAGAGCATAACATGTAAGTTTCTACGGTGATTATTTGTCTAAACTATCCACGCTAAAACAGAAATCAGTTTTTCTTACACCGCATGGTAATTTAGTTCTGTGATCACCACTTTCACTAAGATTTTGTCGGATCACAAAAAATGAAACGCAAGTTTAGTGATCATTTATAAATAGACTTGAGTTGACCTCAGACAGAGATGGAAGAATTCATCGCCTTGCCGTTCCCGTTCTCAAGTGAGCGTAAAATTTAGCCGTTGCACGTCATAATTGCTACAGGGACGGCAAAGAAATTTACAAAAAAGCCTGTGACATGTGCAGAGTTGTTATCTTGTTCATTAAACCTATTGCTTTTTTGACGTTCCCGTTGCCGTCGCCGTCGTAGTTTCGTAAGCTCTCTAATAACAAAAACCTACTAACATAAAAGGCGTATGGTGTGCGCGCTAGGATCGCTATGCATTATGGAATAAAGATGGCGACGAAAACTTCGTGAGTAGGTGAGTTTTCTAGTTGTACTATGTCAACTATAAAATGAGTATTTACCTTCTCTCTTACATACGAGCTTCTTGAACAGAGTTGAGTCTTTTTTAGATCAAAACGCTAATTTTTCACAATGCTACAAACGGTAAACGCATTCGCGCTCATTCAAGATGAGACCATTCGTTTATAACTTCATTTTATTATTTTTTTTTAAATCAGTGTTGGTTGAGGTGAAAGCATGTTATTTACAAACCTGATGTTCCCACTGTGGAACATGATGTTTCCCAGTTCGTGCATCGCTTGTGCAGCAAGACTTTTCTGTTTACGAAACTGCAACATTTCTAAAAAGTGACACAACTTTTTAAATATACGTAAAGTTCCACTAACCTTTAAGAATCCTATCGAATTACATAAACTTCCCTAAATGTGGGAGCTCTGCATGCTTTGTGGAGAATAAATATTCAAGTACGGTATTTTTTAGGTAGCATCGAAGTGTTTTGTTTGTCGTTTGTTTGTTTTGTTTTGTTTTTTTTTCTTTTTTAACAGCAACACACATTAACATCGTAGTCACGTGCAGATGCGTTGTTTAGCTGCCCATAACTCAAGTGCAAAAAAGCAACTGTTTTCACATCGAAGTCACTTGCAGATGCGTTGTCTAGCTGTTCATTACTCACGTGTAAAAGTGCACCTGCAAGTGAGTTCTCACTTGGTCTGAATACCAGTAACATTATATAGAGTGTCATACCAATAGTCTTGTCATACGAGGCAATAACCACTGCTAGCTGGGAAGGTTGCAACGTGAACGTCTGCACATCTTCAACACCATCAAACGACTCCTTTGTTAAATCCACTGGGACGTCTGTGGGAGGCTTAACCTGGCTGGGCAGGAAGCCGACTCGGGATGACCCGCGGTGTAATCGGGTGCTGGATCCCCCTGTTTATAAAGGCACAACGAGGAAGGATTACGGGTTAGGGGTACACTGTAAGCCCGCACAGGATGACCCGCAGTACAATCGAGTGCTCGAACCTCTTGTTTATAAATACACAATAGAGAAGGATTACGGGTTAGAGGTAGGCGGCTTGGGAGGAAGTCATCAAGGGAAGACCCGCGAAGAATAAGAGGGAGTAAGCTGATAAAGTATAACCCGTAATGCATGTGATGCGTAATTTATATGCATCCTATCTCTTCTGGAGTACTAAAAATGTGGAAACTATCTATTTGTTGTAGTATTCTGCCCTGGTGACGAAACTCTAATACTTTTCCATAGTTTTGCGATTTTTTCTTCTGTATTTTACGCTATGAAATTTTGCATGGGTCTATCTTTGGGTCTAGGGGGCCACATCTCCACAGTAAATCCCCTTATCATGTGTCTCACCTTCCTGTTGACCAGCGAGATAACACAGCAATAGCTGTCGACTGTGCTCCAGAGACCGTGCAGTGTGGTGCTTTAAGTCAAGAGCCTGGTGCAGAGCTTGCAAGCTGTCATTTATATTGATGGGGACTGAAACAAGTCTGAAAGCATCCTCGCTACCGCTGTACACATTATGGCCTTCAGGATCAATGTGCACGGCGGGCTCAATCGACATATACTCAGCAGGTCTAATGTGAAACTCTTCAGCGATTCCAGTTTCCTTGGAAACGGTGATTATAGGCTGGCTTCTGGAGGGACCCCCATGGGCTTCTATCTGCACATGAAGACTCCGTTGAGCCACGGTAAGTAAGGGTAACAGTGATTCTGCATAACGACTTCTACAATGAAAGGGAAGAGGATCAACGGAGGTTTCTGGGTAACTAGACTACGAGGAGTCCCTCAGGATGGTCCCGCGAGCGAGGAAATCGAGCGAACCGAGCGAAAGTAAAAAACAAGAAGCCGAGGGAGTCTACTGGGTAACTGACCACCTACCCCTTCTTTCAGTCATAATTTTGCCCTGAGTGGGAAGTAAGTATTAATGTTAACTGTGGTGAAGGATGGGTGGTCAGTAACCCAGAAACCTCAATTGATACCAAATAAGCTACAGTTGTAGGCTATTGTAGGCTATGATTTCATATACACGACATAATTTGCCCACTCTTATAAAATAGCGGTCATTTCTTTGAGATAATTTTGCTTTTGAAATTCGATATTCCTCAGCATCTGGAAGCAGAATGATGACCTTTGATTGCAGTTTGAAAGATCTAAGTCCAGGAGTGGTAAATGGTAGGTCTGGCTTCCATTTATCTAACTTTCTCCATTTATCTAACTTCTTTTATTGATTGTTAAATACAACAAAGTTTTCTGGAGCCAGCACAAAAATGAGTCATTCGCAGAATATTCAGCTGGAAATAATAAAAGCAACGGAATTATCTTTTTCAGATTTTTTTTTCAGCTACACGAGCTAAAAACTAGTCTCCTACACAACCGTTGTTAGGGTCAGCATGCAATGCCCCTCCCCAAACACGAGGAGCGTTGCGTGACAACCCTAAAACAACTGCGTAAAATTATTGTCAAAAGTTCGAAAAAATTCGTGGCATGCAATGCTCCTTATTCCTTACCTTGTCAACGCGTTGAATCGCAAAATGACATGCACAGTTCTCTCCCATTTCCCTTCATAAAACAGCATTTCGATGGTGTACATGATGAACCGCTTGAGCCAGCGGCTGTCTGCTGCGTTTGTATTGTCCAGCGGTACTTCAAACATCAGACTCGCCCCACCCCTCTCGTCTTCAATTCCTCCCATGATGCCTTGCTGCTCATTAATAAACAAATCCCCTTTCTTGACTTTGCCACGCTGTAAACACGAGAACAACTGACAAAATGTAGATAGCATGTTTGTTTGGTTTATTGACTAATTAATTTTATGGGTGCACAATCGCCAAAGTTTCAAGGCGACGTTACATAGACCTTCCCCGTTTCCTCTCCAGTAACTATATACAATAACACAAGGTCAAGTAGTCGACTGTACTTTGTCAACTTATGCATCGAATTTGTGTCTCTGTTCACTGTAATACGGATATGGTCCGGTGGGCAATTTTTCGCACCACTTTATTTTTTCTATTTTCGCGAGACAAGTTGACAGAAAACGTTGCTTAGTGACCCCCTCAAATCATCAAGGGCTGCAAAAGTAAAATAAATTTATACCACAAAGTTCTACTTTTCCAGCAAAAATTACCGCAACACAAATAGTGCAAGACGTATTATAATCACGGGCAATACTCTAGGTATCGTGCAACTTGTCTCGCAACGCCACCCACAATTCAGAGACAAGATTGACCAAATTGCCTGAAAACCTAACAAGAACGTTCAAAGCTCTAGTCATTTTCCTTGGTCTCAATGCTTAGTACTTGTTGTCGAAGCGACCAACCCCTCCCACCATCAAATAAGCAACAGGGTTATAAGTACAGCCTCCTTAACCCTCAAAAAACTTTTTAAATGTACAGAAAATCTACCTTTTTATTTTGTTCTGTTTCAGCCTTGATATGCTCTTGCAGCTCCACCATCATATCCAAGAGTCTATCAGCTCCAAAATAGAACTTTTTCCACAGGATCTTTCTCAGCACATCAATATCAGTATCGCCCTCTGCCAGGGGGTCCTCAGATAGACGAAGGGTCCCTGCCACTACTCGCATAAGCACTGTCTGGGTCATGTTCCATAGAGCCCTACACGCGTTTTGCAGCATGGTCCAGAACTTACCACGATAAGTCAGGACCTACAGAAAATTTAATACAGCAGGAAGCTTACGTTATTCGCCACTTGCAATATCCCATAATACACCGTGTTGTTCGCCCAAATTTTGCACAACATTTGAAATTAATTATTCCTGGGTATTAAGCCTGGTTTCCATATGATCGTCCGGATCGCCCCAGTCGCTTCAAAACATTTCAAGACGGTCCAAACAACTGGGACGATTGGTGGTTTCCATATGAACGTGTCGATCGACCAAACGACAAGAGACGCGGGGTCGTCAGTGACGTCTCTGGGTCAGACAATAGAATTTTTGCGTGTGTCTCGCAAACAAGCCAAACATAATGACAGATTTTAATTGGAAAGCGAACCTCGAGCCTTGCTATCTAATTTTCTCTCGATATTGCGGCGTTGACAAGCTAAAAGAGT
This sequence comes from Porites rus, assembly GCA_964035705.1. Lineage (NCBI taxonomy): Eukaryota > Metazoa > Cnidaria > Anthozoa > Scleractinia > Poritidae > Porites > Porites rus. The sequence continues at coordinate 15,186,681 of OZ038004.1, read as the reverse complement.
TCCACGAAGAACTTGACTATGACTGTGATTTAACGGACTTTGGCGCGCATACGCGGTGCGAACATTTTTTCACTATTTTTTTCGACTTCAGCGGCTTCCATGCCGAGTTTATTCTTGGTTACTGAAATAATAGTGATGATTTCTGAGATAGCCTTCGATCGTCCCGATCCTCTCAATCGCCTGAGAGCGTTTCCATATGATCGCTTCAATATGTACACGATCGTCCCGATCGTCCGGATAGAAGTCAACTTTATCCAGGCGACCAGGGTCTTTTAAGTCGTCCGGGTCGTTTGCGATCGTTCGAGTAGCGTTTTCATATGATCTTCCCGATCATCTGAACATTATTTGAGACGACTGGGACGATCGGGACGATCGGGACGATCTGAACGATCAACCGGAAACCAGGCTTTAGAGTGCCCGTAAGAGAAATTAAAGACAATGCTTTTCCAAAATTTCGGGGGGCAAACAAGGCGGTGTACCATGGGAAGTGCGCAAGAGGCCAATTCAAAATTCTTCTTTACCATATTGGGCATCTTTGTACACATGTGAAGAGTGCTGAATTAAAACAATAGTAATAAAGCGTTCTTTCGTACGGAAAATGGCTGATAAAAATGACAAACAATTCCTGGTCGAGTTGGCTTATTCGCGCCACATGAGAAAAAACCTTGGTTATATTTGGCCTAAAAAATGTGATGTTCCTTTTTATACCATCAACACTTTCTTGCGTTACAAGAGCTATGTATCGTGGATAAGGCCTATCACTATCAGTGAATGTAGATGCTTGTAGCCTGCTAGCGGGCTCAGTTGTTCAGGGTCACGCGCGGCGCTCGGGTATCGAAGCTTCGGCACCGCCTTCGTGAGCCGGCTCGCGCAGGCGGATCCGCCGCCAAGACCCCAAACAAGCGAGCCTGCAAGCAGTCTAGAATGCTTATAAAGGTAAAAACACGTGATAAACGAGTGTGATACGTACAATAGCACGTGACAAATGATCCAGTGCAGAAAGAAGAAAGAACATGGGCGACCTGCTGGCGCTGGAGCTATCCTTTTCACTAGCAGTGATTCCTGTAAATCTGCTACCAGACCTGCAATAAAAAGCGTCTATCGGTCAACGACTTTGGTAAAAAAAATAATGAAACGTTTATTACTATGTTTGAAAAGCAGTAAAAAGATTTTTTTCCCAAAAAGAGAAAAAACTAGAACGATGACAATCTTCCACATATTAGAATTTCGTAGGATAAGATATTGATCTTGCTAATCTAGCCAGGTATGTAAACGTTCTAAATAAGGTTAATTTTCTCTGACAAAGTAACTTTTACTAGAGGAAGGTGAAGAGGGTCACACATACCTAGCCCCCTCCCCTTGGGATCCACTTTGCGCTGTTCGTTGATTTCCACGTGACGTTACAGGAGCGTGCTGGGAGTATGGTGTCTCCAGGGCTGAGCCACTGAATCCCATGGGGGGCTCGGGTGAGGCTCGTCCCGACGCACCAGCCCATGAGACTATTAAGGTCCCAGATGTAGCATAGCCGAACCAATCAGGATCCATGAAGGAAGGTCTATGAGAATTGACAATGAAAAGGAAAGATAGCAATTAAAAATAAACCATTGACCTTCTAATTAAGGAAAAAGTGATATAACGAGGATAAAATCAAATAACGTTTTCTACTACTAGTAGATAGACTGCCAGAAATACCTTGCAGTTACAAATAACATATATGAAATATGTCACGTGGCCAGTCACCCAAATAGACGGTTTAGCTCTAATAAGAATCCGATTGGTTATCAAGGGATGGTGTCAGTTCCCTAACTAGTAACTTTTCATATCCTAAATAATCGAAATTGCTCGTACACTATCTAAAAAACGTTCGGCTGATTTCACTTGGGTCCACACCCAAGCAAAAGGTATAATCAGAGAAGCTCACACGGACCTGTATAATGGATTGTCTGCATCTGCGGAATCCGCCAAACGCTGTAAACTGTTAATCTTCTCAAGAAATAAGTCAAAGCTGGCACCAGCTAAAAGAATCCCCATCTAAAAAAAAAATCTTGTTAATATGATTTATATACATTAACATCAACTATTATTCATTCAAAATATTGGCTAAAAGCACACGCATAATTCACCATAATCAGTTACTGATGACCAAATTTGGACAAATTTTGTGTTTTAACGAGGAAATGACGTCAAAAATGCAGCCTTCTACAGGTTAATGCACCGTTAACCGAGAAGACCTAGGGACGAGGTTGAGTTGTTTTCGTTGTGAAAACTAAAATGGCGGACATTTCAGATCCTACTCAGCCTTCATATCCTACTCATCCTCATTCATTAATTGCTAAATATTTTTAGGCACTGAGCAGTACTTTCCCGTGGTGCTGTTTACTAAGCTATACAAGGTGGTTCTAACTTTTGAGTCTGCATGTTAATGAAATCCTAAAGTGTGACCATTCAAATGAAAGCTACTGAGAAGTACTTTTTTGTGGTACTGTTTATTATGCTGTGCAAGGTGGTTTTAACTTTTACGTCGGTGCACGAATCCGTAAGTTTGACCAGTACTTTCCTGTGGTGCTGTAGATTAACCTGTATAAAGTGGGTCCTTCATTTCGATTGATCAATTCAAAAATTACATAAAGAAATAAAGAAATAACACCTGCGCTCTCCAGGGTAGTTCTTCATAGCTGACAGCTCTCAGTTTTTTCCTTCTCTGAGAGGATCTCCAGTATTCAGGCAAAACACTCTGAAGACGCTCAGTTGCCTAAAAAAAAATAAATAAAAAACGAGACTCCGCATCATGACGGCCAAGGATAAGATATAACTAAGACTATTAATAAAAAAATAAGAGATGCAAAGAATACCAGCTAACAAAGAATAAAATCCCTCCCATTCGTTTCCCTTTTACGCTCAATTATCTATAATAGTCTATGTACCATCACGAAACATATTTAGCCAAACTATTCAGGGAAAGCTACACTATGAGTTTGGGAATTACTTTAAAAGTATAAGATCAGAGAACAGAAAATGCCCAGAACTTCTTGTTCGGATGTACAAAGTGCTTAAGCTTTCAAGTGTAACTGGGGAGAAAGCTTTTCTGCGCACTGTTTCTTGTTCTAGTTTTTCTTCTAACCGTTTTTCTTCTTTCGATTTTCACATACTTACATTAAATATGTCAATCTCTTCAGCCGTGCGCCCTTTAAGTCTTCGAGCCTAATGACAAAATTAAATAAAGGTTATTAGAATACAACACTAATGAAACTAACGGTTTAAAAAATGAAACCACCTCTAAGATTTAACAGACATAAAAAAACTAGAACTGTCACTAGACGACAAACACGAAATTGAAACGTTGAATTTGTAACATGCGCAGTGAAGTTTTTTGGGTAAAAAAAACGACAACAACAAATTGACATTAATTACCCTTCTGGACACTGTACTGGGTGCAATGGATTTCTTATGTGTCGGAGGAGGCCTGGAATAAATTTCCTGTTTGTTTCGTGCAGCAATTTCGGCATCCTCTTTCTCGTCATGCCCAGTCTCTCCCCGACGACTTTTCTGAGGACTTCTTGTGGGAGGCTGAGTAACAATAACAAAAAGAACAAATCAAAACGCACCGACCAAAATAAATAGAACATTTACTGTATTCGAATGGAGAGTGACAAACCATCTGCGCGTGACCCTTTCATTGACACAGTTTGCGTGACTTTAAACGTTTCCTCACCTTACTAAACTCGACAATAGCCGTAGCAAATTTCTTGATTTTTTCTTCCTCAGGTCCCGCGGTGGCGACGGCCTGTCGCACAATCGTGGGCTTGTTGCTAGCCAGTAGCATCTCGTTCCTCCTACAAAAAGGTTACAAGATGTATAACCCAGAGATTAAATTATCCCCTGTCTAAAGTTTGTTTCAAAAACTCATTAATAATTTATAAAGAAAAAACAACAGAAATTAACGGTTATTTATTTATTCTAGCGACTAACTGGTCGCATATGCGACTGGATTTTTGGTTGTGCGCCTAAAAATTCATGTGTAATCGCACCTGTGCGCCGTAAAACCCAAAGCACAGTGCGACTGACTTACTTCCGACTATACTTACGAACTCGAACTAGAAAGACGGTGTAGGTTTAATTGGTCTTTTCTCCCAATGGATTCTACGAACTCGAATGTTTTTTTCGTTTCGACGTTATACTCCATCCCAGACTCTTCTGTCTTGTAATAAACACCGCTGACACATGCAAATATATGCTACGCAAGAAACACGTACTTTTTGCGCATGTCGAACGTTCAGTTTTAACGTCAATCAAAACAAAAACAGTGCGGATTAAGAGCTTTTTTTTCCAGATAAGAAAGTTTTTTTAAGTCGTATTCCAGTTACATGTAAGCCATTGCGCATTTAACAAATTCATTAAAAAATTAATTTTCAGTGTCGTTCGACACACTCATTGTTGTCAGTTTTGAACTGTTTTTCAAGTGTAAGTTTTCTTTAGTCACAACTGTACTGTCAAAAAGAAGAAATTAGTATTAAAAATCACAACGGTATTACTGCGTAGCAAATCGGCTGTGTTTTATCAATCACAGGGCTGAAGTAAAAGTAACAAACTGAAGATGACAAATAAACGTGGCACTGTTAAGCTTTTTACTTTTTCTTTTGAAATAGATGCTCCCAACATTATAAGCTGTGCTCCTAAAATTTTCAGCTGTGCGCCTAAAATTTCGGCAGTGCGCCTAAAAATTTACATCTGGTAGCACAAGTGCTCCCAAACTCAAATTTAAACTTTGAGCCCTGTAATGATTGTCTTTATATCTGATAAAGACATGGCTAAACTAAGCATCAGGTACAATCTGCATAGTTCCAGATGTTGGTGTTTCGATACACTGTACCTGATGATCGTGACAAGTCCAGTCCGCGAGTTTGAGATTGAAAGATATTCAGCTGGATTTAAAAAGTAACTTTCTGATTGCTTTGGTTTTGCATTACTATACGTCAGAAACCGCTGGAAAATCTCGCGCCATTTTCTCAACCAATCAGAGGTAAAACCAATCGGGTTGGCTGCAAGCATTTTCCCGCACTTTACACAAGCTCAATGTGACATATGATTGGTTCACTCGAGCAGGACTCGTGATTACTCTGGTCTAAATAAAATAGCTGCAGCTTTGACGCACCTTACAATCCACCCAATGGTATCATTGGTCCACTCTAGAGCTGTCTCTGTCAGCCCCTCTTGCAAGGCCTTAGCCAGTACTTGAACAAAAAAGCCCAGGAAACGTGTTCGTCTCTTGAACTTCAGTACTATTAATGGAATATGGCAAAAGAATATCAAATACATGTAAATCATGAGTTATACGATAGCACAGTGGAGAAGACAAAACTTGTACCAATCAAAAGAATCATAAACTTACCAGTTTGCAAGTTAAACGCTTCTTTGCCGCTGAACGATTTAGCGGAAAAATGATTCATATAATTGTACTTATTCCCGCCGACATGTAACATTACGAACAATAAAAATAGAGCTGTACCCCACATACCAAGTTCGGAGTAACGTCATAGACAGAACAAGCAATTACAAGAAGGGAAGTCGTTACGCCAAGTTGCCATGGTAGCAAAATGTCTGGACGACAACAAATCGAAAACGTCACTTAAAAAGTGAACTTGCGCCTATTTCAAACTTCATCGACCTTATTCATTTTCATTTTAAATTTGTCAAATGTTGCCGAAATTTTCTGGGGTTGAATCCGAAAGGAAACTATTAAAGTTTAGAAAAAGTAAAAGGAAATTTTTGTGTTGTGTTCACCTACTCCGTAGGGAGGGCGCGTGAAGTTAGGAAGTTTCATGTCGCAGTCGTGCAACGACGGCTAAGAAATGTACAACTACAAAAAAACGTGATGCACGAGCAAAGTAGTTTTCTCTTAATGCGAATCTAAACCTATTGAAGCTCCCCGTTGTCGTGATCCAAAATTTTGCTACTATGGTAACGAGACGTCACACTTCTCCTCTCTCTAGAATGGGATCAGTCTCCTCGACTAACTTTGATGGAGCACACCCAAAGGGAATAAACTGAATTATAGAAAGATTAGCGGCGCGCTTTTCTTTTATTGTGATATACCTTGTGCAGTTAAATTACAGAGACAGGGAACATGTGAAGCAAGGAGTCACATAAACGTAAAACGGTTGAATATCGATTGAAATAAAAGAACGTTAGCGTAAAACGGCCAGCTAAAAGGGACTCAAAAGATGCGAGAGCAAAGAATTCAAGAGGGCTTCAGTGCTAGATCCGGTCATAAAGTCCAGTTTGATAGGCTGATAGCTAAATGGCAGTGTGAGCAGATGTGCCTTGAGTGAAAATAGTGAAGATAAGAGAGAGCAGGTTCAAGTCCATCCATGGAAGTGAGAACATTGAGGTGTGGTAAAGACCCTGAGAAGTGGAGAGAAGAGCACATCAGTATAAGGTTCATAACGTAAAGGAGTAAAAAGAAAGGGATTCGCAAAAGTAGTTTTCGCGAATTTTTACTTAGGTAGGTCAGAAAAAAATGTAGCTCATGAATTAGCTTTAAAGCATGCGTCCCCATGAAAGTAACGACCAAAAGCTGGGACGAGAGGGAAAAAAAGCTTTGAGGGAATGAAGGAGGAGAGAAAGGGAAGCTTAAAAGCTTAAGAAGAAAAGATGTCAACAAGTTACTTAGTTGTAATTTTGTAATTTTGTTTTTGTAGTTTGTTTACCCACGGAGCACTTAGGAGTTCTTATGCACTCGTTTGGATGTGTCCGTGCGTTCCAGATATACTGTAGAATTGGAATTTAGAAGTGTTGGTTTTTAAGGAGAGGGGAAAGCCGTGGTATCTGGAGAAAAACTCTCGGAGCAAGGGAGAGAACCAACAACAAACTCAACCCACATATGGCATCGACGCCGGGATTCAAAACCAGGCCACATTGGTGGAAGGCGAGTGCTCTCACCACTGCGCCACCCTTGCTCCCCACTCTTGTTTCTAATTAATATGACAGCACAGACATAAAAAAAAAGTGACTAGTTGGAAGGCAAGCCCAACATTATCTGCCTGGAATGCGGGCACTTTCTCAGAGGGGTGTGGTTGTTCATAGGGCCAGTTTGAGCAAATGAGCAGCATCAGAGAAAGGCAGTAATTACATAAAAGAAGATCAAGACTATCACGTTGGTCTTACTGTTAGTCAAGGATTGAAGAAGTGAATGAAGCCTCAGATTCAGTATCTCCTGAACATAAAGCTGACAAAGATTCACAATAGTCATCATCTACGGCCAAGTACCAGTCAACATCCCAGTCTTAAGCAGAGAGAAACGAGAAATATACGAAAATAAAAAAAGTTGGCCAGTGAGAATGATAAAAAAAAGGATTTACTATGATGACAATTCTTTAGCTGACGCGTTTCCAAAGTAAAAGAAAACGGAACATTCACATTGAAGATATGAAAAGGTATGAAGTCGAGAAGAAGGGATGAACCTGACCTGGTACATCGAATATGACTGACCTACCCCTCCCTAACAACGTTATCACCACTCTCCACTCCGCTATTGCTTACCCTCTTCATAGGTCTCCTGAAATCATGTTAGTTTCATCAAAACACTGAAGTCTATGTTGAAGCATTACACCATTCTTAAACTATACATCCAAATGATTACCCTATTGTGAGCTTACTAAGCCTCCCTAACCTTGGTATTAGGCAGATTTAGCAAAGAATACGCGACGGCAGTGACGACTGCCCACGCAATCAAACAACTGGCTTGACCAATGGCAGAGCGGCAAATTGGGCACCGCAAGTCGCGTTTAGTCCTTTCTGTGCGCTTTCCTGTCGTCAAAAGCGGTTCCCGTTCTGTTGCTAAATCAGCCTATCATCCCCTTCCTTGTTACACCAGGTCAGAGTGACTCTTTGAAGGTCTACTGAGCTGGTAGGTTCCATCACCGCACCTGACATACCCTACTTACTCGTCAACCGGAAGTGGAATGTTCTCATGCTCACTTCCGGTTGACGTGCGTCGCTGAAAAAATACCTTTGCTTAAGCTCCCTATTACTCGTAAGCTTCGTAAACTTACACCCTCCCTTGAAGTCGACAGTGCTTACCTTCTTTGTAGGCCTGTCGAGGCGGTAGATTTGCCACAACTGAGTAAAGAACGGACGGATCTTCAGAGCCGGTCAATTCTTCATCATCACGGTTCAAAGCTGAAAGGGAAGTAAACCATTCCTCAACACCACGGCATTATGATAAGCACGAACATCTCAGTCAGCAAGGAGTATATCAGTACAGTAAAAACCCGCGACTAAGAACCTGGTTTTAAGAACCTTTTGGGCTAAAATTTGTCAGTTAGGCCCCTCTATGTAAGAACCTGTTCAGCCTAAAATTTAAAACGGGTTCTTATTTCTTAAAAATAAAAATACACAATTTTTTGTACACGGGCAAATAGGATAAGTCAACATTCGGGATCCCCTTAGGAGACAAAGGTGCCTTTTCACCCCAACTGGAATGTATTGGTATGCAGACTTAATGTAAAGAATAAGCTGAGTACGACTAAATACTCTTAGCTACATTTTTTTTTTCGTTAGAAAATAAGAACCTATTTAAGAACCTAAACAGCCTAAATTTGTCCTCATTACCATTTATGTGAGAGCCTGTTTAGGCTAACTTGGGAAAATGCAGGTTTTTAGTCTCGGGTAATACTCTATGTAAGAATGGCTATATTTTTTGAGAAGCTTTTATCAAAAGCCAGACGATGTAACACTTTTGGCAAAAACTACTCGTTCCTGATAAAATCCTTGTTTTATTTCACCTCACCTTGCTGGCTTAATTTCAATATGTAAGCCTCCAAAGCCTTTAGTTCCTCATTCTGTGCGTCGGCAGAGAAGGCAGCGGCTTCCTTCTCAAGCTTGCCCAGTCCCCCTTTGCCTCCACTTACTTTCGGTTTTTTGGTCGGCCCAGGCTTTTTCTTCGTAGTTTTTGTCGGCGGTGGTCCGCCAAGAGTGGCCGTTGCCATGGCAGCAGCCGCTTGCATGGTTGTCATGGTACCCGCACTGTCAGGTGCAGTTTCCAGGTTAAGCATTTTCTTTCCCAGCTCGATGATAGCTCCTGCAACTCCCTGCTCATTCCACATCCGCAAAATCTAAGTTCAAGCAAACAGTGTCACGTAATGAGAACTACGAGTACATGGCAAATAGTAGTTCACACTGAAACGTTTCACAAACGTCAAAGGGAAGATTGCATTACCTTAGCTATGTAGTACGTGACAGTTGCAATCATGTGTGACAAACTATCCGACGTGGAAGACGACTTTCTGTGACGCGTTAGTGAAGGTACTTCTTGGAGAACAGCGTGGCATCGCAACAAAACCTGCACAACTGGTTTGGCAGGAATTTTCTGATGAATTAAAGGTGCTAATAAGCCATAACACTGCACAACTGCCTGCAAACACAGCGCATTGTCATTTAGCCAGCCAGCAACTTGTATGGCAAGCAGAAGCCGTTGGCATTCCTCAAGACGCGCAACCTATAAAATAGAGGAGGCAAGGAGGCGTGAGTTTATGCTTTTCCATGCCCGTTGATTGTCTGTGTTGGCCAGTGCTGATAGCAGTTAATATAGTTGGTAGTAGTTAGAAATTGTTGAGCAGTGCTGATTGTAAGTATGGGCAGTGTTAGGCAGGGTTGGTGGTGGTGTTAAAGTATAGTATTGGTGTAGTTTTGGGAAGTATTTGGTAGTGTTGTCTGATGCATGTTGGGCACTGTTGCTGGTACTATTCGATGTGGATTCTTGGAATATAAAATCTCCATGGATACTACTACAGTGCACGTGCGCGAAGCCAGTTCTGTTAAAAATCTGTCCACATGCTGTTCAGACTTGATTATAACTAACCTGTCCGTTGTAAAGTGGCCCGTTAGCACACAGAGTGTCACAGAACAAGTGTCCTTCGCGAATCCTGATGTCCACAGAGATGAAAATGCTCTGAAGAAACAATCTCGCCAGAACGGGAGAAGCTTCACCAAGACTTCCCTCATCAATTCTAACAAAACCAAAAAGAATCAAAACCAACATAGCGATTTAGCTGAAGAAATGGGTACTCGAGCAGTAGATAAGCTACTCCCAAGAAGCAGTAGACATAGAGGGGAATGCAAGGTTAAACAAAGGTCTGTACAGTAACTCGGTAGTAGCATTAATATTATTAAGAATAGTATGCATACAATTACTGATTGAAGAATTACTGAGATTCTTACAATAGACCAATTCATAGCAATGTTAAAGATGATAGAGGAAATGATTGCAGTTTTCGTTGAGGAAAATTAGTTTTACGTAAAAGGGGACCAATCACTTAAGACTGAAGACATTCAACGCACCTTTGTAGAGAGATGCACAGATCTGAACTGGCCGACTGAATATTCGTGTTCTCTTGAGATAACTCAGGTTCTCTCACAAAATGGTTCCACAGCACTGAAGCAGCAGATTTTGCAATAGGTAACACAACAGACGAAAACGACAACTGACAATAAACAGAAATTTATGTTAAAGGGAATTTCAGAGTTTTTCATATCCTACCAAAATAAACTTCTTAAGACATAGAAGACGTAGAAACAAAGTATATAGTGGGCACTCTTCTAACTATGCTATGTGTCTCTTAGCTTTAACAACGTAAATTAATTAGCAATTATTGGATACGGCTGAGTATGTTCTGAAGAATTATGGAGATCGAGGAGGGAGTTATTCTTATCCGCTCGATCTCTATAATTCTTCCGATCAAACGAAGGCAGGATCCAATAATCGTTTTAGTATTCATTAGTTAAAAAAACAGCTACAAAACGCTTCCTTCGATCGATGTTAAGTTCTCGTCTTCATTTGCCTGTTTCTCGGAAAGTTCAGGATATAAAGGGATGTTTAGTAGATAGATATTCTTCAAATGTTTTGTAGGAAATAGTTCAGTTATTTCGTCTACGCGAAACGTGTGAAATGATCCGCCATTTTGTCTTGCTCAACCAAAACAACGCAACCTCTTCCTCCGGGCTTCTTGGTTGTCGTCTGTTATTCCGATATTCATGCAGTACTATTGACGTCACTTTCCAAATATCGCAAACGTCTTCCAAATTTGTTCAACGCTAGCTTGTTATGAAGAATCAGCCACGAGATTTGAGACAATCAGAAACGGAGAAATATCTTGAATGAATAATAATTAGCAATTATTGGGTGGATAGGGCTGAGTATAAATCTGAAGAACTATCGAGGAGGATGTTATCCGCTCGATCTCCATAAGTGAAAAATAATAATAATTAGCAATTATTGAATAAGGCTGTGTAGGATGTGAAGATTATTATACAGATCGGGGAGGATGTTATCCACCGAAGCCGAAGTGGATAACATTCTCCGAGATCTGCATAATTCATTACACCATAATCAGACAAAAGCCGAATTCAATAATTTTTTTATTATTCATATTTCAAAGATCTTGACAAGCTTACCTTCTCAGAAACTTTCTTTAAATCTTTGCCTACTACTCGGCACGGTTTCAGGATATAAACAGATTTTTTCCTTGCAGATGCTCTTCAAAAAGTAGATAACATTCTTCAAGCGATGTGTTCTGCGTATTCTTGCATTTCTTCCGTTCAGTTAGTTGGAAATTCGGCTATTACGTATTCGGATAGCGATTCGTAAACGCTATTTACTTTCTTGGTTCAATCAAGAATAAACAGCTAAATCGTAATTTACACCATCGAATCGATGGTATATTGCTCACATCTTCCAACTGATATATATGGTAAGCGTCAGTTGGTTATTAGATTCCTCAAAACCTAAAAACCTCATCCAATAATTGTTTATTACCACATACCTGTGCCAAATAGCCCCATGCCATGAGGGTAGGTAGTGGATGTGCTGCTAACACCGGGCGGCATGTCAGACCAATACTCCCACCAATCAGTTTGCCTTGTTCATTGTATGCCGCCATGGCTGCCATGTACTTCTCATCAGGTTTGAGCCCGCGCACATAAAACAGCGTGTCATCAGCCGCTGGAATCTGGGAAAGGAAAGACCCGAAAACGATGCCATGATCTTGCTACTCTTTGATGGTCAAACCCGTTACATATTCACGGTAAGTTATTTTGCTCAAAAACGACTGAATAGAGGCCAATAATCTTGATACATTAACACTGCCATTTGTATCTACTGCCCATTTTCTTCAGGAAATTAAACAAAAGTTTAAACGTAAAAAAATTTGATGTTGCCACAAGAAGTCAAAGTACAGAATGTTCACGTGATACCTCTTCTCCAGTCCCCGGGAGTTGATAGTCATTGAGCCTGACTTTCACATTATTACCGCTGGCTGATCTCGCAAATAGTCGATACCAGGCCACCTAAAAATAAAATAATATGGAAATGGCATTTTAGACATCAATTAGGTCAAAAAACTGTGGCATGTTACGGCATGTGCAGTTCCATGTTGTCACTTAATAAGTTCTTCGTATATTCTAAGTAGCATAGTGCACACAGCGAACATAGAGATCAGAGAATGAGTCAAGTGGTCGCTTAAAGAGGTTAAAAAGAAGGGACAATCATTAACCGTCTAGCCCAAAAAGTGGTCGCGGTCGCTTACAGGAGGTGGTCGTTTATAACTAGAGGTTCCAACTGTAAGGCTTTGACTGGGAAACTTTTGGTGTTGTGGATTGGCGGTCGCTTGTGGGAGGTGGTTGCTTACGAGGAGCTGGTCGCACATGGAGGTTCGACTATATTCGACCTGAAAAGTGTCTTGTGTTACTCGGGGACGCTTGAAGGCCCACAGATTTACCAATGTTCTTGAAACATTCCAGTGTGACCCTCTCGAAATAAAGTTAGTTTTTTTTTTAATTATTTCAGTAAGGAAAACTCATATGCAAACTCGATCAAGTGAGGTAATTGTGTGCGCCTCTGATCTACAGCTAAAAAAACAAACCTTTTCTCCACTTTTAGGTTTGAATGTAGCAGCCTTAAACACCAGCACAGATGAGCTACGATAAACAAGAAGAGGAGCAGGGGGGACATCAGAAGGTGGTACATCATCACCGGTGTCCGCCTGTCTATTCCAGCTTGATACTTTCCGTTCCTGCTGTTGACTCTTGATGATTAGCTCTTGGCTCTCCTATGATGACAGTAAGCAAGAGTAATGTAAATTGCCGCTTATAATCCCAGGGCTTATAAATCTTCGTAGGGGGTTTTGGGAGCGCTTAGAACCGAGGGGGCTTATATCCCACAGACTTATAACCGAGAGGGCTTATATCTGAGGGACTTATAACTGTAGTGGCTTATATCCGTGGGGCCTATAACCGAGGGGGCTTAAATCTGAGGGGACTTATACCCGAAGGGGCTTATATCCGAGGGACTTATAACCGAGGTGGCTTATATCCGAGGGCGCTTATAATGAGGGGCTTATAACCGAGGAGGCTTATAACTGGAATATAAAAAAGCGCTTCACAAGATATATCAGTGCTGATCAAATACGTTTTACATTTACTGGTTCAATAAATAAATCGAATTCATTTCAATACATAAAAATAAAAGGTAGAGGGGAGCTTACATCCAGGGGGGGGCTTATAGTGAGATATATTTTTTTGTTAACGGGTAGATAGGCCTATATCTGGGGGTATAAGCGGCCGTTTTCGCTACGTGAGCAAGAATGTGTCAGTCATGTCCAATACTACCGCACTGTTACGGACCTGTATTGGACAACCCTCGAATGTGTGACAAAAAAGTCAGGATATGTCTAGAATCCGCATTGTGTGATTACAGCATAGTGTTGAAAAACATTTGTGGACAACTCAAAATGAGCAGCATTGTTTGACATGACATAGTATCGTGGTCCCCTCACAGCCATTTTTAATTTGTGTCATAATCCAGCTTTTAAAATGAACAAGTAACTTGCGTGACGACATACCTGAAGCAGCTGTGCTTGATGTTCCGTTCCTACGTGACTCCGTGACGTGACAGCCTGTCTGGCCATATGCATAAGCAGCAGAGCTTTTGATAGTGGGTTTCTATTACACTGGGCCAACAGGGTGTTCTCTGCTTCACTTAACTGTAATGAACTGTCACTAGGCTGTATCTTTTCCTACAAGTAGGAAGGTATGTAGCAAATAGAAGCTTAGGGATCGTATTGTCTGTGACTGTTACACGACGGGAACACCAGATGTAAGAAGAATATAGCCAAATAACAAAGTCAAAAGTTTCCTCTTAAATTTACGCTATAAAACACATGCTATGGATTGGTTAACGCTTCATCGTGTACTACTGAGTTATGGATGCACTTGGGAGACTTCTTCATGGTCTTGGAAGGATTGCTAAGATCACAGGAACTCGAGGTATAGACGTCAAAAGCGTGCTCAATGGGAATATGAAGCACGCTCGCTCTATTGAATTTGATTGGGGGAATATTCTAGATAATGTTATAATCACATTTGAACCGTGGGATAAAAGATTTTGATAGACGAAAGGGCATAGCAGTTGTGATATCAAGCCCATAACAAATTACGCTTGAACAGGATTGAACCCATGACCCTACGATTCTGATACAACTCCATGACCCCTGAGCTATCAAGCCACCAGGGAGCTGGGTATCCCCTAGGTCTCCGCAGATAAGTCATAAATGGAATTGAATTAAAGTCTTTATGCCGCATTTCAGATAGCGTTCTCCTTCATGTAGTTACCTTTCCAAGTATATTAAGAATCCAACAATGACCAGCTCGTAGTCATAGTTTTATAGCTCAGTTAGCTAGAACATCTCGCAGGTATCGCAGAGTAATCGGTTCGAATCCCTCTCAATCCCAAAATTATAAAGCTTCTAACATTTGGTAACTTGTTTCTGCCACTACGACATTCTCGCTATAAACTCGTAATAGAATGACGATAGCTTGCGTCGCAGACTTAGCGACGAGATCCTTGTTCTGAACCCTCAACGGACTCAACAAATTTCATCCTGATTGGCAAATCTACAATGGCTTTTTGAACAGGCCAATCATGTCGCGTGCTCAAATCTTGGTACACATGCCGAGGCACAGAACAAGGATTTCGGCGCTGTTTCGCAGAAGGACTTGACGAGAGTTTAGTTCCGTCTGTGGCGCAGGCTAAAGGCGACGTCTATTACGTTAAATCCGGTCAAAGTGACGCTGAATCACGCGCAGGCACTGCTTAGTACTGAGGAAATCTAGTACTCGTAGTTGTACTCGTCTTAAAATCTAAAGATCTCTAAAATGTTCTTTGTTGTCCTAAAACATGCCTTTTTTGTCAGTTACCTTCTGTTTCTTAGCTGACTTCTTTTGTTCCACAGTCTCCTTTCCAAGATTGGACAATTTAACTGCAATTCTGTGGCGAATGAAGAGCAGCTCCATGTGCAAAGCTTCTATCATCCTCTCCAACAAGGTGGAACCTTGCATCTCTGCCTCTTTAACGGTTTCATCTTGGTCTGTGCCTATACTTGGTGACGGCTGTCGAAGGGAGGCAATTAAATTACACCGTCAATTGTTAAAAATCAACAACGGCAAGAACTTACGAGTAATAAACTGAATTCGCTTCTTTCGAAACTTAATTGCAGCTTTCCTAGCTCGCTCAATTGTTAAATTTTGGCGAATGTAGCCTGCGAAAACAGCACATGTTGACAGATTTTTTCGCAAAACAAACAGAATTTTGCGTTATGAGAACAGGACTAAAGCCGGTCTCAATTAACCTCCAGTGCGTGCAAATTTATACCCTACTGCAAACTGTTCACCTTTATCCAGCTGACATCAGCGATGTTCCTTTTCTTGGTGTCGATCACTGTATCACGTGCCTTAGCAACATCTCTGAGCCCCTGTTCCAGAATGTCCAATGCTTTGTTCAGGATGTCTCTTACTCCTGTCCCCATCCCTCCCAGGGTAATAACCATCTGTTTGCTGTAATCAGTAAATAAGCCCCTCAGGGGGGTGGGACCAGTTGCAGGTTTTTCATAAACATCGGTTTCACTTTTTTCCTAAAAAAAAAACAATTAAAATTTAAGCCAAGCATGAGTTTGTATTCTGGGTACGTGAAAGTAAGTCAAAACCGTAACCGGTCAAGTCAAATGTAAATGTGCATATATACATATACATTTTTTTGTTGGCATTCAACTTCTGCGTCAGCAGCTACAACAAAAACAGTGTGTAAACAGCAGTTACTGTAATTTTTACTGTGCCTTGTATTTAACTTTGTACAACAAGGTGCTTCGATTTATTAGGTCTGCCGATAAAATCCTAAAGTGTGGCCATTCAATAACACTCGTGCGCAGCACCTCCCTGTGTTACTGTTTATTATGCTCTACAAGGTGGTTCTAATTTTTGCGTCTCGTAGATGAAAACCTGAAGTGTGACCATTCAAATGAAAGCTACTGAGCTACTTTGCACATCTTCAATTATTAAAATTTATTACGGATGGTCACCCAACTAGTTTAGCTTTATAGTTATTTGGGGGGTCTAACTAACTACTTTATGTATTGTTATTAATAATTATATCTCTTGTCCTTGACTCTGCTGACGATCAAAAAATGAAAGTTACTAAACAGTACTTTTCTGCGGTACTCTTTATTATTGGGGAGATCATATGCATTGGCTGCAAGATGACTTCGATTTATTAGCTATTTTTTCTGTTGGAATGCAGGGTGCAAAGAAAGTCTTTTTTTACAGCTTGCCATTCGGGCAAGCTGAAGCTAACATTTACTAGCCCAAACATCATTTCAGCTAGCCCCAAAAACATTTTGATGAGCAGATTGATTTCACAGTTTTTCTGTAATTTGAATTCCTCAAAAAACGTCACTTGCCCGTGGGGCAAGTTAATATCAGAATTCACTAGCCCGATAGCAAAATCCACTAGCCTCAGGCTATCGGACACTACTTTCTCTGCAAGCTGGAATGGTTACTCTCCACCATAATTAACTTGGGTATGGATTTATTAAATTCTGCTTGCTCTAAAGACAATAAGATTATAACCTGCTTGGAGTCCAAATGTTCTGGAGAGGCCGTGAAGGCTGGTGTTTCTAATTCTGCACTTCCGACTCTGGACGGATCAGTGTAACCAGCTTTGCACTCCAACAATAAGGACAGCTTTAATGTGACTTCAGCGCTTAGTATGGGGTCAAAACTTGCAGCATTGCTCCATGATACTGTACTGTGAGCCACTGTCAGGATATAGAGCCACTGAAATGAGATAAATTCAACTGATGTTAGATTGGGTAGTGACCGCGTTTGAGGGTTTAGAGAAGCAGTCACGGACAATAGAATTACTTAATAGTTCAATTCACCACCAACATCATTATCATCATCTTGGTGTTCGTTGTCGTTGTGATAAACGTTGTTATAATCAGCACTATCTTCGTCATTGCCACCAACCACATCACGTTCAACAACATCATAATCCAATTCATCATCGTCAGTAGCATCGTCATCATCATCAACATCCTCATCCTCATCGACATCAACATCATCCTCATCAACGTCGTTATCATCGTCATCACCAGCAGCAGCATCTGCAGCATCATCGTGATCATCACCATCAACACTCTCGTCATTATCAACATCAATATCATCATCATCAGCAGCAGCAGCATCGTCATCGTCATCACAATCATCATCAACATAATAATTGTCCTCCTCCTCTTTGAAACAATTTTTCATCATCACTTTTCACCATGAGTGACATAATGATAATTCACAGCATCTGCATGACAACGACACCATGAGAAACCACCAAGCCCTAGTTGTTCAAAAGGTGTATAACACATTCCACTGGAACTGTGAAAGGTTTGAACCCAGGAGTCATTTCAAAAGTACAGTGTAGGTTGAGTTTGATCGTCCGGGTGAACGTAGTCCTGAATAGGACTGTTGTTTTTGACAGTGACTGACGTTTCGACAACCTGTGCGGTAGTCATCTTCAGAGTCAAGGTGAGTTGTATCACGTCAGTTGATGGTATTGTACTTTGGTTATTGTTCTGATTGGTCAATTACGTCGCGATGTTATTGGTTGTCTGTCAGTTAAGCCGTGATGTTATTGGCTATGAAGACTCGGAATCAGTAATTGGTGCGTTTCGATCCGTCTATTGTCACAGTTAAACAGTCGTCCATTGTTAGTCAAGTTGTCAGTTCTCCAGTCGTTCTCCCGTAGTTAGTTTTGCTTGATCTCGTCGATACGTCGTTTGTACGGCGCTGGTAACTGTTGGCTACCATTCAGTGGCGTTTGTTCTAAGTTAGTAAACCAGCTTTCCAAAGTAAGGCGTTGATAGTAACATTCCACAGGATACATCTCTATCCAGAGGATATCACAAATGTTTTCCCAATCACTTATCCACTGTATGGTGATTTATCTCGTGAAAAGCGTTAACCAGCTTTTCAGTAACTTGGGCCTGGCTTAAGGAAACCCTGGGTAAAAATAAAATGTATTTATAGAAAAAAAAAAAAAAAGAGTCCACCGAATTCGGGGCTTAGTAAATTTCAAATTAATTTCAATAAAACGAAACAACTCTTCCTTAAGACCGAAACGGCGAGAGATACTGGACCTAAAGGACCACGTGAAGCTTCATGAAATAAGCAAGGCAAAATCAATAGCAACAAGTTTTACAACAGTATTTTCTGAGACTTAAAAGAGCGTTATTTTGGGACAATTCCAGAATAAAACGGTAAAGCCAGCTTACCCTGTTGGCGAACACATCATTTAACAACTGTTTGCAGTTTTCTAACGACGAGGAGAAGATTCGTTGAAAATGAGGTTTGCATTTGGACCACAGAAAAAGAGCAGCATCTACCATCATATCACAGTCTTTCATCAGAATGGCGGACTGTTAAGAGAAATGTAAAGCTGTTAGATTGGACGTGTAGTACTTACAATTGAGACATAACGCTGCCAAATCTCACACAATAAGCCCTTACCAGAAACATAGACATAGTACTAAAAAATGAGGCAAAAACTACCCAAATGTAGATACATTAGAGAGCTTTAGATTCTAAGACGAGGACGACTACGACAACGAGATTTACTCAATACTAAGTAGCGCACGCGCGCAACCCAACGTCATTTTGGTGGGAAAATGTGGCAACCGTCGACAGTCTACTACAAGACTAGAGAGAAAGGCCCCACCTTAAAGCACCGTCAAATGTTACTTAGCTTAAGATACACTGTATAACGTTGCATAACTATATTAACGCCTAAAAAATAACTTAAGATGTAACCAGCACTAGCTTGAGACACAACACAATACTCCTATGTCGCAAAAATTGTTGCACAGGTCTTAAAGAAATAGACACCATGATCAGCAGTGAGTGTTACCTTGAAAGGTTCCTCAGAGCAAGACTGTATTACATCTGTTAAATGAGTGAGCTCCTCCAGCGAACTTCCACCCTTAGCTATAAAGAGAAAACAGCACAATTTCAGAGTAAAACTCTCGTGGAATGATTTAAACTTCGCCACATGGCCTGCGGAAAGTCCATACTTTCCCTTAGCAGTTGTTATTCAGATTTTGTATGGTTACGAATATTACGGACTTACGTGGTTCCTGTTACTCTTACGGGCAGAAGTAAAGGTAGTCTCCCATTCAGTCGTTTTCGTCTCGACACAAAACACTCCTCGCCAAGAAACGTTGTGTGACAAGGCAAAAAAGGGCAGAATGGGAGACTAACGTAAAGGCGGACAGACGGCACAATGACTATTCCTCTTTCCTCTCAGACATTCTCTTAGCTCGTCGCGTGACCAGTCAAAACAAAACGTCTCTACAGGGTCGTGAACCCTAACCAGGGTCTACAAATTCACTATTTAGCGTCTTCGGCAGGGTGCGGCCAGGGTTTGAGGCCTCGGAGACAGATCTCTGCCCAAACTTCCCTATAATGCCCACCCCCCGGTTCAAAACAAACAGATATCACCCTGAAAAATTATTCAGTCGACTGGGAAAATATCAGCCATACTTTATTCAGATATAGTGAACACAACACATCCCCACCTTGTGTATGCCCAACCGCATCACCATCATCTGAATGAGTACTTTTCTTCGGTTTTTTGATAGTGTTGTAGAATGGTTCTAGCGCCAACATGATCTGAAGGGTTTTAATATCCACTAAACTGCTGAAATCACTTTGTTCTTGTAGTAGTTGCAGGGTTGGCTCGATCAGAAGACCAAATGGCTCCCACTGTTCATAGCTGAATGCTTGCTTAACAAATTTTACAAGAGCAGGAAGCGGTACACCATTCTCGCCTTCAAAGAAATGTTTACGAAGGATAACAATGTCGTTCATCCACAAGTTATTATTCTGATAATCATAACTAGAATTTGTGATGATAAGCTAGGGTAAATACAATTGAATTAATTATCATACATTTGTCGTGGTTTTTTTATATACACAATGAGCAGTGGCAGATCCAGACCTTCAGATAAGGCGGGGGGGGGGGGGGCGGTCATCCAGACCCTAAGATAAGGGGGGGGTAGTTTCAAAAAAAATTGTTTCGGCCCTTTGGGCCACAGTTGGGCCTAAAAATACGGGGGGGACCGGGCCCCCTAGGCACCTCCCCTGGATCCGCCACTGATCAGGGTTCATGTAATTCTTGGATAAATGCAGCCCATTTACAATCACCTCTATAAAAAGGGTCATTAACTAGTTACGTGTAGTAACTGCACCTTACAGTTTTTCTCCCTTTTTTGGTCCTTTACTGGCAAGGTCATTAGTTAACCCTCTCACATGGTACTACAGTCAAACCCTGTCAATACCGACACTGAGGGGGCCATAGTAAGTGTTCTTTTTAACGGAGTGTCCGTAATAAGCGGTTCTTATTATCTAAGTCAAAAATTCACCTTTTACTAACACAAAATACTAAGGAAATAAAATGTGACATAAGCGTCGTCAAATATTCATTCAAAATATTTTTACGTGTCTGATTGGCTAACACCACACGCATAATTCACCATAACCAGCTACTGTTGACCAAATGTGGAAGAATTTTGCGATGATTTGTGATCAACCGATGACGTCAAAAGTGCAGCACAGTTGCAGGTTAAGGCACCGCTAACCGGGAAGACCTGGGGTGACGTTGAGTTGTTTTGGTTGTGAAAAGAAAAATGGCCGAACAGTCGGCGGAACATTTTACTCGTTTCACGACGAACTATTGTCGAAAAACATAGCAAGAAGACAACTTGTCCGATAACATCTGCTGTTTGGAGTATACAATGTATTTGCAGACCTGAACAGCCCTTTATCTTCTTAACATGCACTATCGAGGTGAACTTAACAACGACGAAGGTCAGCATGTTTTAGGCAGTTTTTAAACTAGGAATTATTTTGAATGAATAATAAATCAATTAATGAATTCGGCTTTCGTAGGATGTAAAGAATAATTATTATGCAGATCTCGGAGGATGTTATCCAACTCGGCCGATAACACCCTCCTCGAACCGCATAATTCTTCATATCCCACTCAGCCTCATTCATTAATTGCTGATTAACCATCACAAAGCCGTAATTGTGCGGACTATGCCCATGGAAACACTCAAAATTCGCTCATTTCGACATAACTTAAGCTAAAACCGTTCTCAGAATAATACCTTTTGCCACAAGTTCCATAAGTGCAGTGTTCTGTAGTTCCCAAACAGATGGGTGAATACCACCTTCATGTTTGACTGCGTGAGATTGCTTTGTTCCGCCGCCTCCAGCTATGATTTCCATCCCTGCAAAAAACAGCTCAGCACACACATCTATTGCAGTGTCCTCAGCATCAGGAGTGGGTGCCTCACAGTGAAGTGTCCGTCTATGTGTCTCACTGAGAGCTTCCAGTATTGCCAAGAATTTTGCTGCAGTGCCTTGCAGATCATTAAGGAGACGTTCAGTAGGTGTTCTGGGCCATGCATGCTGGAAAATAAAGGTTAAAATTAATAGTCCAATTTTGATGTATTAAATTTCATACTTGGCTGCGAGGCTTGGGGAAATAAAACGAAAGAAATGTATTATTTAATTGCTGAGCCTCAAGATAAGCAGAATTTGTGTGGTTTTGACGGTGAGTTTTTTTTTTTTTTTTTTGTTATTTTGCCAAGCCTCGCAACCAAGTATGAATTTAAATATATCGAAATTGGTCTATGTAGCTGTCACACAGTCTAGTGGGGAACGGGGAAGGGGCAAGGGGGTCCCAAACCGCCCACATTTCATACCTTGCATTCCCGGTTCCCATTCCCATGCCTTTTACCATTCTTCCTTTTACCCTGACAGCAACAATAGGTCTAATTAGCAAAAAAACAATTTTACAAGTGCAGCACACTTCTTTTGTGCATTTTTTCGCCGTTGTTTTGCCCGACTACAACGTGAAACTTCCAGTTACACGTTTTATGGGGGAAATGTTTTATGTGTTCCTGTTCACTTTTTTTCACCGCCGCTCATTTTCACCTTGGTGGCCGCTAGCATTTCTCATTTTCTCACCGCCGCTATAAAATTTTCATGTTTTTCTTCCAACGAAATTGGTCTTTGTTGTTGTTGTTGTTTTATTTACTTATTTCTCGCTCTAGCTCTTTCTCTGTGTTCCACGTTAATGCAGACATTAATTTTAGTCCAAAGAAAGACTCGGCTTTGTTACTGTTTTTTTCTCTTTTAAAGTCCGGCGAGTATGCGATTTACCGCTGAAATGCGCGGGATGCTTGAAAGGCAAATTTTCACTCCAGCTTACACGCGCGAGGGCTCTGCTATTAAAGCTTACTAACGCAGCGTTGTACTGCATCAACACTTTATTTTCAGATCCAGTTTTTCTTATCTGGTATATCTGTAAGTACCCAACAAATAAAATAGTCAAAATACCATTTTAGCCTTCGAAGTTTTATGGAGTGTACGTATCTATGCTTGAAACCATTCAATTTCAGCATCCACATGCAAAGAAATGAAAGCCCCTTTTATAGTACATTGGCATAGTGCTAACTGTTATCACAAAGTTTTGTTACTGTGGTTGTTGTTTGTTTGCTTGAAAGCAAAATAGTTAATTAGGTAATGAACAGTTTTTAAAGCAAGGAGCCCAAAAGTGTGAACTATTTTAATTAACTCACATTCTTTCATGCAGACATCAACCAATCAGAAGTCGAGGACAGTTTCCAGCTGGCTTCTGATTGGATAAAATTTGTACGAACGAATGTGAATAAATCAAAAGCCGTCACACTTTTGCGATCCTTGCTGCAAAGCAAGGTTGACTCACATGAGCAAAGTCCTTGAGGTTCGGTTTGGTTTTAGGTCTAAGAAGTCCTTTAGGTCTCTTACGAGTCTCAAACACAACTCTCTTGAATATCATGGCCTGCATCTTGGTCTTTGCCTGGCGAAATGCTGCTTCAGTAGCTGGTGTTGACTCTGAGGTGCTCATCTTCTCAATCTCATTCAGCTCATTAACCTTTGCTAGACCCCTCTTAGCAAATGCTTCAGCATGTACTGGTACTTTTATGTCAAAGTAACACTGACACACAGCTGTGTAAAGGGTGGTACGCCATGTAAGGTATCTAACCGTCAAAAGAGGGACTGATGATTCCAGACACATGCAGGCCCACAGTAGAAACTCTAGTGCCTAAATAGTGAAAAACAGGGAGGTAGAGCAATAACATGTACATTACCAGTGTTTAGCGATTGGTGGACTATACAGAAGAGGAATAATTCCTCTTTTCTATAGATGCTGGTTCATGAATTATTTTGCATCTTTGGGGATTTTTATGCATCGGGGACGCAGGACACGCTTTCTGTGCAAAACTTTGTTGAACAGTATCCTTACATGTACTTATTTTAAGTTAAATTAAAGTAATCAGTGCTGTGACTTATTTCCTTAAGCCATAACACCTGACACAGGTAGGCTGTCATAGCATATGGGGGTGGGGGGGGGGGGGGGTAAAAGGGGAGGGGGGTAAAAGGAGGGGGCTACACACGAATCATGGACATTAAAAAGTAGAAATAACGCATCACGGGGATTACAATTCCGAGTTCACGTTTCAGGAAATTTCCGAAGTAAAAGAACAGTACACGGCTGGACCTGTTCAGAATGCCGATGTCTGCAGAGTTAATGATGAGTTACCACTTAAAAATTAATTTACATATTTAATAGTAGAGTCGATCTTCTGCTTTTTGTGCCTCCCACACAACAAGTGCAGAGAAGTAACGGAAGTCAGGCAAACATACAATGAAATGTAGGCGAAGGAAAAGTGATGATGACTAATGCAGACGGGTAGTATATAGATAGTACTCAAAAGTACTACAGCAATTACATTAACATTCTCATAGTGGGCTTAGTGGTCAATTAATGTCTCTATATTCGTGACGGTTATCATGAACCCATTACCCTTTCCCTTGCTTCCGCTACGAGTAGCAACTGCTCGTAGAAAAGTCATTTCATCCTCGTTGTCGTCATTGTTTATCGCATAAGCTTTGCTCCCTTCTGCGGACTTTTCTAACCGACAGAGTTTTATTTCAATCGGGGATCCTAGACCACGCTTTTCGGACTCAGCTTTCAAACCAACGTACTCAATGATGTGGCGCTTAAGAGCTTCAAGGGATGAATTGTACCTCCAAGAAAACCCATGGATCCCACAGCTTTGGAATTTACATAATATATTACTCCTTCCAATTTAAAAACTTGTCCCTCTAATTTGCAACCGAGATCCCCACGCAAACCCCAAGTGTGTTAGCTCCACGAAAATGAGAGTTGAATTATGATTGGTTGAAAAATACTGACACACCAGCTCACGGAAATCGTTTCCCAGCTCGGGATTGCAGACGCTCTTTTCTCGGGGGGGGGGGGGGGGGGTTGAAACAAGAGCCGAAAAAGTTGTCTGCTCTCGCAGACTAGGTCATAATTTAGGACGACAACGACTGTAAGGGCCGGTTATTTAAAACGAAGCCCAACTAAGGACGCGGTTTAAGAAATCGTTGGGTCGCTCGCGATCTCTTTCTAAGTGGGTAATATTAAGAAAATAAAATTAATGTTTCTCCAGTCTAACCTTCTGTTGCCATGAAACATTTCACAAAAACCAGTGTTTAGATAAAAGCGCTGAAAAAATTGAAAATGGCTTTTGTTGAACACTGGCTACACTCCGTTTAAATAACCGGCCTTAAAGTCATTTAAGACCTTTCAAAAAAGTTCAGTTTAAGGTCCACTGGCTTCACTGCAAAATTTGTCTTCAGTTGAGACTCTATTTTCACGAAAAAAAATAGATGAAAATCACGGATATCGAATAACAGATGTTAAAGTTCACGTATCACGACAAGCAAACCGTTCACAGTTCCCGGATTTTAAATTCGTATTTTCACCTTTCACGAAAATTAAAAACACTTAATCCCGTATCACGCAATAACACCTTTCACCCCTTCTACTATGGGCGATGGTACCAGATAATGAAAGAAGAGATTACTCAAAGGCATCATTGTTGTTGGTAAACATTTTTTACACACAGTGCATACATTACTATCGGATGGTCAGTTGCTTGTTAAAGCATTTTAGCAAGAAAACTTAAATTAAGGAACATTATTCTACGTTTCAATGTTTCGAACCTCATTGTCAAGAATGAAAACCGTTAATTGTCATAGGTGTTGTAAGAGTTGAAGTTTGAATAAATTAGATTGCATTCATGCGAGCTTGACCATTATGCAGATGTCAAAAGCTTCCACTGAAGCGAGTGTGATTGCATCTTTAGTGATGATTTGAGTTCCTGTACAGTGTATTACAGTGCTGTAAACAGAATGTCATAGACAAGACATTCCAATTTATTCCTGCACTATTTAAGGGCCGATAAATTGTCCATGACTGTTGGTTTCTCAACCCCATGTTGTTTCATATGCCTTGCGATCGACAAATTTGACCTTGTGTGTTCACTGATGTCCTGATATTAGATAAGTACATACAGTTGTGCATATACTATGCTTAACAAAACAATTACATCCCTGAGTCATGTTATTATAATAATAATTATCATCATTAATGTTGATAACACACAATGTAATTTCATTTCTATTAATACCTTACTGCTGTGTCCACAGGTCATCAGGTGTCTGCAGATAGAGTAGATATGCACAGTACCTAACCATCAAACAAATCCTGTGTTAGCACATGTAAGATTCACAAGAAGTCCTATAGTGTAGCTGCCAATAATATTACACAGGATTCCATCAGAGAGAGTATTTTAAGCCCTCAGGCCTACATGTACAAAACTTACACCTACAATGTACAACATTGGTCAAACATGTTGGGACCCTTGATGTGAAATTAGGTGGAAAAAACTGTTTAATGTTTTATTTGTTTTTTGTTTTTTTTTTTAAGTTTCTTTGCTTGTTTATTTTTTACACCACTAGTGATGAGACATTCAAGTGATGAGCCAGATTTTACTGAGTAATTATTTTTTTAAGAAGGAGAGCCATAACTAATAATTGCTTGGAATTGCTTTGGGCCCGCAACTGCTCTTCTGACCTCAATTGTATCACGAATGTTACAGCATCTAAAAGGTTTTAAAATATTGTCACTGTGAGTGGTAGAATGACAAATAGATAGCGTATAGGGTAGGTTGTCACCCCTGCTAAAGCTATTCCAAAATCTGAACCCTAAATATATCTCCTTCAAAGATTTTGCATGATATTGTTTTAAACCAAGGTGCTGCACTAAGTACAGTAATTACCATTAAACACTAGCCAGCATAGTTCCTCTTTGTGAAGTGCTGTTTGTGTTGCCAAGCGAAGAACTTTTAAAACCGCTACGCAATGAGATACTTCATCAAGATTCTGTTGAAAGGCAAACCGGGCATTAAAATAGTCAGAAAGCATTTTCAAACACATCTAATTGCAATGCAAGCTTTCCAATCAGAATCATGAAGTTACTAATAATTAATTGCATGAGCCTTGCATTTTTTTTGGGCAAAATAACAAAAAAAAATTAATAAGTACAGTATCATTATCATGTGAATATGAATTTACATTACTGTATATATAATATTTCTACAATGTTACACTTGCCTGTAATTTAGGATCCTCAGCAGTCCTTACATGATAATAACAAATGGCTTCACCCAGAACTGCTCTCAGCTAGGTGTACATGACATAAGAAAAAAAGTATCATTACCATATTCAACCTCCAAGGGATTTCACTAACATTTTAAGATGCCGGATAAATACGACAAGTAGGTAGGCAATAACACAGCTATAGATTTCTTTTAGTGCTACCTTATGTTTCTTCTATTTTCCTATGAAAGTAGCTGGCGGTCATATGCATGGTAGCCGGGGGAAATTCCCGGCCCCCGCATCTTAATGAGAGTCCTGAAGCTCCATTACAACCACCAGATAATTAAGCAAACATATGGACTTCACTGATATCCACAGTTAATCTGATCTGCTAGTCAATATACTATGTTGCCAAAACATTGTGGTCTGTGTTTGACATCATTAGTAATTTTGGGAAATGAAGTACTTACCACCATTGTAGCAAGAGCTAAATCATCAAAGCCTGACATCAGATGCATTTTGTAGAAGCCTTCAGCATCTAGTTCTGCAACCTCCACAAGTGTAAGGCCCCGTTTCAAATGTTTGGCCAGGTATCTGCCATAACAGTGGAACTGGGCAAGTTTATATTCCTGCAAATAAATTGGAAAAAACTGACTTGTGCATCCTTGCTGCAGATTTTGCAAGATTGATTTTTCAAGAACTGTAAATGTATTGTCAGAAGGATTGTAGCCATTCAAAAATATTATTGAATGCAGTAGGCCTGGTCGCAGCTCTTTTCTTTTTGGGCTACTAAGCATTCTTATGTTAACTTTGTTTTTCATCATTTTCCCAACCAATCACATAAGATCTTTTGAGAGCTGCAAGGTCACCCATTGAATGACCACAATAAAGTCTACATGTACTACTGAAAAAATTATGCGCAAATCTTGAAAAATCAATTTAAATCATTTCATCTGACTTGCATGCAAATACAGCATTAAAAATGTACAATGTACAAGGTGCAGTACCATTATTATTTTGTGAGCTTGCAAAATTAAAGAGAATCGAAGAGTCACTAGTCATGTCATAATCTAAATTAACATTGATCACACATCTGGAGTGTGGTAATGCTATATCAACTACAGTTTCACGTACAGTACCTTGACAGTAAACAGTAAGTCCCCAGTGTTAAGCAGCTTTTCTTGATAATAAAATGGTGGGAGACGACCTTCATAAGTGTTCCACATGGAAAATAATGTATTTGACCTTGACGGGGAAAACATGTATTACAATGGTTAAAAAAATCTAATTCATACTTTGTAACTTCAAATAACGTGCGGTGTTCAGTACAGCTGCACGCCTAATTACGGAAGATACACATGTAGATACTGGTACAGAATAATAATTGTCATACCCTTGCAAGGCTGCGCTAGCAGCACCCAGGTGGTCTCTGCATGGTGCCTCACTTTTGTGCGAGAGTTTTAGCCTACCTTCAGGGCTGTACTCTAGCAGAGCCCGGTGACCCCTGGTGCCTAACATTTGCTCTTGGGTGACTGGAAAATCTAACTTTTTTCATACAAATCATATGCTGGGCACCCTAGATTTTACACGCTTCCTTTCATTTCCTTTACAGCACAGCCTTGACCTTGTGTAAGCATAAACCACAAGTTATTATTATAAGGACATGACAACATGGCAAGATGAGAGAGTCAGAGAGAGTGAAGATACAGTGTTTTCTTATCTAGAGAGTGAGAAATTATTAGCAAGAGTTCAAAACAGGATTACATATGAAACACGAGAGAAAACACAACGCATCGTGATTTAATTGAGAGCAAGGTCTTTACAATTAATGTACACCACAACTTTTGCTACCAGGTGACTAGAAAATCATTGTTTTATTTTGAAATAAATCATACACTGTATGTTCACTGGGCACCCTGGATTTTACAGGTTCAGAGTCCTGGGCTCCATCCAGTTTTTTCTTAGAGCCCAGCCTTGTCATAGAGAGCTCCACTGAATTCTCTAGCATCTACACAACATCCACAGAAATGACACACATATACTTGTCTATTAATTTACCACCATTTATAAGCTGTGACTATTTACCCTCGTGCAAGAGGCTCCTCATCACTTTTCTTGGTCTTAAGTCCAACTTCAGATTTCTTCTTGATGTACTTTATAAATCTGGACACTTCTTGTTCAAATGCCACCAAAACAGGACTTATTTGCTTGTGTTCTAAAATCATACGAAATATTACAGAAGGGAAATGTTTAAAGCATTTCACCACAAAAATTACAGTACTTTACGTTTCGACCGTGTGAAGAACGATATAATTATTAGCTTACAATTTCACATATGTGCAGCATTTCAGTTTTAGAACAAAGTTGATATAAGCTTATAATTACAGCTGTAATTATAACTGCCGGAGATTTCTACGAGATGTCAAGTAAAAACTAGGGCTCCTTTTAGCTCCTTTGATCACCTAAGTTCTACCACTGAATAGTCTGATCAGAATATCGACAAGTTACCGGCTGGAAAGAAATGAACCCATTCAAATTGCAAAACGTCTGAAGAAAGACAGCTCAGAAAACATGACTGGCTTCACATACCGCTAACGTTCGTTGAAGATCCAGAGGATTGCAGCACATTTCTTGAATTATTACCAGCAAAAGACTTTTTGAGGTCTACTTCAGCTTTTCCTGAACTCGTTCGGTCCATATCGAGGAAAATGTATCGTTTCTAGCCTAATTCAACAGTTGTCTTTCCTAGCTGAGTTATGTTGACAAGACGCCATATTGAAAATTAACAAAACCCGCGTTTCCAAGGACTGTGTAGCCTCTCCTACTGGAGTGTTCTTTGACGGGTGGGGTGGGGGTGTCATTAATATTCATGTAACATTAAAAGTTCGTAAACAGACTAAACATAGTATATCAAATGTCAAAGCTTACTTTTGTTTTGCTATAATTCTTACTCAGAATTAAGCCCGATCTGCTCATAGGAGAGGAGGCTTTTAGCATTGTCCAATGCTTGCTAAGGGGTATAGGATGGTGACAAATCATCCCAGACTTTGCGTCAGCAAAATTTAAAACAACATCAAACATCAAAGGGCTTTACGATTAAGGGATTGTCTTCCCTGGCTCATTCTTCGTTCGTAACAAAAGGAAGGCAATATGTGAGTATTATGCCTAAAATACATTTAAATACTGTTGAATACGTTTAAAATTCAACTTTATCGCAAAAAAAACTTCGCTTCATTATTTCTTCACATTTCTTAAGTTGGATCCTCAGTTTTCAATATTTGGCAAAAACAAACTTTTCTTTCTTTTTGTATATGAAAGTTATAAATCTGGGTCAACTATAAATTCTCTCTACAAGAACACTAGATTATTCACTTGCACAAAAGACCGTAATTTCTGCCTAAAAAGCGGCGGCCGAAGATCAGGCGAATGTAGCTGTGACATAGTTTATGCAAAATAGTAGTCTTTTTATTATTCATGGACAGATTTTTAAAACTTCCGTCATTTAGGAAGACTCTTGGTAACGACGGGAGATACGCGAGAGAAATGTTTTTGCTAGAGTTGAAACGCAGTTCCATGCTTCGCTCATGAACTCCATCCGCCTTTTTTCATTATTAACGTTATTATTGACATCAATTTTTTCATTATTTTCAGTTTTTTTTAATTTTACACCAGCTCTCGTAAGCTACTTCTATTTAAGGATGTATTAAACAATCAGTTCCTGGAAGCCTTGATCTTATTTCTAAATGTGTAAAACATCAAAAATATTTCGGCATGCATGCCGTTTTCCAGGCAACTGAATTCGTCTTTTTAACTTAAAAAAATCTTCCCACTTCCTCGATCGTGATTAATTTCCATATATCATTCTTTCAGTGACAGCTGCTCCGTCGGTCTCATTTTCCGGGATTTTGCGTTCTTTTCGTTACGATATCATTAAGCCAGGTTGAATTTTACCAGCACGATAACTGAGCTGAAACGCTATTTAAAAAGGTAATTTCGCATGTGCTAGCAGATAAAACATTCAAGTGATTGCATCGAGATGGAATCAGTGTAAAATTGCCTATCGTGACGTCACAAATGTTTTTCTCCGACGTAAAATTGAAACACGACACGATAACTCGACACAACCGCTGATCTGGGCCTCAGGGCTTGTATAGAGTGTGATCATCTCATGATGAAGCGTTCTAGAGTCCTCCATCAGGCAAAATACATTTCCATATGGGTCGCTTTTTTGTAAACACGCGCGGAACTGAGAAGTTGACTCTGTTACCGATTGTAACAAACTCACGGTAGGTACTTTGAAAAAGTAATTGTTTACTTGAGATAAACATTTGAGCAAGCCATGTCGTTATCTCAACAATCCGATCTCTGTAAATGAAATAGATGGGGACAAATTGAGAAATGCCCAAAGTTCCGAGGCTTGTTGCCTTCTAACCAGTAATAGACCTCAATTTGTGTAAACAACACATAATTTGCATTAACATATTATTGTAGGCTTTTTTGTTAAAACTTAATTCCTTCGCAAAACCCGACCAATTGATGCTCGTTCTCTTTGTTAGCTGACTATTTTGACTCAAATGTGTTCAAGATTCGAATTCTATAGGCTGGTCACCTTCTAGGTGGGTTTAATTCCACAAAAATCCCACACATGTCGCAACTCGAGTGAATAACAGCAAACATGTTCTCTGAGACGAAAGTTCATCTTCGATTGCGTGATCAACTAAAAACATATTGCACTTTTTAATGTCATTTAATGAAAAAAAACTCAGTTTAGAAGACAAAATAAGCCACATAATATTGATATAAAACAAATTAAATAAGCAGTACGGTTGTCAAAAAACGCGGTCTTGAGGTCAGCCGCGAACTTTAAGTTTATCTGATAAAAATTGCTAAAGTAGCTGATAGTAAGAAAAAAAAAGAAAGATTGATGCTTGCGAGTTAGCACTTGTTTTCATTCAGGATCCAAATAAAAATGAACATGAATCGCTTAGCAGCTGATATAAATATTCTTTAAGTCAACCAAATTTATCTCTTGGCAGACGGGCAACACTAATTTGGTGAGCCTTGAAAAAAAAATACTTTCAACTTCCACATTACAGTAAATAATTACACATATGATAATAGGTGTACATAAAAAACCATTTGCATAAATGCTCTGTGTTAACCCCACTTTAAATCAATCATTGCTGCGCACAGGGACGCTTGCTGTTTCAAAGCTCGGAACAGAAACTCTCCAACGACTGTCCCTCATAGCGACGGAAAAGCCAGACATTCTAGAACAGCCTCGACTGATCGGACGGGTAACTTAGCAGCGCTAGTGGACATTTTTGGCTGAAAAACGAGCGTTTTTGCTCTTTTGGATATTTTTGACACCTCACATTCGTCTGTAGTCAGGTTGGAAAGAAGCTCGGAAAAGGTGAGCTGGGTTTGTTATTGTTTTTTCTCCAAAAAATTTAAGGCCGCAAAACTGTTTTCTTTAACAACAGTTGCCCATGATAAGTCTGACCAAAATATTTATATAATTTTTGAAAACATTGAAAGAGCTATCGTAGCAATGTGCGTCAGCATCAGTAGCAACTGCAAACAATGTTTATTCTGCAAAATTCGTCCGCAGTCTTAGAGAGGGCCAGGTCAACCATACGAGGGCTATAAAGTCACTTTGTATAGATAGAACTTAGCGTGAAAACTGTTGTCTTAATGCTAAAGGTGCAAAATGGCGAGCTGTAAGAAATTTCATTTAAGAATTAAGTGTTTCCTCTGCATCGGTTAAACTTAAATCCTCATGACATATTGTATTAGCCCTGACGACTTAAGTTCTGGTTGAGAGAGGCTTTGCTCGTTTTTTCATCGCGGTCATTACATAAGCGGATGAGCTCTGTAATGCAACTCCCAAGGAAGAAGACTAAGTTTCTGTCCTAACAAACTCTACACAGCTGAGAATTGCTGATGCTTGGCTCACGTTTGGCAAAAATGTCAACATCCCATGTCAAAACAAATCGATAAGCTAATACCAGACAGACCTTTAAAAAATGCCGCTGTGTAAATTCCACGAACCATTAAAATTTGAACTAGAATCATTCAGCACCATTGGGTGGAATTGCATTTCAGATCGTTAAGAAAATTGACGACGCTTTCCTTTAAAGCCTGACTCATTACACTTTGAGTTAACAAAGCCGATTGAAGATATCACAAGGACCGATTTATTTTGATAAAACCAAGTTTGTCGAAGCGCTTCCGTCCGGGCGCTGTTATTTGTTAAAAATTATCGCATTCGTGCCATGGTATAACAAAGTCCATTTACATGGCCAAGAGAAATTTAAGCGAGTTTTGTTGATTAAAATTTTGAGTGGACGGAAAACATCTACTGAATTATTTAATGTGGTTTCCTTTTTTTCAACAGATGGTCCGAGACTGTAATATTGATTTGATTTGATTTTATCTTTTATTATATCTATATATTTTTTTTAGTAGAAAACAAGGCTAATTTCATTTTAAATGGCACGAAAAAAATTAAGAATAGATATTCTTCCTTTTTTGAGAAAGAACTTTTGAGTTCAAAAATGAAAAAGTCGTCACCGTTTTATTTCTAAATATATCCGATACGAAGATTTGACTAGAAATATATAAGCTCGTTGAAAGCACAATTTGTCATCAAAATATTTCATTTTCCTCGTAAAAACGGCAAGCAGTTAAGGAATTGTTGCAGTTCATAGTATTAATTTTTTGACCAAAATCCAAAAGTTTAAAGGAAATGAACTCTTCAATTTTCTGAGGAGTAATTTTGAAAAATTTTCAATCTTTTTTTAGAAAAGAACTCGAGTGGGCCACACGCAAGTTAAAAAACTTGAACTAGCAATTAACGATGATCATCGTTCTCAAGTCTCAAAATGGATGACGTTTTTTTAAAAATGTGCTTATTTAGTGTGTAAATAAGAGTATGTGATAAAGCGTGGGCCCTTTCTTGCTGCATACCCTTGACCCTGGAAATGCCTCATCAAGCTTATCAGAACAAACAACGCGTTAAAAGAAAGGCTCTCTCATTATTGAAAAAGTTGACTCAATTTTTTTGTGGTGCAGTTTATGATGCTGTACAAGGTGGTTCTAATTTCTTTAATCTGTGCACGGCCGTAGCTAGGTTTTTTGTAACCGGGGGGGGGGGGGGGAAGGGGGCATTATCGCGAGTGCCGAAGGTAGGAACCTCGTAGTGAGGTCTGGTTGTATCCTCCCCTAGAAAATTTTCAATTTGAAGGCTTCGAAGCGCTATTTTCAGCACTTGTCATGAGATATGTCGATCTCGAATATGAAAATGGAAAACAATTTCAAGTCACTATAATCAAAATAACTGAGTCTAAAGAAAACAAATCCATACACAGACTTGATGTGTCTATTCCAACAGGTCCAAGGGGGCAGCTGCCCCCTTACCCCTCCGCTAGCTAAGGCTCTGCTGTGGATGAAATCCTGAAGTGTTACCATTCAAATGAAAACTAATGAGCAGTAATTTTCTGTTTTACTGTTTATTATGCTGTAAAAGGCGCTCTAACGTCTTTAATCTGTGGATGAAATCCTAAGGTGTTAGGACCATTCAAATGAAAGCTACTGAGCAGTACTTTCCTGTGGTAGTGTTTATCATTGATAAACAGTAGCACAGGAAAGTACTGCTCAGTAGCTTTCATTTGAGCACTGTACAAGGTGGTTCTATCTTTTTGTTTGTGGATGACATTCTGAAGTGTTACCATTCAGATGAAGGCTACTGAGCAGAACAACTTTCCTGTGGTATTTTGTGTTATGCGTAACTGAGGTTATGTTGACGTTTGAGTCCGTATATAGACTCTCAACCTGTCACTGTTGAGAGCCGGGTCGCTGCGTGTTGCAATCAATAGCTGAGTTTCGCGTGCTACCAAGATTGCTGATAATGTGGGCATGACTATTCGTTATCTCAAGATCTTAGTGAAAAACGTAAGGCATTGCAGAAATACAG
Organism: Porites rus; assembly: GCA_964035705.1. Taxonomy (NCBI): domain Eukaryota; kingdom Metazoa; phylum Cnidaria; class Anthozoa; order Scleractinia; family Poritidae; genus Porites; species Porites rus. Next base: position 15,151,772 of record OZ038004.1, on the reverse strand, counting down.
TATAGCCAATAGCTCGCTTTTACCGACCAAGTTGTTCTTGCCAAGGTCACAAGTCAGTTACGTAAGTTCAGTTTTGTTTTCATTGCTTGTGCGTAGTATTATACTTTTTCAACTAACAAAGTTAACGATCTTCTAAAAGAGTCTAAATTACAATTCATAGATGTGCAGAACCATTATTTCACTCAAATTTTCAAACGAAAAAAAATAAGACTGTCATAGCAGTGAATTTCTTAACCCTTGAGGATCCTCGAGTTCAGCAGAATGTATAAAAGAGGCATTGAAAGAAGAATAACAAATGGATTTTTGTCGCTTTTTCACTTTAATGCTTATCGCAACTATTTAACCTTGTCAAACCCCGTTAATACGGACATTGAGTGTTCCATAGAAAGTGTTCGTATTAACGGTACGGGGTGTCCGTATTAAGCGGGTTGAATTTAGAGGAAATGTAAGGGCTTTCTTCATTACGAACAGTTCACGCGCTTTGTCCCTGGGGAACGAGGTATTCCGTATTAAGCGGGGCCGACTGTCCGTACACAGTAATTTTCAAGGAGTTATAATAACTCCTCTAGTGGGGTTAATTTAACTCCTTACAGTGGAGTTATTTTAACTCCGAAAAGGAGTTTAAAGAACTCTTTTTCAGGAGTAAAAGTGACCCCAGATATCGAGGAGTTAAAATAACCCCCAAAAAGGAGTTATCCTGTACCTAAAATTTTTACTCCACTTTCAGAGTTAAATTAACTTTAAAAAGAGTAGAAACAACCCATGTAAGGAGTAAAAATAACCCTATTTCGGAGTTCAGTATTTCAACTTCAGACTGTGAGTAAAAAGAACTCTTTTTCAGGAGTAAAGTTGACCCCAAATTCGGAGTTAAATTTGGAGTTAAAGTAACCCCCAAAAAGAGGTTATCCTGTGCCTAAAATTTTTCCTCCATTTTTGGAGAAATAATAACTCCCTATAAAATTACGGTGTAAAACGGGATTTGATTGTATTAAAAGTAAATGGCAGCATGCAAAGTACTCCATGTATGATAATCTTGCTGGAACAAGACTCGATAGTTAGAACTTTGAATTATCTCCATACTTGACATTGAAAGAAGAGGGTTAACTACTTGAGTATACCGCACAGAAAGAAGTATGCGACAAATTCGACACTGTTATTGATTCCAATTACACCTCCTACACTCCTCTCGGGGTCTTTGAAGTCCAATTTACAAGTGTTCCCTTTTTTATATCGGTGCTGCACGGTGAGTACTTGAGATGATCAGTCTAAATTCGCCAGCCGTACTTTTCCGAGGAATCAATTTTACACTCTGAAATAATACGTACTTCCGGTTCTAGTGCGTGGACGAAATCGCAGAGTGTTATGCTTTAAATAGTGCTTCTTGTTGGTACTTTCAAAGTAGTGTAAATTGCCTTCAGATATTCGCTACATGCATGAATTTAAATTTTGCGTTGTTGTTGAAGTCGATTCCATCGTTGCACTATCAGGAATTTGGGTTTAAACTTACCAGATCCATTGGAAGTATTATATGGTTTCTTGATGTACTCAATTTGTGCTGCAGCCAAACTTGGACTGAATTTCGTAATGGTTGAGAGAATGGGCATATAACTTACGATCTAGTCGTTAACTCAACATTTTGGTATCGTCATCAAAAGCGGTCTTCGTCACAGGAAATGAGAGAAGTGACTGACTTTATTCACGGGCTCCGTTCCTCGAAAGTCTTGAGAGCTTTTCGGGACAAGAGCTATCTGAAAGGTCACATCTCATGAATCATCAGCACCTTCTATTTTCCCGAGACCCGAAATGTTAACGGGACCTTCCATCCAAAAACAGGCCAAGATACGATACCGCTGTCGATATGATCACGACAATCCGTACTCAGGGTTCGGTTTTTATTTAACTAGACATGCACACCAGAAAGTGTATACTGGGCTGCCATAAAACCTAGACTAGATCGAAATTATGTATTGTATGAAAACGAGAAGTTTACCACAACAGACAGCTGACAGCGTATGAAAGAAAGAAGTAACCCTGCTAAACCGGCATTCCCGTGCTGGACACCACCCTAACTCACGGGTATCATTCAAACTAAGCTAGGTGCGTGTACCGTGTGGCACGAAATTTTTGCGGATTGGGCATTTTTTTTCTGTTTCGAGGAAACTAATTTTTGTGACCAGGTGTTATGAAACAATTTAAGAGTGTAGTGTGATCGTGAGATGGCGTGATTTTATTCCTTTTAAACTTTGTTATTAATAGTTTCCCTCGTTTGTCAGATTTTACTGATTGCGGGGTTAAAATATTCGAAGTATTCAATTAAATTAACAACATAAATAGCAACAGGGAACTTGCTCCGACGTACAGATCGGATTAAAAACTTAAAGCTTATAGATTCAAGAAAGTCACGATTTCGTGTAGTGTGTGAGCGAGTCATTGTTTTGTGAGGATTGAAGCTGTAAAATAAACCCTGTTTTTGCTTCAAACTGTGATATCCTAAAGAACGGCCGTACGGCATTCACGACACTAGTACACGTTGGTTTTTCTTGCTGTGAATTAATATTTTCGTTCTTGTTAAGCAAGTGCAATCAGGCTGTAATGGAAATACAGATTTTCAAACAGTACTACGCGGTATGCGTACACTATGTAAAACCAGTTCATTGTGTACCGTTTTGTTTCTGAATTAAGGGGGCGATTTGTAATTGAACAGACACGATTTCTTAGTTCTGTTTTTTGTGTAGTAAATTTTGGTCAGAGTATATTTAATACACTGGAGTAAATTTTTGCGGGAAAAATGTTTTCATTTAATATTTTTTGCGGGAACTTATTTTTGCGGATCACTGATGGAAAAATCGTAAAAATCGTAAAAATTAGAACCCGCAAAAATTTCGTGCCAGACGGTATCTCTAGTTTATCTGAACTTGTTTTGTTTTGTTGACAGTTTGTCTCTATATTTGAGGAAGACAATAAAAAAAAAAAAAAATCGTCCCCTTCGAAGGAGAAAAGTTTCAGCGCATCGGAAATTTTCTTTATCGCGTGCAATACCATTGAGCTGTAGTTAAAGCGGCCACACAGAGTTAAATTGTCTAAACTAAACCAAATTGGTTCGACATGGACAGAGTTTTTAAGCAAAGAAAACGTTTCTTTTTTAATTTGTTATCAGCAGTATTTTTATAAGGTCTGATTTTATGGTACACTGCGAACCGACCGGATGAAAATGAACTCAGTCAATTTTTTGAACTTTCATAGAAGGGACGTCTGTACACAGGCTAGCATGTGCATAAGATAAGAGTGTTCATTCCGGAGGTCATATATGTCGCCAAGAATGGGCTCCTGATGGCGCTTTTTATCCCCTGGGGCAGTCCACATAATGATCTACATGGGGAGGCTCTGCGCCAAAGGGGTACCTTTTTTAGGCTTCAGGTATAAAAACGGGTAGAGATTTCACTAGCTGAAGTATACGAAAGGGTATGAAAATGCGTCATTTGGGTCAGTAATGAAGGCCTAAAAGGACTAGGCTCACGATCACGTTGTTTATCTTTCCTAGTAAGAAAACATTCTTTGCATAGCGAAATCTTGTATCTTCTTTCACTTTTATTGTTACCTCGGAATCGTTGTAAACATTTCCGGTCAATTGATTTGTTTTATACATAAATAACAACAGCCTCTGTATAAACATCTACATACGGCACTAGAGGATTGATCACTAAATACGAGATTACAATAATTGCATAAATGATGATAAAAACAAAGCAAGATAAAATCACTGAAATCAATACAATAATTAAATGTAAAAGCAAGGATATTGTTACCTAACAGCTGGCTATTGAGGTACTGAATTCTTCCTTAAGGCTGTTGTGTTGATCAAAAACACTGTTAAATTTCACTGATCCAGTTGCTCGTAATGTTTACGTACCGAACAGTTTGAGTTGAACAGTTAATTTCGGTGATTCTTTTAGCCCTTTTAACTCAGTAGGTAGCTCACTTACTGTACAAGGTTTCCTCTGATAAAAGATACACTCGGAAGAGTTCGCTTGTAAATGGGTCTCTCGCATAGTATAGTTCATGAAATATACCACTTCCAAAATGTACTCTTGCCATCTTTTACTATGGGCTTACCATGAACAGCTTTGCATTCGTATGTTTTCATTTGTATGAGGGTCTCAATGGGGTGGTGGCTTTTACGGTTATCGGCTAAAATTTTGGCTCTTTTACGGCTATCGGTTAATTTTTTTCAGTTACGGTTAACGAAAAAGTTAAAAATTAACTTCTTTTGTTTCAAAAAGTTAAATATTAATTAACCTGTATTTTTGTGTATCTTTAAATCAAAATAAAGGTCCTCGGATCATCTCGGGGTGAAATAAGCTATTCTTTTGAAAAATTTTAACCTTTGATAGATCATACTTTTTATAAAGTATTGCACTTCTGATATTATTTTACACATAGAAATGTCAATAGTCAATTTAAAAATAATCTTTGTGAAAAAGCAAAAGCAGACACGCGAACGCCCAACTCAAGGCCGGGGCGCGACATTCATTATAACAGAAATGGCCGTTTTCATACTAGAGAAGGATTATTCGTGTGAGACGGGTTATCCGTTTGATGATTCGCGTCAGATAGGTGATACGTCCTAATTTGGCAATGGAATAGTTTTAATTTTGAATGAACAATCCGCCTGAGTTTTGAAGACAGGATTATCCCTTCCAGATAGCCTGTGTACAGCCGCCCCCTCCCCTCAGAAAAAAATCGGACAAGGGGTGTCTGTGGGGAGGGGGCGACTGTACACAGGCTAGTCTCAGACGGATGATCCATTTCAAGGTCTAGTGTGAAAACCGTCAATAACAAAATTCCCAGGTCCAGTGTTTTTAATGATAGCGAAGGACTGTACGGAACGACTGTCTTGCCGTTGCCTTGTCCGTAGGCCGCATTATTCCGCGCGGCTGATGCCTTTCGGGTCACGTGGTCCGAGCGAGTTCGCCACTGAAATGCCTTGACCGAGACTGGGTGGGAAGACGCCGAACAGGGACTAGGCATGGCAATGTCTACCGTAGCGCCCGAGAAAAACAGGGAAATGTTGTTTATCGGCAACGTGTTTTACAAACAGTGACATCTCTGCGTGTTGTTTCACTAGTGTCTAGTGTCGCGGCCTCCTGAAAATTGCAAATATTAATCCCCAGCAAGAAGCCACACTTTCGCGATGGAAAAAATTAGTTCCCCAAGAAAGCGCCGGAAATGGAGCCTACGTCTTGGTTAACACCTAAAAGGCGCTTCGCCTAACGTGCGTACGGAATCACACCAGCTGGGAAATAAAAAACGCAAACATAAGTGAGTTTAGTACCTTCCTTAAAAGTAGCAAATCTAGGGAACACTTTCTTTTACGGTTAACTCTTTTTTACGCTATTTACGGCTAACGGTTAAATTTTTTTTAATTTTTACGGCTATCGGCTAAATTTTTGGCCGTTTTACGCCTATCGGTTAACCCCATTGAGACCCTCTTGTATGCTTCCACCGAAGATAGATTGCCAATAGCTTTGCGTTGGTTCGAGCTCCTCGGAATGTACTCTGCTAAAGTCCGCTGACCTACTCTACGTATACTCTTATATCTCGCGCACGCGCTGAACACGCCAGAGTGGGATTTGTGCCAGAAGGAAAAACCGAGCCCATTTTATACCTGGGCTGTGCCACAGGTAGCCCAGTAATAAGTTCGTTGCGCCGGGCGGTACTCAACAAATTTTTATACGGGAAGGCTCCGCCCCGAGGTCCAACCCCTTACCTTTTATAGACCATTTTTCACGCAAAAGGTACCCCTTTCGTGCACCTTCTATTGACAAATGGACCCCTTTCACACACCTTGTTTAGGACTTTGCATCCCTTTTAACTGCTGTAAATGCAATGTCGTTTAAATAGGAATCAATCACAAAAATAGAACGTTTTCTCGACTTTATAAAGCCATAAAACTCATCTGCTAGCCCCCTGGGCCCTTTCACAGACCCAAATAACAGATTTTCCCACCCATTCGTATACTTCAGCGAGTAAAATCCCTTCCCTTTCTTATACCTGGGTATAAGGTACCCCTTTCGGGCGGAGCCTCCCTGTGTAGGCCATTATAAGGAGTAACCCCGGGGTTTGTTGTTGTTGTTGTTGTTGTTTGTTTGTTTGTTTTTTATTAACATATTTTTTTCACAATCGTTTCAGATGACGTCACAACTAACGAAATCCACTTCACCATCTGAAAATGGTAGACTTGGTTTTCCGATGAGTGATTCTACCGTAGCGTTTTTGCCAGGAAAATTTGGCAAAGAAAAATCAACAACAGGAACCTGGTGTGCTAACCCCAGACTTGTTTTAGCCATTGTGACCGTTATTATTCTTCTGTTAGCATTAGTTATTGTTCTTATAATTTTGTTGACTGTCAACAAATCAAAAGGTACTGCTGAGACAAATGGCCAGCAGTCATCCAGCTGTTCCCTTTCAAAGGAAGCGAAACGCATTGACTTGGGCTCATTTCTTAACGAGCTTGAACGGAGATACTACGAGTTGATGCCGGAAAAAATCGGTTTTAAGACCGGTGTCACAACAGACGAAGTTCGTAAACATTACAGGCCTTACGATCCTCACCCGAACGCCATCAAGAACTTCACCGACCAGGTCCGAAAGCTTTACGACAGGCTGGAGGTAATAGTCGGGAAGGCGAATGGGTCGTTATTAACTATGCGCGAAAACAAGGGAATGTATTTAGCGCAGTTCTTGTTGAGGAATTCTTTCGACTGGGGTCCTTACCAACGTGATTATTATGCTGGTGACTGGATGTTTGAGCCGAATTTATACTGCTGGCAACCGATATGTGACATTCTAACAAACTTAGAGAAAGTGATTTTAAGGTTTCAGCCGAAAAATCTCGCTGAAATGGAAGCAATTGAAGAACTTCTGAAAAAGCATAATGATACTATTTCACAGTATATTGAGAATCTGAAATTGGGCGTGGCCACTGGCATGGTTCGATCCGTGAGATCTTGTAAGGCCGGTATCAACGCTCTAAAGAGAAGATATTACGATGTGGCAGTCAACAATGCTTCAGGTAAGTGTGGGAGGCAATTTTAATCTCACTCCTTTAACTATTATTCACTCAGAATTTTAATAAGGGACACACCAATGTAACGCCAATATTTCCAACTACTTTTTAGTCTTTGGATCGATCGGAGTCATCTAGTTCGATCATTCCCATCTATTGAAAGCTATTAATCAGATGTATTTTTGCTTATTTAACAATTATTATTCCTCGAGCGCGAATGGGCTCTGAGTCAATAGCCCACGAGGCCTGACTCAGAGGCCATGAGGGCAAGAGGAATAATTACCAATTAATCTATGAGGCTGAGTATGATATGAAGAATTAAGCAGATCGAGGAGGGTGTTATCCACGGAGGCCGAAGGCCGAGGTGGATAACATCCTCCGAGATCTGTTTAATTCTTCATATCCTACAAAAGCCGAATTCATTAATTGCTTTATTATTCATTCAAAATAATTCCTAGTTTAAAAACATAGCTAAAACATGCTTACCTGTTAAGTTTATCTTCGGTAGTGTACGTGTAGGTTTGTCCAGCTCCGCAAATATTCTTCAAATAGCAGATGTCGCCCTCCGAGTTGTCTTCTTGCTGTTTTTGCTATGTTTTTAGCCATTAGTTCGCCTAGTTCCAGCGTAGTTTTTACTCTTGAAACGAGTGAAGTGTTTTCAGAACAAAAACAACTCAACCTCGTCCCCAGGTCTTGTCGGTTAACGGTGCATTAACTTGTAGAAGGCTGCATTTTTGACGTAATTTCCTCGTTAAACACAAAATTCTTCCAAATTTGGTCATCAGTAACTGGTTATGGTGAATTATGCGTGTCAGAATTGGGGAAATATTTTGAATGAATAATAATTGTTTTTAATTAGTAAAATCCAACTAGTTGGTCAAAAATATCGAGACAAAACAACTTTAGCTAATTAAAGCTAGACTTTAATCCTTTTTTTCTGCCAAAAGTCGGCGCTTATCACTACTGGTGAGCTATAACATATAGCCTAGTAGTAGCTCAGCAAAGCAGAAAGCTACCGAGCAGTACTTTCCTGTGGTGCTGACGCAGTACAAGGTAGTTTTAACTTTGGAGTTTGTCGTTGACGTACTTAAGCCTAACCATTCAAATGAACGTTATATTACTGAGCATTACACTCTCCTGTTGTGATATATCTATAATCCTCCGTACAGTTAAGGTGGTTCTACTAACGTCCTTTTAGTCAGTAGATGAAATCTGCTTGAACTGTCATGATTTTATGGGTTTCTCAATATTTCGCGAAGTATAATTTTGATTGATATTTAAAATAAAAAAAAAGAGAGACTTGAGCAGACTTGGCAAAATAACGCTTTTTATAGCAGCGTGGCTATTAAATAGTACGGTAGCATTTTGGGGTTCGTCATAGACAATGGAATCGAAATTGTAATCCGTTTTTTCATAAATGATGATATCCTTTCTTTATTCTTAGGTATTCTCAACGAGGGGGTAGCCATATCAATTCTTGCTGACAGCTTCACTGCCAAAATTACCCAGGACATGAACAGCACGTGGTACGAGAGACGACAAGAGAGCGTACGCACCTCCCTCAAAAGATTTTTATTGCTTTATCTGGGGGAACCACTGCACAGACTTTTGAGGTTCGTGAGCGCTTTGATAATCAGACATTACGATTATCAAAAAAAAAACTGATCTTGACGGAAAAAAGAGTCCGCTGTTGGGACACTGTGCAGAGAAAACCCTGCTTAACGTACACTCGCTTAATTAGGACAGTTTGCTTTGTCCCTGGGGACATTTTCTCTAATTTCAATCCGCTTGATACGACCTGCCTCGTACCCAGACGTCTCTCTCTCTCTCTCGATGAAAATGTGCGCGCAAGAAAAGGCGGGAAGGAGACAACTGTACCCTTCCCATGGTCCCTTGCGGTTCATCACCAGTGAATCACGTTTCGCGCTCGACTCTACCATGCGAAAAACGAAGCGCCTGAGTAGGAAGCTGGGGTTTGACTGTATAACAGAAAAAATTTCTTCAACACTGAAAATTTCTTGAAAGTTACGCAGGGCTATCGGGCCCATCGGGATCCCTTCATCTTAGATATTTGTTGTTATTCGCAGCCTCGTTTTGGTGAGGCGGCAAAATGTCGCGCCATGTAAGGGAAGCCATGATCCTGGGCTTTGGAAATCCCGAGTACAGCTCAAGGAATCTAGAATCCCACTAAGGGTAGAACTCAGAATCCAGAAAGACTTTAATCTAGTACCTGTAATCCGGAATCCACGGTTTGGAATCCAGAATCCAAGACTGTATTGGATTCCCTCACATGGAGCGGAAAATGGTCCTATAAATCGGGGGTTGATGGTAGCCCTGATCACGGCCGAGTATGAATGGCCTCTCGTATCTTGCGCGGACGAAATCATGTGGTTTTCCAGGCCAATAATAACGATCTCGATCCTCTATGTTTCTGAGTAATCATGCCGAAGCAAATACCCCGATGTTTCACATTTTCACTAAAATCGTCTGGCATGGCTAAAATTCCAGAATCGGGTGTGGGTAAAGAATTCCGTTTCAACTCAAATTGTTGCCTAGTATCTACTTTGTCTTGGTTTCTACTTCAGTGCTTGCGAAAATTCCCAAAACTGACAACTGTAATTTTTCAACGACTAACACACCCGTGCACCAAAAGCCTTATTAAACTAAGGCACAAGCTTGGTTCGACAAACCAGGCTTACCAGGCTTGTGTAACGAATGTGCAAAAGCCTGATTAACCAGGGTATTTTCTGGTAATTCTTAGTAAGCTTGGTTATTTATTCTAACAACCAGGAAACGGCCATCATTTAACCAGCAGGCTCTAAATGTACAAAATGAACAACGCTCACCACGCTCATAACCCGAGTTATTTAATGCAGTAATAACTTCTCCGTCTGTGTCTCGTTACAGATACCTTGAAACAGAACATCTGAAGTACTGTTATGAAGAAGCAGACGGGATGGCAAAATTACCGCTGAAGTCTGTTTACATTAACGGCTTCCCAGATCGTGCCCGTGCAACGAGTGGGAAATTGCCAAATGGTGACGTCATAAATGCCACTGAGTCTTATACCAAACTGTTGTCTTTCTTTACAAGTGGAGTTATATCACCTGAGAAACTTCGACAAATGGGTAACAAAAAACTGAAAGATCTACTCAAGCAGGTTAGAGAAACTCACAAGGGAGCGTGGCTCTGGCCACTTGCTGGATTTGTTCTCGGTTGTCCTTGGTAGTCCAAATCCTCCGCCACTCTTGTAAATAGCCAACCAATTGCCTACTAATTGCCAATTGAGGTTTTTAATCCTTTTATTACACTTAAATTATTGCGGGCGACAAGTCAGAGTAGCCCGCAATCCTAATCTCCAGGTTGAAATTACGCATGCGTCGCATGTATGTAGCCAGCGAAGAGAGGATGAGTGTGACGTCACGTTACCATGGTAGAAAACAATAGGAAGCTTAAGTAAAGACGACGGCTACAGTAATGAGAAGGGGAAAAAAACAATAGGTTTAGATTAGCAAAACAATATCTTAGCTCGTGGATCACTTTAATTTTTTCTTTTTTACATTTCTTAGCCGTCGTTGCACGACCTGCTACATGAAACTTCCTAGACTCATGCCCTCGGTTTGTAAAGTAGGTGAACAAAGCAAAAAACTTTCTTTTTCTTTTTCAAAACTTAGATACCGTCGTTTCGAATTCAAACCCGGAAAATTTCGCCAACATTTGACAAATTATATGAAATTGAATAAGATGGAATGGATAAGGTTTGAAACAGCGGTGAATTCATGTTTTCGGTTGGTTGTCTTCCAGAAATTTTGCTACCATGGCAACGTGACGTAACGACTTTTCCTCTCCATTCTTTTGCACTTCCACTAAGAGTGAATGGAATGCACTGGACGCAATTTGACCACTCGAGAACTACCTTTTTTTTGATGATTTTCAAAATCATTATGAAATCATTTTGTACTCTTCTAAATTAAACTTTGCCTGTTGAAGAAAAAAACATCTCTTGTGACTCTAACCAGCATTTAAGGAGCCTTCCCATTTCCCAAACGGGTCACAACATTTGGGAGATAAAACAAATTTGGATAACTTTGCAGTTTTTGATTTCAGTTTCGTGTCTTATTCCAAGTGTGTCGTAGAATTTTACAGATATCCTATAAGTAGACCTTGATACACCCGAAAGGGGGTCAGAGACTGTGGTGGGAAAAATTGAAAATGGAAGGTTGGCAAAAGGGAATTAAGTAAGATACGGATTTAAGGTAGCGAAGGACGGTTTATCTCTATTAATTTCTTCTCGTCAGGAATAATTTTACCCCAGCTTTTCTTTAGTGATTGAAGACATCCTTTCATCAAGAGATCTACAAGCCAACAGTCAAATCAAGCTATGTCTAAATCTGTAAAGACAACTAGTTAACATCACTCTGTTGAGAATGTGGCTGCAATTAAAACTTCCACTTACGTTTGACTGTTTGATGGGTAAGTACTTATTTTTCCCCTTTGTCTACCACAGGCAAAGAAAATTGCTCGGCAGTACACTGGAATACAAGAAGATAACACTGCAGTTGTAAAATTCAAACAAGCTCTAACCTCACGTGACATGTTCTTTAACGATGGACCGTTTCCGGCAAATGAATCGGGTGAGGACGCTTACATGAAGTGCTATGACACACTAGGAGCGTTGAACCACTGCCCTGAACGATGGAAAGCGTTGGAGAGATGGGTCAACTCAACGAAGGAAGTAAGATGAACTTGATTCTCTAAAGGAGAAAGAGCTTGTATTGTTTTAGCTTTAGGTTTAATTTGAATCTCAGCATTTTTGTTATACTTTCCTCCACGTTCTTGTCACAATTATTAGTTTGTTAATATTCAGTCACACCTTTCTGGCTAGCTCTCTTTATAAGTTCAGAGCTTTTCCATCTTGTATTTCACGTTTGATAATGGTCTTGAAATAAGAACCGAAATATTACGTTTATTTATTTTGTGTCAATTCTTGCTTATACTTATATTTCAAGATAGCAAGATTTTTTTCGGAGATGTTTTTGTATTGTTATATTTGATTCTCTACTAATGATTAATTCTATCGTTCTTCTTTTGTGTTTTCTCTTTTTCCCACTTGCCGTCATACTGCCTTTCCCTTGAACACTCTTAAGTTCAAAATCTATCACTTTTCATTTTATAACGAATTACCGGAAGTGCGTTTGGAATTTCCACAACAGCCTTTTTAACAGGTCAATCATGACACGTATCCGGAAATGCTGGGTTTTATCAGGAGCCCATCTCCTGGTTTTATAAATTGATTATTAACTATGTCTCGATATAACGTACATTTCGGTATTTTTCCTTGAAAATTCTTTTAAATGGAGGTGTTCGATATAACGAACCCTCAATATAACGAACAAATTTCCCTTGGCTAGTTCCTTGGCACTTCGTTCAATCGAGGTTCTACTGTAGAAGAACGAGAGATATTTTAACGGTGGACAGTCAAATGCATTGATCAGTCAAACTAATGCCTGGTGTCATCTTTACCCAGGTTGCAAAGCTTCTAAAACCAAAAATCAAATCACTATTCTACGACACTGGACCTAAAAAGACAACGCCCAAATGTGGCATCTCCGTTAAAGGAGAATACAACCCGGATGTTTGTTTCCATGGTTACGAGTTAAATTTTGGTTGCGTGATATCCGCGTATCAGACATTGCCATTCTTTATGAGCAGTCATGGACCAAAGTACACGCAATATACCACAGTATCTCATGAGCAGTTACCAGGCCACCATCTGGAGGTAAGTGCGGGTAATTTCAAAAATTCGCGTTTATTTCTTGAAACGTTAATTTCTGCGCCGTTGAGTAAGTGAAGAGTTAATTTCCGTCACCTTAATTTCCATTATTTTGGATACACATCTGACATTCCCAACACCTAAGGGACCGGTCATTATTTATCGCCTGAAGGGGTGGGAGGGAGGGGGGGGGGGGCGGGAGACCAAAAGGGGGGATCAGTCGTAACTGAGAACCCAACAGGGGGGATCGCTGAAACCTTTGGAAGGATTCAGCCCAAATCCTCCGCCCTTCTCACCTACCCCCCCCCCCCCCTCCCCCGGCGATGAATAATGACCGGTCCCTGACAAAGAGGAGTATTTTATCAGGGTGTAGATCCGCTACGAACAGCCGTGAAACTGCGAGTAACCCTCGAAGTCGCCAGATTTCTTTGCTTAAGTTTAGGGAAGGTACCCTAATTTATACCTTAATTTCATATAATAATGTAAGCTGATCTGACTTGAAATCTGTAAAATTACAGGTCCGAGGCTTTATCGAGAATTTCGGTGATTCCTGCCGCGATGCTATTTCGTGGATCTCTGGTGAAAACTACCTGCCTTCATTCACAGAAGGCTGGGCGACGTACGTTGAATATCCACTAATGGTTGAAGACACAGATGCTTATTCCAACACGCAGGATAAACAAGTGTTATTACAAAAATATGGCATGTTGAAATATCAGGTGCGACACGTACAGTTTTTGTTAAAAATTATGTTTACTCATTCACTAGGGTCGGGTTATTCAATACTGGGTTAAGATAACCTGAAAGGTTAATGCGAATTTGAATTATGAAAGCTTTAAAAGAAATTCGGTTTAATTCTTTTTTTTCTACAACTTGATAATAAGATGAGAAAACTGCTTTTGAACGAAAGTAAACAGAAAACCAGATTAAAATTTAACCCTAGCAATTTGTCGTTGTCGTTGTTGTTGTTAATACGCCATTTGCACGCACACTGGCGTCATTTTACTACTACTACCAGAATCCTTTTCGTTTTATCTTTAATGATAACTTTTTTTTTTCGGTAATCCCAGCGAGGTCCAAATTGTCAACACTTATTTCGATCCGCCAAACTGACGTTGACAGATAAATTATTCGTACACAAAGTAAGGGTTAGGGTTAGGGTTAGGGTTGTTGCTATATATACTCAAATCAAACCACTTATTGTTAGCAAATCTTCGGTGGTGAAGCGGTTAAAGGGATGCACTGAATAGCCGGTGCTCCGAGATCGAATCCTTCTCGTGCTGTCCTGGATCTTTTTTTCCTTAAAAATTGAAGAGACTTAGACTTTTATGAACGGAAATTTCAAGAGACAGAGGAATTTCATGTCAGAAAAGTGAAATCAGTTTGGCGGATGGAAACAATTGACGACCGGTTCAAACAACAAAAGAAAGCAAAACCCTGAAGGATTCTGGTCATACTTAAACTGAAGTCATCGTGCAAATGGCCTATTGAATTTATACTAGCTACCTTTCGGGTGGAGAGAAGCGACAACTGGAAATACGTCTGCGTTCGCAGGCTAAATTTATAACATAGCATTGAAACTCTTATTCATGAATTTTCACCATAGATTCTCGCAGCGTTGCGTTCTGTCTTAGACACTGGTATGAATTACTTCGGTATGACACTTCATGAGGCAAGGATGCTTTATGAGGAATATGCTTGGGACAACAGTGACCTGGCCATCAAAGACATCACACGGTACCAAAGCTCCCCTGGGACTGTAGTGAGCTATATGATTGGACAAGAGACATTCGCAAGGTTAAGAAAACAAGCTGAAAAAGAACTGGGATCGGACTTCTCACTTAAAGAGTTTCACTACCAAGTATTGCGCCAAGGAGAATTGCCCCTCAAGTACCTGGAGATTCACATTACCCGGTTTATAGCATGCAAGAAAGACTCTTCACGCCCAGGATGCCAGGAAATATTATCATAGTGTTCGGTTTTTTTCAATCTTTGTCGACTTCGTAGACGTTTACTGGTGGCTGCGAAAACTAAAGCATTCAAGCCCTGAAAGGAACTTTAAACGATAATATCTGCGGTTTCATTCCCTGATTCAAAATAAACAACAAACAAACTAACATACTGTGCTTACTAAACCAAAAGGTTATTCATTTCTTTTTACATAAGAATAAATGGTCATTTTTGACTCTGCTGAATTAAGATAACTTTTTTGCATAAGAAATTGGGAGTAAAAAGAAGCATTGATGCAAAAAGGGAGCCAACAGAGAAGAACCGAATGTTCATTACAGGCCGCCATTCTGAATAGCATGATAAATTGAGTGACAACTCAGTACCAGAACCTACCAGACGGTCGCCTCAGTGCAAGGGAATCCGGAATTCGGAATGCGGGAAATATTTTCGCTGATGGAATCCAAAATCCTAGGCTTTGGGATCTAGGAATACATTTACAGCTCAAAAAGGAATCTGAAATCTCACTCAAGTTTGGAATATAGAATCCAAGTTTCAATGATAATTCAATAATGCCCAGTCGTAAAGATTGGCACCTTGTACACCTTGTACTAATGACATTATAACCGGAAATTAAGGACAGTACTACTCAGCAGATCATTGATTTCATTCAAATGGCTACAATTCAGGATATCTTCAATAGACTCCGAGGACTCGAAGAACTACTTACCGATCCACTATAACTTCTGTAATTCTTAGTATCTCTATTTAAATGGCTCAATTGTTTGTATATAGCTACCATTCAACTTAAGATGACCAAACCGCTTGTACTGCTTAAAAGACAAAGATAAAAAAAAGAGCTATATACTTACAGTAATAGCTTTAGTCTATAGTTTGACTCTCCCCGTTATAAGAAATTAAAAACGACATCGATATAAAGACTCTGAAACCAGCGGCTTTAGCTAGTATTCAAATAACCGGTCTTTCCTCAAAGAGTTCAGTGTGCTTGTACAGAAAAGTATAGACTGTTTAAAAGAAATTTTGACATTCATTTGTGTGAGTCTCCCTTTGCTACCACATAAACGCGATAACCGTGCATGGTTCCTGTAAAAAGGTGTGGTACTGTATCAAAAAAGAATTGCCTCTGTATGAGTAGACTTCAGGGTTAAATCAAGACTTGGTAATAAATACCGCTGCCCTGTATGCTTAAAGTGCGAATTTTGATCTCTCAACATTGGAACTTTAATATTTAGCAGAATATGTATCTGAGAAATCATTTTCTTCATTATTTAGCATGCTGTTTTTGAATTTAACCAGTTAGCTACTGTATAATTCCGAAAATAAGCCCCTCCATATATCAGCCCCTCAAACTCGTAACGCAAAAAACCTTCCGTTAAATCGCCCCTCCAAATAAAAGCCCTTCCGAAGGGGGGGGGGGAGGGGGTGGGGGGTTGCTTGTACTTAGAAATTGCTCTCAAATACAAAGTAAAACGAATAAAACGGTAAATTTCCTTCCAAGAATAGGGCTAGCACAATCGATTTTGAAACGCAAATTTCCCTCCGCCATATAAGCCCCCTCCAAAAATAAGCCCCTCAAAAAGGGCCTTTGAAAAATATAAACCCCGGGGCTTATTTTCGGAATTTGACGGTAGTCTATTAAAGTTATAACCAATTAAAAATTCGTATCATTCCTATTATGTAAATAGACGGCAAATCTATGAATGATATAGTACTTAAGATTTAAGGTTGAATCACCTCGTAAACCAGAAAAACCAGAATAAAAGTAATGTTCTGCTCAGTAGCTTTCATTCGAATGGTCACACTTTAGAATTTCATCCAAAGACCCAAAAGTTAGAACCACCTTGTACAGCATAATAAACAGTACCACAGAAAAGTACTGGAAAATAGCTTTCCTTTGAATGGTTACAATTCTCAGAGGCTTTCACTTGAACAGCTGAATACTTAATTATCAACACACAAAAATCATGACCACCCCGTTCCGGCGATAGAACTGCTCGGTACCAGTTGTATGTGACTTTTCCAACCTGCAATCCAACCGATATTTTGAATTTCAATTATTATGCACTCAAAAATAAAGAGAGGCGAGAATGTTTTGAAATTAAAACGCCTTTAGGTATGATTCAAAGTTATTAAATTCAAAGGCGTAGACAAACTGCATGACCCTTTTATCGACTCTTTTATCCTAACTCAACCTAGCATGCAAACCCGGCCCAGATGCATGAGTGTAAATAAATTTGCATCTGTACTCATTAATTGAGTTAGTGTTATGCAGCGACACATCTTAAGAACAGCTTAATTGTAGGTCTTCTTCGAAGATCACGAACAACTATATTTGATACTTTGACTGAAAGACCAGAAGTTCAATTCAGCGGATTTGAGTGAGGGTCAGTTAACTAGAGGCGTAATTGCTGCAAGACCCAAGGAGAGTACTAACGAGGTAAACAAAGCATTCCGTTATATTTAAATTAACTTGAGGGTGAACGATGACACTGCAATGTCCTCGAAAACATTTTCGTAAATAAACCAGACAAACTTCTTTTATATATGTCTCGAACGGTAACGAACAATCGTTTAACTTTTCTATCGATTCTTTTTCGTAGTGTTTTTTTTTTAATGAACAAAGGCTTGTTCTTTAACAAATCAGACGTTATTGTTCTTAGTTTAGTTAATGGTATTTTTCACACTATGTCTAGCAGATTATAATAAAACCCAGCTTTACGAACACCCGCTTAATATGGACACTTCTACTCATTATTTCGGGCAGTTTGCTTTGTCCCTCTAAATACGGTCATCACGTTAATACGGACACTTTTTATGGTGGCCACTTCAGGGTCCGTATTCAGCCGGGT
>OZ038004.1:15126616-15129116 GCA_964035705.1 Porites rus | reverse complement strand
TCATAAGGGCAACGAGGCAAGTGTTGATACGATTCAGGTAAGATATGAAATATTTCTTCAATGTAAAATGCTATTTCTTTTCTTAAGGTGTCTATAAAGAGGGTTTCGCTGCGACAATAGGCACGTCAGGATTCTTCGATCAACTGTCCAAGGAAGATAACGAGACTTGGAAGGACGCGAAAGGCCAGGATGTACTGAAATACTTCAACACTTCACTTCTCACGTACATCGGCAAACCGGCCTTGAAAATGCTAAGGTTTGGATAACAGCCTATAGCTAGTGTATTTACACACTTTAGACTAATATTTTTTCTCCTTGTCATAGGATAAAATTTTCGGGCAGGTGTTATGCTGTAGTTTTTTTAATGATAGGTATCTTGATTTAATAGTCATTGCAAGTGCTGGGCGCCAGTTCTAAAGTTATGTCAAAATAAATATGTTGGAGTATTTTAAATACGCTCTAAATTTAGCACAAAAGACACGAAAAAGACAGAACACTTATTGTGGCCTCTTTTCAAGAGGCTGAAAACATTAATTATCCATTAAATAACACATCGTGTAGCACATCATTTTTTTTTCCGGCTTGTCTGTTTGCGTGTAATTCCATTCTAGGGTCACAAATTTCAAAAACACTTGAGTAGCTTTCACCTTCCTGCCCCCGGTTGTTCAGATCATGGAATAAGCACTATCTAATGGATAAATCATTATCAAGCGGGTGCGTTATCCACTGGATAGAGATTTATCCACTGACGCAATCCACTTTTTGAAACAGTAATGAAAAATTCCAGTCTGAGGGTAAGAAAAAGTGGCAAAACACTTCTTTGATATCATGACAAAAACATGTTCGTAACTGTACTCCAACAGATATGTGGAGGGAGAACATAAAAGTCACTGCCCCATCCCGGAGCTGAGTGCAGGTCTTAAAAAGATGCCTCGACCCTATGTCTACAGCGAACAGATTGCAGCGTGGAATGCAACCGTACCTACTACCCCGAGACTGCCAAGTGGTGAGGAACTTGTGGGAAGTAAAAGTTATGAATCACTCATGAGGTTTTATACTACGTTTAATATCACACCGAGAGCACTAAAAAAGAAAGCTTGGGAGCGTCTTTATGACCTTAACAACCAGGTATGATTAAAATTTGTTAGTTTTAAATTTGTCGCTGTGCACTGATTCCGCGCAAGCTTTTGCTGGAATTGCACATTAAGTCTTGAGTTATCTGTATACGTCGTTTTTACATCACTTGCACAAAATCCTGGATATCTGAACGGTAAAGGGATAACTAAGATAAATATTTACCAAATGTCAGTGAATAGCAATTTTCGTGGGTTTTGACTGGCTCACGTAACTCGGAATATCCTTAGCAATTCACTGTTTTGCGACCGAAGCCAAGATGGCGTCTCGTTTCTAGACATTTCCGGAAGACGAAATTTGAGCGGTAAAGGAAGCGGTCCTACAAACAAATACAAAGAAAGAGACGAACTTTGTCTTGTCCCGGGGGGCGGGTACTTTAGGACTTTTTGGGTGGGGATGTGCCACTGGGACCCTGGAACCCTTAGCCTACACCAGAGTTAGTTCAAGTGAATTTTGCTACCCTATACTAGACCAAGAGAGCTCTTGACTAGACTAAACTCCCCAAATCCCCCCCCCCCCCCATCCTAGGGTAACTGTTTTCCAGAAACAACTGAGGTCACTAGCACAGTCCAGCCAAAACAAAACCAATTTGATTTTTTTTATATTCTTGAGTGGCAATTCCTGGTTTCCATGGTCTAGACTAAAATCTTCAGCCAATTGATCAGTTTGAATGGAAAATGATACCCTCTTCTAGACCTAAACCCCAAACTCTCTGATTTATATCCTACCCTATTCCACAGTAAACTACTTGAAAACCACACACAGCGGCACATACCTATATAGCCCATATATGGCAGTAAACCCCCCCCCCCCCCGCTGGGGGCTTGTCGGTGTTTACTGGAAGGTAAATTGCAACAAAATCGTAAGAATGCACTTGACAAAATCCCCCAAATTTTTGTCTAAATTGTAAACAAAGTTCCTGCTATTAAAATGACGTTTTTCAATTTACAAAAAGTTACTCTTTATCAAACTGATTTGGTAAATGCTAAACCAGGGGGGGTATTCCCTTATATAAGTGATAGAGGTATGTATCGCCCCAAAGGGTATGTTTTTTGCGCCTTTTGGTCTGATAACGGCTATAGATTTTGCCCATTTTGGTCCGGACTCGGGTATGGTTTTCGAGGGAACTACGGGTGTGTATGAACGTATTTATCGTTTCAATTCCAAATGAGTAAGAAAGAAAGAGAAATATGCGAATTCGAAATGGATTTGAAGAATTTTTTTGTCTCTGCCCTAATCTAAGTTATGACGACAAAATTTCTGCCTAAAAGCCAGGGACCCGTTTCTCGAAAGTCCCGATAATTAAAGGGCCCGGTAAGCCGTTGCCGTTTACATTAAAGATCGAGGTTTCAATAGTTTTGCATCT
>OZ038004.1:15076616-15121616 GCA_964035705.1 Porites rus | reverse complement strand
ATGTCTCTGGGTGACACAATACAATTTTGGCGCGTGTTTTGCAAACAAGCTAAACATGATGATGATTTTTATTCGGAGAGCGAACCTCGCGCCTTGCTATGTGCTTTTTCTCTCGATTTTGCGGCGTCGAAAAGTTAGAAGAGTTCCAAGAGCACGTAGAATCACGTCGAGAAGTTGATGTCACGTACTTTCTCTAATTTCAAATAGCGCCCATACGCCGGGTGCGAACATTTTCGTATTATTTTTTTCGACTTCGGCGCCATCCAGGCCGAATTCATTCGAGATAACTGGAATAAAAGTGATGATTTCTGGGATAGCCTTCGATCGTTCCGATCGTCTCAGTCCTCTGAGAACGTTTCCATATGATCGCTTCAAAATTTACGCGATCGTCCCGATCGTCTGGATGGACGAATGGAACTCAACTCTATCCAAGCGATCGAGGTCGACTCAGTCGACCGGGTCGTTTGCTATCGTCCGGGTAGCGTTTCAATATGATCGTTTCGATCGTCTGAACATTATTTGAGACGACTGGCCATGGCACGATCAGGACGATCCTGACGATCATGTGGAACCAGGCTTTATCCAGCAGGAGCTGTGTGTAAAGTGTAGTTTCAGTTCTTTTTTCTAAGTTTCATTCTCGTTCTGATTTTCTTAACAGGTTGAGAAAAAACTCCAACCGTTCTACAAAGATCTGTTCCATACGGAAGGTCCGAAAAATTGTATACCCAAATGCCCTATGGACATTGTACCCTTTTACCACCCCGAAGCTGTTTTTCATGCCTACGTTATTGGGAATAAAGACTGTTCTGTGAAAGCAAGTCAACAACTGCCTTTCTTTACAGAGAATTTTGGACCAAAATGGACCGAGTATACTACAACAGTGCACGAGATACCTGGACATCACATCGAGGTTTGATTATGTGCTGAGTGGTAGAGATTCTCGGGGATAATAGAGTCGGGACGGGTTAGGGAAGGATCGGGACGGGACGGGACGGGATGGAAAAAGCGAAAACTTTTAAGCAGTGCGCAAGAGCCCCAGACATCACATTAATGATTGATTAAGTGTTGGGAGAAGTTCTTCGGGATAATAGAGATAATAGGGACGGGACGGGATGGGACGGGATGGGACGGGGAAGAGGCAAGCACTTTTTAGCGGTGCGCAAGACCCCCTGGATTTCACATTGATGTAACGTTATTTGCTGGGAGAGGCTTTCGGGTGATAATAGAGGTAATGGAGACGGGAAAGAATGGAAGGGGGAGTGGCAAAAACCTTTCTTCAGTGCTCAAGATCCCTAGACAGCACATTTATGATTGGTTTAGTGCTGGGATGATAATAGAGATAATAAGGACGAGATGGGATGGAACGAGGAGAGGCAAAAACCTTTTAGCAGTGCGCAAGATCCCTAAACATCACATTAATGATTGGGTTAGTGCTGGGAAAAGTGCTTCGGGATAAGAGAGATAATGGGGACGTGGCGGGATGGAACGGGAGGGGTGAAAACCTTTCTTCAGTGCGCAAGATCCATGGACATCACATTCATAATTGGTTCAGTGGTGGAATAAGTGTTTCGGAGTAATATAGATAATAAAGACGGAACGGGATGGAACGAGGAGAGGCGAAAACCTTTCTGCAGTGTGCAACATCCCTGGAAAACACATTTATGATTGGTCAATGCTGGGAGAAGTGTTTCGGGATAATAGGGATAATGGGGACAGGAGAGGAGAAAACCTTTCTGCAGTGCACTTCTCTGGACTGCACATTGATGATTGCTTTAGTGCTGGGAGAAATGTTTCGGGATAATAGATAATAGGGACAGGACGGGATGGGACGGGGGAGAGGCGAAAATCTTTCAGCAGTGCGCAATTCATCCCTGAACCGAGGTTTGGGCTTAGAATCGGAGGAGATACTCGGGGATGATATAGGGACGGCGAAGAGCGAAGACTTTTCAGAGACTGAAATTGTGATCCATCTGAGAGCCTTTTGAAAGTATGATTAGTTATTTTCCAAAAATGTAATCGTTAGAGTTTAAAACGTACCACTAGTTTGCAAATGCTCTCGAGGAAGCATTCGTCCCTGCTTCGGAAATCAACGATGACTGTACTTTACCCGGCAAATGTCTTTTACGAGTTATTTGTTTAAGTCTCGAAATTCGTTTGTTTAATTCGGTTTTCGGGGGATTATTTGTCTTCTCACAGGTCCAGAGCTTTACAGAGTATTTCCAAAGTGACTGTACGGATTCAATAGCATGGCTAAACGGTCCAAACTATTTCACAGCCATCACAGAGGGTTGGGCAGCTTACAACGAGTATGAACTGTTTCCAAATTACACTACACTCTACAACTGGGACTCCAATCAACAAGGCCACAAAGAAATCATGAAACAGAAGTATGGCATGTTGTACTACCAGGTACTTGAGACTGTCATTATTTAAGACGATCTTTGACAAATTTTTGATACATCAGTATCAAATTATTGTGAAAGGTTTGAACCCCGTTAGAAGTCATTTTATAGGTGGTCTAATGAGTATTGTATATGATCGTCCGGGTGAACGTTGTCCCGTGAACAGGGCTGGTTGTTGACAGTGGCTGACGTTTCGACAACCTGTGCGTTAGTCATCTTCAGAGTCAAAGTGAGTTGTATCACGTCAGTCGATGCTATAGGAAACATCACCGTTTACAAATAATGTTTTTGTTATTCGAATATGTAACGGGTGAAGAACAAAAGAATCCTTTGATTCAAGAACCAATGCTCTTCTGGTTGGCACGTTAATATCAATAGGTGACTTTGGCGTGAGTATCGTTATTAAACTCTGGTTATTAACCTAATTGGTCAATTAAGTCGCGATGTTTTTGGTCGTCTGTCAGTTAAGCCGTGATGACAGTTTTGCGTCAAAAAGACGTTTGTAATAGGTCTATTGGTGCCGGTCTGTTGACCATGATTTAGCGGCTTTTGTTCTAGGTATTAATCAGCTTTCTAAAGTGAGTTGTTGATAGTAGTTTGTAGAATGCGTAATGACGCAGAGTCCCGGTGGATTCGATGTTTCGTCTACAAATATTAAATGAGACTTAAAAACCAATATATCAATCCCGACTTAACAGATACTAACAGTGGAACCTCGATAAGTATAACGAAGGGCCAAGGGGCTGGAAAATATATATGCAACGAGCGAACGAGGCTTTGCTGTATCGAGGTTCTTTTATTCCAGTGACACATATTTCTCTAATACCGGGGCAAAGAATATAGTTCGGTACACTGAGGATCTCGTTATACAAGTATTCGTCGCATCGACTTTCCACTGTGTATAACTTTTTATAAAATAACTGAGATAGTACGCGTGATCTGATTGGTCAAAAACCTATGGTTTATTATACCGGTAAACCCATAGAAAAAGGCATCCGGACCACGAGCCATAAACAAAACCCGCTATTGATCTGCAAACAACGATTCTAGAAAGGCTAAAAACCAGAACAAGTTACTTACCTTAGCCCTTCTTAATATTAAAAGCGTTGGTTTCCACATTTTATTACTGAGCATCACAATTCGCTACTGCCATAGCTTCGGAAGTTATAAAGTACAAAGCTGGAAAGCACTTTACATTGCCGACGATGCCAAATCGCAGAGAAAGACAACAACTGTGTGAATTTCTGGTGTAGAAAGTCTCTTAAAACTTAACCATGTGCCAACCAGCAACAAAACGGATAGTTTTAGCATTCTTGATTTATTTTATGTCAAAATTAAATTCCTTAATGAAAGAAATTGTTACAAAAAGAGATCTCTGATCAAGATATGGTACAAAATCGGCCGCTGTAGGTTGTAAACAAGCTGCCAACGATGATGAAAGATGTCAGAGTTTTGGGCTGTTTTTTTCCAACATTTGCACAAATTATTCGGTGATATCGATGCCATAACCTACCTCAAACCACCTGACTTCACAAATCGACAAATAGTAGCGCCAATATGTGGCTACGGCAAAGAAACCTTTCTTCACCACTGACATATTTCCATCGGTCGCTGTACGTGCATATAAAATCACATGCGACAACTTCGCAAATGCGGCCACGTCGTTACCGCAGCATTTCTTGATCATAATAAAGTCCAGAAAACAGATCTTAAACCACTGCGGCTTGTAAAAAGTGAATTAAGTCCTCCATTACAATAGCTGCCAGTTCCGTCTGTAAGCACGAAATTTTTACCGATCGACTCAACAAAATACAGCTGCGTACAGTCTGATGTTCAATTAATTTCTACTTCTGTAGTAAGCAAACCATGAACGTATTCTTTCATTGTACGTTCGCATGAATATGTGTTGACTTTTCCTGTAAAACAGCTTTCATAAGTTATCGTAATGAGCGCAAAAACTCGTGTTTTGAAGTGCTGTCGCTTGTTGTTTGACTGAACTGAGTTTTGAGAAAGTTCAGCGCTATTAAATCGTGAGTCATGATTGGCTTATGATGACTTTAGAGAGAAGACATGACTTGATCACGGTACTAAAAGCATATTTTTTTCCCTAAAAGACTCCATTCTACTAAAAGTTATTTTATAAAAGCAATAGACCACACTTTCTATGGGTTTACCGGCGTGATAACCCACGCGGGATGTTGGGAGAACACGAGAAAAGCTTGTAAATCACTCGCCTTCGGCTCGTGATTTACAAGCTTTTCTCGTGTTCTCCCAACATCCCGCGTGGGTTATCACGCCGGTAAACCCATAGAAAGTGTGGCCTATTGCTTAAATAAAAATTTGAAATACCCTACATTTTGGTACTAAATATCCTATGGGATAAGGTCTGTAAGGAGGATATTCCTCTCTCACCATTTTTCTCTTCTTGCTAAATACAGTAACAATAATAAAAAGTTTATCGCATGAATGGCATAAATCGTCCAAATTCAATTTAGAGCTATATTTTGTATGAATTGATAACAAACATTGTTTTCATTTTTTGGCAGAAACTTCACGCCCTTCGTCCTATTGTCGACATAGAGTTTCACTTTGAAGGCACAGATGTGTCGACAATCAAAAAGTTGTACGAGCAATACGTATGGGAAGATAATACTCATCAAGTCAACAAAGATATTTCCCGCATTCTTAGCACCCCTGGATTTGTAACGAGCTACATGATTGGTCAAATGGAAATATCACGTGTCAAAGACATGGCCGAGAGGGAGTTGGGTCCAGAGTTCTCGCTGAAGGATTTTCATTACGAGATTCTGCGCGAAGGAGAGTTTCCGCTGGAATATTTGGAAGAACATATTACAGAATACATTGCCTGCAAGAAAAATCCCAATAAATTAGGATGCGATGAAATTCTGTAATAACTAAGTTGACCACCAAAGCAGAAGTTCATAACAATTCTCTTTTTCTACTTTACTTTAGGATGATGTTTGGATGAATTTTTTGTGAAACGTACGTTTATACAACAGATCATCGTTTTCATAGCAGTACGGCATACAGCTGTATAAGAGGCCATGTTATTATAGCCAAACAATGAAACTTCTTTTCCTTAGGAAATACGCCTCCCCTTTCTAAAGTTTCCAAAATGATTTACCAAAATGATCGTCATGTGCACACCGGCTTTCGGGTGGAAAATGCACTAGCTATAGTGTCAAAACTCACACTTTTTTTTCACCTTTTTCCAAGCTGCAGAACCGTGTCCCAGGCCGGTGTGTAATCATATTTCAAAAGGAAAACCGTCAGTTATCTGTTTCAAAAGAATGTTGTTTTATGTGCCACAGTTTTAGACTTAGATAGTCACAGTCAGCTTTGGGACCTCGCTGAAGTGGTCACTAGTTTTCAATTTTAAAAAACGTTTACCTACCTCAGACGCTACATCAAAAGCACGAGTCAGATACATTTAGAAATCCGCTTCAATCTCTCCTAGTGTCTCATTTGATCTTGGATATTTTACTGAAAACCTGTTTGACCTGTTTCTGCGTAGTATTTTACAGTATGAACGGCATATCTTGTAATATGCAAATCAGCTAAGTAATGGTATCTAATGCGCATGTGCATCAGCTGACTGTGTCCATTAATTTTGTAACAAAAAGAAAGAAAAACACAAGGAGGCATTTGAAATAAAAAAAATCGTTTCCTGGAGCCGTAGTGCGGCCTGCAGTGAACACGCATGGTAACATGAAGTACATTTACACATCGCTTTCTAGGGTCCTGCACTAGTGTCTAGGTGTTTGGGGTGCTATTAGACATGTCGGGTGGAAAATGCACTAGCTATAGTGTCAAAACTCACACTTTTTTTTCACCTTTTTCCAAGCTGCAGAACCGTGTCCCAGGCCGGTGTTCCTGATACATGTGCTAAGACGACTAAAAGGACTCCAATACTGCAATTTGTCAGCTTAATAGGGGGACGGGAAATTTAGGGGCGCAGATAGAAACGGTGGAACTGATCGCATGAGAGTAGGACGCGCACGAGAAAGGAGATACGCGTATGAGGCAAAAGCTACCACTCTCGAGCTCGCGCTTGTCTTCAGCTACTCTCGCGCGTATCACTTATCATGCGCCGCACGATTCTAAAAGGCACGGTAAGGCGGGCAACAAAAATGTTCAACCAGGTTCAACTTGTCTTACAACATTGCTGCGAAACGAGTTCAAAAGCAGTGTTACGACGCGTTTTACCCCCTATGAATCATCAAACCTGTCTTGCAACAAATCATGTTGTGGCAGGTTGTGCAAATTTGTTGCAGGAAGTTAAGAGAGTAGTTTTACTTTTTGCAACAAAATTTGTACATGTTGCGCGTTTTACCGGCCTACTGCAAACGTGTTTGGCAGCCGGTGACGTAACTCCCGTCTGGTGTGACTCCCGCGTAATTTTATCCAATCAGAGGTCTGTACACGCGCAACTCGCAACAACCCGATTTGTTGTAAAGACTGTGAGGGTTGAAACTGGGTGGCAAACTCGTTTGCAGCAATGTTGCAAAACATGTTGAACTTTTTTTGTTGCCCGTACGTGTTTCTGTAGCTTAAGTGCCTACAAAACAGGCTATTCTTTGCTAGACTGCAACTTAACTTGTTCCCAGGGTTCTCTTCGACTCTCTCGCTCCGAAGACAGAGTAGAACCCAGTGACAAGGCATCCTCGTACCCAGGGCTTTTTTCCGAGGTTGATGACAAGGTTGGAATGCAGAGTGAAAAACGTTTGCTCATTTGTCGTTCTGGCTATCCGCTTTTTGGTTTGATTTTTTCTCACCTTTTTTAAAAAACACTACACTAAATTTAAGTTGTTGAGAATTTATTTGTTAGTTTGTTAAATAAATTCTTCTTAACGCCCGAGGTGTTTAATTTAATCGAAAATCCAAATCCCATGACTGCGCATTGTATTTTATATCAATAGCAGCTAAACAGTGTATCATGCCGTGAAGCATGACCGCGCGGGCCGATATCTCATTATATATGGAAAGAAACGCGTACTATCAACAACTAGTTACATCATGCACCAGTCTGGTTTCTTTCAAATATACGATGTTATTTTTCGACGTTTCTTCTGTGTGAGACATACTACAAAAGAGAGTGGAAAAGAATATCAGGTAGGTTGACGCAGCCAAAACCGTGTTGTCATGGTAGAACTTTTTTGTACAAGCTTTGGTAATTTGTGAGATATTTCAAGCATTTCTAACACTTAAACAATTCCTTTTTCAAGGTTTAGTTAATTTTCCCACAATTGTAGCTTGCAAACGAATGTTTCTTCCAAAAGATACTCTAAAGGATTCAAGTTTTCTCTCCGTTGCATCGTTGGACCTTCGATTAAGAGTTAAAGGCATTTAGATGCTATGATAATTGATGGAATATGTTACACAAAGAGCTCCTCTTGAAATAATATTTTAAGGCATGTACTGGCCAAGTGAATTTTAGGCATTTTCTATGCAGTAGCCTTTTTTGAAGAGTGTTCAGGTTCTGTTTCCTTCAATCACCGCAGAATTTACCTCGAAAGTTTTTTGAGACGGAACTCGACGATCTGATACCCCGCTCCCGCCTTTCGGAAGGTATAAGTAATATTTTGCGTTAAGTCTTCCACATAGTCGTTACCCTGGTGTAGCTAGAGAGTTTCGTTCCATTTTACAGCTTGTTTCAATACAGATAATTACTATGCATAGGAAAGCTCTCAATAAAACTACTCAACATACAGTTGGCGATCGTTTATCAGTTTTGTGTTTGGTTTTCGTGAGAGACTCTCGATGGATATTAAAACACGTCGATTAATCGCATGGTTTTCTACGCACTCTACATCCCATACAATGATTTTAAAACTGGAGTTAAAAGACAGCAATGAATTGGGAATCCTTTAAGTAAGGATAAAGCACAAAGTTAAGCTTAAGGTTTGCTCTCAGTTAAAACGCCTGACTCGATGTGCTAATGAAAATGGCAAGTACTGACGCGAAACGGAAAAACTCTGTTGTGTTCGAGGTCCTACGATCTAATTTACATGTCTGAAAACGAAACAGTTAGGCTACCGTAGTACGCTGTTCTTTGTTGCAAATACTACGCAAAAAGACAGGTTCCAGGTTTTGTAAGAAGTCTTACTCTAATACAACAATCTGATTACACTTCTTCTAGAACTTTACCGTTATAAGTTCTTCTTGAGTTGTCTGTTTGTTGTAAAATCATAGTTATGTAAATTTTCGTATTAGATTTTAGTTCCCTTTATACGTCCTGACCCTCCAAACATCTATCGTACATCTTGTTTGGAAATTTATCGTTAGATTTATTACAACAACCGACATGACGTCCTATATACGTATAGCCTCAGTCAGTTCTTTCTAGACAAAATCATGATTTATAATCTAAGTTGTGGCTGCTATTTTAAATTCAGATGTAAATTAAACAATTGAAGAGTTTTGTTAACGTTTGTCAACATCCTTATACATGAATTTTAATCACTTAATTAGGACCTCATTTTACCAGCCTAATACAGCATAGAATTTACTGAATCTTTGAGTCTTTTTATAAATTTTTAAAGTTCTGTTGGATGTCTCATCAAGTTTACACTTTCTCGGCAAGATATTCTCATAAACAAACAACGACAAATTGTTGTACAGTTTATGAGTTTAAGTAAACTTGACGTCTGGTAAACATTTGCTACATAAAGAGCATATTTTACGGGACACGCAAAGCGGAATGATTCCCTGTTTATATCACATTTCTGAACACTGAAATGATTCGTATCCGGTTCTTTTGACTTCAAGTCAGCGAGCAGGGGACTGGAAGCTACACCTCACGCGGACTTGCGCTAACTGAGAGTTTATTCATTTGGTTTTCAATTACACCTACCACTGAATGGACAAACTATTGGAAACTAGAAACACAAGCACTACTTTTTAACTTTATCTTACATATAGCACTGACAGTGTAAAACAAAGACTGTTTTTATACACAACTGATATTATGCCATATATAAGGGATAGAATTGGGTTCTGGGTTTGCAACAAGAGCCGTAATCAATTCCTTTCGTGGCACAAGAGAGGCAGTTTGGCCTACTCAGGCCGAATGGGTAGCGAGCTCGCAATCGGTCCTGGGTTCGAGTCTCGCTCTGGCCACTTGTTGGATTCTCGGTTGTCCCGAGTTCAAATCCTCCCGGCCACTCTTGTAAATAGCCAACTGGCCCCTCCTGCTTGTTGGGGCGATCTCAACAGCAACCAAAGATGTTGAAAGACGTTGGACCAACATCTTGGATAATGTTAAACACGCCCTTAACGATTCAATTCTTCATTGCAGTGATCCCGTCATGGAGAATGGTATAAAGAATATGAACTCCTCCTCATTGGCTTTTAACCCTTATAAATACAACAACAAAGAGCCGAAGAAATCCAGAGACTGGCGTGGTCTGTTAATGATAATTGTGGCTCCACTTTTTCTTTGCGCAATTTTGTTGATAATATTCTTTTATGCTGTAAGAATTCCACCTGTTAAGCCTTACACTTCCCTCTGCCTTGGATCAGCGGAGGCTAACCGTTCAAACCTTACAGCGATGTTCAAAAAGATAGAAGATGTCTATTTCCATAAGCTGCACCCCGAGATGATTTACCAGATGGCAAAAGTCACGCCCGAGGAAATCCGAAAAACTTTTCGGCCTTTTGATCCAAATCCCGAAGCCATCAGGAATCGAACCGAGTTGGCCAATGCGACACTTAACGAATTAAATTCCTTACAATTTAATACTTCGCTGCTTAAACTTAGAGAACGAAAGGCAGTTCACGTGGCTCGATCGGTTTTACGTAATAACTTTGGCTGGGCACCTTATGGACAAGACTACTTCAATGGAGATTGGCTCTTAGGACCCGATTCGCATTGCGTCATCCCTGTTTGTTCTTTGCTAACTCATCTGAACGCCGCGTTTTCTTACTTCAAACCGCGTAACCTGACCGAGCTGGAGAAACTAAAAGATATGTTCGAAGACTACAATCGAACATTCGAGAGGCATATAGAAAATTGGAAATACGGAGTAACGGCTGGTTACGTCAGGCCACTCGAGGGGTGTAAAGCTGGTTTGCATCAGATCAAGTATGTAGCGTACAGAGGGATGACCTTGAAAAATGAGCGAGGTAAGTGCTCAGTGCATATAAAATATCTGTTCACATAATTCAGGCAGTTCATGATTACATAGCGTAACCATTTTTAGATCAATAGAATTAGGAAAGGATTTTAGAATCCCACTTACGGCAGACGGCGAACTGAGTTAATTTGTACTACGTGACCAAGTTTCCCACTTACGCCGTAATTTTTAGGGAGTTATTACAACTCCAAAAATGGAGTAAAAATTTTAGGTACAGGATAACCCCTTTTTTGGGGTTATTTTAACTCCTAATTTAACTCCGAATTTGGGGTCATTTTTACTCCTGAAAAAGAGTTCTTTTTACTCCCAGTCTGGAGTTAAAATTACTCCGAAATGGGGTTATTTGTACTCCTTACATGGGTTGTTTTTACTCTTTTTGGAGTTAATTTAACTCTGAAAGTGGAGTAAAAATTTTAGGTACAGGATAACTCCTTTTTTTGGGTTATTTTAACTCCTCAATATCTGGGGTCACTTTTACTCCTGAAAAAGAGTTCTTTAAACTCCTTTTTGGAGTTAAAGTAACTCCACGAAAAATAACTCCACTGTAAGGAGTTAAATTAGCCCCACTAGAGGAGTTATTATAACTCCCTGAAAATTACAGTGTACTTGTCGTTTACTGTTGTTTAATGTAAGTACGCACTTTAAGAAATTTTATTTCAGGTTCACCCATTAGAATTATCTTAGACAGGAGCCCATAATCAGGAGAGAGTAACTCCCTTTGGCCTACTCAACGGCGTTTTCAAAGAACAGTTTATTTTCAGATGGATTTTCCAGCGTATTTTGAATAATATCAAATAGGACTTAAAAATCAGTCATCAAAAACCGGGGCTATGCGCTCCTGTATTGTATAGTTTTCTGTTTTCTTTTTTTTCTTTCATTCTTCTTAATTTGAAAATCGACTCAACTGCGATATGCTCGAGTGATCAAAAACTGAGAAGCCCGGGGGAAAGTCATAATAACAATTCTCACTCTCTTGTCTGAATAAGATTGACGTGACATTAGCCATTACTGGTGTCACATGAATTAGTTGGGAAATTTGTACCAACACCCATCCAGGCCGACTTTAACTTGGCGGTGTCTTATTCAAAACCGACTCGCGCGTCGGCAAAAATTATTTTATTGTCACAAATTAGTCCCCACAGAAATGCTGTTAACATGTATTTTGCTGTCCAAATTGTTGATTTATCATTTATGTTTGACTTTAATTTCATCTAGGGATTTACGATGAGGCATTCGCTGTTACTCTCATGAATTCAAGCTTTTTTGATCTGTTGTCAGACTCTGATAACAAAACGTGGAAGGAACTGTACATTCTCAATGTGACGTCGTACTTCAACAGATCCCTTATAGAGAATATCGCCCAACCAATATTAAAGATGTTAAGGTAAGGTCCAAACTGCTCACAATCCCTTTTTTTCCTCTAGGGAAAGCGAAGACTGGGTAGAGTTTGTGATCTCTTACGGATATACATAGCGCTCAGTTAACTTTGGGTCCCGATTGGCCTGTGTAACTGTTACTCGTAATTCTATAAATTTCGGAAAGAATTCGCTAACTTTCGGAAGTAATCGGGTCACATTTAGTCATGGATTGACCAACGTACCGCTCTCGTGGATGATACAGGTAACTTTCTGTGTCAATGGTCCAAGTTCCGCAGCTTTAGAATTATGCTTAATTTTAACGAACTTTTTGTTTATTCTACCCAAAGGTACCTTGAAAATGAACACCTACAGAACTGCCCAACCGAACAAAACTCTAACAACGGACTTGGAAGTCTGCCTCTAACTTCGGTATTTTATAATGGCGTTGTTGACCCGGGCACGACAGCGACTGGAGAGCTACCTACCAAGGAAAAGCTAAGTGGTGCTAAGACTTATGAGAATTTCATGAGATTCTACACTTCTCTGGAAATATCACCGGCTGAACTGAGGCAGAAGGCCACTAACAGGCTGGAAGAGTTGTACAATGAGGTGACAACATAGCTAAAATTCTAAAATAGTTATACCACAAGTTTTCCTTTGCAAAATAGTAAACTAGTCGACTTACAGGAAAGTACGGCTCTTGTATATGTGGCGTTATTTTATTTTTTGACAAGTGGTCACACGTTAGTATTTTATTCACGGACTCTAAAACCACCTGGTAGAGCATAATATACAGCACCACAGGAAAGAACTTCTCAGTAGCTTTCATTTGAATAGTCACACTTAAGGCTTTCATCCCCAAAATTCAAAAGCTAGAACTACCTTATACAAAGCAAAATAATCAGCACAACAGGAAGGAACTGCTGGAGTACTGCTTTAGTATAGCTTTTTGGGCAATTATCACCCCAAGTCAAACGACTTCACTATCACCCACAGACCCAAAAGTGAGGAGAGGACTTGTGACATAACAATACATACACCCCGACATTCGGCTCCAATGACCCCAATAGCCCATGTTCGATATATTACAATTCTAACAGGACTTTGAGACTTTAGGGACAAAATTGCAGTTTTTCCTCGATTCCATTGTCTCGCAATTCCCAGAATTGAGAGACTTGAGAATAAAGAAAACCAAACCAAATATAGCAAAATGACCAAATAGCCTCGGAGTCATGTTACAATTTTAATGTATCAAACGTGGACTATTGACTATGACGGTAAAAGGGGGCTCCCTCGACCAAGTCTCTGTACATTTATTTTTCTTTAGGCAGTAGACATTGCCAAAAGATACACCTTGCAGCAAGACAACACCACCGCCATCGATCAGTTTACGCAGGCGCTGAATAGACCAGAAATGTCTTTTAACGAACAAACGTTTCCTAGCAACGAGAGTGATGACGATGCATTTAGTAAATGCTTGGATGACGAGAGTGCGCAGAAATATTGCCCCGAACGATGGAAGGCAATGCAAGCATGGATAAAGAATACCGTCAGTGTAAGTAGACTATAGACCAGGCCTCAGTTGTTCAAAAGGGGGATAACTCTATCCACTGGATGAATCGGCTTTTCAGTGGATAACGCAATCGGTTTCCCAAATACTTAATATAATTATGTTGAATAGCAATTTAGCCGGCGGATAGTTCTATCCAAGTTAACATTTCTTACGAAAATTCAATTTTAAACTAAGTATAAATTGCCCGCGAATTTTGTACGTTTTTTTTTAGCCTTTCACTGAAATAAAAGCTTTTGTGGTTGTCCACAGTATTAGTCTTCCGCTCTGAAGAAAGTCCCTCGAATTGGAGGTTCTGTCAACATTTGTTTTTTGATGCGTTTTTTGATTGCAGACAATGAGCACCATCAGACCAGCTTTGGACCCTCTATTTTACGATAGTGGCCCTAAGCGCTCCATCCCTACCTGTCAAATTGAAGTTATTCCATGGTATCAACCGTACGCCAGCTTTCAGGCCTACTATCCTGGCTCTAAAGACTGCAAGAAAAACTCTTCCCAGGCGCTGCCTTTTTTCTTGGACAAATTCGGCCCAAAATGGACCGAGTATACCACCACATCTCATGAACAGCTACCGGGCCATCAACTTGAGGTTTGTTGCGCCTTCTTTTACTCATGCTAGTCTTTTTGTACAAATGTAAGAATCTATTGAGAATTTGGACTTACTTTTTCAAAGTTTGATCCTTTCAGTCTTAACATATGTTATTGAGGTCTGGGGGTGCACTTTTTATAGTAAATATTTAACTAGAATTGATAAGCTCTTTGCCAGGTGTTATAAGTTAAGTTACTGCTTAAAGCAGCACAGTATCTTGGACATTCGTCGTAATAGAGATATGAAGTTATGGCGAAGGATCTCTTTCACCAACAAGGCGTTGAGCGATCTGTTACCTCTCCAGAGAACACGGCAGATGAGAACTAGGTCGCATAATTATATTCTGCCTAGTGTCCGGACAAGTCGTTTTAAATCCGTTTTTATTAATATATGTCTCTTTAATAGTAACTAATATTTATTTAGTCGTTTTCCTTATGTATTTTTTCGCTTTCTTTTATTCATTTTATGGCTTTGTAAATTGCTGCACGTCTGTTTGCGCAATGAATTATTAATAAAGACCTTTATTATTATCATTAAAATCATTTCCCTTTTTCAATTTTACCAGGAATTGAAAACATATCCTTGAACTCCAGGCGAGCGTAGCGCCCATACACGCACATATATATATGCCCGTGCTTACATGAACAGCTAAAATACAGGAAAAAAAATTAATTCCTGAAAAGGCATTTTTTTTATAATTAAATCGGGATGGCTGATACATTTTTCTGACTTTATTGGTATGTTTTTGCATAGCTAGTAGAGCGAGGGGACTGGTTATGAAAGCCGGAAAATTGAACGTTGTGCACGGTCAAGTCTAAAAAAGTTAACAAAAACGAATAACAAAAGAGACTAACGGGATTCATACCCATTCCACTTTGATAACTGTGGTTTTTGTTAGTATTTCCTTTATCGTTTTATTATTCCGTAATTCCGATGGCGTCACTGTCCTTTTTTCCTCGTAAACACTGTACCTCACTGACAACACTAGAGAAGCGTATTAATTTAGTACTGAAAATGTCCTGGCTGCAGAAAAGGTAGGGAAAGGCCCTAAATTTAAATTTTTTCTGGGGGAGCATGCCCTCGGGTTGGGCCGCCTTAGGCACTCCAATTTTTCTCCCCGCGTCCGTATACAACATGTACCCTCAAAATCTCATGTTACGTCCCTGCTGCACTTTCACCTATCCCTTAGTCTTGATGGACCCTTTGGGAGAGGCGCCTTTTGACTTTGTTTTCAGACTCTCTTAGGGCTTCGCAAACCCTCCGCCCTGTCCAATCATGGCTCTTGACTCTATGTAAAAGTAGCAACAAAGAGACTTCAAATGAATAGCCCATTATTCTTTATAGGATATTGTCCACAGACCGGGCTCGAAATTTAACACTTTGCTAGGCAAGTATGTCTCCATAATTGCTTTTAGGACTGCAAAGGGGATAGTACGCATCGCCTAAAAACTTCTAATTTCATTAGTTCTCCATACAACGCAGCTCCATTGTTGTAGGGATAGAGTCATTGTTATTTTTAAGTTGCTTACAACTTAAGAAACTCTGAGGGAAGGCTGACCCTGTCCAAACCAAGCACCAATTACTTGAAACGAAGCTTCTCTTACAGCGGGGCCATGTTATGGAATAACTTGCCCAAAAACTTAAAAAACGCTGCATCCGTTGAGCATTTTAAGCGAAATATCAAGAAGGTAGCTGATATATCGGATTCCCACACGGCAATCATGTAAAGCAGTTGTAATTAGTTTTAGTTTTTAACTTAAGCTTAACTGATGATTTCCCGTGTTTAAATAAAGATTTACATACATACATACATACATACATACATTTTTCTATGTCTATTGTTTTCATAGCTAATTCTGTAAAAGTCGTGTTGAGACGCGAAAGTCTTTTGTGGCGTGGAAAGAGGAGAGACGGCTACATTCGCAGGCTATACATAAGATCGTCCGGGAGAGGGCACGCACTCCCGAAAAAGAAGAGACTTTTTGATCCGACAACGCTATGATACCAAAAACGTCGCAAACGTTTCGAACAATAGTACAGTCAAAGCTCGTTAATACGGACACTTAGGGAAGGGGCCATAGAAATTGTCCGTATTAACGGTTTAATTTAGGGAAAATGTATAAGCTTTCTTTCCCTCAGAAACAAACCAAACTGTCCGTATGCGTTTTGACCAGTGGCGGATGCAGGGGAGGGGCCCGGAGCGCCCGTCCCCCCTCCCCCCCATTTTTAGATCAGACTGAGACCCAAAGGGCCGAATTTTTTTTTTTTTTTGTGACCGTGCCCCCTCCTTATCTCAGGCTCTGGATGACCGTCCCCCCTCCCCCACCCCCCTTATCTGAAGGTCTGCATCCGTAACTGTTGATTGTATTTTCAAATTCTCTTTAGCTTTGCTTACCTAAATCTCTGGAACTCTCTCCCCATTGACCTTAAGAAAGGAACATGTGTAACCTCATTTAGAAAGGCTATTTATAGTCATTTTTTAACGAGATACAATGACGTTGATCATTTTAGCTTAAGTGAAACTTAATTTTATTTCTTAGTTTTATGCTAATCCGGCATTTCACAACCTTCCTCTCGCTTGACCCATCCTAGTTGTATTCTTATTGTAATTATAGTTTGTAGATATTCATTGTAAGGATATTTTATAATTGTAATATAGTTTTTACTCTTTTTAGTCCTATTCGTATATATACACTTATAGTTCTTTTTGTATTGTATTTTTGGTAATTCTTGCTTTATAGTTTTAGTGTGAGGGCCACTGAAGTACTGTCCCGTGTTATCCTCGTTAAATAAAGTTGATTATCATTATTATTATTATTATTATTATTATTATTATTTTTATTATTATTATTATTATTTTTATTATTATTATTATAATCCGCAGGTTCAAAGTTTCATCGAGTTTTTTGAAGACAGCTGTACGGATGCAATTCACTGGCTCAGTGCGTATAATTTGTTCCCCGCAATGACGGAGGGATGGGCTACCTACGCTGAGGGCATATTACTGCCTTTAAATACCAACCTATACACTGACATTTCAGACAAACAGATACTGCTGCAAAAGTACGGAGTCATCTACTATCAGGTACATATGACACCTTTACTCTTAACTTGCTTTACTATGGGTAGCCTCCGGCCCCCACAGACGTTCTTTTGGCTCGTCAAGTAATCCTCAGGAACGCGTCACAAACTCCTAAGAGGCCGGCTATGCTCTGGGTGCGTTAATCCCCTGTTTTTAAATTCATTAAGGGCTAGTATGGTTAAAAGTATTATTTTTCGTATATTTCCGCCCTTTTTCTTTATATCATATCTAGCCCTTTAGTCCTTGGTTCAATAATTTTTGAAGCATTTTTAGACGACTTTTCGAATGTTTTTAATGTATAAGAATTGGGAAATGTTAAAATTTTAGAAAACTGGAAAATATTGGATTTTGAGGTTGTTAAAAATTAAAAATATTAAGTGAATAATTGGTAGTTAAGACAAGTACCAGATAGTCCACCACCACAACAAGGTGCATCTGAGCCCAAAGTGGACTAACTGGTTTATATGTTTATACCTTTTCCCCTTGATCTATTTCCTTCACAAATCACCATCATCTGCCCCAGACAACACGCACACTGCCCCCTTAACCCTTTCACTGCCAAATTAAGCCGAAAGCAAATTTCGACCAAACTTCCGAATTTCATTTTGTGAAATTTTGAAAAACAAATAGCACCATGTGTGAGTACAGGCAGAGAGCTTTTATTTGAATGGTCGCATCATAGGATTTGGTCCGCAGACACAAAAATAAGAGTCACCTTAAAAAACTTCATCAAGCACTCTGACAGAGAAAGGGTTAACGGATGTTGAATTTAAAGAATCCACACTTCGAATGGGTTCATCGGATCAATTTTATCCGGGCTTCATGATTCATTCAGTGTCAGGGCACCCATCGGAAAAAGGTACTCTTGTGGTGATGAGGCCTGCCACCTCCTTACCAATTCACGGCAAATAGACCTTGTTCAATATAACCGCCATTTTTGCACGCGCTTAAAGCCTCAGACGAGAAAAAAACAATGTCAAGTGGTTTCTCAGGGGGCAAAGTAGCCTGTTGCAGGCTCTCAGGTAGTGCGGAAGACGCGAAAGTGAAAGTGAAAGGCACGCGAAAAGTTGGCTGGGCGGGAAAAAGGAAAAAGGAATGGATAGATCCCCAGTTTCCTCTCGTTTTATTTTCGTGTTCGCACTTACTCAATTCAGCGGACCCGACTACCGTATTTATGCGAATAAGCGCCCAACCTCGAATTAGCGTCCACCTCGAATAAGCGCCCATCCTAAAGGCAGAAAAAGTTCATAAGCGCCCGGCCTCGAACATAATGTCCCGGCATTTGTTTGCTTTCAACAGCTTTTGGCCGCTCTCCGAGCAGCGGTGGACATCGATCTCAATTACTACGGTAAAACTCGAGCACAAGCAAGACAATTGTACAAGAAATACATCTGGGAGGACAACACAGACTTTGTCAAGAAAGACATCACCAGAATTATAAGCGTGCCAGGTTTTGTAACCAGCTATATGATCGGCGAGATGGAGATAACGCGTCTCAGAGATTTGGCCAAGACGGAGCTTGGTACCGCAGTTTTCACGCTGAAAGACTTTCATTATGAGGTCTTACGGCAAGGCGAGTACCCGCTTCCTTATCTTGAAGAAACGATACAGAATTACATTGCCTGTAAGAAGGATCCTACAAGAATTGACTGCAAAGAGTTCTTTTAGCTTGTGTTTGAAGAACCGAATTCGTCTAGTTCGGCCCATGTAACTGCGGGGGGGAAGAAAAAAATAGGGGGGGGGGGGGCTGAAAATAAAATTGGACATTCCATTTTTTTCGTTCCCTCCCCCCCCCCCCCCCCAAACTCCTTCTCCAATAAGCAATAAAAGGTGGCCTCTGTCTTTTTTTAAGACGCCGACAACATTTTTGACCCCTCGGATGCAATCTTCAATGGTGCCGACAACAAAAACTACATGGGGGGGGGGGGGGGAGGGAGTGCGGATAGAGAAAAAAAATGTCCCAATCCAACCGGTTACGTACGTTGTTTCTTTTTTTTTTAACTGACGGGTCGATGTCTACTTGAACTTTCCAAAATAGTGTTTTTTAAGTCCTAATCAGTTGACTGCCGCCTATGGTAAGGGGGTCCGGGAAAATTTTTGCTTGTGGAATCTGGAATCCTCGGCTTTGGAATCCGGAATACAGTTCAAAGAATCTGGAATCCCACTACAGATTGGAATTAAGAATCCAATTCCAGTTACAAAGTCTGGAATGCCAGCACCTGGAATCCAGAATCCACGACGTGGATTCCGGGATCAATGACTCTCTTGGATTCCCTTACATGTGGCGATAAATAGTATCCACTAGAATGTGTAGTTTTACACACAGTCCTTATTTGGATGGTAACTCAACACTCATACAGCCAACGTAAGGGAGCTCGAAAGACATTACTTATTACGTACAACGTAGTGGACATTTAAAATGCATTTGTTGACATTGGTAATGTAAGGAGAGGGTTAGGGGTGTTACATGTAAAAAGGTCGCGGTTCCAGTTAAACAAAATTGCCACCAGCTTATTAGGGCTAAAAATTGAGGGGGTCTTGGCTTATTTTTGAGAAACTCTTCAAATTCTCAGTTTAACACCACTGAGTTTCGCCCCGAAATAGAATCTGAGAAACGTCATGCAGATGACGTGTCACTGCCCAGATCTGGGTAGTGCCTCTGATTGGTTGAAGCAAATTCTTTGCTCACGAAACGACCAATTAGAACATTTCCCAGATCTGGGTAGTGACACGTCGTCAGAAGGAATTTCTGTGCACGTTTCTCAGACGTCATTTCGCGGGGAAACCAGCTAGGGGTGGCGTTGAGAAATCTCGGCTGTTTTTTCTAGCAGAGAAACAGTGATTATTCCGGCTATAGTTTGCCTTTGTTTGCCTAAATTACCACGCAAAGACTCGGGGACCAATTATATTTTTGTGTTTCATAGAATTAGTATTGATAATCGAAGCATATAGTTAATGCTTGCCAGTTTTGCTGTGGAGGGAAATATTAGGATAAAGAAAGCACCTCCTTGCCATTGTCATTTTAAATATGTAGCATAAGCTAAAGAAAACTTGTTGTGAGTAAAATTCAATTTAACTTTCTTGATCTTAGTTAAGCGAGCCAAATTTTAAAAATATAGCTGTAAATAGTTATTCATTCGCCGACTGTTTTTAGTTTCTAATATATGTAGGCTTTATATCAACCACATTTAATTTCTCGTTTTAACATAACCCTTTCGAAACAGTTAGAAGCAGTGAAAGAAGAAAAGATTTCTCTATTTTCGTACCACCATACGATTCGCACCCCAACCCATCAAAATTCTACAATAACCAATTGCTTGCATTCCCAGGAGCATTTAAAAACAATAAATTATGATGCAAATTTAGGGGGGACGAGGGAGGGACGAGGGGGGGAAGGGAGCAAACAGATGTTATCATTATCATATCATTATTCATTAAGTTAAATATCCTGAAAAGGTGATGATGTTTGACCACAGGCGTCGCAAGCTCACGTTATGAGTGTGTTATGTCAATAAACTTTCTCACAAGGGAGTCGGTGTCGCGTTACAAGCGACCGTAGCGACGTTGTATGAGAAATAAAATACTGAGATCTGCGAACGCTAAATATCATTATCCTTAGTTATTTCGCTACAAAATAAATAGAGAAGACTTACCTTTGATGCATTCCTGTGTTTTTTGGTGTGAGTTCATTAATTTAGTCGGTTTTTTGGCTGTTATTGTTTGACGCCTGTCAGCCTCCTTCCCGGGGGGGACTCCCATATGAAACAGACGGGGATGCTCGTCGAAAATTTTGAATTTAACCCCTAAAGGAGACCATCGGGGCGTGGCTCAAGCTTTTTGTGACCCCTAAAGGAGACCAATCTGGGCATGGCTTAAGCAAATTTTCACCCCTAAAAGAGACCGCTTAAAAACGCACAAATACGACATGCAATGAGTTTTAATAATATAAAGACATAATCATCGAATGCTTTTATCTAAAAGCAGTTTTTAAAAGCATTGTCATAAATCTCAAGTTCTTTGCAAAACCCTAAACGAGACCTTAGCGGCTTAAAATATTGGTGCTTTGCCCGGAACACCCTAAGCGAGACCAAAATCCAAACTTTACACCCCTAAGCTAGACGACCAGCATCCCCGTCTGTTTCATATGGGAATTCCCCCCCCCCCCCCCCCCCGGGCTCTCTTCATAATGCACAGAAAAAACAACCGGCGGTCTGGACCTTGTCTACTCGAAGGCGGTTTGCGGCCCGAAAATCCATCGAATCTCTGGACACTGTGATACGGCAACTGGACACGGGGCGTCAAATTTCCCTCGACCGAGGGTGGTTCAGTCAATTCACATACAACATTACCATTGAACCTTGTCGATTCTCGAGGGATCTCTTCAGTTTTGATAGCATCGTGACCCGATTTTGCCAAAGGGCCAGGAAAACCCCGCGAAAATATTCAAGTTCGGCTTTTGTGCACATTTTGGTTGTTTACCATTTATAAAAAAATTCCGGACATTTTGGTTGGGAATTTTCGGTCGGTAAGAACGGCACGTGTCGTTTACTATTTGCCTCAAATTTCCCGATTGTCGCGACGCACTAGACTGGATTCTATTTACAAAATGGTAAATGGTAAACGAATTTCCATTCGGAACGTCCCAATTGGGAAAACGGGACTACTCTTCAAAATTTCCGTTTGTCCCGGGAATTTTGAGTGGCCTCGCTCTGTCATTGGTTGATCAATGCTCCTGTGGGGATGGGGCAATTTTGTATGTGAATTGACTGAACCATCCCCGGTCGAGGGAAATTTGACGCCCCCCGTGTCCAGTTGCCGTATCACAGTGTCCAGAGAAAGAAGGTATTTTGGACATGTCTCGAGGAAATGTTCATTTCCAGCAACATGCGTTGGGATATTTCGCTTTTAAACGCTTATTGCGGTGCTGCGATGATAGAAGTGTGCCTCTGGTCGAAAAAAAATCTGCGATTCGATTGGTTTTCGGGCCGCAAACCGCCTTCGAGTTGACAAGGTCAAGACCGCCGGCTGTTTTTTCTGTGCTACCTTTACAATAACCGCCAAAAAACCCGACTAAATCGATGAATTCACACCAAAAACACGGGAATACATCAAAGGTAAGTCTTCTTTATGTATTGTATAGAAAAATAAGTAAGGATAATGATATTTAGCGTTCGCAGACCTCAGTATTTTACTTCCCTCATACAAAGTCTCAACGGTCGCTTGCAACGCGACACCGACTCTCTTGTGAGAAAGTTACTCGAAACGTAAGCTTGGGATACCTGTGGTTTGACATGCTAAAAACGGCAAATGGGAACTGACGTATCGGTTTCTGGCTGAAAAAAAGATCTTCCTGTTTGGTTTGATCCAAAAAATATATGAAAATCATTATTGTTACATCAATCCTCTGAGTGAAAATCAGAGATATTCAGCACTTTACCCTGTAAACACAGGATGGTGGTGTCAATTATCTTCGTATATTATATGCATAAGCAATCGACCTCCCGTTTGCAGATTTATTTCAGCTCTCTCTGTTCGACCACTTGTCCACTCCCTTAAAAGAGTATTTATAAAGAATGCTGTAATCGTTTTATCTACGAAAATACTTCCCTGTTTTGCTGAAGGTGTTTCAGTTTTTCCTCGTAAAGTTATGTTCCTCTAGTTTATCTCCTGTTCGCCTCTTTTATCTCCAGGGTACCCTTGTTTAGAGAACTGTTAGAGAGCTAGATCATTATAAGCTTTGTCGCATTCTCCTAGGATAACAATAGGCAAATAGAACAAACACTGGTGGATTTGTCTCAAATTAATCCGTAGACTCGATAACAAGGTTATGTGGCACAGTTTTACTGCACTAGCAGTTTTCAAATTTTTGGGCATAATAATTTGCTGCTCAGAGGAAGCCATATTAAATCTCTTTGACAGTACGAGTTTTTTTTTTATTATTTTGCAAATAGTGAGTGCCACTTTTGGACTGTCTCCTTCTTGCTGACATGTGAGAAGGGTGATCAATTCAGTTTAAGAGGTCAACTGGTAAGCTCAGTCACAACACAAAGCAGGTCATCTCGTTCGCACGTAATCACATTTTCACGAAATAAGAGTACTCTGACACCGCTAGAACGGCTGCGAACAGGATTTAAGTGGTTTGCTTTATGATTATATTGTAACAGGATGGGAGATCTTCAATGCCGCAAAACACAGCAGGTAAACTCTCACCTACATTTATGTCCAAATATTGTCTAACTCAGACACTTGAAATAACAAGGTAAGTACAACTTCTTCCTCAATCAATCTGTGACCTTAGAGACCGATTTGTCTTTGGTGCGTGTCTTTAGTCTACTCTAAATCCCTCGGCTTCTCAGACTGCAAAGTTTGCAAATATAGCATCTTCCTGTGGACTGACTATTTTAAAAAGTAAAAGTGTTACGGTCGGTAAAGTCTTTATGTTTTCCGTTTATGTTGCGCTAGTCGTAACGGGCGCCCGCCAATTCCTTATAATCGGTTGTGGATCATTTTAAGGTGGCCGGTTAATTAAGTATTGCAAAGCACTGCTCTACCACAACAAATCAAATTCAATTGTCAGTGTGATAGCTATAAAGATATCGCACAAAGGTCTATAGGACTTGTTTTACAGTAGCCTTGACAAACCTTCTTACGCATGAGCTACGATCTATGTACCATTGGCAAATAAAAGGTTAAGTGCTTTTTATTTTTTTTATTTTTTTAATGGAATTCAAAATATTTTCAGATCAATAAAGCGCCATATGCTTTTTTGATAGCTAAGTCTACCTATGTACAACATTAGCTTTGAAGATAGTACAACAAAGACTGATATAATTTGGATTCTTAAACTGAGAGGAAACAAATCTCGGCCCCTAAAACACGCCAAAATTGGCGTGAAAGAGCTTAGATCAACATTTTACTCTAAGCCAAGGTAAATTATAGATGATCATTCTATCACAGATCTACCGCAAGAATAGACCAGAATTAAAATCAATAAAAATAAAATAATGTTTGCAGGAAAAGAAACTGGGAATTTTCATGGTCACGCGATTCGTGACAAACTACATTGAGAAATGGGGGTTCCTCAGTCTCACAAACCTATTTAATCGGTTGATTATCGCCTTTTTGTTTTTCTTTTTCCTTTGCTTAACGTTTTGGCGCGTGTTGCGACCATAATTGAGAAAATCATGAATCCCGTGAACGTTTTGCCGGTGTTTTGGATCGTTCAGTCGGTTGTAAAACACAGAAACGTCTGGAGTAAAAACTCGGAAAACCTGTCATTGCGGATCAATTTGGGATTAAAGTGCCGGCTGAGCTTTGTCTCCAAGGTACCATGCATCACG
The DNA here is from genome assembly GCA_964035705.1 of Porites rus. Classification (NCBI taxonomy): domain Eukaryota; kingdom Metazoa; phylum Cnidaria; class Anthozoa; order Scleractinia; family Poritidae; genus Porites; species Porites rus. Next base: position 15,097,119 of record OZ038004.1, on the reverse strand, counting down.
CAAATGGAAATAGAAGGATTTTTTGAAGTTTGATCTGTCTTAGGCGTTTCAAGTTCCCGTAAACTTCAACGAATGCACCTTATCATAACGTAAACAGTGATAACCCCTATTCTTTAGTTCAAGAATTTTACATATCTTAAATATTTTATTAGTCTGTAATAACGGATATGAAGTCCAAGCATTAAATTACAGCTGTCATCATGTTATAATTACAATATTCAATGCAAAAAACATTTTAAAGGTTCTTTTTTTACTCTAGACTTTTTAAAAATAGGTTCATATGTGATTGAATTAAAAACTGAAATTAGACTCCCTAATGATCAAAGAATAGCTTGTCAGTTTAGTGGGAAGTAAAAAATTCTCCCAAGTTTGTTTTCAACTACAACTTAAATACAGAACCATTTCCGCGTTGTGCTCGGCCTCATTATGAAGGTGAGGCCTCATGCACAAGCAGTTGTAAGGCCTTAACGACATTTTAAAAGTCTAATGTTAACAGAAGTTCTCCTTTTACTTCTTGATTTTCCTGGTGTTGTAATTACCTTTCAGATAAGCTCAGATAGCTTGTTATAATAAGCTTACAGTTCATATTATTGTTTTCTCTAGCGATGGGTATTTGAGTATTTTATGGAAAACACGCAATAAAAATAATGTATGTTTTTATTCCAAATATTATCATTATTATCAAATGCGGGAAAATGACTTTAATTTTGCGTGTGAACAAGGAATTAGTACTTTCACCTGTTAGGATAAGAACTAGGACCGGCGTTCAAACGTGGTGAAACTGGTAATTTGAAAAAAAAAAAGGCTCAGTATTTACCAGTATATTCATCATTAGCAAGTCAGAGATAGATGCTAATTTGTCCCGTAAGGAGCTGGGAAGCAACCATTGTTTGGAAGCAAACCATGATTGTTTTTGACAGTTTGAGCGATTATTCCCTAAATTCTGACTGAAAACGTTTGTTTCAGTTCATTTTGTACCTATCTGTCCTTGCTTACCGTAGGTGGGGGGGGGGGGGGGGTGGGGGGGGGGGGCTACGTCATGGTAAGTTACTGGTCAGAACTGAGCTGAGTTAGTCTCAGTCGTGCCGGTTTGCACAGTTGGAACTCTAAAATAAGGTATCAAATAATTCTTGCTCTTTCAAAGGGAAAAGTGAGATCTTTTCTATCCTAGCCATTGTGGAAAGGAAAAGACACCTAAAATTAGTTTAGGAATAGTAGTAAGAGTAGTTTTAAATGAAACTAATTCAGTTGATTCCACGGAGTGATAATTTAGAGACTGCTGCTCGGCATGAAACTGATTATTTCCAAGTGGAAAGTGAACTAAAAAACTCTCACTTCCGGAATCAAATATTTACGTTTTTCTAACTTTCTATATTAGTCCTTAAATTCGTTAAATATGAGTGCCATTTATAAGAGACCTCTTTTGCATCGTAGTTATTTTTTTGTTACGATATTGAGGATATATCTTTTTATTATTTTTATGCCAGATACTCTTTGGAGTAAACGAATTGCAGAGCCGTATCCAGATTCGAGTTATGGTAGACACTAAGTAAAAATATTAATAACTAATTGAAAGGTATCAAACGAAGACAAAATAAAAGTCATAGAAAGGATAGAAATGGCCACGTTCGTCTAAAACATCCATACTTTAATATCGTATTTTGCGTGTTTCTTTAGTTAATGGGTCCTATGTTGTATTGACATTAGTGGGTCTTGATACTTAACCTGAAGTTTGTTTTGTCAGATAAGAAGACATGAAATTAAAGTTACTAATAAACGTGCAAAAACCCACATGGATAAATATGTTAAACAAAGGAATCAGATTAGACTATTGCTTCCCTGTGGAGCTGTCCGTGGAAATAAAGGAAGAAAAAGGTAACTTAATCACTAAATATTCAGTTAAACTTTTCATAGTCGTGCTTTTAAATGAGAAACGTGTTTTCAGCTTAGCTACCGAGAATTCTCATCAAATCACCATTTATGTTTCTTTGTTTTACGCGCCCACGCGATCACTAATGCAGCACATTGAAACTTTTACCTCTAAAATAGTCGTTAATGATTTGTTTTTGTGTCAAAATTAAAGGTCTGGCAAGCAGAAAATATTTGGGGATTTTAAGAATACTCACAACTCTTTTCACTTTGTCCGGCTGTTTTTTGGGGTTCTGGAAATGATTTTGTGTGACTGCTGACGATAGTATGTATTTTTAATACTCATCCGGCTCCATCTCTTTGAAAATGAAAAGAGTTGTTTAACTTCGAGTTTATATCTGAAGATTGTTTTAATCTATCGTGAAAACCCTTCGGGTCTAACAAAATGTTCGAAATTGAAAGAACCCAGCAAAGCTCATTGTCATGATCAATTAAGGCCTTTCGTGAAAAGATCTTAGGGCTCGCTACATTAATTCCCCACAATGGAGCTCGCGAAAACTGGACCGTTCGTCTGTCACGTATTCTCGTTATAAGGAGGAGTGCACATTTATTGAGTTGATTTTATACCCCTCGAGTTGAATAATAAATCTCTTATTGGACAGTTTAGTGAGTAGTATTGTGGGGTATTTTTACTCTTCTCTTGTATTTTGACTCGCCCGTAGTACTATAGAACGTTACTCGTAAAAACATCCCGCGATTTTACTAAACCGTCCAATAAAAAATAAATGACTTCACAATTTTTTTTCTGAAATAACTGGACGGTTATTTTGGCATGTTATGTTTATCAGTTTTTAATGAGAGATGGCTTTTGCTTAGAATGAGGGGATAGCGCTGTTTTAGGTCAATTATGTGCTGAACGTATTATACAGCTTCATGACCACTACTTAAAATGCTCCTGAAACAAGATATCAGACAAATTCCAGTGATTTTGTTACAAATAGTTATGGTGAGTCCTAGGACTAATCTTGTAAAAAAATCATGAGTCCCAGTCCAAAAACAACGAGTCCCCGTTAAAAAAAAATGAGTCCGAAATTGAAAATGTTTGGGCCTTTAGGTAACCAGTTAATCTGAAGACAGACTCCTACACCCTGTATTAAAATATATTGAAATTAACCATAGTTCTTCCAAAAAAGTATGCACCGTTAAACAACAGCTATGATAATAACTGCCACAGAAATTACACGAACGGGATATTTCTACTGAATAGACATGTTCACATCGATCGATCGATCGATTTTGCGTCCTACGGGACGCATGCCGGCAATTATTTTGCTTCTTTGGGGATCAGTTTTATGCGTCAGGGACGCAGGACGCAGAGGTAACAAAATCACAGAAATTCCATCAGGGAGCACAAATAATAAGACTTTTTAGTGATTTTTGAAGTCATGGCATCAAAACGTGAAAAGGTTGGCCGATTTTTTTCGCAGTTTTAATCTATGTCCATCCTTGCCATCTGTATAAACAGAAGACAGAAAACAGTTTTAATGCCACGCGCCCTAAATATTAATTTGTAGTCATAAATAACAAAACTGGACCATTAGTTTTAGAATTCAATCGATACTGCACACATTTTAGCTTTTCAAAAAGATAGTAAATAGCCTGACAATATTATCCCCTTTAAGATTAACTCTTTTTCGTCAGGGATAAAATATTCTGTGGCTACGAAAGTGAAACTGAACTCAAAATTAATTTGATTTGCACCTGTTTCTGTTTGAACTTTTCAAAAAGAGTTCAAAAACTGCATTAAGACATTATGTCCAATAACAGACTTCATCAATTTAATCACATGTAAGTACCTTTCCACCCGGTAAAACGTAGAAGTCAGGAGGAGCTTTAAATTCAGTCTCAGGGAAAACAAGGGGTTGAATGACTGAAACAATGGAATGCTGATTAAGAACATATAACAGATACTATTTTTAGGGCTCGCTTTATTAAAAGGAATAATAATGATAACAATATTTATAATAATAATAATCGCAGAATACAAGTAATCGGCTTATATCAGGGGCGGCTCCTGGCTTAACTATCACAATTTTTGACAGCAAGTGATCTACTCATGTTCCTCAACAATAAAATATTGTTGGTGGCTACAAAAACTGAAACAATTCTTTTGTTTTGTATCTCTTCCCGTTTGAACTTTTCAAAGAATAACGATATGCGTGATAAATGTGACAGTTACCTTACCACGTCTGAATTGTTTCCAGTGCCAAGGTCAACTTTATGCCACCGCTGTCTTGTTCAGTATGTAAATATTGCTAATTACGCTTTCTCATGCGCTATGGAGCTTAACCCTCGCACGTACACGCAAAGTCATACCGCCCCCCACCCCCCACCCCCCCATCCCTTGGGTTTTTGATATGTAGCAATATTTCAAAACGATTTTGTCTTCAGTGGAAAGCCTTTGATCTTCTTTACAAGATGAGGTATATTTTATGGGTGGTGGCGCTGCTGGAGGTCTGTGACGTCACCAAACATGGTCTCCATCTTGGCCGCTATCTTAGATTTTATAAAGAATTAGAAATCAAGTAAAACAGTGAGAATTCATGATTTTTTGTAAAATAACACGTAAGTAATTACTTTCCATCATTCCATCCACAATCTTAACTTTTATTGTTGAAAAAAGTTGAAAAACAGGCATTTTCACACAAAAATGGCTTTACCACTTACAACTTATGACGTCATATCTCGTAACCATAGCAACTGACCATCACAAGACTTGTCTCAAAATGCGCGCGAAGGATAAACGAACATCTGCAGAAAACTTTTGGGGGAAAAAAATCAGAAAAACCTTATGGAGGGTGCAAAAATCATAACTACAATTAAAAAATGGATCTTAAAAGCAGAATTTACAAATTAAAAACATTAAACCACACTACAGGGAACCGATGTTCATTGCCTATGTCTCTTTGAATGGTCACACTTCAAGATTTTATTGCATTCACGGCCACAAAAGCCTGATGAAAAGGCTGTGAAAAAAAAAAAAAAAAAGAACGTTAAAAGCAGCACCCCCAAGAGCCCATAATGTTTTATTTCATTGACAGCCTCATTTGAATAAGACTGCAAAACAGTCGTTTTTTTCTCAAAATCAGTAAAGAAATCGGTAAAGGGTGGCGTAAGAGTCTTACGCGCGAAGCGCGATAGCCTCACACGCCCATAGCCTCGTTCCAGACCTTTTGATTGACTGCTCGCGCGTACTTGAATATGCAAAAATACGGACTGTTTTGCAGTCTACGTTTGAATGGTCACACTTAACATTTCACAGTTGATTTACTAATAGTCTTAAGAGTTAATGATGCTACCTACTGTACACTGAACATCCAAGTTGAAGTCAGTAATGTCTGAGTACTTTTATTGTAATAGATAATGATAAGAACTTAACATCGAGAAACTGTCTGCGGTACAAACTTATGGTAGTGGCATACATTCAACAAGGACATGCATTACGTCTGTGTTTTTTCTTTTCATCTGGCTTTAACAAAGTTAAGGGCCTTAAATTCGCAAGCCGGCGTTTGAAACCTATAGTTTTATACGGATATAAGTTACCCATTTCTACGCGGAACTATGCACAACCTACTGTATCGTTACGATCTGAATGGGCTCTCTCGATGAATGATCTATGAAAACAAACTAGTATTCAGGGAATACCCGCGCCTCATGTCTTGTCAAGAGCTAAATGCAGAAGAATATATAAGATGCAAAATATAAACAGTTAACTAAAACTTTGGATATAGTCACGATCACCCGCCTCTTAATACGTCATAAGGTTATTAACGTCTACCGACTCCCATTTCCTTTCGCTTAACTCTGACAAACGCCTTCGTAACAGTGGGTGCTTAGTAATTATTACAACTTCCTATACTACTGACTTCCATTCTTACTTTCCCATAAATTAACATTATAAAAGGTCATAATGTTGGCACAGACTATTGTCACATTCCGTTGGAGGTCTTTGACCAAATGTGGGCTTCATTGTTTTGTGGGATAAAGTAACAAATTCTGCTGCGTTTATCAGGTGAGTGCTGCTCGTGGACGACGCTCTCATCGCTGGAAAGAGCATGCAGTCGTTTCTCTTTCGCCGAAACAGGTAAAATTGTCCAGAAGCCTGACTGTAGGTTGTTGATACAAATGAAACTGTTTGAGGAAAAGGCTTACAAGTATTTCGCCTACGAAGTTGTGTGTTTAGTAATTAAGTCATGGCTACACAATGTTTATTACTTCCTTTCATACTCCATGTGGTGCGATCTTAGGGGAGTATGAGCAAGTCCTGTATAGTCAGTCACTTCACTTTTATGATGAGACTTTATCACTTTGAAGTTCGAAGCGTTGAAACGCGTAATACTCACTGCGAACACGGCTGTCTGGCGCGTATGCAAACTATGTCACGTGTCAGATCTGCAGAACAAATAGCTGACAAAGTTGTTGCGGTACGTACCGACGTTGAAAGTTTTAGTTTCACCTTTTTGTTCCCATTAACTTTCGCACGATGCAATTGTATCTATTCTCTTCGTTTAGATTAATGACTTTTTCGCAAGCTAATGTCTGTTATGTAAAGAGAGGCTTATTTTGATAACCCTTCCAGCAGATGGTTCGATAATCTGTTTGGAAAAAAAAATGGGCTGCATAAGCTGCTCCAGCATCTTCAGTCTATAAATCATTACCAGTCAGAGTTTATTCAGTCTCACAATATGTAATGTCACACAAACAAAAAGAACGTGCGCGTTATTGTATTTTGGTGAAGTGCTAGTACCTGGAACATGATTCGTGATGCAATGATATCAACAACAAATTTTTAGAAATCAAATATATAACTACTTCGATTACTTTCGCACCCGGGGGGGGGGGGGAGATATTTACAAATACAAGGCTCTATAGATGGACTAAACAACAGTAAAGACACTACAGTACAATAAATGGAATAAACTAACATAAAGCCAAGTATGTAAATAAAGATTACTCAGGCATAGTATACGATAACACGACAAATATAAACGAAGCATATAAATGGAAGTAAATTAGAAGTTCCTTTTCCGCTTGAGGCAAGGGAAACGGAAGTCTTACTGATACGCTGACACGCCTCTTCTAGTCCTTGTAGTGTTCCAGTTCCTTCTGTTTTCTTTTAGTTGTGGTGGTTACCATTAGTTTTGGTTAACTGACTTCTTTCTTTTTAGCTGCAGTTCTTTAGTCTGAACTGTAAATCTCTCCTGTTATGGTAAACGTGCCCCTTCTTAAAAGAGGGACACCCTTATAAGACATTAGCGAGTAAGTAATATTTTAGATCGGAATGCTTGACCTAAAGATTTTAAAAATACAAAACGCTTATTAGTAAGTACTCCGTCTCTTCATTTTAAGTAGAAAAAAATTATTAATGATAATTAGCCCTCTGTTCCTTCCAGTCTTAATCAAACTGTCGCCTTACCAATAGTGGACATTAGTATTTAGAAAGAAATCTTAAACTCCATGTTCAGGAGTACGTGTGACAGATCACTCTACAAGGCCAACTGAGGAGGTCTTTGACTGAACTGTGTCTTCTTCTTTTCTATGCCCGACACTCTGTCAAAAGTGCCTGTTGCATTGTCAAGATTTATTCAGATCCGTACAAACACCACTTATACTGTTTTGGGGGAATAACGTACCGTATTAGACTACATTTAATTTTTGTTCCTTTTTCACTCTGAATTATTGATGTGTTCTGTCTATAGTCTGGAGCAGGAAGCCATCAAACGTCAGATTATTGTCAAATCAACCATTACACATAAATATGTATAGGTTCGTTTAAGATGATCAGCTGTTTCGCTATTAAAGCGGAAAGCACATACTACAATTGTTATAACACCAATGTTTCTAATGCAGCTGTTTGCTCTATCAGATGGTTAACATGAAAGCATCTCAAAGATTTTTCATCTTGGCCTGGATTCTCTGTTTCGTGTGTGAAAGCACGGGTAAGTTAAAAATATACATCTCTAAGAGTAATTTTCCAAAGATTTTTCACGTAAATATGTAAATTAGCAACTAAGTAGTTATAGTCCAGTCAGTCGGTTTTCAGTATCGACGATTGGGTTGTCCACTTCAGGTTTTTTGTCAACTTTGCTCACTGACCATTAATTGGTTACTCAAAAACCATATGCTCTCGTCTTATAAGGAACAGTATCAAAACACTTGGACTGTTTCACGGTCATTTGAACTGCAATCGTTCTTACATGTACACCACGTTTGGTCGTCAGCACCACGGAAAGTAGCCAGCGGACACATTATTTTCGTGTGGAGAGAAGCGACGACCGGAAATACGTCTGTGTCCGCAGGCTACACGGGAAGTCGTCGATGTTGTGTTCTCACTGGAAGCTCACTCTATAATGATCAACAAAACTAATTGGGAAAAAAAATCACACACCGTGGACAGGTTTTTTGTTTGATTTAGAATGTTTGCCTACGTAATATGCAGTGATATTCAACTAATCAATGATTAACACGCCTATTAATGGTTCCAACGTTGGATCGAAGAATTGGAAAGTCAACCCAAAAATAAGCCAACCCGCTGACGTTTTCTCCGAGAACCTGGTGAAGATATAGATTCCACTGGATCTGTTACAGAGGGATGTTAGAGAGGGCTTTCTTAGATAGCAAGATAACAAGTTTCCCAACTGTTAACTGTCGACACTCAAGTGTTATAGAGAATGAGCTCATTCTCTTTTGATTTAAGGTGGAGCAATTTCTGTTTTCAGCTGTGAGACCGCCACCAGTAATAACAAAGTTTTCGCCAAAGGATCTGATCAACCCAGATGAGGTGAAGTTCGAAAAACGAAATGCCTTCTCTCTGCCATGCCAAGCTACAGGACTGAATCTTACCTGGACTTGGAAACACAACGGGACAAAAATACCAAACAACTTCCGCTATAGACTCAGTGAGGATGGAACGCTGACCGGAAGTTATTTGAATGCAGAGCATAGTGGAACATACCAGTGCTTTGTAAAGGATGAAGAAACTGGCGTTGAAGTATTTAGCAGAAAGCTACAGGTTGCAGTTACCGGTAGGTACCTATTTAACTGGTCACTAGCTAAGCCTCAAAATTTCCGTTCACGGTCAATACGCTTCGGATGGGTCACGTAATGCGAGCAAAGTTTTACGGACTTCCGTCTCGGTTACTGATTACCAAAATGGATTAGCCGTGTGGGCCTGGGGTGAGCCTCAGGGTCGAGGTACTGACAATACACGGCGACGTACTTTTGACTTTCTCCGCCTTGCTTTTACCTATTCGCTGGCACCACTAACATTGACAAAAAGCTACTGATCATTACTTTCACTCTGTTTATTATTATAATGTGCGAGGTTGTTCTAACCTCTTTGAGTCTCTGAGTACATGAGATCCTAAAGTGTATCTGTACAAGGTGGAAGATGATTCTTATCAGCTTTTTAAAACTGTCAAGGAATTGCGGTTTGCATATGACGTCACCAAAATTTAAACTAAAGAATTATCAATTCTTCTGAGTTCCTACTTTCATGAGGTATTAAGGCAGCTTAACACATTTATTTATGCAAATGTTCTGTTCGAAGGGTTCTTCGTTTTGCGGTGGAGGACGCTTGAATTCTCAATTAGCTCAGTTTGCGTTACGCGGCATTTAGCTGGCGGCCTGGGAAGCCGGCTTATGTAGGCTGAAAACGTTACCATTTTTAAACTTTACTTGTCTCAGAATAAAATATTACTTTAGTCTTAATGAGTTCCTCGAGCGATACGCATTTGTAGGAAAACTCAAAAACAGATGTTTCTGTTGGTTTCCGGCGGCAATGTTTGTGCCCCTCAAAGGGACACCAACATGGTGTCACCGATACAAAGCTTTATAAATTTGGGTAAAGCTTTTTTCCGAATATCTCGCATATGAAATATCGCAAAGACCTATTTCCTGGCGAGGCTTTTTGTATATTTATCTTTTTTAATTTTCTGATTCTGGACTTTCTGCGTTTTACGGTTTGCATTTTCTTTAATTTTATTTTTGATGGCGTGACAGTGAAAATCGACTCCTGTGAAAACAGAGAATGAATTAAAGTAGATTGAAAGGAAAAAGGAAATATTTCACGCAACCCGTAGTTAGCTTAAGCTAATCGAGGCGGAAGGTGAAGTGGACAAGAAAGAAAAATAACAAAAACTAGGTGCAATAATAATTTTACGAAGAGAACAAAAGCAAAGGAAAATTTATAATATACTCAAGCTCGGTCATGAGGGATTTAATTTCCGTTTCACGGGTTTTGATTTTCGTTCTTCAAGTTTTTATCTCCCATTTAGACAAACTTATGTCGTTATAGCTTTAAATAGGGAGATGCAAGTGGATGGAGAAAGCGAAACTCGTCCGTTTGCCAGCGCAGCTCTGACACTACAATCTTTGCAGTGCGACTGTAATGATAGGGCGTTTTCCGGCCATTTACCAAAAACGTTCGGAAACTTCCATGGAAAGGTCCATCGAGTGAAGACGTGTTCCATTTGACACAAGTTCCATTGGTTTATGCTCTCGTCACCAAAACTCAAGATGGTGGCATAGCTATATATGGTTATTCCTTGTGAAAACTCGTAAATGGAACATGTTTTTTCATCGAGAAATTTTCAACGGGAAAACAGGACTACCTTTTCAAAATTCCACTTATTCCTGGGAACTTTCCCGTGGAACGTCCGAAAACGTGTGTCCCATTAACATCCCAACAATCCCAACCGAATTTCCGGAATTTCTCAGTAAATGGAAAGTGCCTATAGCCTCCCACGCAGGCGTTCTTTTGGCTCGTCACGCAATCCTCCTTGGGAACGCCTGACGAACCCCAAAGAAACGTGTGCATGGAAGGCTACTGGAAACAAATTTGCTTTGTCCTAGTTGTTGGCGAATTTATTAACAAAAGAGATGTAGTACAGAGAGTCAATCTTGGACAGTCGTTCAGCTTTCAATGTCCGGAGCACAAAGCAAGCTTCGGTGTTACCTTTACTTGGGAAGGAAGTCAAACAATCCAATTTTCAAGGAACAAACGCCGTGCTATAACTCCGGTTGGTGGTCTGTATATCATGTACGTGACACAGAAGGACATCGATGAGATCGAAGAGAAAAATGGCATTAAGTGCAAGATCAGTGGAGCAGGAACTTACTATCGTTCTGGAAGTTTGAAACTTGAGAAGAGTAATACGCAGCAAACAGGTAACGAAAAAGCTGAGTAAGTGAATGAACGAACGAACGATTGAACAAAGGAAGGAAGGAAGGAAGGGAGGGAGGGAGGGAGGGAGGGAGGGATGGATGGATGGATGGATGGACGGACGGATGAATGAATTAATGAATGAATGAATGAAAAAGAGAAACGGAATAATAAATGCTTGGCAAATGTTTATATACATTACTTGTCGATAATAACCGTGGCTTGCGATGGGCTCTTAACCAGCCATTGCCGGTTCACTGATTATCAAGTCTAACCCATGAATAGTGGCGCTGACAGACTGATAAACCATTTCCTTATTCTCAAAAATGAAAAGAAAACAAAATAAAGTTGAGACTATTGAGGGCCAAGCCTCAACTGCAAGTTACCAGGAACACTAGAATCATGACCCGTCCCAAGAGAAGATAACACATTTCTTAGTATCTCTTTTTTTTGTTTTCATAGCAAAGCGATCACAACTACTTCTCTTCATACAGTTTTGTTTTCGTATTTTTTAGATCCCGGAAATCTAAAGGCACCCTCCTGGCTCGTTACCCCTGAAAGTCAAGAAATTGCTATTGAGGGAAGAGGCAAAACTTTGTATTGTGTGGCCAAAGGAAGGTTTGTTGTTCCGAACACGCTTTGCAAAAAGGAAAGAAATGCATTTTCTAAAAGCGAGGTTCATATTTTACCAGATGACTTGTATGGTACCTGATGGTCTTTGTTTCAAAGATACAATTTTGTGAGGGAGCTCCGTTCGGTAAAGTGGTGTTCCTGGAACCACATAGGTGTTGGGCCGTTTTGTAACTTAACATTATACCAATTCTGAGCTTGCACAAAACTGTCAAAACTCGGTGTAATAAAGTGTTATTAAAAATAGCTAAAGAGTTTGATGATTAATATCCGGACTGATCTGAAAGACACAAAGATGCATTATGATTGTCAATTCTTTGTAGCTCTTCGGAGTGGTAGACATTTGGTAGTAAGTGGGGTTTCTTGAGGTCTCTTCGCCAAAACAAATATAGGTAGACTTACACTACATATTGAAACAAGGCAAATGAATGATGATGATCATGATGATCATGATGGTATAGTGACCGAAGATCTTTTTTAAATATTGCAGGCCTGAACCAAGCATTACGTGGAAGAAAAATGGGCAGCAAATTATTGATGGACAGAATTCTTTTGAGATTGCTGCTTCCTTGTTTGGCAGAAGTTTGCAGATTGATGGAGTAAACAAGACTGAGCATGAAGGCCAATATTCCTGTGAAGCTGAAAATTCCATGAGCAATGGTCAGCCTTTAATTCACACAGTAAATCTTGTGGTAGAAGGTATGTAAAAGCCTCGCTTCCTCCGCTCTGCAGTCGCACCCTTCCCTCGAAAAAAAGAAAAAAAGTTTTCATTTGTCTTGCCGTGGGAAGGTGCGGCTACACGTAGGCTTTCTCGGGTGGGTCCAGGTGGGTTTCTGTAAGTCTCGAGAGTTTTGTAGTGTGGCGGTGGTGGTAGGATTATACTTTTTCATTTAAAACTTTGTAGGCGTGACCCTTTTCATAAACGAATATCAGTTGTATTTTGAATGGTGGACTTTCTTAGTCACGTGACTTACCACACCCATTTATTGCTATTTCTTTTAAACTCTTTAGAAAGGTTTGTTTTAGTCTAGTTTGTTTGGTTTTTATCATTATAAGTACAAGGTTTATGGAACTAATCGGAGTTTTTGGAAATTAAAAGTTTACTGTAAACTGTGACGGTTTCATTTCAGAGACTGAGGCGAGAATAGAACTTTAAATTATCACAAGGAATGTTTAAGTGTTGTAATTCTGAAATATAAAATTTTGCATAATAATGAACGTAGCTGGTCATGTGACTTTAAAAAAGTGCATTGTAAGAACCTAAAGTAAAATAATTTCTTTCATCTGGGCACGGTTATAATCAAAGTTAAAGGGAGTGCGAGACAAAACGAGAAAAACAAGCCAGATATTAGCGAGGAGCCATTCCTTAATTCACGAAGGTAGAGATAAACGTACAAGTTCCATCATATGCTTATTATTTTCTTAGTTGCACCAAGGTGGACTATTGCACCACCACCAAAGGAATTAGACATCGTCATTGAAAGGAATGGAAGCCTGGCGTGTCACGTGACAGCAGTTCCTGATGCGTCTATCACGTGGTACAAAGATGGACGGCAGCTGATTTCTTCCAAGTAAGTTTAAGACGGACAAAATAGACAAGATTTAAAAAAAAAAAAACACCTCTTGTGGGAAAATAATTCAACAAAACCTATATTTCTAAGAAATACTTTTCATTGCTTCTATTTCTACAGCGACAGCTTAATAATTCATAGAGATAGACTGGAGTTTAGAGGAGTCTCTTTGGATAGCGAAGGCGTTTACCAGTGCGCTGCGGAAAATAAATATGGAATGATAGCTTCTGCCACTTGGGTTCGTGTGCTGGGTAAGTTTCTGTACATTCTCTTAGGGGTCGATTTACACGAGCAACTTGTCCGCCTCTCATCGCTCTCCGTTGCTAGGGACGTGTCATAGGAAGTAAGGGATAATTAATTGATTAATTAATTAATTAATTAATTAACGAGTTAGAGGAAGTTCATTCACAAAGTGGTTCTTCTTCTACCATTCCCGGTCGAATTGGAATTTGGAAATGATGGTTTTTGAGAAGCGGGGAAATCCGGAGTACACAAAGAACAACCTCTCGGGGCAAAGGAGACAACCAACAACAAACTCAACCCACATATGGCATCGACGCCGGGATTTAAACCCTGGCCACGTTGGTAGGAAGCGGGTGCTCTCTCCTCTGCGCCACCCTTGCTTTTTAGCTCCCTCTGTTGCCCATGTGTAAGGATTTCGTGGCCCTCAGGTGTAATCACCGCTGAAATACACGCGCTAGAATTCTGGGTAACTCCCGTACTAAACAAACTCAAGTGAATTCATCTAAACCCTTGTTAATTTTAGAGGTCAATTATGTGGAATGTATGTTCTGTAACTATAACTATTTTTAGACGGAAGAGACAAAATCCGATTGTGTGACCAATTTTATGAATCCGGCTTCAGGAGTACTTTGGTAAAAATTGTTTTAAGGCAATCAAGGTTAAAGGAGTTTGAATAAAATTTTATTCTTTGTAGCTTGGAAGCCATCGTTCAGCGACGTGCAGTTTGGTCCTTTTCAACTGCTTCACGAGAGCAAAGGAAGACTACCTTGCAATCCGAGTGCCGCGCCTCGACCGACATTTCAATGGTTTAGAAGTGGTGTACTCATCTCGTACGGAGATAGCAGCAGGTACGAGTTAGAACAGGATGGCACACTGATAATCAAGGAAGTCGATAAAGACATGGATGCTGTGAACTACACGTGCAGTGCTAAGAATTTCTTGGGCTCAGATTCTGCAACAGCAGTTACTGTTGTTCTTGGTAAGATTTTTGTATGTTATTTTGCTTTCATTACTATTTTTACATCATCATCATCATTCTTGATATTAGCATTACCACCATCTTGACTATCTACCAGTCGTCAACACCATCTTTCGTGACCGTCGTGATCATTAGGGACCTTAAGATCTGACAACGGCGACGTCCATTAAAACGTCGCAGAAAAATAGACTTCGCATCCTTTTAAACTTTTTCACGATTATCCCAATTCGCCTTGTTACTTAAAAGAAGGGAATTTTCGTTGGAGATGAAGAGAGGGGACCTCGCCCGAGTTCAAACAGAGATTGTAGAATTTATCGCCTTGCCGTTCCCGTTCTCAAGTAAACTTTGGTCATCTCAGGTCGTAATTTAGCAGGGACAGCAAAGAAATGTACAAAAAAGGGTGATGCACGTGCAGAGTTGTTGTTTTGCTCATTAAACCTATTGCTTTTTTGACGTTCTCCTTGCCGTCGCCGTCGCAGTTTCGTAAGGTCCCTATTATCGTCATCATCGTCATCAACAACGTCATCATCATGATCATTATCATCATTGTTATCAACATCATCATCATCGTCATCTTATCGTCATAATTGTCGTCATCAAAATCATCACCGTCATTATTGTCATCATCGTCATCATCATTACCGTCATTATCGTCATCTTCGTTGTCACCATCATTACTATAATCTTTACCAACATTATTACCATCGCATTATTATCATTATCGTCATGGTTATTAACACCACACCGCCGCCGCCACCATCACCATTATCATCAAGAACTATAGAAGTTTCTAAGCAGTGTCTTTTTGTTCTTAGTTCGACCAAGCTTTGTTAGAGTGCCAACTAATCAAACCGTCAAAGAAAAAGGATATGCAACGTTTCAATGTACAGCCACAGGGAAACCAATTCCAAAAATAACATGGTTTAAAGGCAAGAGTGAACGGAGTATTGGAGAAACACTGAGGTTTAGAGTGGACAGGGCTGACTCTGGAGAATACTGGTGCGAGGCGGACAATGGTCTTGGATTCACTATTAGGGCTGGTGCTTATCTTAACGTCCAATGTAAGAAAACTGATCGTGTACCTTGATTATATTCATGACCGTGTTTTAACTATCATGAATATATCCTAGAGTATGCACAGCCCTGCCTCGTACCCAGACGTCTCTCTCTCGATGAAAATGTGCGCGCAAAGGAAGGCGGGAGCGTCTGTACCCTTCCCATGGTCCCTTGCGGTTCATCACTAGTCGTTCTCCTCTGCCTTGCGAAAAACGAAGCACCTGAGGAGGAGGCTGTGCACAGCCGTAATTTACTTAAGCAACGGTTACGGCAGCGAAAACATAACTTAAAAAGTTCACAAAAAGAAAAAAGAAAATCGTTGTCATGTGTTCCCGTCCTCCATAAAACGAGAAATTAGGCAGTTTCACGTCGTACTCGTGCAAAAAGCGTGATCGCGCGCAGAATTGTTGTTTTGCCAATCTAAACCTATTGCTTTTTTGCCGTTCTCGTTGCCGTCGCAGTCTTCGTTGCTTAAGCTCCCTATTGTTAGCAAGAGGGGTGTGGGGGCAGGGGGGGAGTGGTTTATCCAGACCAGACCCTTAGATAAAAGGGTGCCTGGCCTCAAAAATATTTTTTGGACCTACAAGCTTCGGTTTCACCTAAATTCAAGGTGGGGGCTCAGGTCTCCGGGGCGGCGAGCCACTCCCTTAAGGCCGCCATTTCAGGTCGTAAAGGTCTTGAACCAAGGAGCTGAGAAATGTAAAATTCACCATACCGCTTTCAGTTCAAAGTAAACGTAACAATCTTTGGTTCAGTCAGAATCAAATTCTAAGGAAAAGCTCAAGGTGAATGACCCAAAACTACAATTTGGCCTTCAAGTATACAGTAGTGAAAACTAGAATTGCTAGTTTGGGTGAGCAATAATGCGTTCTGAAGGAAAGATAAATGATCAGGCGAGAAGGAGACTTTAGGAGAGGAGGAAAGTAGAGAGACAAGTTTTCTTAGTTTCCCCTCTCTGTCTGTTTCGCCCAGTCTTGTTCGCTTAACAATGAAGAGCACCGGGGGAAGTACTCAACAAAAGGTTATGCAGGGGGGCTCCGTCCCGAGGTCCTACTCCTTACCTTTTTATAGATTCTTTTAGAAAGGAAAGGTGCCCCTTTGGTATACCTTTTATTGAAAAATGGTATCCCCTACACATATTAGTTTAGAACGCGGTATCTCTTTTAACTGTTGCACCGTCTTTTAAATATGAATAAACCACTAGAAACAGCCGTAAAACGCGCCAGTTAGTCCTTTTAGGTCCTTTCACAGACCGCAGTGTCAGATTTCCCAAACCTCTCAAATACTTCAAAGAGATAAATCCTTTCTTGTACCAGCCTCCCTGTATAGGACATTATAGGGGTATGCGTATCCCTCCCGCGCCCTCCTGGTAGAAGGGGCTTTTAATTTACTAGTCTGCGTAATTATTTTCTATAGCTTGCCCTTAAATTTACAAAAGAAATGACTACCAATTTCTTTGTGCGCAGATGAACCAAGTTTCACTGTAAAACCAAAGGACCAGATAGTAGAAGAGCAAGGGACTGTGTCGTTCAATTGCGATGCCATTGGAAACCCCACCCCTCAAATAACATGGATCAAAGATGGCGAAACGATCGGAAATACTAGTAACCTAACATTTACGGCCTTCAGGAATAATTCTGGAAAATACTGGTGTTTGGCGAAGAACGAGCTCGCTGCTCCTATTGAGGACAGTGCCTTTCTTGATGTGCACTGTAAGTCGTCGCCAATGAATGTTTTAGAATTCAATGTCTTGAATTACTACGACCGTCTTTTTTCAGTTCGTCCAAGGATGAACATGATCCCTCAAATTCCTCAAAGATAACTGCGGTATCGGAGCCCGAGAATTTGCGGGTGTTAAGTGGTAAAACAACTTTTGGTAAAAGTTATATGTAAGGTTCCCTTAATAGTGGGTCGGTTTTTTTGGGGGGGGAGGGGTCAGATGGGTAATTCGAGTTTTGACGTCAAAGGATGACGTTACTTTAGCGTACGTCAATTTGAGATCTACGGATTGAAAGTAAGGACATCCTTTCACTGATTATCGTAGGTCCTTCTAAAAACGGTAGAAGTGATATGTGATTACGACCAACTAATTTTCGTATAGAAATAGAAAGTATTATTAATACATACCCGACCAGACTACCTTGTTTTGGATCAGTTGGCAGAAACGGGGCAAAAACGTACATTCTTTCTTTAGGATCCTGAAGAAAAAAATACGAGTTAGAACACTGAGGTCTGAGTTTTTAAAACTGAAATGACTGGTTTTAAATTTCAGATAAGCCTGAGGACACACAGTTGTCGTTCAGCGGTCCAAACATCAGTGCCGTTCCGTTTGCTAGTGAGATAACCTTCAATTGTACCAGCCACGCTCGCCCTGATGTTCAAAAGTACTGGTTTTACAAAGAACAAGAAACACTTGGCTTTAGCGAAACTGGTGTTTTTCGTTTCGTCATCAAAGAGCCCGGTTCATACTCCTGTGTTCCAGATAACAGTGTAGGAAAGGGACAGAAAGCTGCAATTTCCATAGGGGTAGACGGTAGGTGCCGCGCGTGATTTGGTTTATTTTAAAGCAGGAGGTGTATTCGCCACGAATCTAGTGCCCGTTTCTCGAAAGACCCGAAAACGTTTCGGACCCGAAGTCAAATTTTAAAATCAAAACCTGTTGAATAGCTCACAAACCAGTCAATTTTGTTTTGTTACCTGATAGTTTTATTGTATCATTTTCAAAACTATTGAAACTTTGATCGTGAATGCAAACGCGGAAAACATAAAACAGCTTTCCGGGCCCGAATTCGTTACCGGGACTTTCGAGAAACAAGCCCTTGGGCCTAGATAAATCGCGCAAAGCCTTCTGGGATCGTAACTGCGGACGCGCCGGTCAACTATTGGCCAATTTTTTTCCCTCGTTCCCAGTAACAATCCCAAAAGTCTTTGCGAAACTTAACTTGGCCCATTTTCTTTCTTGTTTTTAAAGTGGCGAGTTGGCCGTTTTCAGGTGGCACGTGAGACTGGGTCAGCGGTTTTTCGAATTGCATTCTGGGATGTTTTGGGGGAAGCTATCGCTTCTTTTATTGGCTATTTCTAAGTTGCAGAGGAAACTGGATCGAAATTCATTCCCCAAACAGTCCCATAGTGCAATTCAACACGCCACCGACTCAGTCTTCCCAAGTAGAAGTGTTAAGGAGAGAACCCTGGGAACGAGTTTGACTCAAAATTTCACGACGACTAGATCACAACCTCCATAAAGTAATAAGAAATTCATTCGTTGTGTTTATTTATTTTTAGGATCTCCTTCCCCTCCAAGTAATCTCCAAATAAGTGATCTGGACTGCAACGAATTGACCCTGAAGCTCTCGTGGACTCCTGGAGCCTCGAACGGCGCCCCTATCGATTACTATTTGATTGAGATGGAGTCCTCTGGTATTCCTGTGGTCTTTCTCTTGATACATAACGTCACGGACCCTGAAGTCACAGAAATTATCTTGAATCTAACTAGGAGGTTTGTGCCTCGATTCCGAATGATAGCTTTCAACAAATTTGGCTCTAGTCGCCCAAGTACACCGACAACTGAGGGAATTTGTGGGACCAAGGCCGCTACGGCCCCAACAGGTATAATTACAATAAACTGCTGAAACGAGTTAGGCTCTATTCACAGAACAGATTTCTTCTTTTGTTAAACGTGTTGTAGATTCGGTTCTGGGTTCTAACGGCTTATAGATGTTCCAAGCAAGAATGCCGGAATAAATAAATAAATAACAAAACAAAACAAACAAAGAAAAATCGGAGAAGGTACCTGCTCGTGTCGTGCGCAAGGAAGGAAGGCATTCGTGCGACCTTATTGCACGTAAACCCGTACTTGGTGCAAGTTAACGCGCAAATGCGCGGGAAAGAAGATCTACTCATGTTATTGGGTGATTTCGCCGCGATATCTGTGACGGTGCGAGGCTGTGCTGGGCCGATCTCGAAAGTGGAGCGTCACATATCGGAAAGGTCCTGTGCTACACTTTGGTGTGAACACGTATTCGGACCGTAGCGGAAGTGAATAAGAAGGAAAGAGGACTGGAATTTACTGAGGCGGAAGTAAATATTTAGGAGTGAGGATTGGGATGTAGAGATCCAAACCCTCTCGGCCTACCGCTCTGACACGATTTTCGACGTGTGTAAACGCCTTGCTCTGAGTTTAGCCTGCGAGCAAGCTCTCCATTTGGGAGAGTCGCGAGAAGTCACGCGAAAGCAGCACGCAAAAGGATACGCGCTCGCTTTGCCTATAAACGGAGAGCTAGCAGGCTACTCTTAGTGCTGTGCGTTACGGTTTATTCTACTCCGGATAGACACGAAACGCTGTTCGTTATAGTGCGAACATTGCCTAAACTACGAGTAGTCCCTCATTTGTCCTCAGGGATAGTAGAGCGAGCGAAAAGCGAGCGCGCGTGAAAATCACCCCACGCGAGAAAGGCGAGACGCGGTGGGGTGATTTTCACGCGCGCTTGCGTTTCGCTCTCTCTACTATCCCTGAGGAAAAATGGGGGACTACTCGTAGTCTAACATAGCTTTACATGTTACTGTTTATTGATTAGATGTGGTTGGGCTGAAGCAAGAAGAAGAATCCCCAGTCTACTCCAAGACATGGTTTGTTATACTGCTTGCACTTGTTGGATATTTTGTCCTTTTCGTGGTTGTTCTTATTCTCATCAGAAAGTATCGTTTTGGAAGAGGACACAAATATAATGGTATGTACTATATGTAACGCAAGAAAAAAGGCCGTTGGTCACGCAGCATCTTGCCTCACCTCTCTATTACTATAAGGGCTTGATACAGTTTGAGTTTCAAACCACCTAGGTGACAGGATTTGGATAACGCGGTCAGAATGGACCAATCTGCTGGGCTTCTTCAAAACACTAGAAAAGACGTGGAGAGGACATTGGGGAGGAAAAC
>OZ038004.1:14794116-15071616 GCA_964035705.1 Porites rus | reverse complement strand
AAAGGAAAAATACTAAGGATATGGATTACAATAATTCGTCACGGTGGCTTAGGCCATGAGGTTCAAGAGTCATGGCCTTATCTAACAAATGCGACTGGTGAAGAAACGATTGTTTCTGTAACCTACGAATACGAAAGGCACGCTTAACCTCACCTAAGTTGCGTGTTTCTTCTTTCCTGTGTGATCCTCAAGCTGATTTATGGCCATTTTATGTATTTTATTGCAACCGGTTTGTTCTCCATTATAGAGAGAAGAAACCGTTTCCAATAAAACCTAAAATACTTATAGGATTCAGATGGGAAAGGAAGGAGAAAGTAAATAAGCCATCCCGGATCAGTCCAAATAAAGTTTTACAGTCATAATAATTATTGATTAATACAGTCAAAAGATTGATTAATAAAGTCTATCATTTGTTAGCAAAGAATAATAAGGGGGAGGGGAGGGGGCTTAAGGTGGCTCGATACAGTTTTTCAGGGTCAATACCTCCCAAGTTTGAGCGTAAACTACGTCGCCATAAACAAAGATTTGGAAAAATTAACACCACAGTTGTATTAGATAAAGATGAAAATTTGTTATGATCAGGGTTAGAATGACATCGGAGTTGTCATAGCAACGAAATGACGCCCTTACCTATTTTACTTCCAGCAGTATTTCTCGGCACTGGGAACTGTTCTTCCCAAATCGTTTACTGGAGCTTTTACCTACGATAGCTGCCTCGATGTTCGTGAAGTTTAAGCGAAATCTGTAAGAGCGTTATCGAGATATTTTGGGATGAAGTTTTCCTGGTTAGAAATATGGTAAAAAATTGACAATCTTGATGTTCGACTGTTATCTGTACTAAACGAAGCGATTTTGACATGCAATTTCCCCTCATAGTAGTTTCAATCTTTTTAAAAACGTGTGTGAAGGATCATGGAGATACCTCCAGCCGATTGCTAGAAAGGAGGATTTGATTAGTACGTATCGGGGCGCTCTTGTTAGCCGTAATGTAAACATTTCGGTCTACTTTAACAAATTAGCGAATAATTTTTAAACCGCTCGATAAATTTTCTAAAAAATTTAACAGTGTTGAGATAAACCGTCCTTTTATTTGACCTCTTAGTTTCAAGATCATTGATATATTGTACGATAGTAAAATAAGGGCTACAATTCGCTAATATTTTGTCAGAAATTTTGTCTTTACAAGTGAGAGCCTTTTATTATTCAGGGGTATTGTCTCAAGGTTTCATTTTCACGTGAACAGCAGTAACTAACAATGCATTTGACATATGCAAAACTGCTAGCTATTGTTATGCACGAAAATATGAAACTTGGAGACAATACCCCTGAATAATGAGAGGCTCTCACTTGTAAACACAAAATGTCTGACAAAATGTTAGCGAATTCAAGCCCTTATTTCACTGCCTTACAATATATCAATAATCTTGAAACTAAGAGGTCATATAAAAGGAGGGTTAATCTCAAGATTTTTAAATTTTCTAAAAAATTTATCGAGCGGTTTAAAAATTATTCGCTAATTTGTTAAAGTAGACCGAAATGTTTACATTTCCGCTAACAAGAGTGCCTTGATACATACGAATCAAATCCTCCTTTCTAGCAATCGGCTGGAGGTATCTCCATGATCCTTCACACACGTTTTTAAAAAGATTGAAACTACTATGAGGTGAAATTGCATGTCAAAAGCGCTTCGTTTAGTACAGATAACAGTCGAACATCAAGATTGTCAATTTTTTACCGTATTTCTAACCAGAAAAACTTCATCCCAAAATATCTCGATAACGCTCTTACAGATTTCGCTGAAACTTCACGAACATCGAGGCAGCTATCGTAGGTAAAAGCTCCAGTAAACGATTTTGGAAGAACAGTTCCCAGTGCCGAGAAATACTGCTGGAATTAAAATAGGTAATGGCGTCATTTCGTTGCTATGACAACTCCGATATCATTTTTACGCTGATCATAACAAATTTTCTTCTTTATCTAATACAACTGTGGTGTCAATTTTTCCAAATCCTTGTTTATGGCGACGCAGTTTACGCTCAAACTTGGGAGGTATTGACCTTGAAAAACTATATCGAGCCACCTTAAAAGAGAGGGGGAGCTTGTCGACTTTTTTTCCCCTGAAAAGGGGCTTTTTAGAGAGGGGGGCTTCTAAGAGGGTTAACGGTAACTTGAACTTCTCTGTGCTATACTGTTGTGAGTGTTGTTTTGACGGCGCTTAGAGCTTGTTTTGCTATCCGGTCCGGACCTTTGTTACAATAATTTTGTTAGGAGGACACAAATACGGGCCAACAGGAGCCCATTACCCATAACATTTTCTCCTTTTTCACCGCCCCAACTTTTCGTGCGTACCTTTTACTTTCGCTTCCTCCTAACTATCTGAGAGCCTGGAACAGGCTAGGGTCGACTGAGTTTTAAAATGACGTTGACATGCTGTGCCCGATTTCCTTTTCCCACTTCCTTTCAATTAAAATGTTGGTCTCAAAGTTGGACAACTCTATCGAACAAACTATTGCTTAACAAGATGGGAAGGGAGATGGCAGGTACCAGAGCAGAGTGACCCAAGCTGGATGTCCTTTCTTGATTGTCGCCTCGGGTCAGGTGACACCGGATTTGTTTGGCACAGTGATACCGGTAACATACACGGCATTCGCTTACGTGGATATAAAAATAAATTTGACACTTTCTGCTCTCAACAGTGTAAAAACAGACATCTAGAAAAATAAATGCGTCACTGGCTGAACCATATATGTTATTTGAGCTCTGTGAGCCCTTTCGAGGATATAAAATGACCGCTTTCTAATCAGTGCATTGCATATGTTTTCTTCTAGCATAGGGTCAGCACGGCGCTGTAATCGAAAATGGATGTCACGGAAAAACCACGCTCCTCTAAATCATCTCGCCTTCGCGATTTTCTTCCCTCGATCAGGCCTTCGTTTCTTTCATTGATCTTGTTTTGTGCCTGTGGCTATCTCTGGCTGAGAAATGAAACGTTGAATGATCGCATGATAGCGCTGGAAAATCGCTTGAACAAGTTCCTCAGAGAGGATCGCGTTGTGACTGATGTCTCGCCACAAGAGGTCGTAGGAAGTACACCGTCACAGCCAACTGCCACCAAACTGCCCGATTATAAAACAGGTAAGAATCGTCTTCACTGTTTTGTTGTGCTTATGTGGTGACTATAAGCGTTTTGTACATAGTTCAGCTTCATGCTGGCAAGAAACGGAGAGCGGCGCAATGGAAACTGTCAGTGTGGAATTTTGCTAAAAGCTGGAATCATTAAAACGGAGAAAGCGGAAATCTTTGCAATGGGCAATCTTAAAAGCGCAGAATCTTAAAAGAATCCGCACTGGACGCGATTCAAAATGAACAGAAATACACCAAAGCCCTCCTAAGCACGCTTTTGAGGGTGGGCGGGCCGGAGGGGACTATGGGGCGCGTTCATTCTCGTTGCATTCTCCTTTTGGCCCGCGCTGAAATTCAGACATGAACGTTGCTTATTATTTGCGCCGAATTGGTCGAAGTCATGACGTTTTTCTTCTTCTTGTGGTCAATGTATCCCCCGCGGTTTTTTAATTTTCTTACGTGCGCTCCCTGCATGCGCTCGACGTTCTCTAGAGAGAAAACAGAAGGTCTGTGAACAGGAAATTAGAAAAAGAAAGATACCTATTTTGAGTTGTTGAAAGTATTGCAAAACACAAGACAATATCTTACTAAATAACGCGGCAGCGGCGTCAAGTTCAACTGCTGTACAATTTTTTCGTTTCAGCTTTGTCTGCAGAATTTTTTTTTTCTGAAATCCTCCGCCCCTTATCCTTGACGTCAAAGGTTAACAATGGGTGACGAGAAGTTTCTCGCGTCTCCCCAGGAATCGAATGAGACGCCGATGACCGGAAACGGAAAATTAATATCGACTTCTTTAAAATAATTGAGAGAGAAATTAAAAATAGACTTACGTAGTTCGACATATAAAAAATAATTGAGAAGTCAGATGTGTACCTGTGTCAAACCAGCTACACACATCTACAAGGAAGTTTACCTTGCGGAGAATAAAGGACAATTTGCATTAGGGATTGCGATGATCGGGGGAAATCCGGGGGGGACGCATTCAAAGGAAGTACTGGCGGGTAGAGGTTTGCCGCCAAGTCCTTTCAAACCCTGACAAAAATTTTTCATTTCGCTACCGTGTTTAAGACAACTTTGTGAAGAAAACTATTTATGACTTTGATTCGTTTCGTTTTGCACACAGAATTGAAACTAAATATAAGCTTTAAGCTTTGCTGTCTAGGATAAGTGCACGCTTAAGGATAGAGGATGGCGCTAGGTGAATCCCCATATGTAAACGTTCTTCGTCTAACAAAATTATGTGAGCGCGCAAAACGTATCTGCGAATACTATACCCTCTCCAAAAAAGGAAAATATATCTCTACCTACGGACTGACATGCATTTTTCTTTTAGTCAGGAATGTTTCTACAGCGATGCCGGCAACTGACAGGAAAAGATATCGCAGGGATGTCCCGGACCCGGACGAAATTCCTGAAACACCCGACCTCTTCCCGGACATTCCAGATTTCAACTTTACCAATATGCAGAATGCAACTCCGCCTCTAGAAATCCCAAACCTAGATTTCAACTTTAGCATGGATAGCATATTGGGAGAAATGAACAAGTTCTTTGAAAAACTGCAGATCATGACTCTTCAGTACTGCAACTCAACTGCAACAAGCTGCCCTGCAGGTCCCCCTGGACCTCCCGGCCCTGTAGGCCCCCGTGATAAAAGGGGAGAAAAGGGACGGGCGGGTGATAGGGGACCTTGTGGATTTGATGGCTCTGATGGAGCACTAGGAATGACCGGACCGATGGGACCTCCAGGACTGGAAGGACTACCTGGCCTAGTGGGATCACCCGGTCCAATGGGACCTCTAGGACCAGAAGGGCCGATTGGTCCCGTGGGATCATCGGGACCGATGGGCCCTCCAGGACTAGCTGGATCGATTGGCCTTTTGGGACCACCCGGACCGATGGGCCCTTCAGGACACCCCGGGGGCACCCGGACGTCCCGGAAAAGCAACAAGTGATAAGCACGTGGTAGTTTCGCCTTCAAAACAGACAGCAAATATGGAAACAAGTGCGACATTTTACTGCACGATTGATGGAGAGCATACCTCTGGAATCCAATGGAAATTCAATGGCAAAAATCTTACCTCAGGAGAAAAGTATTCGATCAGTGACAATGGCATTCTGATCATAAAGCGGTTAAACTACAACGATGCTGGACAGTACACCTGTGTTGGCAAAGATGTTTTTGGAAGGCCTGAATCTAGTGGCATCCTTACTGTCCAAGGTATGAGTATTATGGTCGTAAATTCCCAAAAGGGAGCTCTGTCCCCGAGTTGTTTTTTTGTTGCCTAGACATGTTCTTTGACGAAGCTGTAAATTTGCCATTCCAGGCGCTCGTGATGATGGGCTCCTGGCCATTCACAAGATCATTTCTCTAGTTCCATAAAAAAGGACGCCAAAGTGACATTTTTAACAAAACGAACCAGTCAACCGTGATACAGCCCCTTCCAATTTTCATGTCGCAGAAAGAGTTGCGTATCACAGCTCTTTTTATATTTAATTCCAAGCTTATGACGTTGAAAAAGTGGAGGTTTTTGGTACAAGTACCAAGGACCAGCTTCTCCAAATTTTCACTAAATTTCGATCCCGAAAGCAAATTTTAACATCCATACCAGTTTAAAATGATCTACTTAAGAACAGTAGCCGAAGCCCGTCCAAGCTAACAAACCAGGGCATTTTTCACTTATAGTTTTAGTATATTACTCTCAAAACTATTAAAACTCCTTTTTTGAATGTTAACGTGCAAGAAAAAAAGACAGATGTCCGGACCGGGTGTTTCCGAGACCTCCGAGTGTCCGGTCCCTGGTTATGACAGGGATATTACTGAGTCATTCCAACAACTCAAAACCATAGGCTCGATTCTCGTCGCTCTCTCGGGTCTTATCTTAATCCTCCCTGAGAGGAGTCTTTTTTTTGGGGGGGGGGGGGAAGGGCACTGGTTTATGTCCTCAGCTGCGGCTGGTAATCGAGCCTATACTACAAAATCGGTGTACCTGAGCTCTTAAACTATAAAGAATGTGATGGCCATTGATACTAGATGGTAAGCTTCAAACATTTCTAAACAACTGAACTGAGACTTACTTCAAACCAACTTATGACATGTTCATATCTCCCCTATCTAGGGCGTCCGGTCTTCCTTAAAAAGCCTCCATCGGATGCCACAGCCCTGGAACGCGATACTCTCCGGATACCCTGTGAGGTTGAAGGTGTCCCACGTCCCGGGATAAGCTGGTCAAGAGTAGGAAAGACGTTACCAGTTGGAAAAACTAAAGTTAAAGAAGGTACACTTATCATTAGCGACTTGAATGTCACTACAGATGGTGGATTGTACGAATGTGTTGCAGCGAACTCATTCGGAGCAACGAAAGCCCGGATAAAAGTTGATGTGCAGCGACCTCAGCTTCCATCAGGTTTGTATATCGTATAGTTTGGAAGATTTTACTGCTCTCGTTCCCAGTCTCTCCTGAAGCTCTGTTTTGTTTTGTTTTGTTTTGTTTTTTTTGCTCTAGAAGTTTACCGGCTTAGCTTTCCCCTGAAGTAGTTTATAGGTACACCACCGAACTGATTGAAAACAAAGAATTCAAAATAATAAAACATAATAGGATTAGAAGTAAGTAACTGGAGGCTGCCTCAAGTAAAATGCTAGAGTAATTGGGCCTGATCCTGTGACCCCGGGGGAGCACACAAGGGAAGTTTGGGTAATGTTTATTTCGCTATTGTTTTTAAGTCAAGCGACCTTATTTTTCAACCCTGATTCGTTTCATTTTGCAGATCGAAAGAATGAAGTAATTTTTTTAACTAACATTATAGGGTTTAGCACTTTTGGGCATCACAAATGTAGACCGCTCATCCAAAAATAAACCGCCCTGTTCAAGACACTTTACGGTAAAATCGTTTACCCTCTGTATAAGAACCAAGACCCTGAAAAACCACATGCACCTAGTAGCTTGTTCAAGCGGTACATACTCGTATTGGCCAAATAAGGGAGTGCTCCCCTAGCCCTCGGGCCTGTGACCAAGCCAATTGCAAAGATACTGTGAATTAAACCCCATGATTAGCCTGCGTGGCGGGTGCAAAAAGGGGAGGGGGAGTGGGAAGGGAGAAAAGCGCGAAAGAGGGGAAAAGGGAAGGGAGCCTTACCCTTTCTCCCCCATCCCCCTTCTTTTTCCCTTCCTCCCTACTCCCTACTCCCTTTCGACGCCTGCTACGCAGGCTACCCCATAATGAGACTGTTTTCTGGTTCTTCTTTTTCTTGCAGAAAAGTGTAACTGCTGGCGTGGTTCAAAGGGAGGGTTCACGGCTTTTTCATGGGGGTATGACGGACCCAACGGGAGGGACACCGATGTTTTTGATTTCCAGTCTGATGGAGACTTTATACTTCATGGTTTCCGGATGAGGGGTGTATTTGTGAGATACAACCCTACTACAGATGTGAGCATTCGTCTACAGTACGCTAACAACGATTCCTTGATCGCAGAAAGAAATGGCACGTTTATTGGCCTAGACAATCGCCAGGACGTGACCTTTGAAGTTCTTTTCCCCAAAGGGGTGCATATTCGTTCTGGTGTTAAATACACCGCATCGTCTAAAATGGATGCTAAGCAAATAAACGCTTTCTTTTACGTAAACACTGATGGGAGAAAAATGGTCACGTGTTCTAAAGCAACGATTACCTTTACCCCTACTCCCCGTAGTAAAACATCTAGTCCATATCGTGGTTCAAACATCAGAGGGGGCCAGATAGCGGCTTTTATTATCGGTTCCTCTCAGTGTTAAGAGACCTTGTGCCTGACTCTTCCAATCCCAAGAGTTTTCCATGCATGAAAATTAATATTCTAAATTTCACTTCGTAAAACAAATATAGATCTTTTTTACATAACGTTACGGCGGGCATGCTGGTGTACCAGAATAATCCCATGGGGATTTTGTTCCAAGAAATTTGCATCATTAGTGGTCATGTGATTGAAACCGATCTATACCTTATTTGTCTGCCGGGGAGGTTTGGATCGTGAGATATTGGACTGAGGCAATCGGTTTAGTGATAAAACTCGAAATAAATTCCTAAGAAAAGTTTAAGAAAAGTTTTCGACTGGTATTTTTTAATTGTAAACAGAGTCGCGAGTGGCACGGAATCCGAGTCGAGATCGTAGGATTCCGGACTGGAAGCAAGTCAGTCATAGCAAATGATTTTATAGATTTCGTATTTCGTTTAAAATAAATAGATGTTTTTGAGAAATTAGTAGCAGCATTTGAAATTACTGTAGACTCAAGTGCAAGTAAAGTTTTTGGTTGAGTGAGCTCCTGATTATATTTCGTGCAGTCGCTATGAACTGAAAACAGAGGGTGATTTTAGAGAAAGGAAAGTGTTATAAATCATTAGGTTTCATTGTCTTGCGTTGATTTTATAGTCATGACAAATGACATGTAATCATCTCCGTCTATGTTACACTTGATGTGAACATCATTATTTGCAATAAAGATGATTCTAACGAATGTGTTAAGACGGCCTATTTCTATTTCGCAAACAGCGCTTTTTCTGTTAAGTTACAGAATAACAAACATTGATCGCAGGCTTTAGTGGAATCACTGCGTTATTTTTTACCCCTCTCCACTGAGAAACCACTTATAATTTTTAAATACGTCTTTCAGGAACCTCGTTCCAAGGGAAGTAGCAGAGAACCCTGGGAACGAGGTTGGTCAGTTACGCTGCACTGGGCGACAATAGGAATAGTCGTACAAGGGTCTCAGATAGTAGAGGATGTCGCAGAAACAACCTAAGAGAAATTGAGACGCGCAGTTTTTCGTATCCGTTTCCACGATCTCTGCTAGAGACCTGCGCCGTCAGTTTCTTAAAAGTCCGGGTAACTTTTTGGTCCCTAATTCAAACAGTCAAATCAAGAGAAGGTCACGCTGTCTTACGGTGTACGAGATTAGCGAAGTTCCTAGCCAACAAAAACAGCGTCACCTCGCCTCGATATGTCGTCACTTTTGCGAGAAACGGGTCCCTAGAACAGAGTACCATCGGATCTACTAAGTAGAGGAGACGGCATGGGGCAAGGCCGCGCATTCGTGTCGGTAAAAAAATTTTAATTGAAGTTTACCCTCGCCCTCGTGGCGGCAACGAGAGTCAGAACAAATTTTTTGGACTCGCAAGAAAATTTGTCCATTTAGCGAACATCTTTTAATATCTCAAATAATGATTTGTACTTCTTTATAAGAAGAGTTTTTTGAAAACCTAACATTTTCACGGTGCCCACAGCGGAGCACCGTGGGTAGAGAAAAATAGCCCACGTTCAGTAACTTAAAATTCTAACATGGCTAAAATTGCAAATTTTTCACGACTCCATTTTCTCGCAATTCCCACAAAAGACTTGAGCACAAAGAAACCAAACCCAGATATAAAAAAATGACCTGAAAGCCTCGGAGTCATGTTAGAATTTTAATATATCGAACGTCGGCTACTGGTTGCTACTGGTTATCTATGCATCCAAGAAATTTTGGTTCTGAGAAAAACGTCCGTACGCGTTCGTACTTACGTCCACCCCTTCTCATCAGTGTAAGCCGTGGTGAAGTGCCCACGCGTTTCGACAGTAAATCGCGTAACCACCCGCACTACAAATGAGACCAATCTCTTTGGAAGAATAACATGAAAATTTTATAGCGGCGGTGAGAAAATGAGAAATGCTAGTGGCCTGCAAGGTGAAAATGAGTGGTAGCGAACAAAAAAGTGCCAGGAACACCATCAACATTTTCCCCAAGTTTCACGTTGGAGTCGTGCAAAACAACGGCACAGAAATGTACAAATTAGTGTGCTGCACGTACAAAGTTGTTTTTTTTGCTAATTAGACCTACTGATACTTTTTTGGCTGTTTTATTTGCCGTTACCGCTTAGCAATACACGATTTTATATTTTGTTTGGGTAAACTATAGATGTTAACGAGAGCTTCGCATTTCGGCCCTGGCAGTGTGAACAGTACTAAGGAGCACGACAAATTGGTCCCTCCCGCAAACAATATTTAGTCCTTAGATGGCAGTCTAAATCAATCTGCCACTATCTATTGTGTGTTCAAAAACTGGTGTGACACCAAAACCAAGCAGAAAATAAAGAAATGAAGACTAAACTGTAGACCAAGTTTCATCTCAACCCAGTACTTCAGGGTTACCTCGGTGTATGAACTTTTTCTTTGTTTTGCAGCTTTTTCTTATAGGTTCTATTGTGTTGACTTCTTTGTTTTCTTTGCCGTTAAGGTGATGTTACACGAGACGATTCGTAACGACGATTTTTAGCGCAACACAGCTTTGCAACATTGTTGCAATTCTGATTCGAATGGTTTCAACGTTGTTCCAACATTGCAACGCTGTGTTGCGCTAAAAATCGTAGTTGGGTATCGTCCCGTGTAACATCACCTTTACGTCACCGGGTGAATTTAAATTAACAGGTTCTTACATCGAGGATGAGCCGTACTTCACCAGCGGCCCATACTCAGTATATGGGAGTTCGTTGAATTTGAATTTTATTAGAGAATGTATGAAAATAAACAAAATACGATCTAATTCACTAAGATGTTTTTAAAAACTTCGCAATAAGAATGACACAATTTGTGTTTGCGTTGCGTGTTTTTACTGTCTGCTCGCTCCTGGAGCCGTTTCACGAGTCGAGTTTAACGGCTTCCAAATGGCCCTAGAAGAGAACAGACAGTTATTCAAACACAACACAATTGAAGTTGAGTCATTTTTATTGCGAATTTTCTTTAAAAAATGTAATTTAGACCGTATTTTGTTTATTTTCATACATACTCTTATAAATTCAAATTCCAACGAACTCCCATATAGAGACGCATGGGCCGCTTGTGAGTCTTTCCAGATTCCTTTGGTCCGTTGCATGCATGTATATGTAACTATAATTATCCAGTTGCTTACAGATGCTCTAAAATCTGTGAGAATTGTACCTACTTACTTAAAAGACAATCTTCAAACATTGGCTATATAACAAGACAATTAATTATGAAAGTGGAAATTAAAAAACATGCTCACCTTTCTGAGCGAGACACCGGTAGTCTCAAAGTGTTTTGCAGTCGCCCGCCACCAAGTGAGGCGGTTGGGTGGTCGGGTTGCGGCACAAGACGACCCAACTAGGGATAAAGTCGGGACGGTTTGGCGTTAGCATGCGTAGCAAGCGTGTCCGCGTGAGTTCGAGCTTATTTGATTCTCAATAACAACAACGGCGACCTACGAAAACGTCACTTGAGAAAGTGAAGTGCCACTACTTCAGGCTCTATCGCTCTTATTCCAACTCGTTCAATTTGTCAAATGTCGGCAATTTTTGCTGAAGTTCACTCTAAAAGACTGTTTCGAAATTTAGGGAAAGAAAAAAAGTCGTATGTTGTGTTCACGCCCTCCACAAAACATGAAATTAGGCATTTTTGAAGAAATGTATATTTGCAAGAAAGCGTGAAGCACTTGCAAACTTGTTGTTTTGCAAATCCTAAACCTAGCCTGTTCCAGGCTATCAGGTAGCGGGGAAAAGGCACGCGATACTTATTTCGTGTTCGCGCTTTCTCAATTCAATGGACCCGACTATTTCGGAGCCTAGAAACAGGCTAATCTAAACCTATATTGTTCAGTTTTTGCCGTTCTCGTTGACGTCGTCGTCATATCGTCGTCGTCGTAGCTTATAAGCTTCCTTGTCTCTTGAGGTCCTTCGGCATGCATGCGATGTTGACATTTAAAACTAATATTTAACCAATAGAAAACGTTTTCCGTGTTCGCATAGCCTGATATAAACACGAGAGGGGTTGGGAGAATTCGAAAGAGTTATGCAAACCCGACACGAAGTCGAGGGTTTGCTTAACTGTCGAGAATTCTCCTAACGCCTCAAGTGTTTATATCAGGCTATGCAAACACAGGGAAAAAGTTTTCTATTGGTTTTATAATTAAATAACTTTCCCGAGAAAAAACGCAAAACTCTTTGTATGGCACTGATTAAAAGAGACAATCTTACCAGTCGAAAAAGTCTTGTCCACGAAGTCCTGCACGCGTAATCAGTTCTTGTTTTGCAAAAAGTTTCTTTCCAAAATAAGGATTTTTCTAGCTTAAAATTTCAGCTTAGGGGAAGAAAAATTAACACACCTTCTTTGTAACGATTTTCCAAGTTACATCCGACGAACGAATGGGTAAATAAAGTAAACTTGTGGAGTTTTGAACTCGAAAACTTTTTCAAATTCGCGCTTGCGTGATTAGCGCGCGAAAAGCAAAACATCTTGACGCCACAACCACGTTTACATACTCTCATGCAAACACTCCTCTCGGCCAATCAGAGCGCGCGTACAATCTTAGTTATTTTATAAATAGATGTAGGCAGGCCTAAAATCGAAGCTCTCGATAATATTTAGCGTTTGCTCAAACAAAGGCAACGACATAGGTCTAATTACCAAAAATCCAACTTTGCACAGCACACTATTTTTGTACATTTCTTTGCCGTTGTTTTCCACGACTACAACGTGAAACTTCCAGAAACTTAGGAAACTTATGCCAGTGGTGCGGACGGACATTGGGACGGTCACATGATTACCAAATTTTCGAGGATGGATAGACAGGCGCGTGGAGCTACGCTATAAAATTTATTTGAAATTTTGAAGATGACTTTTTTTTCGCTATTTTATTTTTAGCTGTTAGTGTGTGAGAAATTTATTACAATTTTTATTGCGATACTATTACATTTCTGTGAGATATTATTATAATTTTAGTTTTATTTAAATATTCATTATTTATATTTATACTGACTGTATGAGTTGATTTGTTATTACCTAGAGAGCTCATTCTCTCTTCTTTCGAACAAGAGAGAATGAGCTAAGAGAGAATGATCTAAGAGAGCGAATCCCCCATACATGACCCTCTTCCCATGAAAATTATTTTTAATCTATTCTTGGTTCTTTGTCATACTGCGTGGTTATTTTAGGGACGCCACCTTATTGGTCGGTTAGAGTGGCGACATGAAATTTTAAACTTGGGGGGTAATTCATTTCATTGCCGATCACGCACAGCAAGCGATATAACGTGCAAAATTGGTATTACTTTCGTCAACGAGTCAAAAGATTTTTACGTGAAAGAATCTGGCCAAAGTAGCTGCCGAAGAATATAACGGTCCTGGTTTGTCGGAGTTCGCCGGAGAATGCGGTTCCCGGGGACTCGACGAAAATTGCTTATTAAGGGCTTCGCTACATGAGTATATAAACAACCAACAACTGTCTCTTCCCGCGACAGCCACGCACACCCGTGAGCTGTGATACCATCGTTTGGATCCAACCGTGGACACGTGACGAGAAAATAGGTTTAAAGTGGGTTCAAACATGAATGTTTGGCCGCCAAACATTTAAATTTTGAGAGGGCGCTAAACAAATGTGGAAACGCCACTTACTATAATGAATTGGCCGAAACCGGAAACCGCGCATTAAAAGTCTCTAGCATCCTGGCATCCAGGTTAGCGACTGTTTCACAGCTTGGAGCATCTGACCAGATCTGTGTTCGCACAGCGAAATATTTATCGCAAGTATTAGACATTGAAAAGCAGTGCAGTTTGAAATGCAGTTTGAAACTTTCAAGAATAATTCTTAAAAGGAAATGTACCGTTTATGAACGAAAAATATTCCTAGAAAAAGTGAAAAAATTTCTTGCACATTTGCATAAACAATTGAAGCCAGCCACTTATTAAAGGTTTCGTGTTTCCCGCGTGATAAACTTTGCCTTTGGCTTTCACGGTGTGTCAGAATTCAGTATTCGTTACTTAAAATGAGGCTACCAGCCGTTAGAAAATCTCAATCTTTAATCTCAAAGTGAAATTTTGACTCCAATACAGCAATCCCTTTGTAAATGAAATTTATTCCTAAATTATGAGCGGAACGCGCTGGTAAAAAAACATGTCAACAACAGGAACCGATTAGTATCGGCTCCTGATGCTAATTACTATAATGGCTGTAAAACTTCAAATATTTGGCGGCAAAACATGTCACGCTCACGTGAAAGTAGACCACTCGGGTCACGGAAACAACAGACAAAAATAACCTTCGCAGCAAGGGCGCAAACTTTAAATAGATTTTAAAAAAAATATCATAGGGCACAGAGATTCGCTCTCTTAGCTCATTTTCCCTTCTTTCGAACCCAGGCCTAATAGCTGTGCGTTTGGTGCAGCAGCGCAGTTATAACCGGCGGTCAGTCAGCCGAAACGGATGCTCGCATTTTAAAAACAAAATTTAGTTTGACGAGAGAAAACAAGATTGACTAGTGTAGATGTTCTTTCTTCGTCGGTCAACTTCAAATGCTTGACACGATTCATGCAGAGAGATCGAGAGAGTCTCCTTTTCTTCTCAATTAAGAAGAAGAAAATGGAGGCTCCGCTCTCAGGGTGCCAAAACCGTAAATAGAGCCAAGAAAATATAAGAACTATCAGGGGGATGGAACGCAACTAAATATACACCTACAAGGGAAAGGGAGAGAGTGTTAATAGATCTCAGTGTTTTTCATAATATTTATCTTGCGCAACACAAATGGTAGTTGCGTGGGTTTTTTGCTAAAAATGTTTATTCGCTCATAAAGCCGAATACTGAGCTCAGTAGCATTTAATATGTCTGGGTGCATTGGTTAGACCCGGGTGTTAGACGGCTCCCTGTCTTTTAAGTAACGCGTGGGAACAACTGATATGAAATTAATGCACGAGTCATAATAAGGGTTGTTTTCTATCTATTTGAAGTTTTAAGTTATAACTAATTAATAAACAAAGACATCATCTGCCTTGGACTTGGTTCATTAACAGTGTAATTATTTAGGAAAACAGGAAGAACTAATAAAGGATGAAGTTACCATGCGGTTAAATAATTAGTTCACAAAATATAGATGCTGTGGGAAAATACTAATGTTAGTAATTTGTAAAGCTCAGACTTACGAGTAGTTACAGGGCTGTGAAATGGCAGTCAGTGGACAAATTTAATATACCCTGACTACTAGCCAAGGTTTCTTTCCCGTATGGTTTTTAGCATTTGCGAAAGTTTTTCAGTTTTTGCCCCCCTCTAATAGGCACGAAAATTAAAACCGTTGTTGCTTTCACTGATTATATCTTTTTACAGCCATCTGACTTCAAGTTGGTTGTTAAGAACGCATATATTGAAACGCTCGCCTGAGAAAAGATGATTGCTCAAGCTTGTAAACTTCGCAGCTTGTATTCTCTCATTAGTTATTAAAATTTTATGCCAAATGAATGCAAATAAATTGCTGAACGTCAAGCTTGCAATAGCCTTCGTAGCAAGCGTTTCTTTGCTAGTTCGTCGAGAAAGTTGGAACGAGAGCAAAAAAGAGGAATGACGGGGAAGGAGGCGGGGAGAAAAGGAAACGCCTGCCCGCAAACCCCTCTACCGTTGGCAAATGATTTGTCCAATTCGCCCCGCCGGCTATGAGATTAGCAGAGCGGCTGCTCTCCAGGCCATGGCGAAAAGTTCTCTACAATACATGCCGCTAAATTTCCAATAAACCAAAAAAATCTTTTCATTTCAAAAAGTTGAGAAATCGCCAGATTTGACAGATCTGATAAACCTTCGCACAAACACGATACAAATAAATATCAGTCCAAAGCATTTTTAATCTGCGACAACAGATCAGATCAGACCAGATCTGCGACTAGGCGGTTCCAGGCTCCGAGATAGTCGGGTCCGCTGAATTGAGAAAGCGCAGCAACTTTTTGCGTACCTTTTTCTTTCGCGTCTTCCCCACTATCTGAGAGCCTGGAACAGGCTAATCTGCAACGCACGTACATACCTGGTAAGATTGATGTGTTGATTGCTATTTAATCAACACTACCCGCACCGCGCCAATCAGAAGCTGCGTTCGTGGGCGAACGCAGTTTTTCAAAATCGTGGGGTTTGCAGGCAAGCGTTTTCTTCTTTCCCCTCCTTCTCCCCCGTCATTCCTCTTTTTTGCTCCCATCCCAACTTTCTCGACGAACTCGCGCGGAAACGCTTGCGACGCAGGCTAAGCTTGCAATGAACAGGCAACATGTGAAGTCATTAAAACGTCGAGTCGAGTTAGTTTGACCTGAGCCTGGCCGATAGATCTAGGTTAGCTTTCTGAACTCCCCAGCACCGTCTGGCTCGACGAAGAATACTAAGAATTACCGCGTATCCAGCCTTACGTTATTAGTGATAAACACCGGCCCCCCGGAGGTGTGCGAATCATATAACTTTCCACCCAAATAAATTAAACGGTGAATAAATAAAGCCCACACTTGCCTCTCATTGCACCGCAGATAAATATGGCACAGACAAACTTTACTGACGATGAAAACCAGAAAACATTTAGAGAACTGAGCTGCTCGGCGGAATTTATCAGAAGTGTAGATGGCGTGCTCGTTTTCATTTCAGCTTTAAATATTTTTCTTTCCATTACTGCCTTTTTGGGGAACACTCTGATCCTAGTTGCCCTATACAAGGAAACTTCACTTCATCCGCCGTCCAAACTGTTGTATCGTAACCTAGCGATAACTGATCTTTGTGTTGGTATTATTGTGGAGCCTTTGGCTTATTGGACTTCTGCTGTCAATAAAAGATGGAGTATTTGCTATTACACAAGTTTGGCCGTAGGTTTCTTGGCTTCTACTTTGTGTTCAGTGTCTTTATTAACATCGACTACAATAAGCGTGGACAGACTTCTCGCCTTGTTGTTGGGGCTCAGATACAGACAAGTTGTAACTTTGAGAAGAACATGTATAATCGCTTTTGGTTTCTGGTTTCTCTCCATCGTTGGTTCATCTACTTTATTTTGGAATTTTCATATACATTATCGGTGGCAATACATAGTTACAGCTCTGTGTCTAGTCACCACAATCTCCGCTTACACAAAAATTTCCTGCACTCTGCGTCATAATCAAATAAATGTTCAGAACCATGTTGCTCAAGTACAACCGACCCAAGCAATTCCATTGAACATAGCTCGATACAAAAGGCAGTGTACAGTGCACTGTGGGTGCAGTTAACATCGGTTGTTTGTTATTTGCCGCTTAACATCGTGGATGCTTTGACACCTCATAGAGGGATGTCTTTATCCCTTTACCTTGCATGGCGTTTTACGGTTACTCTAGTGTTCTTAAACTCGTCATTAAACCCGTTGTTATACTGTTGGAAGATCAGAGAAGTGAGGCAAGCTGTTAAAGAAACATTAAGGCAAATATTCTTTTGTTCGTGTTAGTGTAGTATGCTTTTCCGCGCTGTATACTGTTCATACGAAAATTGTCGTTGAACTAACTACAGACTGTAACTACATTTAATACTGTTGTGAAGTATTTTGAAAGCTATTTTCAAAGTTTCGTTTGGTTCGAGTTAAGTCTTGATTTTGTCCACATAGGAGTTTTTCTGTTTTAAACTTTTGCTTTTTACTTGTGCTTGAATTTTTGCTTACCTGGCGGATACATAATGCCATTTTAGGAATATTCTTTGCTTTTTTTCTTGCCATTATCAGCTGTTAGTCGGTTCTTAGGTGGTCGTGTTTCTGATGTTAGTGCTGACCTTGCTTTGAAGTCCCGTTAAAGTTCGTGTTTCGTCTGGGCTACCAAAAGCATTGTTAATTGTGATAAAGAGGCGGTTGAAAAAGGCTACGAACAGTCGATATTTCGCTTTCTATACGAGTTGTTTAGGGAAAGGGACTAGGAAAGAAAATTAAAAATACGACTGAATAACACGAATCTATGTGTCTTGAATTTTAATTTGCTTGCCAGGGCTTTAAACCATGTATTAATACATAAAATAGCAGACAGGTGTTTATGTGTTAATAAAAAAAGGCATGGGCTATAATCAAAATTAGTTGAGAAAAATATTGTTGCCATAAAGTGAGAATCCTTATGATATACCTAGGTACTATGATAGTTTTGGGGTACGCTCGATCGAAATTAGTGTCCTAATGGCTTTGTCATTTCACTTATCAAACAGACGCACAGAGAATTTTAAAAAGGTAAACAGTTTGACATGTTTGGACTGCTATTTAGCCTCGTTGCCTTTCTACAAGAAAATTAATTATCATTCGATGCAAGTTTTTCTTCCTTTTCATTGGCGGAGAGTCCACCACGTGACCTGAGGGATCTTAAGCAACGACAACAGTTAAAAAGTGTATTCGCGCTGCTTCAAACTTTATCGCGCTTATTCCATCTCGATCAGTTCGTCTTGTTGTTATTAAACCGATTTCTTTTTTTTTTTTGGTCGCAACGAGGATTTACAAATATTGTACTTAGAAAAAGTTAATATTAACGAGCATTGAACGTCTCAACCCCCTATGAGTTTCTGGTATCACTGTTTATAATCTACAGTTCAAAAGGCCACTCTCCCAGAGGTTTGGGGGAAAGGCAACATGAGTAATTTACTTTCACGGAAAAAAGTGATATCTTGAAATGACTTTCTTTCCATTACTCCATTTCTGGGGAGCACTCTAATCCTAGTTGAGCTGTACAAGGAAACGTCACTTCATCCACCTTCCAAACTCCTGTATGGTAACCTAGCAATAACTGATCTCTGTGTTGGAATTATTGTAGAGCCTTTGACTGTGACTTAATTCAACATCTGTTCTGAACGAAAGAAAAAATATTTGTTATTTTGCATATTGCATATTCTCTCGACCTTATACGGTAAAATGACATATTAGTGGAATAATGATTAACAATTATTCCTCGAGCCCGAATGGGTTCTAAGTCAATAGCCCATGAGGTCGAAGGCCGAATAGGCTATTGACTCAGAGTCCATAAGGGCGAGAGGAATAATTGTTTTAGTAAAATCCAACTAGTTGGTCAAAAATATTGAGACAAAACAACTTTAGCTGACAAAACGCGATTCAGCCGCTATTGTTTTGGTTTTCAAAGCCGGCGCTTTTTGCTATTAGTGGGCTATAACATATAGCCTAGTAGTAGCTCAACTAATCAGAACGCAGCATTGATAATAGACCACTAGTTGGTATTCTTCACCTTGGACAGCAGCTTTCTCAGGTTATACTTTGTGTTCAATGTCTTTAAAAACATCGACTGCAATAAGCTAGCTTGGACAGACTTCTCAAACGTTGCTGGGGCTCACATACAGACAAGTTGTAACTTTGAGAAGAACATGTATAACTGCAATCGGTTTTTGGATTTTGTCCATCCTCGCCTCGTCAACTTCATTTTGGAATTCTCTTATAACTTCATGGTATCAATACATAGATAAAGCTATGTGTTTAGTCACCACAATCTTCGCTTACACAAAAGATTTCTTTTCTCTGCGTTATAACCAAATTCATGTTCAGAACCTTGTTGCTCCAGCACAACCGAGCCAACCAATTCCACTGAACACAGCCCGATACAGAAAGGCAGTGTGGTGCAATGTGGGTGCAGGGAACATTGGTTGTTTGTTATCTGCCGTATGGTATAGTAGTAACTTTGCAACCTCAGAAAGGGATGTCTTTATCCGTTTACCGTGCTTCGCAATTTACGGCTACTTTAGTGTATTTGAACCAAGAGAGGATAAAGGGGACGGAGAAGGCATCCCCCATACACCCCCTATTCCATAGGTAATTTGTCTCGAGTTATTATTAGAATCAGGCAAGAGACTATAAAAGGGGACAGAGAGGGCATCCCCCATACACACCCTAATCCATAGGTAATTCGTCTCGAGTTATTTTTAACACAACAAATCTCTAGGGGGATTAGACAACAGCCAATCACATAGCGCGAATGTTTTGCGCGTGGATGACCCACCCTCAGAGCCACGCGCCCTTCACGAATTGACGCAGAACACAATGGCGAAAGACGCGGAGAGCGATATTGCTATTCGTCTTGTCGACGAAAACGACTACAGAGAAATTTCTGCTAAAGCTGTGTCAGCGAACGGAAATTAAAAAAGAATCGCCCTTCCTCTCTTGTATAGAGCTAACAGTACAACATGGAAATCTTTAACACACTAAATATTCTCTCAGGATCATTTATAATTTACAGTTTGAAGAGGGTAATTTCTGGTTTGATATTTATTCTTTTATTTGTCTTTTATTATTCAACAAAAATAACACTTGGCGTCCTACTTGCTTTATTGTACAAACGGCCGGTTTCAATGGACCGGCGAAATTTCTCATTTTATTAAAGCACTGAGGTTACGACAACTTCGAGTTAAACCGATTTCATGGGTTGTCAAAGAGTCCAGCAATTCCCTTTTCCCAGGTGAGCGCCGACTCATTTCGCTTCAATATTCAGGAATGCTCTTGATCTCTTTACGCTTTCATTGCCTTTCGCCTGACACTGTTTTGCACGGCGTTTCGTCATGCGAAACCTCCACGAAACATCAACGCAGCGCGCGAGGTAACTTTATCCTGATTCAAGAGACTATAAAGGGGACAGAGAGGGCATCCCCCATATACACCCTATTCCATAGGTAATTCGTCTCGAGTTATTTTTAGAATCGGGATAAAGTTACCTCGCGCGAGGCGTGGATGTTTCGTGGAGGTTTCACATGACCAAACGCCGTGCAAAACATGTCGGGCGAGAGGCAATGAAAGCGTAAAAAGATCGAGAGCATTCCTGAATATTGAAGCATAATAAGTCGGTTCTCACCTGGGAAAAAGGAATCGCTGGACTCTTTGACAACCCGTGAAATCAGTTTAACTCGAAGTTGACGTAACCTCAGTAATAAAATGAAAAATTTCGCCGGTCTATTGAAACCGGTCGTTTGTACAATTTAGGGAGTTTAAGATCCAACGACGCGGACGACAACTAGAGCATCAAAAAAACAATAGGTTTAATTAGCAAAACAACAACTTCGCGCGTGCAACACACTTTTTTGTTCATTTCTTTCCCGTTTTTGCACGACTACGACGTGAAAATGCCTAATTTCGCGTTTTATGGAGGACGTAAATTAGCAACGACGAAATTTTATTTCTCTTTCTGAGCTTGAATATGGTTCCTTGAAATTCAGCTTTAGGAGGGTTCGCCTACAATTAACAAAGTAAGTGGGTAGGAATAATCGCTATAAAGATTGAAAAAAATAAACATCAAACCAGAAATTGCTCTCTTCAAACTGTAAATTATAAATGATCCTGAGAAAATATTCAGTGTGTTAAGGATTTCCCTGCTCTACTGTTAGCTCTATACAAGAGAGGAAGGGCGATTCTTTTTTAATTTCGGTTTCGCTGACACAGCTTTCGCAGAAATCTCGCTGTAGTCGTTTTCGTCGACAAAAGGAATAGCAAAATCTCTCTCCGCGTCTTCCCCCATTTTGTTCTGCATCATTACGTGAAGGATGCGTGGCTCTCAGCGTGGGTCATCCACGCGGAACACATTCGCGCTATGTGATTGGCTGTTGTCT
This sequence comes from Porites rus, assembly GCA_964035705.1. NCBI lineage: Eukaryota > Metazoa > Cnidaria > Anthozoa > Scleractinia > Poritidae > Porites > Porites rus. The sequence continues at coordinate 15,050,148 of OZ038004.1, read as the reverse complement.
AATCCCCCTGGAGATCTGTGGTGTTAAAAATAACTCGAGACGAATTACCTATGGAATAGGGTGTATATGGGGGATGCCCTCTCTGTCCCCTTTTATAGTCTCTTGCCTGATTCTAATAATAACTCGAGACAAATTACCTATGGAATAGGGTGTGTATGGGGGATGCCTTCTCTGTCCCCTTTATCCTCTCTGGGTTTGAACTCATCATTAAACCCGCTGCTGCACTGTTGGAAGATCAGAGAAGTGAGGCAAGCTGTTAAGGAACATTAAGGCAACTTTTCTGGCGATCTAGTTTTTTTAGTACGCTTTTCAGCGGTAAAATCCTTCTTAAAATAACCTAAGAACTTGAAACTAACTTCATTTAATACTCGTCAAGGGCCCAGTCCCCACTCTCCAGAACTGCTGATGCCGCTGCGGACCTTGGTCTTGTTATCAGTGCACCCAAAACAGAGCCTGGCAATGGCTATGCCAGATTCGGTTTTGAGCGCCTGTAACGTATGCCCCGTGACTCATTCCTTTAACATTATGTTTAGCAATTCCGAGCGACGTTACCAAAATTCAAATTTCAATGTAAAAAACCGACGTATCTGCGTCATCATAACGCCATTATCGAGACCAAGTAACAAATTTTGCGTTTTTACAGCTCTTTAAAACGCAATTGTCCCCATGCCCCTACAAATCTTCTGAACGTCTTCGGTGATGTTCGGACAACTTCGGATATGTCCTGGTTTTATTCCGAAGGGCTAGCTCTCCAGGGCTGAAAATTTCAGTTGTCACTCAAACAAAGTAGGAAGGAGATGAAAATTGTTCTGGTATGTGGGTCGGGTAACAAATCTGGGGATTTGTTACCTTAATGCCGGCCGAGCTTTAATTGCAAGTCAGTCAGTCGCATGAAACACCTACAGGGATGAATGGCAAAGCCGTTGATTATTAAGTTCGAGGAAATATAAGAACTATCAGGGGTCTACAACGTAACTAAGTACTGTACGCATCTACAGGGGAGAGGGAGAGGAAGCTAATGGATCTCAGTTCCGTGCTACAAAAATGATACTTAGTTCCGTGGGTTTTTCTAGAAATGTTACTTATTCGCTTAAAATCAAGAAACCGACAATTGATCTCAGGGGTTAACATGTCTGGAAGGACATGTGAGATCAACTGATTCAAGATCAATAAACGTGTCATCATCCATCCTAATTAAGGTTGTGTTCTGTCTATTTTAAACTTTAAGTTATAACCAAACCGTAAGACATCACCTGCTTTGCTTTTGGCTAACAGTGCAATAATTCAAGAAAACAGGAAGAACTAAGAATTAAGTCAGCATGCGCTTTGATAATTAGCTTACACAATATAGATATGGGGAAAAACTGGTAATATTAATATGGAAAGCACGTACTTGCGAGAATAACTTGCAAGCCTGAATGCAGTGCAGTGAAATGGCAGTCAGTGGACAAAGTTTTATATACCCTACTACTAGCCAAGATTTCTTTCAATTTTCAAATTACTACAATGTAAGTTGTCACCCCAGGAGAGGCAACATGAAAAGTCATTATTAAAAATCGTCCGTCCAGTTCGTTCCACCAGAGCATGGGACAGGCTACACCATGTCCATTATAGTTCGAAATTCTCTTGAACAATTAACAACAAAACTCGCCTGGGAAATTTGTGGCGAGGGCTAGTGTATAGGCATTGAATACACATTAACCGTATTAAATTTGTATTTTGCCCGAAACAAGGTGTAAAGAGAAACTCAAGCACGTACTAGAAGGCGTCCGTTTTAGTTTTACCCGTTTACCCGCATGAAAACAAATTGACCCACACGACCACATAATATTTTGCAAAAAAAGTGCTAATACCATCGTACTATGTGAATATACCCGAAAAACGGACCTTAATTATGATAGGGGTACATATAACGTAAACGGCCAGGCACTAAAGTGAAGCCGGATCTTGGTGTAGATCCCGGGGTGTAGATCAGGATCAGTAATGTAGAATAAAACCTTACAGCAAATGCAAGTTGACAGCTGAAAGATAGGGTAATTTAATAGCTCGATATTTTAATTAGACAATTCAACTAGGCTTCGTCTGGGGTTACGAAAAGCATCAGTAGTAAATTGTGAAATCTGACAAATAGGTTTAAAAAAGCTTCGAACAGTAGATATTTCGCCTTCTATATGTGTTTTTCGGAGGAAAGGAAAGAAAATTAAAAATACGAATAACAAGAATCTACGTGTTGTGAATTTTTATTTGCTGAGCTATAAATATGAATTAACATAAAGAGCAGTAAGGTGTTAAACTGAAAAAGACCTGAGCTATAATCAAAATTAGTCGAGAAAAATATTGTTGCCATAGTAAATATCTTTATTATATACCTAAGTACTATTGTTAGTTTTGGGGTACATTCAATCGAAATGACTGTCCTTGGTAATGGCCTCGTCTTTTTCGTCTTCGCCTATCTCAACAGTCGCAACAGAGCCGAAACTTAGAAACTAAACAGATTGACATCTTTGGACTGTTGTTACTGAAGACTTCCTTTCTACGAGGGAATTACTATTACTAATATTTTACTGCTGGTCTCTATGCGTACGCCAGTCAAATCTGGCCACGCACGATTTGTAATATAACTCGATATAATTAATTTGTTAATGAAGCACATGTATTACGCTCTTCTAGCTAGGAAAATGGTGATAGCTTAAGCTTATAAGCAGCTTGTGTTACTGGAATTTTTGCCACATCTTTCCAATTTTAATGGAGAATTGATGTCAAGGTTGAAATTTAACGAAAACATATTTAGATATAAAAAGCCACCATTTAAATTCTTCCTCGAGGTTTAACCTGGCTCATCATGGTTCGACTAGTGTTAGTTTAAAAAACGACCATTTTTCAAAATCCTTTATCGCCGTCAGGGGTCTGGCCCCACTAAAAATACGCACTGTTCCCATATACTGACTCCAGCTTTTACGAACAAAACAGAATTTGTTTTTTTTTCTCTTTTTGTAGAACAAGATGATAAAAGTTAAATAGACACAGGAAGGATTAACAATGGTAAACATCGCATATCCAGCCCACTTAGGCCAACAGTTGATTTAAGAGATACAGAATATCGTTTCAGTTCCACCCAAAATAAAAAAGCGACATATATAACAAAGACTCACTAGCACCTCAATTCATCGCAGACAAAGATGGCACTGACAAATTGTACTGAAGATGAAAACCGCCTTGAACCTTTCAGAAAACTGTTCTGCTCGGCCGAATTTATCAGAGATGCCCGGGCAGAGATGTAGATGGCGAGTTTATTTTTCTTTCAACTTTAAGTATTTTTCTGTCCATTACTGCATTTCTGGGGAACACTCTGATCCTCGTTGCTTTACACAAGGAAACGTCACCTCATCCACCTTCCAAACTCCTGTATCGTAACCTACCAATAACTGATCTCTGTGTTGTTATGATTGTGGATCATTTGGCTGTGACTTATTTGATCTCTGTTGTAAAGGAAAGATGGGATATTTGCTATCACGCAAATTGGGCGGCAAGTTTCTCAAGTTATACTTTGTGTGCAGTGTCTTTACTAACATTGACTGCAATAAGCGTTGACAGACTTCACGCCCTGTTGCTGGGGCTCAGATACAGACAAGTTGTAACTTTGAGAGGAACATACATAACTGTAATAGTTGCTTGGTTTTTTTCTGCTGTCGGTGCATCTGCTTGGTTTGGGAATCCCCTAATAAATTCGGTGTCTCGATACATAGTTGGAGCTCTGTGTCTAGTCACCACAATCGTTGCTTACACAAAAATTTTGTTCTCTCTGCGTCATAATCAGATTCATAACCATGTTGCTCAAGGACAACCGAGCCAAACAATTCCACTGAACATAGATCGTTACCGAAAGGCAGTGTACGCAGCACTGTGGGTGCAATGAACATTGGTTATTTGTTATCTTCCGTATGTTATAGCGGTAGTTTTGACGCCTCCAAGAGGGATGCATTTATCGATCTACCTTGCTCGGAGTTTTACGCTTACCATCATTCACTTGAACTCGTCATTAAACCCATTGCTGTACTGTTGGAAGATCAGAGAAGTAAGACAAGCTGTAAAAGAAACATTAAGGCATTTCTTCCGTTGATCGACTGTAGTCGTCTTCGATCTGCGCTTTCCAGTATTCATGCTATATCGAAACCGTTCTTCCAAGGAGAAATCTTCGTTGAACTTGAATGATTTTTAACTGTAATTTTTATTTTAGTATGGCAAGCTTTGGGGCCAACCATTCGCAGTAGGATATTCACTTAACAGGTGATGACAAAGTTGTTAAGGAACCGTCGAGTATATTTTCCGCCTTCTTCTCCACTCCAATCCTGGATCAGTCTGCCCTGATGCTTAAAGGGACTGTGACACGCTTTTGCGCATGTGCGGCGTCTTGATTTCTGGCGGTCTGGCGAACTTTTTCAAGATTGGCTTTTGATGAAGAAATCTTCTTCCATCGGCCCTGAGAAGCCCGAGAAAGCTATTATATCAGCGTTCGAGAGTTATTTGGTCCATTTTGGAAGTTTTAAACGTATATTTTGTATGTTTGTGCAAGCATTGTCCAGAAAATTCGAAGTCACTAAGGAGAAGTGCACGAAGCCATACTCTTTGTTGTCAGTGTTCCTACAAGCGGATCAAATGTGGCGTTTAATGTGGTCATTTGGGTTTCATTTGTGTCTATTAAGTTCTCCAGTCAACGATCTACCATTTCCGGATAGTTTTTAAACGTTAATTATGTAAAGAAAGTTGAAAGGGGTTTCCTTGATATAGACGTTGACTATCAATGGGACGCAGCGGCGAGTGAAGCTGATCTGCGACATGACCGTCCGATTGTCTCACGGCAACAATTTACTCTCTCGAGTGCCTGGAATCAGAAGGAGAAAACCCAGTAATCTTTTGTTGTACAGGAACCCATGTGTGGTTTGAAAAAAGAATCCATCGAACATGAAACGTTTTAACAGGCATTCGATTTATGACTCCGATCCGTTGTTGTATACCAGAAATTACTGACAACAAACCGCGCGATCTTTCACTTAAAATGTTCCTTGTATCTTTGCTGCATGAGCGTAAATGTTTAAGAATTGATCTTTTCAAAATAAATTATTACCTGAATGTTCCGTTAATTCATGATCTGGTTTCTTTATGTGTTGAACTCGATAACGTTTGTTTTGCGAACACCCAACGGAACGACTCGGAAGGAATTTGTTTAGTTGCTTATAAGCAATTGAAATTTATGCCATACTGATGGGCTCCTGTTTATAAATTATGCTTAATTTTCCGTTGTTCTTTTAGAATAATCTTTATCCTTATACGTTATGTGGCTACAATTGCAACGGAAGCGTTTTATGATGAAGCGCAATTAAAAATTGCTTTCAAATACTGCTACGATTTTCTGCTGGTATCCATCGACTGAGCTACAGCCGGTTCCCATCGCGTTAGCCGACCGCATGGCTTATTTTATTATAGTGCGCATTTAGCAGGCATTTTAAGCAAAACCTCATGCGATACTGTATGTTTTAATCACAGGGTAAGGCGCTATTTGGAGGTATTTCTAGGGCAAACAGAGATATCAGTAAGGTTTGTGTACAAATTATTTTTGTTTGTGGATCGGAGACTGGTTTGCTAGCGATGGTACGTAGAAATACATGTAGGTAAATGTTTGTTTCAAAACAGGACAGGGTTGTTAATCTTATTCTTATCGGCTGCAACGTATATCTGAGGAATACCAGAGAATAAATATGAATTATGGGGATATATAAAATCGAACAAACACACCCGGAAGTCTCCCGATTCGCGAACAATGGATTTTGAATTATGTAAATTTCCGTGCGTGCATCTTACTCGCTTTCGATTGGTTTAAAAACAATCCGCTATTGTCACAGCTCACACATGCGTACTATCGTGAAACAGTCCCTTGAAGCAGGAAGATTTTTTTACCCACCCTAGTGTCTCTTCCATTACATCACGTGACTTCAACCAAGACATGTCTCATATATTGAAACTCTCCTGGATGATATCAAGTGCAATAAATCTTATGGGCCTAATCGACAACATAATGCCCAAGATTCTTAAATTATCAGCGCCAGCCTTAGCAGTTCACCCGACAAAGTTACATAATCTCTGCATAAATACTTCCAGGGACACCCAACGTCAATTTTCAGAAAATGTCTGTTCGGAAGACGATTTGAGATCTAGAATTTTCGGAACATTTGTTGTAAAATTTCAAGCTTGCCTGCCTCTCCTAGGATTTTCGAACATCTAAAAAATAGTATAATTGTCCATTTTTCAAGAATTTTTACCCTTAAAAGGTCATCTAGAATTTTCGGGAGCCTTTTTTCTGGCTGAAATTTTCAAAAAGTTAAAGTTTGATCCCTATATTTTTCGGATTCCTAGAGTTTTAGCTACGAAATCCGAACAGATAAAATATTTTTAGGGGATAAAAATATGCCTTTATCTACCGTTTAAATACTAAGATACGTTTAACAATGCTATGTTTAAGTGGTTTTGAACTATATTCTGGTTGGGTGCCCCTGTACTTCTACGTGGCCTGCGGAGTGGAAGCTTAGCCACGTGACACCCGTTTTTAAAAAAGATGAAGGCACATCATTATCTAACTACAGACCTATCAGTGTTCTCTCTATCAAACCCAAGATCTTAGAAAGAGTCAGTTTTGATCAGCTTTATGACGTTTTCCAACCTCCGTTTTCTTCAAATATGTCTAGATTTCTTGGTGGACATTCATACTGCACTGCTTTGGTCAAAATAGTCAATGACTGGCGTCTGGCTGTAGATTTCAGAAAGGTTACAGGCTTCATTGCAATGGATTTATCCAAAGCTTTTGATACCATATGTCATAATTCGCTTCTTGCAAAGCTACATGGTTATGGAGTTGGTGAAGGAGGCAATTGATTTCTTGCATTCCTTCTTAACTGATCGAAAGCAAAAGGTGAAGGTTAACGGAGTTTTCTCAGATTGGTTACCGGTGTATTGCGGTGTTCCTCAAGGCAGCCTCCTGGGGCCACTCCTGTTTAACGTATTCATCAACGGTCTGGTTTTCTGTTCAAGTCTCTTCCCTCAGGCTCTACGCCGATGACACTACCGCCCCCAGTGCATCCAATACCAACATTTCAGCTTTGTAACTATCTCTAAACCGAGATCTTGTTAAGAATCTTCCATACTGGTTTGCCTCAAAGAAATTTCAAAAATAGGTTGAGTTTGATCGTCCGGGTGAACGTAGTCCTGAATAGGACTGTTGTTGTTGACAGTGACTGACATTTCGACAACCTGTGCGGCAGTCATCTTCAGAGTCAAAGTGAGTTGTATCACGTCAGTTGACGGTATATAATCTGACGTGATACAACTCACTTTGACTCTGAAGATGACTGCCGCACAGGTTGTCGAAACGTCAGTTACTGTCAACAACAACAGTCCTATTCAGGACTACGTTAACCCGGACGATCAAACTCAACCTACTTTTGCAATGACTCCTAGGTTCAAACCTTTCACACTCAAAGAAATTTTTAGTGAATGGCAAGAAAACCCAAGCAATGATTCTGGGTAAGCGCTCTCAGGAACTTGTTCTTCATATTGGCGACTCTGTAGCCTACGTTACAGCCGGCCCGCGCGCTCGTCTAAACCATTTGTATAGTCTATACAGAAGGTTTAGAGTGTCAGGCAACGACTCTTCTTTCGAAATAAATGGCTTCCTGGAGATTCTTGGTGTTCATATTGACGATAAGCTGTCCGTTAAAGACCACCTATCAACTGTTTTAAAGAAGGTCTATGCCAAGATCGGAGCTCTGAGACGACTCAGAGACGGAAATCTCAAGGCTTATATACTTCCACACCTTGACTATTGTTGTCCACTACTGTCGAGAATCGCTTCCTATTCCCAAGATATCCATGACATTTCAATTTGAAGTACAGTTGACGTAGTTTTAATCACAATAGCGAATCCCAAAATCACAGCTCGCGCAACTCACTCACACCCAAAATGAAGTTGGTTAACATCACCAGCAATAATAATCCTTGTGTCACTGGGTCCCAGGAAAGGACTTGTTCGGAACAATCAGACAAAAATTCCAGGAATTCAATATCCGCATATACTGCATCTGGAGGATGATAGACAGGTCAGCGGCTACATAGTACTTAGAATTAGGTTTAGTGTTAACGCTCCAGACACAGTCGAAACAGTCACACGCACTGGTAAACGTTTAATTTGCAAATAACATTTAGACATGCTCTGAGATGTGTGGGAAGAATTTAGGAACAAGTTTGCTGATACATTCTCAAGGAAGCAAAATCGTACGGTTTCTCCAGTTACCAACTATCTCTATTTCCTTTTGTGCAAGTCTTGGCAGTTACCGTCTGTTACCCTTGGACGGTATATGGTACCTCCACTACCTTGTATACGCTATTTAACAATTATTCCTCGAGACCGAATGGGCTCTGAGTCAATAGCCCATGAGGCCGAAGGCCAAATAGGCTATTGACTCAGAGGCCATGCATGAGGACGAGAAGAATAATTGTTTTAGTAAAATCCAACTAGTTTGTCAAAAATATCAAGACTAAAAACTTTTAGCCTGGTATATGCCACTGGATGGGGTGCCACGTTTTTTGCTTCCAGGCCCCAGTTGTTCAAAAGGTGGATAGCGCTATCCATGGAATAAATCTCTATCCACTGCTGGATATAGCGAAGTTGGTTTTCATAACTTATCCACTGAATAGTGATTTAACTGGTGGATAGGACTATCCAGTCTTTTGAACAACTGGGGCACAGTCTGTTCAGGGGTTCAATTTAAACTTTTTCAGTTCTCTGATAGGTTTATTTAATGGGCTGTAACATTCCTGTGCCTGACAGATGCTTTTCTAAATCAGGTCTTCTTATGTACGAGCACATGACCTTTCGGGCAATTTAACTCTGAATTTAAGTATTTAAGTATACAAAAAGCCTTGCCAAGAATCAGGTCTGTGCACTATTTTATATTCGAGATATTCGGAAAAACGTTTTATCCAAATTTATCGAGCTTTGTATGGAGACGCCATGTTTGTGTTCCTTTCAGGGGCGGAAATATGGTCGCCGGAAACCAACGGAAACATCTGTTGTTGAGTTTTCCTCAGACAAGGAATTTTTAGATCTCCGAAAATCGCCCACATGAGAGCTTTCCTGGCCGTCAGCTAAGTGCCGTCATGCAAAAGCCTGGAAATTCGAGCGTCCTGTATCGCAAAATTAAACGAAGAACCCTTTCGAACCGAAAATTTGTTTGTACAAAGGTTAAAGGTTCTGTAATAGCACATGAAAGTAGAAAATCAGAAGAAGCGATAGTTTCTTGGTTTGAATTTTGGTGACGTCATGTTAAAACAGTTGCGTTAACCTGAAACCGGCTTCCCATGTTCTCTTTTATGCGCCTGGTTACGAAGCAGGGAAATGTATGTTTGTCAGGTATGGATAAGGGAGACAATCACTAAAAAAAGAGGTTTTCGTGAGCCATACGTACCGTTTGTGAAAAAGTAAGAAGAGGAATTGGATCTACCCATCCTTGTACCCTCAAACGGCCCCATCTTACCAGCAGACCCTTTTGTTTGCTTGATTTTAGCGCACCCAAGACACGATTCATGCAGAGAGATCGAGAGAGTCTCCTTTTCTTCTCGATCAAGAAGAAGAAAATGGAGGCTCAGCTCTCAGGGTGCCAAAACCGTAAATCGAGCCAAGAAAATATGAGAACTATCAGGGGGATGGAACGCAACTAAATATACACCTACAAGGGAAAGGGGGAGAGTGTTAGTAGATCTCAGTGTTTTTCATAACATTTATCTTGTGCAACAAAGTGGTAGTTGCGTGGGTTTTTGCTAAAAATGTTTATTCTCTCATAAAGCCGAATACTGAACTCAGTAGCATTTTAATATGTCTGGGTGCATTGGTTAGACCCGGGGGTTAGACGACTCCCTGCCTTTTAAGTAGCGCTTGCGGAACAAAATGCACGAGTCATTATAACAGGCGCGTAGCTGGGGTTTGAGAAGGGGTGCTCGTACTGATACGAATATTTCTTAACAGCGGGAAATACTGCGAGCGCCAAAGGCGTGAGCCTCTAAGGGTTTCTTGGGGCAAATTGCTCCCCCAGAAAATGTTGAAATCTAGAAACCTGGAAATGCTATTTTCAGTATTCTCCACGTGAATATTTCAAACTCGATTAAGTCTCAAATAACGGGTATTTTTAGTCATAACAACAATATTTCCGTTTGACTTGGAACATTCATACAAAGTGATACATACGGGCTAAGTACACGAAACGTTTTACAAAACTCGACGTGTGCTGCAAGGTTTCTCGGAGCATAAGCTTAAGTCCCCCAGTTACCTGGCTCCGCTGTCCTTGTACTGAAAGCAACGTCAAACGTCAATATGTATTAAACAAGTATCACCTAGGTCCCCCGAAATCGCATTCCCCGCCTTTAGGGACTGTGCAATAATTGTCAGGAGGGGGAGGGAGCTGAAAAACTAGAGTTATCTAGCAAAAACTTAGACAATACCCCCCCTCCAAATAAAAAAAAATAGTTCTAACCCCCCCTCTGTTATGTAAAAAATAACGTCGAACCCCCCCTCCCACCACCCACCCATCCACCCACACACACACCCACCCCTCACCGCCACCATTACCATAGATGCCTTTAAGTAAATACCTTTTATATTGTCATGCTACTGTAAGCTTACGCTTACTTGTTTGATGGCGTCGTCTGGAACAAATAGTACCTCATATGAATGTTCAACAAAGCCATCCGTTTCAGAGTCATCTGAATCCAAATCAGAGTTGTTTTCGGAAGTACTTGTGTGAGAATCAGAGTCGTATTCGGAATCACTGGATAGGAGTTCTGTGTCACTGTCATTGGCACTATTTCTTTCGTTGTTTCGTGTTCCAGTATGCGAGAAATCAAGAGCACGTGCTACCAGCGCAGCTTTACTTCCAGATACATGAAGATTGTTCTGCTTAAGGTAGATCTTAATTTGTCTTGCTGTGAGGGACTTGACTTCATTTTCTTCTTTCCAGTTAATGTCTGGAAGGGTACTGCGTTCAGCTTCCCTTTTTTGAGCTTTCAATGCAAGAAACTCACGATGTTGAACAAAACTTTTGAGAGTGATTTCATCAACCATCAACTTCTCGCACACCTCCTGCATTTCGTTGGCGTCGGAAAAGGTTAACATACCAGAATCGACTAACTTCTTGACTTGCACACTTGGAAGTTGTCGATCGATTTCATCACTCAGACTGGTCACATTGGATGGAATATTCCCGCGTGGTAAGGCTGCTGTATCACTAAGATCAGGAACAGGGAACCAATTTGCAGGGACACCAGCTGTCCACCCTTCCTTTTCACACGATTTACATGTGGGCTCACAAGCAAACTTCAGGTATTCTAAGAAGTAGTGCCCTTGTCGTACATGATCTTCCTTTAGCTTCTGAAGCTTCAAGCACATAGCATTTCCGCACATATTTTCACGTTTATCAGCAGATGCCTTCCTCCACATTTCGAATAAAACTTAAGCCCCCCCTCCGTCAAATGAGTGATTTTACTTTGAGCCCCCCCTATCTTGGCAGTAATTTTTGTAATGCCCCCCCCCCTCTAGTTTTTCACCCCCCCCCCCTCCCCTCTCCTGATAATTATTGCACAGTCCCTTAGTCTTTCTAGACGCCACTTGTCAAATCCGGAACGCCTGTTGAGGAAATATCTTCAATGGTGGGATCTACTCTTTTACAAAATATTCTTATAGCTTTTATATTATTTATTTATCATTATTATAGTCGTAGTATTTACCATTAAATTATAAGAAATAAATAAATAAAAAATAACACGATTGGAAACGTGTGCTACATAATGGCATGTGGTGCACGAGGTCCAGTCGCATCTCTCTTTTTTGACCGTGAAGACCTTGGTAGGAGTTTATAAACCACCAATCAGAAGGAAGCTTATTGCTGGCAAATTCTGGCGCCAATGTTAAAAGTCACATGACAACCTGAAAAATGATGACAAAACAATTTTTGCACATCCAAGATGGACGACGATGAAATCCAGCTCGTCCAAGTTACGGTAAGATTTACTTGCCCTGCTGACTTACACACACCTTTCTATGTCAGCTGGATTAAATTGTTTTTACCTCGACATCCCATTTCTTTGCCCAATTTACTTTTACTAGCATTTAACGATTACAGTGTTCGAAAATAGTCAAAGCGATAAGAATCGATTGCAGCATTTATTGCTTCGCGCGCGCACTAATTCTGAAATAGCTATCATTTTTTAGTCTGAATATAATGGCAAATATTTCTTTGCGGCGGCCTCATCGAAGCACTTATCCAAAGATGAAAGTGTGTATTGTTCAAATCTAGTCTTAACCTTTATGAAGGTCTCTTAGAGTGGTAGAAAGATTGATACGTCCGAGATCGTCGGCCATGCCGAACCTGCAGCTTGGTGAAGTCCAGAGATCATATCATGCTTCTGTTTAAGTTTTGGATATAAAACAGTCCTAAAGCTTCCGGAAATCCTTAATGGCAGCACGGAAGTGATTTTCTACAGATTATGTTGATATTCTTTTCATTTTATTAGTGCGCGCGACTGGAAAACTTGCACATGTTTGTTTCACGATGGCGCGCACTTCTGACATTTGACACCTTTTGAAAACAACAGCAAGGCGTCCCACTCAATTTGCGTGAGGATTTTGATGTAGAAACGCTTTTTTATTGTAGTTTAACTTACGAATTTTTTTATCTACTTTCTAAAATATCTAGCAATCAATTTCTTTCTTTTATCGTTTAACTGTAGAAGAAACTTGGTGGATGCCCCGGCGAGAAAATTATTGACCCACAAACCAAGATCATTTCATTGGTACTCAATCATAACAGCGCGCCAATTTGCTGTCAGCATTTACACATGCTTTGGATGTGTAATGGTGAGTTTAATTTTTTTTTACTTTTGCTTTTAGGTGCGCTCAGCAGGATCACCAATATTAAACAGAAAACGAAAGAGAAAAGAATCACTGCCACCACAGATAACCACATGTACAGAAACACCAAGTAGTGATGACATAGTGTACAAAGCTGCACAGCTAAAAAGGAGGGTATGTACCAAACTTGCAAACAGTGTGTATATAGAGTCTCTGTTATCCAAGTTGTAAAGTCTGTTCTGCACATCTGAAATTGATATTTTTTGCCTGCAAATACATTGAAAGCTCTTGTAAGTGGACACCCTCAGGACTTGAAAATGGTGTCCGTAACTGCAGCTGCATGGCCGCTTACAAGACTGTAAAAATACAGAGTTTGTATGGGATTAAAAAAAAAAACAGGGTTTTGTGAAGGTGTCCGTAAGCAGAGCTGTCCGCCTATGAGAGTGTAGCAGATTATAAAGGGTCCACAACAGTACTGTCTGATTAACTGTGGGTGGTTGGGTGGGTAGTGGAGCGACCTGTCATGTTTTAGGGGCTGTACACACTTGGTGCCTGGGAACCAGTGCCTGGGCACCGGGACAAAATGCAAAATTCAAGCATGGGTTATAGAAGAGGAGGATTACATTAGTGTCCAGTGAGTACTGTACTTTGGCACAGTGTGCTTGAGCAGCAGGTACAGCTCAGTGTACAGTGTGAGTGGTGCCTTAGTTAGGAATAGTTGAATGAGCAAACAATATCTAGGAAGATAAAGCAAATGCTAGGGAAAAGGAGGGTTGGTAGGCCTGCATGACTGCTCTGGTTTGTAAACTTCAGCAACATTTTACTGAACAGGTAAGTAATTTCTTAAAATTTTCATCCGACCCCGTTTAACACAGTACAATGTATGGGCATTGCAGAATTACATGCTTGTTCCATGCATACAAATCCGCCATATTGCATGCAATATTTAATGGATGTGTTTTAACGTGTGACGTTTTTGCCCAAAACGACACAAATGTACAGTAATAATTAAATGATTTAATTGTTTATATTGGTTTTGTAACGAAAATTTACAGTGGCATTGGACATAAAATACAAGAAATAAACTGTATATTAAACTCATCACCAACAGATGAGCTTGGGCGTTGGTGCCTACAAAGTTGGTGGAGCCGGGCAATGCTCTAGCATGAGGAGGAGGTATCCATGGCAACCCTGTGAGCGGCCCCCACCAGGCACCGTCACAATGCAATGTTGTATCACGCTGGGCCCACCTTGTTAATTTTCTTTGCAGGCATGTTAAATTATCACGGATAGTGATTAACAGGTCCAAAACTATAAGAATAGAGTGCAGCTGCATCAACTGTGCCGGATAACTGCATTGTGACTCAGTAGACTCGAGCTTGGTGTTTTCATAAAGATAAGATGACTCTTGAATGGTCAATTCAGTGGAATACTTACCGACCCAATACTTACCTAGCCCACACCAAGAGGGAGGGAGGGATAGGAAAAACCAAAGCACAAACTGGCAAGTAAACAGCAAGCTATTGCAACAACACTTTGCGAAGAACTGCAAGCAAGCAACTGCGTATATAAGTCCCGAGGTGCCCCTGCTAGAGGCATCGGGCCACCCCTACTATAGTTGGGGAAACAGCTGATCAGCATTGCTTCGAGGTTAACTTTGCCTAAATTACATTTAGCCACATTACATGTATGTGTGTCAAATCTTGTGGTAAGTCTTGTTAATTTATTACATGTAGTTTACTAGGGACAAACTCACTATAGGGTAAAACTGCTGGCATCTGACTTTGGATAATTTTTACTTTCATATAGTTGGCATTTTGTGAAAAGGAACAGCAAGAACTTACAAAGAGATTTAGAGAAATTGAGGAACAGTTAACCAAGGAACAGTCTTCTGCCTTGGATGTCAAACTTGAAGATTCTGAAAAAAGCTCCCCTCTGATCTGTGTTGGGGATAACAGTGATGATGATGTTGTTTTTATTCTTCCTGAGGACTATTCTCCTTTGAAAAGAAGGAAGCTTGATGATGACAAGAAAACTGAGAAAACTGTTGAAAATGTAGAGAAAAAAGATGTCTCTATTACCTACTTTAGACCAGCAACAAATTTGCCACATGCAAGAGAAAACTGTTCAATCCACAAGTTTGTTCAGAGCAACGTAACATCATCGACGGTTTCATGTAATGAGAAGTACTGTGAACAGTGCTATTGTTATGTTTGTGATGCTCCTGTGCGAGAGGTGTGATATTTCTAAATATCTTATTAGACACATACTTGTATAATGTTAAGCTGTACTTTCCTGTGGTACTTTTTGTAGGCACAATTACCAGTCACTGTTCCGGAAAATGAGCCCGCAGCTCAAAGACCAGACCTGGGAAAGTGGTGGAAATTGAGTCTATTTTTTGGCTGTAAAAGGTGGTTCTACCTTTGAGTCTGTGTATGAAATCCTAAAATACACATGCAAGCATGTATAAAAAAATGACCTTTCAAATGGATACTACTTGGCCATACTATTACTATTCTCTGCTTTATAGTAGAAGTGCATGCAGCTTTTAATTAGTTATTAGACACTCTCCTGAAACAACTAACAACAAATGATACAGTGTAGAGCATAACAGAATTATATCTGAAGTCTGAATATCCACATACAGCAAACAGTGAAGCATACAGTCGCCCGCACGAATAAACCACGCCGTGTTGTGTAATGTCAATGTAAAATTATTGCAAAATCAGTCATGAGTGAATCTTTTGTTTTCTGTCTGGCGAGACTTGATCCTTGACTTTATTCTTGATAACTTGATGTCAGTTCTTGATTTCCGATTCATGCCGGAATCAAGAATCGTGTCAAGAATTGAAACTTGCAACAGACTGTCAGCTTACTTTTGAATGGTATTGTGCAAATTCTCTCTACTGATCTCCATACATGTGCCAAAAGCATAAATAGAGAGAATTTGTTTTTTGTAAAAAAAGTATTTTCCTTCAGTGATCTTTTTTTATTAATTCTCGCGACGTTTTCTTTTGCTTACATGTAAAATCCTAATAGCAAGAGGCTTGTCCAGTTGGTTATTTACGAGGTTTAGTGAGGGCTATTCACATGGTACCAGAATGACTTTCATTCTGGAACAAGTTCATCTCCACATATTTCTTTGTTTTTGTTTATATGATACTAAAACAGCATTAGTTTTTTTTCACATACAACTCATTCGAGAATGAGTTCATTCCATTTTCATTCCAAATGAAATTCTTGTTCTTTTTAGAAATTTCACTCTGATATTGTGTAAACTGAAAATTGTGTGGTCTTTGGCAAGTGATGCATGCATACCGTAAAATTCCGAAAATAACCCCCTCCATGTATAAGCCCCCCAAACCGGTAACGCAAAAAACCCTCCATTAAATGGGCCTCAAATACAAAGTAAAACAAAGCAAAAACGGTAAATTTACTTCCAACTGTAAGGCTAGCCCAATTGATTTTGAAATGCAAATTTCCCTCCGTGGTTAAGCCACTCCAAATATATTAAGCCCCTCCAAAAATAGGCCCCTCAAAAATGGCCTTTGAAGAATATAAACCCTGGGGCTTATTTTCGAAATTTTACGGTATCTTATCTTGTGTGAAACCATGCAAGCAAGAATGCCTAAGGTTTGATTTTCTTATGTGAATGCAGTATGAATTACACTGTACACCCTGGAACAACAGGCACTCTGGAATTAAAGTCATTATGGTGTTATATAAACAGACTATCCTTTAACATGGCTGAAGATTTGAATTTGTCTGATGCACCTAACGCCCCTCTGATACTGTGAATAAAGGTTCCAACATCACAGTAATATTTGTTTTCTTGAAATATGTTACACTGAGTGATTGCTTTTGTTTTTGTTTTGTTTTGTTTTTTTTTTTCAAAGTGTGACACTTGGAAGACAGGAACCAATCCCCACTGCAATGGATATGCCAAGAATCTATTCTGGGAAAAACTTCGAAAGATGGCCAAGAGAAAAATGGTATTAATGCTTATGATTAAATGCTGCATTTCACTTGTTTGGGTACTTCTTTGTGTAAAAGTGCCGCGTAAAGTGCCAGTGATTTCAAATAAAAGCATTTTTATTTTGATAATTCATTATAAGGTGGTATCATTGGTTTTAGGGAGTGCTTACAGTATTTTAGGGGAGTACATGTCTAATTTTCCTATCATTATATCTGGCAGAGACTAATAAATTAAAGCACAGTAACGTTCAGTTTGAACTGAAATGACTGTTAATGTGGAAAACCAGGGCTACCATTATGGTTTAAAGTGGGTGAATTTTTGGGAAAAGTAGCAGGTCTTTTATCTAACAAATCCTCTTCCATGTATACATGTATTTGTTATGTATGACTCATTTTCAAACTTAGAGTGGTGGGCCGATTTAACTGTGGTAGCTTGCCAGGGGCCACTTCCTTCTCACCTTACAGCTGTAGTTTATGATTTTGTTAGGAGATGACTACTTTGAACCCTAATCCATCGGGCAAGTACATGCAAACTTGAAAAGTTAATTGTCCAGGAAGAAAATCTACTTGCTTTCCGACTTCTGGGCAAGACTTTTTTAGAGCCCTGTTATTAATATTATTTCCTTTACAGAATGCTGTTCAGGACTCTCTTTTGAAGTGCTTGCCTGCTGATGAGCAAACTGAATCATTAAAAGCAGCAGGTACAATAACTTTTGATTGACCAGCATTTGAATTCTCCTGATAACCTCACTGCCTAATCAAACTGAAAGGTCAAGACAATAAAGAAACTGATCTCCAAAGATGTAAGGTGTTAACTTTTAAGCAAATTCTTCTGGTTCATATAAAGTGTAAGTGTCATAATTTCAGCTCCCAATTTTTATTGAATTCCCACTAAAAGAATAGTTTTGAAAACTTTCAAAAGTGACCGCTAAATCATGGAAAGTAACAGAGTTTGTAAAGCTCAGAAGAATATGAACCCTTGTACGAATACTGGAAAACCTAAGGTAATAAACAGGGTTCTCAATAAGAGCCTGCAGCCCGCGAAATTTGCCGGCTATTTCATGTGAATTCAATGCCTACTTTTCTTTGGAAAGTACCCCCAAAAAGCAAAGAATTAATGATGTCTGTGTTCTGTTCAAATACTTGAATTTTTGTTCCAGAATGCTGGAAATGCACTCAAAGAGGTCCAGATTTCAAAATTTTTCCAAGGGGCATGCCCCCAGACCCCCCTCACAACTTGCGCTTTTGGTGCTCATAAGTCCCACCTGTGGTGAAAGTTTTTTGCTTCTCCACCTACTCCAATGCTTTTGCCACCTTCTTAAACTTTATTGAAGACCTTGAATTAATGTCTATATTTCAGCGGAACAAGTTACAGGTCTCTTAGAAACACTGAGGAGTGAACTAAATGACTCCTCAAACAACTTCAACTCCAGGCCATCATTCAGTCGATGTGACTGTGACTGCCACTATGACAGTGATGATAGTTATGATAGATATGTGGGAGAAGGCTGTATGGCATGTTATGATGAACATGAGAGCAGGTGTGCTTTTGACGACTGGCCATTATTTGGTCGCTATGGCAGGTAACATTCAAGTCCTGTTGTTGTACACACTCTTGCAACTAAACTAAAAAAAAGTCAACTCTCTCTAAGATAAACACCTTCGGGAACAGCCCTGACTGTCTGTCTTAGAGGTGTCCGGCTTATAGAGAGTTGAGGTAACATGACACCAGAAAATAAAGCTGAACCTATTCAAAATGATTATACATGTACATCTGTTCAACTTGTGCAAAATAGCTAAAACTGGAACATTGTAACAGAAAAGTGACATCATTGTCTCATTGTACAACTAAACAATGGGACAAAAAATGCTCAAAAAAGCCACTTTTGTCCAATTGCCCTTTAAGTAATGACTACAACATACACTTTACACGATACATGTAAACTATATGTGTTGACAAATACTGACAAGTTATTAGCTGGTTTTACTGGTCCGGGCTGTGCTCTAGCAGAGCCTGGTGGCCCCTGGGGCGTAACTTTTGCCCTCAGGCGACTAGAAAGTCTCACATTTTTCATACAAATCATAATGCTGGGCACCCTAGATTTTAAAGTTTCAGAGCACACGGCGACCCTTCAATTTTCCTTAGAGTACAACCTTGATAGTACTTTCCATTCGGTGACTGTGTCTTCTGTCATGAAAGAACATTAATATTTGTTTTGCTTGTTTCATTTCATCTCGATATTTCAAAAAGTTCAGAAGATTGAAAACTACAATCAAGTTGAGAACCCTTGAATCGCAAAATTTAGTGCCCTTTTTCATATTTGCCTTATGAAATTGTGAAAATAAAACCCAGTGAAATATTATCTTGCCAAAATTGCGAGATCAAGTACCTGCAAAAATAAGTACCAGCAAGTTAATTAGATATTGATTTGTTTCAATTGGTGACAGGTGGAACTTCAGTATAAGCAGTAATGTGTCCAGTACAGTGTCTAAAGCCAATGATTTTCTGAAGAGTAACCAGCCTGGCCAGGCAGCTGTGGTTCTTGATGCGCTGACTGTGTTACTGTTAGCTACTGATAATGAGAGGTATGCAAACCTTAAAAGGTATTTTATTTCTTTCAATGAAAAGTCTACTACCTGTCTTGTGGGTAGAAGTACAGGTTTACAGATTTTGCTGAAGTGACAGTAATTACGTTCTACTGCCATATCGAATTGTAAAAAAAACGTTGAGGAGGTGAGGTGTGTCTTCCCCTTCCCCAAGTTTGTTCTTTCACCCCACCAGCCTGCCCTTTCATCACCATCTCTACTTAGCATTCCTCATCTGTTACAAAACTCAAAGAGTAGCAGCAACATAAACACTTAGCGTTCAGACTCCTGAAAAAAAAAAATGCCTGCAAAGATGGATGCCACATTCCTGAGCAACCAAGTGAAAGGTTTCACCAACTAATGAGGTGGACAATTCTTCTCCACACACTACAAAATTATTTCAAGTTAATTAAAGTTTTTGTTGATGTGAATTGCTGCTGTTTCTCTGTAGAAATTACTGGCCTTCTGGGGAGATTTCTTCAGTTCTTAGAAGGTAAGGTGCGAAATGAGTCACTTGTAACCTGTGAATCTAATTTATAATTTATCAAAAATATTACAGTAAAGAAAATTAATTTTACATGCACGTGTAATATTTAATGTAAATTTGTTGTTTTTTTTTGTTATTTTGTTTGTTTTTTTAACCAGCTGAATATTCTTCATAATTATCACACTTGTACATGTACATGCAAAATTTCTTTTGTTTTGATAAACAGTGCAACACAAGTAAGTTTTTACATATGGTGACTTGATATTGTAGTGTGCGAAAGGCATGGATTGAAGTCTTGATGCATCCTGATCTACCCAAGAATGTGGAAGACAAAGTTAGGGAACGGTTAAAGACTTCAATTAATGGGGCTCTAATTTGTTCACCTGAGTCTACAGGCTTGAAAGTGTAAGTCAGATCATGTCCTTAAAGTACAGCGCACGGCCATGTACTGTACAGAAAGTAAGAACTTTTTTTTTTTATAATGATACCCTTGTTGTCTAATAACATTACTGACCATAAAATAACATATTTTAGAAGAAGGAGAATTCTGATACCAGAAGGTTCAGAAAAACTTTTGAGCTTCAGGTGAGAATTGAACTCACGACCCTCCAAGTTCTAGTTGGGATGCTCTAACCGCTGAAATACTGAAGGCTCTATAGTGAGCAAAGTCAGAGTTTAATTATAACTACACCAGTCATAGAGGACTGCATCAGGGACTACTGCTTGAAATCCACCACCATCACTGTACAAGATCAAGACTGTACAATCTAATTTGGAAGAATGAGATATTACAGCCTTAACATACTTTGATATTTTTGTGTCTGCATTTAGGATTCTTGAAATGAAGAAATGGAATGATGAGGCAATGGTGAAATGTTTAGCTGGTAAATTGGGAGACGAGTGCATCACAGAAGATGAGGAAGTCGTTGAAGCTAGAATAGCATTCTTTGAAAAGATGAAAAGGTATACATCAGGCTGCGGTTGTTCAAACATTTGAATAGCGCCATCCAATGAATAAATTAATATCTAGTGGATAAGTACACCTACCTGTATTAAGGAACACAATAATATTGTTGTGCTATCCACTGGGAAGAGATTAATTTTTATCCAGTGGATGGTATTATCTACCTTTTGATACCTAATAAAATAAAAATAACCGGTACGTATTTGCCCGGGCAGCTCTTCTGCAAGTGTAACATACTGATATATTTGTACATGTAGTCCCTTACTATATTTTTTGGAAAAGTTAACCCATTGACATTAAAACTCAGTGGGAAATACAGTGTACCACAGTCCCTATTTTGCAACTTAAAAATCAAACAAGGAAATTGGACCAAGTAAATTTTTACAAAAATTTTTGGGACTGTTACCAGGCACAAGGAGAATATTGGGCAAAAGCTGACTGGACCAGCTGACCTGACATCCCCAGTAATGATCCCAGAAACAATAGTGTGATAGGCATTTTGGCTGCAGTTCCCTTCCTGTTTCTATAACTGTTAAGTGTTGAATATTTTTTCCATGTGTGATTTTGCACAGTATTCCAGTGTGCAAAGAAATTACTATCAGATAGCCCGGGGCTAGTGCATTTTGCTCTCGGGCTTGTGAATTTTGTTCTTAGCCTGCCCGATGGGCAAGTAAAGTTTTTTGAGAATTGAAATTACAGAAGAACTGTGTAATCAAACCTTCTCATCATAAAGCTTTTTGGGCTAGTTAAAGTGATGTTTGAGATAGTAAATGCTAGCTTCAGCTAGCCTGAATGGCAAGCTGTAAAACTGAATTTCTTTGCACCTTGTATGCGCAAACTTGGTGAGAAGAGAAGACTGTTCAGTGTAAATCACGGCAGGGCTCAGGGGGCTGGGAATTGCTCAAAGGTGTGCAAAGATGGCCATGGGGTAATCAAACACAATTATTTAATGTACACTGTATGTTATTTAGTGCCTTTCCTATTGCCTACTAGCCTGTGAATACAGTCATCTCTTCTCACTCCTCACAGTGCGGGACAGTTGTGCTCATCTATATTCCACCTCATTGTTAACTGACTGTTGCTTGTAAACTGTTAATAATGTATTTCATTTGTAGGTTTTCAGATGCTTTGTCCTACATGATGTCTTGCAAAATGAAAAGCAGATCAAGCTTTGGGTATTATAACTCCATTTATAGCTCAACAAATGGACAAAAATTAGCAAACATTTCCAACTACAGATACAAGTTTATACTGTTTCTGGTGAAGACAGGAAAGATTGATCAAGCACTGAATGTAATCACTATGCCACCTTCAGCAGTACTACCAAATGATGTTTTGAACACCACCTCCAAAGGTAAAAGATTCAGTAGTCGCTTACAGGAGATGGTTGTGGATCAATGTAAATTTTTTGGGAAACTGGCCTCCTACTCCTCCGCTAAGCCATCATTTTGCCCTAAGTGAGAAATAAGTGATAATGTTAGCTTAGGGGAGGGGTAGGTGGGCAGTTTCCCAGAACCCTAAATTGATCCATGGTTGTTTACTAGAATCGCACTACCGGGGTCTTCTAAGTAGATGGCAAGCTCTCTGTTGTCACTTATAGTTCTTTATAGACCCTTAGTAGTGTAGTACTTACAGTGAACATAGAGATAAGGCCATGCGTCGAGTGGTTGCTATCAAGAAGCAGTAAGGCTTTTGAATGTAAGGTCTCCTGTGGACCAGTAGTAGTACAAAAAGGAATAAAAAGAGTTAAAAAGAATGAAAGTAAGGCAGGAATGGAGACTTAAAAATTAAAGTTGACTATTATAATCCAATAGGAATTGCTTTCTTTCTGTTCCAGGCTAAAATATGGGGCAGCAAATTTTTGACACACTGTTAATGTTTTGTTTTTCAGCTAGTATAGGCAGTGTCAATAATCCACAGATTGCTCTTAGGAGTATCTCGTTCTTAACCATGAAAGAAATCATCATTGCGATGATCAATGATGCCAATTCTGCTGAGCCAGAAAAGCTTCCTTCACCACAAGTTATCTCTGAGGAGAAGCTTAGAAGAGTGCTAGTACTGTTACTTACTGGTGCACAAGTGAACCCTGCTCTCCGTGGTGAAACAGCTATGGAGTGGTCTATAAACTCACTTTGCGAGTCGTCTTTGTCTAATAACCTTTCCAAGGATGTGAGACAGGTTTGTGCTTAGGTAGCAAAAGGAACTTACCTGGTTTAGATGCTGAACTTCTGATGAACAGAAACCTAATACATTAGATTATTATAAGTACCTGAAAAGATCGAGGTCTGAATCAAGTAGGAATACTTTTTTGATTTGAAGCAGCTTGGCCATTCTTCCCACGTAGCCCAGCCAGGAATTTCGTCTTTGGAGCGATTTTGTAATGGCTTTGATTCAGACACCAAACCTGATGTATTATTATTATAAGGAATTTGCCAGGAGTTTGACCAAATCAAGCATTTTTCTCCGCTTGGATTTAGTTCAGCTGGAATTAATTCAGCCTTTCTGAATATTTTGGGTTGGCCTTAATTTGAATATTTGCTCATGAAAAGTTCCTCATCTGAACCAGGTTTTATTTAGGTAAACAAGAAGTCAATAGACTTGTGTGACTCCATTATTTTGAGTCATATGAACATAAATAATTTGAGTGATATGAACATAAACTTTTCATTGATTTTTAATGGTGTAAACAGAAGGGTATTGATCATGCAGTCAAGCTTTTGATATAGGAGCCAGTTGTTCAGGCTAAGAGAGTGTCTGTTTAGAGCCTGGATTAAAGTTTATGAAATTTATAATCAAGATTTGTAGTCAGTAACTTGTAATGAGGCAATATTGTATCCTGGGCTCAATTCTGTAACATGTACTTGTACATGTATCATAAGTAAATATATGATATTTCTTTGATTGTAATGTGTAATTTTTTTGCAACTTCTTTTAATAGAAATTTTTTAAAGAAGCAGAACAAATTGTCAGCAAAGCAAAGGGCAGTCTTCTTGACCCACTTGAAATCCAACCCCCATTTAAAGGGCCATTTAAGGTATGTGCATTCTACTAGACTTGCAATTTCTTGGTAGGGCGACTGCTACAGTGAGTCCTCAGTTACAGTGGAACCTTTTTGGTCCCTTTGGTCTTGGATGATGACTCACACTATTGGGGTGGGGTGGGGTTGGATTTTTCTTAGGGTTTTTTTTTGCCTCCCTTCTAAGGGTGAAGGGACATGTCAGTGCCGTAATGTCAACACCTAATGACATGATCATCTTAACTGAGATGTACACGTCTGCAAGATCTTAATAGATCACAGCTGGCATGACCTTGACCATGTATACATACACACTCTGCTTGAGGACAGGAGTCTGCCATTACCAGAGAACTAAGAAACCGGAATGTTAGGGCAAGGTGACTGGTGAGGGAGAAACCATGTTGTGCGAGCTGGTGCTCAAGCAAACTAATAGTCATATTCCTTATTATAATCTGATGACAACTCTTTGTTGATTGCCTAATGAATTCAGATCTTGTCTATATTTTGAGCTGTTGTTGCTTCTGTTGAATTTGCAGGTGTTTGTTGTGGACTTATTTGCTGCCCTTGCTGCCTCAATTTCTGGTATGACCAACATACATTATCAAGCCAACTTAACACAAAGTGTATTGCAAGCCTTTAAGAGAAAGGTGAGCATGTACAGGCTAGCATGTTTTACGAGACCCTTTCATGTTTTTTTTTGTCTTTTGACTGGGACCAGTTTGTGAAAATTTGTCAACATGACTGGAAAGAACACTTAAAAATCAGTAAACTTGCTAAGTGTGAAAGCGATTTGTTGATAACTAATAAAGATATAGCTCTGCAAAGACGTGGAACTTTAACCCATTCGCTCCTAGAGATTTTGCCGAAAAACGCGTTTTGAAGCTAGTCGAGTGGTTTTCTGGTCACTGTCGTGCTATAAAGAGCTAAAACTTACCACAAACTGGTTTACAGGTCGAACACTTCGCGGCCTTGTGATCCAGATGCAAAATATCAGCTTGCGAAGTTCGGGCATGCGCAGAAAGCAAAATTTCGAGATAGTTTTTGGGTTTAAAAGTGACACAGCAGTCTTGACTTTTACTTTTCGCTTTCTCTCCTCCCTTCTTTTTTCGCTTTTCTTGCCTCATTTTTTTTTCTCTTGCTGGGCATTTAGTGGGCTTCATTTTGGTGTGAAGAGTTTTTAGGAAAGCTTTTAGGATCTTAGGATTAGGTGAAAGGAAAGGTAGGTGGGTAATGGAACAAGATTTTCATGGAGATTTTCAGGTCAATGTCACGTGGTTTTTTGCTTGTTTCTCCGGTGTCCTTGACTGAATTGTGCTCATTCTGGTATGGTTTGAAAGATCTCTTCACTCTGCACAAGTTAGCGAAGAAAGTGGTCCTTGTGACTGCTGACGTCACAATGGGTAGAGAGGACCTGGATCCGCACGGGCGGTTACGGGCGGTTCAGGGGCAAATGGGTTAAAGATGCTTGTATGGTAGGGGGCAGATTTGTGCCACCCACCATAGAAACGTCAGCTCTGAAAAATTTGCACTTTTGTGAAGTAATGTCTTCACTTTATTTGGACATATCACCCTTAAACTTGGTAAGTTACCTTATTTTAAAGCCCTTGTCTAGCAGTATTAGGGAGTTTTAGCAATGACGTTTTAGAGCGATGAACGTCAACCGAAAGTTGAATTTTGGCACTCCTCGGCCGTGATTTTAAACAAATTATTGGACAAATCGTCTCTATAAGAGTAAAGACACTCAGCAATACAAATTTGGTGGCGTGAAGGCATATTAAAAGAGAAAAAGGCTCACTTCCAGTTGACGTGCGTCGCTCAAAAATACCGCTGCTTAAACTCCCCATTGACGAGTATTCACTTACTGCTAACATACAACAACATAAACTTTTTTTTCACTTGAATTTCAGAGTAGCTATCTAGTTCTTCAAGCTGACACACACATAAAAATACATGAAATACATTATGAATGATAATAAAATAATATTGGAAACAAACACATAAAAGAAAAAAACTTATTTACAATATTTTAAGTATAAGTATATACAAGCAAAAGAATGCACATAAAGGTAACGTCCTGTATTTTAGTCTTAAAGTCTGCAAAAAAAAACTGGTTCAAAGAAAGTCAGGCAGTGCATTCCACATGTAGGATAGGGAGTTAAGACCATAAAAAAATGTGTGTTATGTAATCAAAAAATGAATAAAACCATGCAATGGTCTATAACAAGTTGTCCAATAGGCAAGCGACATGGGTACGATAAAGTAAATGTCCAAAGAAAACTATAGACGTGCATTATTGCTCTAGGCTAGTAAACTTCAGCAACAGCTGAAGTCAGGTTAATTTAACAGGATTAATTTATTAATTTTTTTTATTAACTTCTTTACTCACCTAGTAATTTTTTTTTTTGCTCTTTGCAGAACCTGAACTGGGCATGTGTGTCTTTAGTGCTCTCACCCAATCTGGCTGACAAGACAACCCATTCAATGCTTAGTTTTGTGTTAGAAAATCTCATAAAACCTCTTGGAAGTAGCTGCATTCCCCTTGAAGTCTACAGAAGGTCTGTTTATTCATCACATTTCTCGCCACATGTAAAAGAATCTAAGATAGTCTTGGATTCCATGCTGTGGATTCTGGATTCTGGATTCCTATCGTTAGTGGGATTCTGGATTTTGGATTCTTTAGCCAACGATTCCAGATTTCACAGGCAAAAATTGCTGGGATTGTGCAAATTGGATTCCCTTACATGGGGTGATGCATAATGTGTTTAACATCGCAAACACTGTTTCATCTGAAACAAAAAATGAAACTCTGCTTTCAGTGAAGGACACTGCCTGAGACTGGTATGAAGAGCCCACCTAAAACAGGCAAAAGTGACTAAGAATGTGGTCTTTTTAGGGTTGTGGTGTTGGGTAGAGGAGGGAGTATGTACAAGGATGTCCTTGATCCCTATTTTGAAAACCTGCCAGTTCATGTATTGAGGAGGAGGCTTTGTCTCTGTCAGTATTTACCAGTGTTATTTTGTCTTTATCCCTTTAAGTCCCAATATCCACATACAAATTCTCCAAACTGATCTCTATATATTTCCTTAAAGAATGAGTTGAGAGAATTTGATAAAAGATCAAAGCATTTCTCTTAGGTGATCATTTTATTAATTCTCTTAACCTTATCTCTTGACAATGTATGGATATTGCTAGGAGAAAATTGAAGTTTGTCACTATTGGGACTTAAAGGGTTATTGCTGTTGCAGTTTCAACCAATCGTTTAGCCCGTTCCAGGTGTTCAAATACACCTGTAGTAGAGCATGGCGGTCAGATGACAGGGAGCGAGTTAACCCCTAAATTTTCTTCTTCATGAATTTTTCTCCTCCACCCTACTAAATTCCTTGAACAGGCTATTACCCATCTTGTTGTCGTTTCTCTCCATTGTATTACCCTCTACCAGGCTCTCAGATACCAAGTGCTGAGGAAAGTGGCGAACATAAGACATGCATGCGGTTTTTGCATCAGTTTTTCACAATCTTTGCACATTACTGTCTTAGCATCTGTCATATGTTGTTGTATAATAAATTAAGGCCATATTACATGTATTTGTGCAAATAATTTTGCCGTAAAAGGGTCTCAGGATAGCAGGGATTTTATAGGTTTCTGTTTTAGGAAAATAATATTTATTATCCATGTTATGCAGGTGACCATAAAGAGAGATTTGTCAGTTTAAATCTAAGGTTATTAATATTTTTTTGAAAATCTGAAGAACAGCCAAACTTTTGCATGTACATGTAACATTTTTCTGGATGATTTGGATGCCTTATAAAACACTCTCCTAAAACAATAAGGTTTAAATGGTCACTGATGTCAAGGGATTGGTGTGGGGTAACCTAACTTTCCCTCAACCTTCCTTCATGGTTTATTAAGTCTTGATTTCCTATACATGAAATACATGTTTTGTTGTAAGTTCAAGAAATCAAATCAGTATTAATGCCATATTCTTCCAGATGGATTAAAAAGGTGCCAGATGTACATGGTATTGACAAAAATTTTGAGATCGCTCTCTGCATGTATAAAGAGGGAAAAAAGCAAAAAGGTGGGTATAAGTTAGTCATCCAGAACGTAATCAGTCATATTGCCAGTTAGTTTGTCAGACAGCTTCTTATAGGGTTTTTAAGAGGTTTTTCAGCATCCAGAATTGGCCTTATTTTGAAGCCAGCATTCAGGAGTTTAGACGAAAAGGGCAGCAAGATTCAGGATTGTAATCACGATCCAGGATTTGGCATATGTTGTTCTAAGGAGGCAAAATCATGGAGGACAAGCGAGTTCATGTTCTCTCTTGTGCAAAAATGAAAGGATTTTTACGTTCATTTCACTTGCATAAAAAGTTGCGCACATTTTCTCAGCCAAGTCATGTGCCAATTTTGACAGCACGGCATTTTCTTACCGTCTTCAATTAGTTCCCTTGAGGTGGGGGAATCTGAAACCGGTTACAAGGCTAGTTTTTATGATTGGGATCATTCGATAAAAAACACTAAACCAAGTTTGATGGCCTTAGCACTGACGAGTCTCCTGTAGCTCAGTGGTAGGTCATAAGTTCGACCCCTGCTGGGAGAACTCGGATTTTTTCTTCCAAGCTGCCTGTGTCACTGACTGAATAAACATCTTTCTCAGACATCAAAATTCTTCTCTTTTTTATTTGTAGGTTCGAGTTTATGCACCGATGCAGTATCTCTGGTAAAGGACATCATAGGAATAATGGATGCCTTCTTAGATGTTAACAAAAGCCAGTACTCTGGCAAAGACACTCTTGCAACAGTTATCAAGAAAATCAGGAAAGAAGTAAGTTGCCATTAAAAGTATTGATAAAATTGTCACCGTAAATTATATACGAGAATAAAATGGGGAGGAATCTCATTAAGATATGGCCTTGTGCTATTTTAAGTGGTTTAACCCGTTGGACAGGTTTTCTTGGTATTTCAAGGTTAGTGAAGGTCTTGCTTTTCGATTGGTCGAGTAAAAACAAAGTATTCAATGCTTGCTTCATGGTGTCCTAAGGAATAAGCGTTAACTCGCCTGTGACTTGACATCACGCATGCGTTATGAGTCATTATGCAATTATGCTCCTCCTCTTTCTCCTCCTTCTCCTGAAAAAGTTGACCCCGATAGGAGGGTGATGCGGCTAGGCTGTTCACCCGTCTAGCCGAGGGAACGGTTTGTTTCTGATTTAAGCGGTTTTTCACGTGTTGTAAGCAAAAGTATGAAAACTTAGCTCGCCCAGGTTAGCTCGGGTAGGCGGTTGACAACTGTTCTCCCTCAAAATGGGGCCTGCTGAGACGAGGACAATAAAGGTTGATCCCTTCAAAGAACAATGAATGCTACCACTACTACTACATGGCCGAGCAAGAGCACGCCTCTTCCAGGTCTCCCTATCCAACATAGCTGTTCTCAGCTCTTACTCGCTTTCTAAGCTGGTATCGCTTTTCATGTTATTGTAGTGTGCAACAGCTGGTCTTCTCATTTTCATGCTACCATCATCTAAACCCATGAAGAGTGTGTGGTAGATCTCTTTAAGTTAAAGAAACAGGTAAAACGTGAAGGCATGGAACACAGACATTTGGATTCTCTGAAGCCTGTTTTTTTGGAGGCTAGGAACTTTGAGCGAACTTTTCTTTCAAACACTGCAAAATTTTATTTGTTCCTTAAGGTGGCTCGATACAGTTTTTCAGGGTCAATACCTCCCAAGTTTGAGCGTAAACTACGTCGCCATAAACAAAGATTTGGAAAAATTAACACCACAGTTGTATTAGATAAAGATGAAAATTTGTTATGATCAGGGTTAGAATGACATCGGAGTTGTCATAGCAACGAAATGACGCCATTACCTATTTTACTTTGAAACTACTATGAGGTGAAATTGCATGTCAAAAGCGCTTCGTTTAGTACAGATAACAGTCGAACATCAAGATTGTCAATTTTTTACCGTATTTCTAATCAGAAAAACTTCATCCCAAAATATCTCGATAACGCTCTTACAGATTTCGCTTAAACTTCACGAACATCGAGGCAGCTATCGTAGGTAAAAGCTCCAGTAAACGATTTTGGAAGAACAGTTCCCAGGGCCGAGAAATACTGCTGGAATTAAAATAGGTAATGGCGTCATTTCGTTGCTATGACAACTCCGATGTCATTTTTACCCTGACCATAACCAATTTTCATCTTTATCTAATACAACTGTGGTGTCAATTTTTCCAAATCCTTGTTTATGGCGACGCAGTTTACGCTCAAACTTGGGAGGTATTGACCTTGGAAAACTATATCGAGCCACCTTAAATGAGGAATTAAATAAAGTACAATCTAATTTTTATGTTCAATGTAGCTTGTGATTACAAGTATACAGTAACGTCATTTTGATGTTGTTGATAGTTTGGATTTGCTATCAAAGATGATGAATGGAAACTAACGACTTTCACTTTCAAGAATCAACCAACGTATGAAAACTTTGAGAGTGTGAGGAGTTCTTGCAAGTAAGGACTGTTATTGTGGGCAGTAAAATTAATTATCATTCTGTCGACCTTTGTTGTCAGACCTTGTTCAGGACCGCCTTAAAGAGGTCAGAGATCCAATTCTCGATAATCAACGGGTCTGAAAGCTGTTGTTGTGTACCTTTAAGATAGAAGTTCCGATTGTTTTGCAGATAACATGATTAAAATAACACTTAAAAACAAAATGTTAACTAGGTCCCGCTCTCCTAATTTTCAGAGTTTGATATGAACACTTGATTTCTGGCCTGCAAAGTTACCCCGACTTTCGAGAAAAGGGCCCCAAGGCCGGTTTGTCTCCGGATGTAAAAGCTTAAAGGAAATTCAGTTTTAAATTTTTTTTTTATAGAATTCGATGATTGGGTGGAGAAAATTATGCTCGAAAATGCTTTTGAACAAAAGGAAAGAAACCAGGATTATTTTTTAACCCCTGGTTAGCGCTAACCGGCCTTCGAACAACTGGGCCCAGGGCAAGGTCAAATAATTTTTTAGTTCCATTTGATTAGTTTTCCTGAGTCCTGGACTTAGAACGTTCCGGATGTAATGTGAACTCATAATGAATTGGAATAGGGCAAATGTTTATTATATCGGCTTTGTCGGAAAGCTGATATAATGTACGCGAACGCAACCATGAACAATGGGTCCGTCATGAAATTTGGGGAGCAAGGGATGGCGCAGTGTTAAGAGCACACGCCTTCCACCAGTGTGGGCCGGATTCAAATCCTGGCGTCGAAGCCATATGTGGGTTGAGTTTGTTGTTGGTTCTCTCCCTCGCTTCGAGAGGTTTTTATCCAGATACTCTGTTTTTCCCCTCCTAAAAACCAACATTTCCAAATTCCAATTCGACCAGGAATCAGGTAGAAGAAGAACCAGCAAGTGGATGTGCTACCTCTAAATCGTTATTTATTATTTAATTCTTAAAGATAAACTATAATTAGTGGCTATTTTCATACCATTCTATGTCACTGACAATCGCGAAGTTATGACCGAATTACAAAGGATGAACAGCTACCCACGTGACTTTGTGGTATTGTCTTATCGCCTTTAACCCCGTAACGTTAATATTGGATGATTTTACTTACAGGAAAGAAAAGTGGCCACAGCTACGAACCTCTTTACTTGATTTTCTTAAAAAGCGCCGAGCGTAAGTGACTCTTTCATGTTAGTGTTAGATATCTCTTAGTTCTCTTAGACCTCTGAGCTGTATGCTTTGTTTTCCTAATGAAGTGACGGAGGAATTTACCTCTTTGTCTTTAGATAAATTAAGCGACAGCGTACATGCACGAGAATAAGACAAAATTTGAATGAAACAGTCCCCCACAGTATTATCACATGACCTATATTGCAAAAACAAAACATACAAGCTAAAAAGATCTATTTGTAACAGTTCTACCTGCTTAGATTTGGAGAGAAAAACAACCGCACAGGTACACTAACACTTAATGTATTGTAACACCGTTTGCATTCGTTTTGACCATAACGTTCAGTTGAGAATTTTTTCTGCTAATGGAAATGTTACATCGTTTGTTGGTGGTTTGCGTTTTTGAGTCGATACTTACAGAGGTGAAATATTGAGCGTTACAGGAAGAATGGCTAGTTTTGAGATTCCTTGTGTCCTTATAATAATAGGTTACCATAATTTTAAATAGCACTTTAAAAAGCCTGATTTGATTCAATTTTTCCGTGAGCGATGATGTTTTTCTGTTGTTCCTTGACTTAATAGTTCCTTGTTCTTTCCTCCTCTTTTCGTTAGGTCTCACACAGTCTATTGTATCGATGTCTTCGCCCGGTGCTTCATGTTCACCGAAGTAAAACTCGCACTTAATGCTTCTGGCTTCCCCACCAATTATCCAAATATCTGTGAAAAGGTATTGCCCTACGTTTCTTTCATTCGCAATAGCAAAGCTACAAATAACACTAAGTCCTCGGCTGATGTTCGACTAATTGGCCATTTCTGAGTTCTCTCGGGCCTCTGTATCAAATAGAGGTTAAGTGCTCAGCCTTTTATATGGAAATAATTTTTCAATCTCATGCTAGTAAAACTTATTTTCACAAGAAAGGTTGTGCACTTGGCCTCATTTTGAAAGTGAGACTTTTTGGAACTGAGAGATTATTGGACGAGGTTGAGCAAAATATCGTGATTTTTCAGTGGCGAATAATAAGAAAAAAGCCCGTAAAGGACTAGTTTCCAGTCCCCTAATTGGGTACTCGGTCACTTTATTTCGCGTTATACTACGCAATAAACTGTTTTTAGAAGGAAAAAATTAAGCATAATTTACATCAATTGCACTGATTAACAGTTCAGAAGAGGCCATTAGTTGCTAAAAATGCTCCAGTTTGAAAAAGTCGATAGTTTTCATACGAAAACTGTAGTAAGCTACCTTAGCTGTTAAATTTCTTTCATAAATATGATATTGAAAGCGAGAGCTTGCCACTTTCAGATCAAACAGACCCTTTCCAAGTTACAGAAAGATGATGGGTGCAGATTGGCGGAGGTGTGTTCTGATTGGCTTGGACAGACACTGTGCAAGGCGGCTTTTGGAAGATGGCGTCACAGTAATTACAGCTACGTAAGTTCAGATTCTGCTGGTGGTCTTTCAGTTTAGCCTTGTCGACATGGCGGGGTCATAATCTACCTGTCCAAAAACGAAGAGAAGAAGCGAACAGAGGTGTGGCCATTCAATTGAAAGCTACTAAGCAATACTTTCCTGTGGTACTGTTTAATACCCTGTACAAGGTGGTTCTAACTTTCAAGTCTGTGGACGAAATACTTAAGTGTAACCATTCAAATGAAAGCTACTGGGCAGTACTTTCCTGTGGTACTGTTTATTACGCTTTACAAGGTGGTTCTAACTTTAAAGTCTGTGCAGTAATTTCTTGTGGTACTATTTATATCAGTAAACAAGGTGGTTCTAACTTTTGAGTCTGTGGATGAAATTCTAAAGTGCGACTATTCAAATGAAAGCTACTTAGCAGTACTTTCCTGTGGTACTGTTTATTATGCTGTACAAGGTGGTTCTAACTTTTGAGTCTGTGGATGAAATACTTAAGTGTGACCATTCAAATGAAAGCTACAGAGCAGTACTTTCACATGGTACTTTTATACATAAAGATATTTTGTTAAATTTTGACTATGGCTATTTTTTGCAGTGGAAGATTTAAATATATTTCGGGTTTTTGTTGGTCAAATGTGTCGGGTTCTTTGTGTGCATCTTTTTTTATTTAATTATTAGATTCCCGAGTCAATGTTATCCTGCCTCAAGGCAATAGCTGATGTCAAGATGGAGGCGTTTACAAAGATCCTGTCAACCGCAATACTTGAAGTTGCCAAGGTAAGTGAAGCGCTTTTTATTTTTATAGATGGCGGTTAATGCTGAGTAAATTGGTTGGTTTTGTTTTATTCTTGTTGTCGTAAAAATAGTACGAACTTCTTTGACTAGAAAAAGTCAAATGTGCGGTAGTTAAGCAATAGAAAACGTTTTCCGTTTTTGCATAGCCTGATATAAACATGAGAGGGGTTGAGAGAATTCGAGACAGTCATAACTGTCAGAATTCTCCCAACCCCTCGAGCGGACCTACATTAAGCGGTCACTTTCAGTGGTGTAACACCGACCTGTATCAAGAGGTGGCGGTCATCATTTTCGTGATCCTTGTAACGAGTTACTTTTTATTGTCGTCACCTCTATTTAACGGCCACTTTGTCAACATGTACCATACAAGTGCAATAAATACACTTGACATGACATTGAGGGGTCTTTCATTTCCTGTCTTTTGCCACAAGAAGAGGTTGGAACAATTTGACGTCTACTTGTCGTGTTACGGATATTTCGCTTTGTCACCTTTTTTTATTTTCTTGGTAAACTCGGACAAGGTTTGCCAAACCTGTACTTGAACGGTCAACCCGCTTTAACCCTTTAAGTCCCAATAGTGACCAACATCAATTTTCTCTTAACGATATCCATACAATGTTAAGAGATTAGGTTATGAGAATTAATAAAATGATCACCAAAGAGAAAATGCTTTGATGTTTTCTCATATTCTCTTAACTTATTCTTTAAAGAAATGTATAGAGATCACTTTGGAGAATTTGCTTGTGGATATTGGGGTTTAAAGGGTTAAGTGGTCTTTTGCCCATTCCCCTTGAGTGATCGCTTAATGCAGGTTTGACTGTAGTGGTTACAACTATGGCGCTCTGGGCCCGGTTTCTCGAAAGATGGTTAAGTTTAACCCAGGATTAAGATAAATTTTTAAATTCTAAGAACATGCAATTCGAGCTTATAAAATACTGTTTAGCCTTCACTCCAAGATACAGTGATGGTAACACAAATTGTTACTCTAAGCAATACAAACGAAGGTAAAATACAACAACGGAGCAAAATTTTAATCCTGGATAAGCGCTAATCGGCTTTTCAGGAACCGGACCCAGGGGTGTACGATAGACAAACTTGAATCAGCCGGGTGAAAGTGCGGGATGATTCGGTTGGCAATGACCCCAGTGCGAGGTTATTTTCACAAACTAAGAGTAAATGAACATAGGGTCGGGAATGGACCTACCCTATTCCTAATCTGTTCGCTTAAGAAGGTGAACTTATGATACCTTGAATGAGAACACTGCAGGGTTTCATTTGTTCCAGTGGAAGTTGTTGTCAACTTGTTTTATCGAGTGTCGTTGAACTAAAGGCAAAGTAACTACTGTACAATTGGAATTCGATACGACAAGAAACTCAAATATTCATTTGATTTACATTTTGTTATCTTTGTTTGAATTTTACAGGTATTTTCTAACAATACTGTTCAAGCAAAACATCGAAGCGATCTTGAGCGCTGGTTGAAGGATATCAAGGTATTGTAGCAATAAGGTCATCATAACAGTTATCGAATTTACTGGGATTAATTATTATCCCACGCGACCTGTTTTCCATTTCCACCACCACCACCACCACTACCACCATAATCATCATCACCATCCATCAATGATCAATCATCATCATCATCATCATCATCATCATCATCATCGTTATCACCATCACCATCGTCGTTGTCATCATTATCACGAACGACACTCCAGCTGAGTTTTGTTTAACGTCAAATCAAGGGGTTATCACCTTGTTCCAGAGATTCTTATTTAGGGCGTTTTCCCAACAGAACTTGTACAGTAGCAAGCGTCAGTTGACAGAGTGGAGCTGGGCCTTTCATTTTCTCACCACAGGACATCTCAAACGGAAACCCGCGGTCATCAGGTATCATTGCAATTTTATTTTGTACAGCATCATGGAGCAGGAGAAATGCTTTACGCAAGTTGGATTACAATTTTGCTTCATAACTTTAGTTAAGAATTGTTGAACGGCACCCTGCGAGCAGAGGCCCTTTGATCTTCCTAGATAAGTGGTCGAAGGACCTCTGCTCGCGGGGTTGTTGAACGGTTACTTTATAAAGAAACTGTGGTTGTTGAGTCGGTAAGGGAGTGAAACACAAACTCGTTGTTCAAAAGCCGAAGATTGCAGCGTTAGCCCTTAGACCGAATCGTAGGATTGAGGGTTACGTGCTACTTCAAGTAGATTCTGGCAACACTATAAGGAGACTTCAGTAATTGGGTGTTATAACTTTGCGACATGTTTTTACACGTTGCACCTTAAGTAGTATTTAAAAATTATGCTATTACAGTTCAGTAAGAAGTGATTTTGGTTTCGTGGTTTCACAGGCAGTTGAAAAACAGCAATAGTCTTATGGCAGGGACTGTTCCCCATCACCAGTTGTTGAAAATACAAGCTGCTAATACTCCAGCTGCAAACAACCCCAGTGATAAACCGGCTCAGCAGCACACTGCAGTCCGAACACAATCTGGTTATAAGGTTGTGTCAACACCCAGCAACACTTCCAACGGCAAACAGGGTAGTGCGGTGCGAATACAGTCTTTGAACACCGCGTCTGTGGCTTCACCAAAGAAGAGTTCCAGTGCTAAACCAGCTCATGTTGCTAACATTGCTGGGTCCGCACCATGCAACACTTCATATGGGAAATCTCCTCAAGCTAATGGCAATGCGACATCAAAACAAGGTAACACTGCCGTGTCCACACCAACAACCAATGTCAATGGTAAAGCTGTTAATATGGCTCCATCGACACCGAACACTTCAAATGGTAAATGTGCTGCTGGAGGAAAGGCGACCTCAAAACAAGGAAACACTGTATCCACACCAACCAGCAATACTAATGCTAAAACTGTTAACATGGTCGGATCCACACCAAACACTTCAAATGGTAGATCGGCTCAAGTGAATCGTGCCCGTACATCTGTGAACATGGCCGCATCCACACGACAAAATGCGCCTGTTGCTCAACTTAGTGCAGTGAACCCAGTGCGTTCCAGTACAGCCCGTATAGCCACACCTACAGGCACTAACCCTGGAAACAAAGGGCAAACACCAACAGTGTTATTACAGGTGGGTAACACAACGATGCCTACAGCTAACCCTAAGGCCATGCCTCAGCAAGTTATCAGACTTCCTCCAAATTTTCTGGCCAATCTTACGGGCAATAACACTGTTCAAAATGTAGTAATAAGTAGAATGCCCGTCCCGCACGGTGCTAACGTTTCAACTAGACCTGGCTCAGTGAGAAATACTGCACCATCACCTCGGCCCATCACAACTGTAGCATCTTCAGCGTCGAGTACATCTGGTTCAGTTCAAACGGCTTCCAGTGCTGTGGCATCATCTTCATCTGCTGCGGCCAGCGCAAAGACTTCAAAAGGGTCACGAGCGTGATGTTCCTTCTGTGGCTTTATTATGAACACTTGTTCAAATCTTTTTGTATGTGACATCTTTGGCAGGAGGCGGATGATCCGTTCAATCGTTCACTTTTTTATCACAGATTGTTGAACTTACGGTTTTGTGCCATTACTATCAAACTCTTTCTTACCACTGATTTAAAAAGCGGGGTCGTAAATCATTTCTGGTGGATACATCTGCCACCATCAGTTTTTTCCCATTCCTCTTTTCTTTTCTTTCTTGTTTTCTTTTCAGCACAGTTTATCGAGTCGTCTTATTTTAGAGCCTTAAAAGTACAATAAGTGAAAGGAAGGCAAAGCATAGTTTTATTGTTACGGATTAACTGGTTTTAAGTTGAATCGCGAAAGGAATTGGGGTAAATTTAGGTTTCTAGGAAACTACTCACCTACCCCTCCCTGAAGCTAACATTAACACTTCTTATCTAGGGCAAAATGTTAGCTCAGGGGAGGGGAAGGTGGGCAGTTTCCTAGAAAACTAAATTGATCCAGGAATTGTATAATTATGCTGGAGCTACTTCAATTTTTTTAGTATTGTTTAAATACCTCCAAGAAGAAGAGCAGAAGTTTGTTTCAAATTTTATGAGATGATATATTGTCGAGTAGAAGATATAATTATTGCTTATTTTTCAAAGGGACATAATTATATCAGACTTTAAGACTAGAGTTAAAGTTCAAGTAAGAGGAAGTCTTTGTTAAAGAAACGGAAATTTAATCACTTTAGGGCATTAACGACAACATAGGTGACACAAAGAACTTTATATTTACAAACATTTTCAGGTTAAAGTTTCTCTTACACTCCTCAATTAAATAACTGTTAATGCGTTTACAGTAATTATATAACTGCCGGGTAAATTTTTAAGTCTTTCTGTCAAAAAAGTTGACAGTTTCAATAAATTGTTGTTCCGTTCTTGTCACTTTCATGTTCTGATGTGAGATTATTTCGCCGTAAGCGTCATTTGTTTACCAGCCTCATTTGCGCAGCGCGCGGAGATAAATGGGAAGAATTTTCAGTTTCCCACGACAGCACTACTTTTTTCTCCGTAATATTTGGTTTCTCTCCTCTTTCCCCAGGCCCTTGTATTTTTTATGCTGTATGCGAGACTTAATGACGTCTTGCAATCTTTTTTCTTTTCGGGAGCGAGGCAGTTCACTTAGTCTTTTTGCCGTTTTCGTTTGCGCAAGCTGAAGACAAGACACGAATAGACCTTTGACAATTGTTCGTCAAGTGATTAACGTTCTTAAAACACGAAAACTAATTTTTTTGGAAAGAGGATTTTAGCAGCAACGGAAAGCGCATAAAATCAGAAAATTTTCAGCCGTATATCTCAAAAGTGGCGATTGCAACGCCCAAAAATTTAGAAGGATTTGTATGGGAAAAACAACTCTTACCACCCAATCACGATTGGGAAGATCTCCATTTATATCATTCTAAATTTTGATTACCGTATTTATTCGAATAGGCGCGCAACCTCGAATTAGCGCCCACCTCGAATATGTGTCCATCCTAAAGGCAGAAATTTAATAAGCGCCGAGCCTCGAAGAAGCGCCCACCCCACCCCCTCCCACTCAAACTCCAATCAGAAATAATAAGATACTCTCCCGAAGACTGAGTTTTGTTTTCAGAGTATTTTACAGAACCTTGCTTTGTTAAATCTTTGCGTTTTGTTATTACCATTTATTGTTTTGTTGCAAAATAAACATACTATACTTGCTGAAAATGGTGAAAATTTAATAAGCGCCCAGCCTCGAATTATCCCCCACCTCGAACTGGCGCCCACTCTCAAGATCAAAAAATGTAATAAGCGTCCTGGTCCAGGGCGTTTAATCGAATGAATACGGTAATTTTTTTTCCATACAAATGCCCCAATTTTTTCCGTATTACGTAGCTCAAATTTTCTTTCTTAATTTGTTTCTCCTCCTTTTTTTTGTTTTATCATCATAATTCGCCCCTTTAGGAGAGAGAAGGAAATTGGTGCTGAAATTCGTTTCGCAATTGTTCCTGGGATCGTTACTGGGCACGCGCCGGTCAGCTATTGGCCAATTTTTTCCCTGTCCCTAGTAACAATCCCAGACGTCTTTGCGAAAGTAAACTCGGTCCAGTTTCCTCTCGTTTCGAAAGTGGCGAAGAGTTACGCGTCGCTGAAACAGTCCCATGAAGCAGT
The DNA here is from genome assembly GCA_964035705.1 of Porites rus. Lineage (NCBI taxonomy): Eukaryota > Metazoa > Cnidaria > Anthozoa > Scleractinia > Poritidae > Porites > Porites rus. The sequence continues at coordinate 15,010,695 of OZ038004.1, read as the reverse complement.
TTGATACGATACCGACCCAGTCTCTTCCGCAACCAGCCAGTGAGGCATTGGATAACTCCTGACGTGACGAACGGCCACAAAGCAGTTTTACCTTGCCTAGTCCCTGTATGGCAAGTTTTAACTTAAACGAACAAAACGATGCCCCAATAAGGTTTCACGAACAGATTTCAACGTAGATGCGACCAATAGCGTCCTGCCGCATGAGTCACGCAATTGAATCAACGTACGTGAGTGTAACACCATGTCACGCGGTATGTAGTATGTGTATCCCACAATAGAATTGCTCAATATCATTGTCTGTTAAAAATATCGAGTACTGATAACGCAACAGGAATGGTGGCAGACACCGCAGGCATGCCCCTGGGGAATAGGAAATTTCCCCAGGAATGGTTCCATGGCCGAAGAAACAAACCCAGCAGTTATTTCACCCCGGAAGTCCGACTGTCTTGTGTGGGTTGACTTCAAAGGATGCCTCGATATTCCAGGGATTGCTGACGGTGTGGTCAGTTTCGTGAGCGAATCCTTTCTCGATCAACACTTTGTTGATGTGGATTTCTTCATCGCCTTCTGTGTCCCAAAGATCAACATAAACGGTCTGATTCCACGCCCTAGAAGAGCAAGGGCCAAGTATGAAATTATGTACTTATTCAGGGTGCAAAGAAAGTCAGTTTTACAGCTTGCCATTCGGGCAAGCTTTAGTTAGCATGTACTAGCATAAAAGTCGTTTTAATTAGCTCGAAAAATTATTTTGTTAAGCAGGATTGATAAAAGCTGTTCTGTAATTGGAATCCCTCAAAAAACTTTACATTTCAGTCGGGCAAGTTAAGAACAGAATTCACTAGCCCGATAGTAAAATCCACTACCCCTGGGCTATCGGACACTACTTTCTTTGCACGCCGCTTATTAAATAATGGAAAATTTACATGGGCTGGGTCATGCTATTTACTATCTTTGTCTTTTCGTCAATTAAATTTCAAAAACAATGGTCCAAGTTTGATATTTCAGACTTTAGGTTGAAACTTGAAAATTTGGCCGCTCTGCCTGCAAAACGCACCATAAAATTATTTTGGTTAGTCCATGGGCAACCTGTTTTAGACTATCAGATATCGAGCTTGCGTGCTGAAAAGGAGACTCTACGGTTGACACGCTCTCGTGGGGTTTCGTGTTCATAGTTCTCATACCCATTCCTGACCGACTGCATTCAAGACTTATTATCATTCGTTGCATTTTTTCCCCTTTCATTGGCCGCTACCAAATGACCTGCAAATAACTGCCTACAAATAATGGTCTGCTCATGCGCAATGTCCTCCTACTTTGTTTGGCTGCAAATAATACTCTGCTCATGCGTAAACGAATCCAGCTTTTCTCTTTCTTGCTATCGCACTTGCGTGAAAATGGCAGATCGCTTCGCTTCCCGAAGATATTCATTAAAAAAAAAAACAACAAACAAACTTGGAGATTGAATGATAAAACAATTATCGAACTCGGTTATCGCAAAATATCGTCATTTGTCAGTGTCTCGCAGATCAATTATTTGATTCAGCCTTCGGCTTCAGCAAATACTTGATCTGCTCGCCACTGACGTTTAGTGACTCTGACGTTAGTGATAAGGGCTAGGAAACTAAATGAATCAGGTTCCATTTAGGGTCAAAACTGACCTAAAACTTGATTCACTCAGTTTCCTTACCCTAATCACTAAACGTCAGAGTCATTCGGTGTTCTGCAAAATGCCCCTGCCGTTTGCGCTACGGACTTACTTAGATAGAACGTGCGCAATGAGCGTCTTGTCCTCGGTGAGAGATGAAAATGTTTTCCTGAAAAAAAAAAAAAAATGAAAATAGAAATTAATTAATTAATTAATATTGCTGGTTTTCAGTGTCACGCCATTCAAAATAGATCAAAATAAAAATCAAAACCGTTCAATAGATAAAGTCCAGAATCTGAGAAATGCAAAGACCCTCGCCAAGATTCAGGTCAGAGGAATCTTTCGTATACGAGATATCCGAAGAAATGTTTTCACAAAATTAATAGAGATTCGTATGGAGACGCCATCCTGGTGCCCATCCGGATGAGCACCAACATGGCGGACGGAAACCAACAGAAACATCTGTTACCGAGTTTTGCTACAAAAGCGTCAATTTATTCTTCGAGGAACTCATAAACATTAAGTAATACTTTTTGTAATACATGAACTGTTTAGATAGCAAAATTCCCTGAAATAAGTCATTTCTTTAACCTACATGACAGCTCTCTTGGCCGTCATGTAAATGCCGCGTCACGCAAACGATAAGAAATTCAAGCGTACTCTATCACAAAACCACGAACCCTTTTGAGGCGAAATTTGTATGAAAGTTAGTTTGCAGCTGCTCTGATACATAGTGAAAGTAAAATATCGGTTCTATCGATAGTTTTGTAGTTTGAATTTTAGTGACGTCATGTGAAAGCCAACAATACAATATACCAAGAGGCACTCTTATGAATCATATACTTTCTTCAATTATACACATAAATGTAGCTTACCATTTTACTCAACCACCGTACAATAATAGGTGTACGGATGTGAACTGTTGGCTTTTTATACAAGTAAGTTTAAGAGTTTTGACGAAGAATGTAGTTATGAGACTAGCACATTAACTCACATAGCGCCTTCAGACCAGTCGAGTTTCTTTCCATTTTTTTGATGATTGTAAGTGGGCTCCACGTTTCCAAGGAAACATTCAAGCGCTTGGAATGGAAGATGCAGAAAATGCGGGAGCATACGCTTCACGTGACTTTCACGTGTCCACTCTGAATTTCCATAGTCCACGAAAAAGACCTGATGAAGAAATTTAATTTGATTAAAACAAACTGAAAAACAAACAAACAAAGAAACAACACCGGCAACAAATAACAAAGTAATGCTTTGTGCTAAGGCATAAAACATTGAAAGAGTCACTTTGAATGCCATGCAAACTACTGAAGATTTAAAATATTGAAACCAGGGGCTTAATTTCGCTAAATGTTTTACGCCCTGGTCTTGTTTACACTGTGTTTTGTGGCTCCAGAGAAGTTGTTTTACGGAAATTTTTGTTACCTGACTCTGTCGAGCGTGTGTTAGAACTAGGGGCTTAATTTCCATAAACTTTATTACGCCCTGGTCTTGTGTACAATTTGTTTTGGGAATTGTGGTTCCAGAGCAGAAGTTGTTTCGCTACAATATTTGTTACCTGACTCTGTGGAGCGTTTTATTTTGTAAAGGGGACTAATTTGTACTACATTTATTGCTCCCTGGTCTTGTTAATATGTCTTTGTGGCTCCACAGCAGAAGTTGTTTCGCGGCAATTTTGTTTCCTGACTCTGTCGAGCGTTTTCCTTAGTGTAGGTATTAAGGCTAGGGGTTTTGAGTTTGGGTGTGTGAGGTGTTGTCTTCCTGTTGGCAGTACAATGTCTCGGAAAGTATTATTCGTACGTTGGCGGCCAGATTTCTCCATCACTTAGCATAGGAGCGTGGGCAAGATTGGTGTAAATAGGATACTATTGAAACCTCGATCTTGAAAAGACGGGTTAACTCTCGAGAAAAGGGCCCCCAGTTTGGATGGAAAGTTTTTCACAGCAACAATATACACTATAAATTTATGAAGCAGGTTTTATTGTTAATAATTATATGTGATAATCTTTGGGACACGAAGGATTACTGGGATAAGGATCGTCAATTCCAAATCTATGTAAGATATCTCCGTCACACCAGTCAGCGAATGTTTGTGCCATTGTAATGTTACGTACCCGAATATTGGTCCATAAATCGTTCATAACAGTTTGAGTGTGAACAAAACATGCATCGGCAAAAACTGCTGTTGTGTCTGCGTTGAAAACTGAGCGCAAAGCTTGTAAAGTTTTATCACGAAAACTCATAATGTAAGATAACTCCGAGGTGTTACAAGTGTTCAGTTTAAGAACGCAAGGAACATTAGACAAGAAAGCGATCTGCCATAAATCGTACAAGGAATTAACTAGAAAAATCGGTGACGAGAGAAAGGGAATCAAATACTGCGGGAAAAAGCATCGCCATTCTTGTTTGCACTTTTGCGCGCGTACACAACCGCGGTTAAAACTCATAGAAGAATGATGCAACGAATACGCCTGACGAAATACGGACTGAATTATTTCGCTTCCATTAAGAGATGGTGCATCCACGAAGAATCCCGCGTCTGAAAGCACACGGAAAGAAGCGTTTGTTGCGCGTTGAAAACGCTTTCGAATGTAATCGGAGTGTATCATCGCCGTAAGAGCGCCGGCTGAGCGACCGCCCACGATGATCTCCGAAGCGTGATTGATTCCTCTTCGTAACAACTCGTCAAGAACTGCGTCAAGTATTCGTCGCCCTCGGAAATACAGCTTCGTGTTGTTAACTTCGAGAGGGTGGGCGCGATCTCCGGTGAAAGAAGCTCCGTCACAGTAACGAATAAACACAGACGTCCAAGTACAGAAATCAGGATTGTGACAGGCCTGATTAGAAAGCAAACCTTCGAGACGAAGATACCGGGGGAAACATTTAGACGAGCCAAGCTCTGTGTTAGAGCGTTCGTAGCACGTGTCGAGATCATGACACCAAGCCCCACCCTCGAAAAATATAATCCACTTTGATTTGTCCACGCCTGTTCCATTGCGAAGGTATATTCCAGGAGGGGAACCATCTAGACAAACCGCTCCGATGGAGGTCGCACTTGTTATAAGGTGAAGTTCGTGAAGACCACCACCATCGCTGGAATCCATAAATAGACCTGAACTAGTTTTACTTGTGAGAATATATCGTTCTAATAGCGTCAAAACATCTCCCCTCTCCCTGAATACCGTCATATTTTTTCCATTCAGTTCCTTCGTTGTTGTATTGTGGGGCTTTGTTTCATCTAATTGATCACTGCTGTCAACACACGAATCATTTAGAATGTCTTTAAAGTTCCACGCAGCAAATTGTCGAAAAGTCCACGATGAAGGATTCAAAGAAATATTTCCAGCAAATGCTTCGCATTTGAAGGTATTAAGTAAAAACGCGAGAAAATAAACAAAATTCATCACCTATCGCAACAATGACCGTCGCAGAAGTTATTAAAGCTGGCATCAAACACCTGTGTTAACAAGTCAGCGAAGAATAGTACCACCCGCTATTTGGTGTGGGAAAAGGCTATTCAGACCAGGATTATGTCTAAGTTAATTTCGTCTTTTTGTCTGTTTGTTTATTTTTTTTGAGCCAGGTGTGAGCAACTTTACAGATTTAAGAACAAAGCCCGGGATTGCAGATGTTGTAAGTTGTTCTCAAATTTTGAATTTGAGCGCTGATTTTAAGCGAACAACGGCATTTAAAAAAAAAAAAAAAAAAAAAAAAAAAAAAAAAAGGGTAGTTACTTTGTAGAGCGAGGTGCAAGAGAAAGAGTTTGGGCTCGAAAGAAATGGTAAGAGTTTGTACTATCGGGATGTAACAATAGACCCTTGACACCAAGGTTTAATGTAATACCAGGATGCAAGGATAATAATACCCGGATATCTGTGAGCGGTTACAAAGCAAAGCGACTGTTCAGTCTCCCATATTTCCATGCGATCGTTAACTTCGAGTGTCCGCCCTCTTGGAAGAATACAAGCTGTCCTTGTGTCCAACTCGGCAATCAATCTTAAGGGCCGCGCAGAAAATAATGACATCGTAAACAGTCAGAAAGAAAAAAAGGACGTAGGTAAATAATTTAAGTACCAACTCGGAGCAAAAAAATTTGAGAAGCAAAAAATATCACCATCAATTCGAAGTCTTCCTCAAACGCGTGATCTTGCTTTATCAGTCACGTGACAATCAGTCAAGTGACTATTCCAAAGCGACTTATAAAAGTGGTGGATCCAGGCCCCCATTCCCATTCTTAATAAGTACTGCCTCCTTAACCCGACTTTGTCCTCCTGGTCTTAAAGGAAAGTCGATTTAAACATTAAAACACTTCAAGTGTCCGTTGGCTCCATAATTGTTAATCCCAGTAAAAAGCGATCTTGTCAAAGATTATTAGTTACTTGTATTCTTACTAGCAGTTGTGTTGTTTCCCAAATTACCTGTAAATTAGTCTTTTGTTAACCTCTGTCACCTTTTCAAGTTATTCTTACATTACTGTTTTGTATTCACATATAAATTCAACTATTTTAGGCTTCCTTGATAGCGTAGAAATAGCGTTTTTCTTCTTCTCCCTGTTTTTTCTTCTTCTTTTCATGTGTGCATTTGTGCTTCAGTTTTCTCGCTGACCTCTACTTTTATTTTATTTAATGCTGATGTCAACTGGCTGCCTGGCTCCGCTAGCCCCCATGGTTATTCCAGGCAGCCAGTACTCTAATTTTTACTTTTAATATTTTCATTGTCATAATTTATTTTTGAGCAAGAGTGAGTACAAAAGAAGATTGTTGTTGTTCTTGTTGTCCTACCTGTAGCTCATCCTCCCGCACGCTCGTGATTCGCGCTCTGTACCATTTGTTGTCTTTGGAGTATTTAGCGGCGCACAGTTCGCCAGCCGCAGGCAGGATGCGTCTGGGATCCTGACAAACGTTACGAGAATAAAACTTCCTGCAAAAAGAATGGAAGTTGAACAGTTCACTTTTCTAAGTAGTAGAGAAGCGCGCCAGCCGCGGTCAGAATGTACCAAACACATTATAAAAAATAGGAAAAAAAGAAGTCCAAGATGGGCTAAAACAACAACAATTTAATAGTTTAGAGTAAACAAGAATTCAAATCCCAGGATAGAAAAACATATTGGCATACACGAGCTTTCGATTCCATCGTGGAATCTTTTTCAAGTGATGGATTTGGACGGTTTTTCACGAGATCAAGAGACAAAACGTCCTGGTAGATGGCGGAGACCTGGTAACCAGCGTCCCTGTTCAATGTTGGAGCCAGAGAAAATATTTGAACTTCGTTTACTCGAAATATCATCATGACATAATAAAGCCACTCTTTCTTCGCTAATATATTAATAATTATTTTTTCCCCTTAAAACAGTGGGTCGTCTTTAGGTTAAGCGAGAGTTTGCTTCGGTGCTGTATAGAATTGCTGTATAGGGCAGCTTTAGGGACACTTCCACCTCTTTGATTGGCGATTAAGAGGTTGCAAAGGATACTGGGTTAAAATTTGTGTCTCAAAACAATCTCATAATGCAATTCGACAGAACACCACTCAGTCTCAAATACAACCTTAAAATGACTTATTCCATAAAATGAAACAAATTAACTGTTTCAAGAGTGAAAAATTCCGCACCAAACCGAGGTGAGATTATGCCGCAGTGAATTGTGTAGCGGGGTAAAACGTGTCAGCCCTAAAATGCACATGAAGTAAAATCATTTGGAGATTCTGTACCCCATTTTGTCCATCAGAGTATTAAGGTCTTCCTCTGGTTTCTCCTGCTCGTCCTCAGAATCAGAATTAAGTCGGTGACGTGTCCTCGCTTAAAAGGAGATAAGTAAACATAATAGATGCAGAGTACCGTAAAATTCCGAAAATATGCCCTTCCATGTATTAGCCCCTCCAAATATAAGCCCAACAAACTCATAACGGAAAAAACCCTCCGTTAAATCGCCCCTCCAAATATAAGCCCCCCAGGGGCTTGTACTTGGAAATTGCCCTCAAATACAAAATAAAAAAGCAAAAACGGTAAATTTCCTTCCAACTATAAGGCTAGCCCTATCGATTTTGAAACGCAAACTGCCCTCCATCGATAAGCCCCTCCCAATACAAGCCCCTCAAAAAGGGCCTTTGAAAAATATAAGCCCCGGGGCTTATTTTCGGACTTTTACGGTAGATTGGAAAAACTGGGGAAAGAAGAAACAGACAAACACATTTATAGGGAGATACATACTAATCTCTAGCTTTCACGCTTAAGAGTTTCATTCATAAGCCTGGTTTGTATAGTATTCGTCTGGATCGTCTCAACTTTTTTTGAGGGAGGAGGAGAAGGACGATTGGGATGTCTCAGAAGTGACCAACATCAACTTTCTCCTAGCATAGGAAAAGTACTTTGACGTTTTATCAAATCCTCTTAACTAATTATTTAAGGAAATATACGGAAACACGTGTGGAGAATTGTTATGTGGATATTGAAGGGTGGAGAAATCATTATTCAGCAGCTTATTTGACGGGGTGTACTTCAGTTGACTGAAGGAGAATATCTACAGACTCAAAAGTAAGAAGTACATCACATAAGAAAGAAGTCGTCTGTCTGGCGGCTTACCTGCCATAATACTCTTTTCTATCGGTTCAGTACCATACGGAAATTGTACCCAAAAATGTCCCGGATTGAAGACTGCCGTGACTCGAACTGCTACCCAAGTGCCGATATCCGGTAGCGTGACTGACGAGTCCATATTGTCACAAAACACTTCCACCATTTCATGTAAATCCTCACCTGTTAGAAACGCAAAGGAGATACTATAATAGTATAATACAAAAAAAGGACATAATTCCTATTAGTTATTTACAGATGGTAAACGATTCAGCGTGAATTATAAAGAACATGACGCTCGCAGGAAGTTTCATGAGCAAGAAGAAAGCGTAAGAGGACTTGGAATGGATAGCCGACAGCGCGCTAGGGGCTCTACCTTATTTCCTTAACGATCGACGCCATTACTTTTAAACGATAGGTGTTATCATTGGCAACCAGCCGCACTAAGCTCTTGATTATCCTACAATTCTGTAGTCATTTTTTTTCCTCGCGGCGTCGCCCGTACCTTCGTCCATCAAATTAAGATGTATCAGACCCAAAGTGTGCCGCCGCACGCGACCCCACCGGGTACCCAGGTTAAGGTAGAACATAAAGCTTAACTATTGTTTAATAACAATAGTCTATTGTTAAGGGACAATACTTGGGACATGTATATGCATACCGTATCTTAAGAGGTCTTCGTAACTCCCCCCAGCACCCACATACACACCCAGCCCATCCAAGGTTGATTTTGTGTTGCAAGTGACCATTTCAAACGGCGAATTTATCTCATACGCTCTTAACAGTGAATTGTAATAAAAGAATTATAGTCTCAGTAGCTTGTCTACCTTTCTTCACATGTAGATTAGGGCACTGGTCGCCTCGCCAACAACCCGAGCGAGTGCGAAAGTAACGGCATACTCTTCTGCTCAAATCCTCTAAAGTGAAAACAAATATTAAGAAACGATCCATAAGTACATAAATTAATATTGGAGACCACAAGTACTACATGACAGCAGTGATTGATATTTGATATCGGCTAATTGATAAAAAAAATTCAACCCCTCACTCCCAACAAAAAGGTACTCGGAGAATCGGTGAGTGTGCTGACAAAAGACAAACAAACAAACAAACAAAACAAATAGAATGAATGAGTGAATAAATAAATAAATAAATAAATAAATAAATGCTTCAATTCTAGTTGGAGTAGTCGTTTTCTTTTTATACAATATTGGAATCTAACCGATAATGTGACTCCAGTCTAAGTCTAACTTAGCCCCTACAGGGTTCGTACATATTTTTTGATCCAAAATTCAAGACTTTTTCCAAAACAACTCTATATTTTTCCAGACTCAGGGTTAACAAATAGGTGATCAATAGAGACGCTGGAAAACACAGGAAACTCCAGACTTTATCTCTCTTTAAAGACTCTTTCCATGTCTGGAAAATTGCTGGGCAAATTTGAAGACTTTTTCAATAATTCAAGACTCTGCACGAGCCCTGGCCCCATATTCCTATCTGACATAGTCCTCCTCACAACAGTTCCTGGGTTAGTCACGCAAAGCTCCTCCCGGAAGGAATTTTGGGAAAAACGTTTCGTGAGGAGAGCCGTTCTTCGTCACGCAACGCTTCTCTCCAAAGGATTTGGGAAGAAGTGTTACGTGACGAGACGAAAAACGGAAGCGTGGAGGACTTCACTCGCGATGCCAAAAATGGTGCTTGGCGCTCTTTTCTTTAATACATACGGTATCCTTGAAATGCAATGTCCAGATCATCTGGGTTTACAGCATAGGTATTTTTAGAAGAAAGAAAATCCTCTTTCATTGGATCCCAGCCATGCAGCGGACTTGTGGGGCTTGTTGGTGACACAAAGCCATCAATGTTGATTGGCTCCTCGGGAGATGAACCTGAAAATGAGTTAGAATACAGTCAAACCTCCCGTAAGCGACCCCCAAAAAGGTGAAGATTTAGTGGTCGTTTACGGGAGGTGGTTGTTTACGAGAATCAAACTGCAGACGTCTTTTTCGAGAAGAGGTCTCGACACATTTATTACTTGCAATTTGTAAGTTACCACCATGTGTAGTTCCATTTTGTCACTAGAAGTTTTATATACTCTGAGTAGTGTGGTACAAACAGCGAGCAAAGAGACCACACCATGTGTCAAGTCAAGTGGTGGCTTACAATGGAAATCTATAAAACTGTCGGGCCAAGAGGTGGTCGCGGTCGCTTATGAGAGGTTCTTATTATAAGGCTTTGACTAGAAAAATTTTCATCGAGTGGTCGCATATGGGAGGTGGTCGCTTACGAGAGATGGTCGCACATGGAGGTTCGACTCGTGTATTCATATGTGAAATAACAAAATGATCTGTGAATGCCATCCACACTGTTGTCTCTTAATTCATACAAAAGGGACAATGAAAAAGAATATAGGAATACCTTTTTGCTTCATACTTAAGGCAGTGTTTTCCAAATCCTCTTGAGAGACTTTCATTGTTATAATGTCTGTTACTCCTTTAAAAAAGGCAAAACGAATAAAAATTATTGATTTTTCCTTTCGTTTACTGGTTAAAGGAAATATAAAAACAAAAAAATAGCCCCCGACTCCGACCCCGAACACAAATTGCAGAGCTCGTAAAAAGACCTGTCCGGTAGTCCAGGAGAAGTAGATCTTTTTGCTGGGCAAGTAACTTTTAAAGCTTACTTACTTGTAACCAATGGGCAGGTGTCCATAAGCAAGTCAACCTCTAACAAAATCATTAACTAAGATGAGCAAGAAATGACCCAACGCAAGCAAAGTGCGAGAGCTGCTTGCCCAAAGGATAAGCTTGAATCAGGGTTCGTACAGATTCTTGGTCCAAAATTCCAGACTTTTTCTACACTTTTTCCAAAATAATAATTTCTTCTTCTAGACTTAAGTTTATCAAATAGGAGATCAACAGAGACCTAAAAAAAAAACGCAGGAACAAAGCGTTTTCCATGACGTGTAGGCGAGATTGAATAAGATTTGGCCAATACGAAAAAAATTTCATTTGTGAAGCACTTGTTGTAGCTTCCAAAAAAAAAATCAAGACGCTTTACCATTTTTTTCAAGACTTTACCTCTATTTTTCCGGGTCTGGAAAATTGCTGGGTAAATTTCAAGACTTTTTCAACAATTCAAAACTCTGTACGAACCCTGTTGAGTCAAGTTTTCTTTCGACCCCTGAAATTCACGTGATAAGCGACGTTTGCGTTGCCGTCGACGTCATGGTTGCTTAAACTCCCTCCTCATGATGAGAGAGGTAAACACGTGACCAAACGCCCGGTAATAAAATAGACTGGTATTTTAGAACATGAACTAATCGAGTGTAAAGAATTTCACCTGTTTCTAGCTGTGAATTTTCACTGAAAACAGCAATCCCCGTGTCTACGAGAACTTGATTAATAAAAATGTCCTCATCACCCGTTGTGTCGAACAAATCCAGATTTAAGACCGGCTTCCTGTAGGTTATGTCAACCTGTAGAGGGAAGGAACAACGGAAACCAATCGTAAAGAGTGAGGGTTCATATAATCCAAAATGTATACACCCAAACCCCCGTCAATACGGCTACTGAGGGGGCCGGTCGGCGTATTAACCGGGTTGAATTTAGAGAAAATGAAAGGGTTTTCTTACCCCAGGGAGAAAACAAACTGTCCGTCAGAAATAATGATGTGTCCGTATTAAGCGCGTGTTCGTAAAGCAAGGTTTGACAGTGTAAGGATTAGTAGCTTCGTTCAGCTTTCTTTTTCAGGGACAGGCTCTGGGCACAAAACTGCACAACAGCTCCCCTATCATTTTTCCCACCCCATCCCCCGACAAAAAGATCACCGCTTATACCCCGTTTCGTCCGATCGTCTGCCATTCAATGTCCGGTACTTTGATGCTAATGTTTGACGGAAGGCGGGGGGGGTATATTTTTTTATCATCATCACTTAACCAACTGAAGGACGTACTGCCATTCCCCCCTCCCGGATCCCCAGTCCAATTTCCCCTGTCCAACTGTCCAATTTGATTAAAAATTTTACTTAAAAAAAAAAATTGAGTGAACTTCAGACTTGCCTGGGAAACTGCCTGGGAAACGCTGGAACCAGCGTTTCTGAGTGTTCTGTTTTAAGCATGCCCCCCCCCCCCCCAGACCTTCCCCCCCCCCTCAGGTAGCTCGCACCTTCGGCGTTTCAAATATATTTCCACTACTTTAAAAAAAACTGTCGAAAACCCTGTTATACCCTTGAAATCTAATGAATCTCTAATGATGTGACCATTTATACTGATGAAACCTGTTTGGCAGTATTTTCATTAGATACAAGCGTTTTCAAGTATAGTCAAACCCCGTTAATACGGATACTGAGGGGGCCATAAAAATTGTCCGTAATAACGGGGTGCCCGTATCAAGCGGGTTGAATTTAAAGAAAATGTAAGGGCTTTCTTTCCCCACGGACAAAGCAACTCCGTAATAATGGCGTGTCTGTATCAAGCGGGTGTTCGTAAAGCGGGGTTTCTTTTTGGAGAGACAGGCCTTAGGGACAACAGTGTGCAACAGCTCCCCTTAAATTTCCCCAGCCCCATTCCCGACAAAAAGATCACCGCTTATACCCTTGAAACACGATGATGCAATACCTTTCTAACTTCAAAGTCTGTGGACGAAGTTCTATAATGTGACCATTCATATGAAACCGCTTTGGCAGTATTTTTACATGGTAAAATGTTTCCCGGTATAAGACAAAATCAAATTTTCGATTATTTTATAGCGCGAGGATGTTCCTTACCATCGCTCCTCCAGCGGAAGGGTTAAACAGCTGCTGGTATACCCAGGGATCCCAGGGAACCATGTAGCCAACTAACTTCCGGCTCTCGTCAGTCAGACCACTTAACAGCTCCGCCGCACCGCTGGCCCATTGATCGTCGTCAACAGCAGGGGTTTGAGTAGAAACAGGAAGTGGAAAGGATTTGTCCGGACTCACATCCGGGCTAGGCAGTAAATATTTTTCCTGCAATAACAAAGGAACATATATGGTGAAGTAAAATCGACGTAGAAGCACTTAAAACCGTACAATTAAGAAACCCAAAGCATGACGATTCGCACCCTTTACCCACCCGCCCAGAGGAGGAATATAATGACTCTTCCTCCCCTGGATGGGATGCTGGTCTATTCTTTTTTTGGGGAGGAGAGATGGGCGCTACAACTAGCAATAACGTCACCATTCCAGTGGCAGATCCAGGGGAGGGGCCCGCCCCCCTCCCCCCTTATTTTTAGACCACACTGAGGCCTAAAAAATTTTTTTTGGGAGACCGCCCCCCCTCCCCCCTTATCTAAGGGTCTGGATGACCCCCACGACCCCCTCCCCCCAACATCTCAAGGTCTGGATCCGGCACTGCATTCATTCATTCATACAACAGGGTGAAGGGACCAAATATTACCCTAAGTTTATGGTCCATGAAAATGTCAACGTGACGATATACCCAATTAAACAGGTGAGTCAATTGAGACCGCGTGGAGCAGTGTTTCCTGTCTGGGAAATGACAGTAAAAATGTGATCATTTATACACCTGGACTGCTTACAGCCCGCCTTTTCTTTTAGCTCCGTCGAGTTCTCAGACGGAGTGAGCTTTTAGCCAAACAGGGAGTGACTGAAGAAAATACTGAAGAGACTGTTCGCTGTCTATTATACACCTACAATTTTAAACAGAATAAAATGGAAAAGCGACCCACCCTCGCTTCTTCCTGAAATCAAAGGTGAAGCCGCGCGCGAAGGCTAAAGCACTCCATTTTGCCATGCTCAACTTTCTTTTTGGGGGAGGGGGTGGGGGATCTAGATTTGCCGACTGTTTTGGCCAAGTTTGCAATCCTGGGCAAAATAATATGGAAAAAGCAACCCCACATCCCCGAAATCATGCGCCATCCAAGGCTCGAACGTTGGCCATTTATTTCATTAACTACGTTTATTCAGTGTTCAACAAAAAGCTACCTACCGGGAAAGCTGATTTATCACTTCTATCAGAGGAAACATCTTTTTCTTTTGGTTTTACTCCTCTCCGCTCTTCCTCTCTACTCTTAAAGAACTCCAACTCGCTCAACTCACTGCTGTCGTACGACTCGTCACCAGCGACTCTTATAATTTGATCTTTCAAATTGATCTTCGGAGGCCGTTTTCTTTTCCGCCGATCTCTTTTGCGAGACTTTGACGAGGATGAAGGCTCTGTTTTTGACGACGGCTCGGGGAATGAGGATGGCTTCTCTTCTTGCGACAGTTGTCCCTTCTCCTCGGCACTGGAAACAACTTTCACCTCAGAACTTGTTTGTGGAGAAGGATTTTGTTCTGTAGTCTGAGAGTAATCTGTGTGGAGAAACAGAAATCTCATAAATCCCTCACTTCAAGATATCGATAATATCTATATGATGTCTTACGCCTACGGTAAAATCGCTTTTTAAATACAGGGTGATAATTTAAAAAAAGAAGAAGAACATATTACCACGCAGTTTCTCTGACTGGCAAAAGAAATGAACGAGTGATCCTTCCATTCTAAGACCCCGAAATTAACAGTAACGAAAAGCACGATTTTGTTGTACAGAAAAAGATAACATACAATGTAAAAGTACTGCTAAAGCGTTCTGTCTGAATGATTTCGAAGGATTTCGTCCTTAGCCTCAAAGCAGTAAAGAAGTAGTCTATCACAGGCATTCATAATAAATAGACGTTTTCATAGTAAAAATATACTCAGCACAAATAAAGAGGGTGATTTTCAAGTCACCTATATTTCGACCGATTATACTGGCCTTCATCAAGGTGTAAAATATTTTATAGGACTATCGTGCTTGAAATCTGCGAAAACTTTTATAATATTTTAAGAATAAGCCCGGGGCTGAGATTCTGAAAAGAATATATTTCTAAACGGAAAAAAAAAACACTGGCCAACAAAACGAAAAAGCCTGCATAAGTTATAGCCATAACTACTGCGAAGCGTGACAGAAAAATAGCCTTTCCGCTTAAATGGGCATATAAACATCGCATTTTGCCCAAGTTAGAGCAAAGAAAAAAAATAACAAGGTAAAGCTTTTTATCCCTCTCCTAAACTATAACACCTTACAAGCTAAAAACATTTTAGAGAAAGTTGGGACGACTTAAACGCAAAGGCCACCTTGAATTATGTACAAGTTAGCGACGCCGTTATTCGATGCATCCAAAAATAGATGACGTCACTTTGAATGTCGAGTGGGGGTTTTTCCCTTTCTTAAGAGCAATTCGTGATAAATTTACATAAAGTTTACAATAACAATTCTGTATTACAACATTGTAGCTACCTGCTTTCGGATATAATTTTTTTTATTTTTCTTTTATATTTCTTTGATATAAACTTAAGATTATTGTATTTAACGTAATAATATCCAGTCGCCTTCCGCTCTGATTGAACTGTCGCTTTTCTCAGCAGGCTTTTCGCTTTTTGAATAATAAATAAAGGCAATTGAAGTATGATACAAAGCAAAAAACGATGTAGCTAAGTACATTTGTAGTGTGTTCCGTGTATGTACAGTAAGAACCCCAGGAACTCGAACTCAGTTTGGGAAACGAAAAAGAGTTCGAATTAGCGGGGAATTCGAGTTATCGGGGTAAATTTCAGTGAAGTTTTCATCAAGGAAAATGAAATATAGTCCGAGCAAGCGGGGTATTCGACTTTTCCGAGTTGGAGTTTACAAGGTTGTACTGTATTTACCCAAAATTTTCAGAGGACTGCGTTATATCAACTATTTACCATACATCGCACATTAGCATTAGGTTGCACCATTTACTGGCGTTCTGTTGACGAGACACGGTCGCTTATGAGAGATTACTAAAAAAAAATGCATGACAAGCTGCATTAAAATGAAAAACGTCTGTTCAGCCGCCTGACTGATGACACGACAAATTCTACTCGCCAAAACACACAAGCATCAACGACACTCGCCCCGTGGCTTATTTGATAATTGTTGCTTTTATATTACTCATCCAACATACATCCAACATATTTTAGGTAACTCCATGTGTGTCCATATTGCCGTAATAATAATAATAATAATAAAACATTTGAATCTGTTTACTTCCAATCATTAACGACAGAAGTAAAACAAACTTAACGCCACTACAGTGAACGCGCATGCGCGCGCGAGCGAAGATGTCAAGGGTTCAGAAACCTATACCACATGGAAAACCCGTCTAACTGCGACCAATATATATAGTTAGAATAACCATACACTTCATCGAGGTCCGGACTTGGGGAGGGTTATCTACTACTCACAAATCAGTTGATCTCCCCCCTCCCCGCTCTTTGACCTCATCTTTTGCTTATAATAACTAAGAAAAATTCTATTTTACGGTTAAAAGTGAGGATACTAAAACAAACAGCTCTCCTACGAATTCTACCTGCTCATTGCGGCCACCAGTTTGTCCGTTATTTAATACACCGACTTCAGAAATTCAACGGCTGTGTTCTTTTATAATTTTATTTTTATATTTTTGGTTAAACTCCTCTGGTAACTTGCCTATGTGATTTTGCAGGTTTAGTGCTTCATTTCATCTATGAAAGTCCTCATCCTTAGCAAAAGCGAAGCCTTAGGACTAGAGATTTCTCCTGTAAATAAATTGATCAAACGATCTCCTTAAATTGCCGCTTCTGGCTCGTTCTCTCCATTCGCAAACTAAGTTTCGAAACAGTTTTCCGAAGGTTCACTTGAAAAACCGCCGCCAAATTTGCTCTGTATGGTATAATGTTATGAGTTGGAATCACTTCACATCGCTGTTTCTTGCGTGATTACAAACAGCTAATTAGAAATGCGACTTTGAAATCCTAACATAATTTAAAAGTTTGGAGCCACGTTAATGCCATCCAACGGCACCACTGAAAGTTGACAGAACACGAGGGTGAGCGATAGAAGCATTTTTCATCAGTACATGTCTAAATCCCTTACTTTAAAAATAGATCTTAACACTGTTTTAGAAGCCATATTAGGCAGCTGAGGGCTTTACCTGCGCTAGAAACACTTTTTAAAATTTTCTATAGACTTGTCTGTAATGTTTTGGCCTACCGACTAAAATTTCTATTGGAAAAATTACTGACAGATTTATGCAAAAACTAAAAGCAAGCGACTGGAGCAAGCGACGGCCCCTAGAAGTTGTCAGTAGAATCCTTTGCTGTGTGGCTTTAGTTTACAATTGCTACTTTCTTCAAAACAGCCGTTTTACGAAAATTATTCGACATTAGATTCTCGTACAAACACTGCCATTTCTCACGCCGTTTCCTACCCGACAAAATAGCTTCCAAAACCGTGGTTTAGGCCTGAACTCGCCAATGTTCAACTGAATAGTTTATCAGTCTTACTTCATGTTTAGAGAGGAGATATTTAGCTGTTGGTTCTGGGTGCAAACAGCTCATATCCGCTCGCTTCAGGCCAATGTCTCCCAAGATTTCATTTTGTTTTTGGACTACTGGCACGGCGACTGTTAACTTGTCAAAATTTAAAATTTTGCGTAATTTCAATTATTATCTACATTCAAAACTGGAGAATCATGTGTAAAATCTCAACTTTACATAACCCCTGCGTCAAAGTTTTACATTAATCCGAGATTTTTGTTTTTTAATAAACATAGCTCACTATCTCTTTTGCCTACATATTATGACGTTTAGGAGAAAAAAACTGAGTTTCACAGTCAAGCCCCTCTGGCCTCATAAATGGGCAGTATTAAAAAACAGCACGCGTCCGAGGTTTTCTTTAAAAAGAACTAATATCTTACAAGAGAAAAAGAAAACTAATTGAACGGACCACCTGACACCAATTGGCGGACCACCTGACTCATTATAAATGTATACTGTGCATAAATGACGTAATTACTGAATGTAGAATAGGGGTTTTTCCCTTTTTTCAGAAGATTCAGATTATTTTACATATTTCGTTTGTTATGACAATATGACACTGAATTATCTTCCCAGCCAGACACATAGAATCACGCTACCTGTTTCACCCATTTTTCAATTATTTATTGTATTTCTTCGTCAAAGAGCATAGGATTCTTCTCTTGCCAGAAACATTCTCGCTTTTTTATGTGCTTTCTACTCAAAGTTTTTCCAGAGGTGTTATCCTTGGGAATATATCAGTTAGAACGTGGTGCTTCACACTGCGATCTAGTGCTGCACTATACTAACATTAAAAAGCTTTAGCGATTCTTAACTACGAACATCTCCCTTCTCCTGAATCACAGAGAGAGAGAGAGCCGCGCTATTTAACCGGCAGCCCTAATGACAACTTCAAAGTGGCCTTACTGTTTTTCCCCTCATTTCTTACTCCATTGACGGAATCATATCTTTGCATTTTTGTAGTTCAGCCGTCGTCATGAACGCCAACTGTGTTACTTTTGCAATAAAAGCTACCGACCAAAGCCATCTTATATCTGATAATCTACATACGCAACAAACTTCCATATGTTGTAGAAAGACTAGAAGCGACGCCTTCTTTTTTAGTCCGCGTATATTAATACGCTACCAAAATCGGAATGCAGTTTTTTACTTTCACACGGTTACGCGACAAGTTACGAAGAAAGACTGCTTTGTTTACTTGGCCTTAAAGCCTATTTGCCAACAGAAAAGCGCTCTTATAAACTGGCCTCTTATTTTTTTTACAGTAAAAGTGAAGACTTAAAAAGTTAGTGGAAGGAATAAAATGTCAACTTTTCTCCGTTCGCTTTATCGGCTTTGAAAGATGCAGACTGTCGCCTCAGATCTTGATTATGGGAGTACATTCGACACCTTTTCATGGTTGAATAAAATATAATGTGCCCATGAATTCGGTTACGTTGTTTCGAGAAAAAATCGTGGTATCGATTGAACACTAGGAATCAATACAAATAGCAATGCCGCAAAAGATGTACACGATGAATTGGATTAAAAATTACGAGAAAACCAAAATGCCTTTACCATTTCTTATGGCGTCTGCACCGGTGAACTTTTGTAGAAAATCGAAGGGGAAGAAAATTAGAGGGGACGCTTTTAAAAGAGACACGTTCTAAGATAAAATGCAGTAAGACGAAATTCGAGCCATTCAAAACTTACGAAAAGTTACACGCAAATCAAGTCACCCAACTCTAGCAAGTTTAGTCAAGCTCCCAGTCAACAACTTAACAACAAACCGCGCATGCGCTCAAGAAAGGGTTATATATTTCTTCCCACATGGACAGCTGTACTCAGTGCGATCATTATATATATGTAGTTTGATTCTAACACATATTGAGGTCCGGAACTCAGGGGAGGGTTATCCCTCATTAGTACTTCGGTACGCCCCTCCCCGCCTTCATTGACCTCATTTTTGCCAGAGAAAACTCTTACTTCTCAACAGAAACCCGAATTTTTCAGAAAACTATGTTTGTTGTCTATAGAGCGTGAAAATTAAATCGCTTGTCCGAAAAATCTGGCACGCTCACTACGTCAATAACTTTGTCGGCAATGTCTGCGGCAAATTCTGGTTCCGTGGTATGAAAAAGAAGACAACATTGTTAATCTATGGCTATCACTGCATTCAGTCCTTGAAAATCAAGCAAGAACCCTACGTTCACGATGGACGGTCTAAGGCTGTATCTTTATAGTTTTAAACGAAAATTTAGCAGTTTGAAGGCCAAAATTGTAAGTAATGTTGAACAGTCTTCGAGCAATTTTTATAGCAAAGAAGCGACAATGTTGCACAGAAATTTGTTCATTATAGTAGTTATGAGCAAAAGAAAACTTAAAAGTTTTGAAAGCAATCTATAATGAATTAAATAGAATAGCTCAAGTCATGCATCCTCAGAACAAAGTTAGAGTTTTGTAAACAATTCATCAACCGTGATTTAATTTCGACGGTTTTATCACGCTTGTGCTAATGCATAATAATTTCAAGCGCTTCGAACAGGTTGCATTTTTTCCGCGATAAACATTGAAGATTGAATAAATTTTTCCCGCTTGTAGAGCTCCGTCGTGAACTTTGATTGGTTAATTCAACAACCCGTTAAAAACATGGCAGTTTGTATTAACGTCTTTCCCAAACAAGAGAAAAGTACTGCAAGAAACTATCACTACTGACCTTCAAGACGTTCAGGTTTGAGATTTGCAAGCCGACATTTCACAACTTGTCTAGGCTGCGAAAGAAATTTCGTCACAAGCGGCTTGACATCTTTGACAGGGACCCACTCGGAACTCCCAAAGTCAACGTGAAACACTCGCATATCCAAAAGAGCAGACACTGGTCCTTTCTTCTCGTCTACTGTATGACGTGAGCTTGTTACCAGGCCACGGTACCATCTCCCGTCCTCGCTGAACCGCGCACAGCAGTATTCGCCCACCTTGGGCTGGTAACCATTCCTTGGCGCGCAGCTGTCTGGAAACGGGTCCCCTGTTGTGACAGGAAAGTGGCAACTGTCAATCTAAATTTCGAAATGTGACCAATCACACAAAAGCTACTGAGCAGTACTTTCCTGTGGTACTGTTAACTATGCTGTACGAGGTGATTCTAAGTTTTGCAATTGAATAAAATCTTCTGGTACTGTTTATTATGCTGTACTTAGTGGTTCTGACTTGATAATCTGTAGATAAAATCCTAAAGTGTGACCATTCAAATGAAAGCCACTGGGCAGTACTTTCCTGTGGTACTGTTTATCATGCTGTACAAGATGGTTCTGACTTTTGAGTCTGTGATTGGTGAGTAAAACCCTGAAGTGTTACAATTCAAACCGTTTCGGTGAAAGCTACTGGGCACTACTTTCCTATGTTTTTTGGTTATTACGCTGTACAAAGTGGTTCTTACTTTTGAGTCTGTGGATGATCTCCAGAAGTACTACCTCTAAAACCAAAGCTACTGATCAACATTTCCTGTGAAAAATGGTTACATGTAACTACCAACTTACCGTCATAGAACTTGTTAAGTTCATCCATCATAACATCAAGAAGTCCCGCATCTGGCGTGACAAGATGTACATAAAACTCACTGGGGCTCACCACATGGGACATAAGCATCTGAAGGCACATTGGGCCATCCATGGGTGGGAGCTCTGTGATGAACGACTCTTCAGGACCCGACGCAGGCTGGAGCTCTGGGAGCACTGTGACGTCTAAGCGACAGAGAAGAAAAGGCTCATAAGAAGTGGTTACAACGGACGTATGCTTTTCTTAGCCCTCCAAGAAAACCGGCTCACCTAAACAAGGATGGAATACTTAAGCACCATCTATACGAGCCACAAGTGCAGTAACAAAGAAGTCCTCTACGGAACACTTTCCCTTTCAAAATTGCTATTCAAAAAGACAAAATCATATGAATATGAAAAATCTCATCAGTGACCATTTCGTTTTCCAGGTGTAGGCTTAATAATTAGGACAAGATAAGTACTAAAGGTTTACAACTTCTTGCGTTTCTGCGCAGTGTCATCGTTTTTTATCGATTTCTCACAAGTTTCTCTGTAATTCTCTTTCTTTAGACCTTTTCATGATTTGAAATATCGACAACTATAGTTTCGTTTTTCCGCTGGCGGTTTCTGTTAAGGAACAACGATAGCAAGTATCTTACCGTTCCGCAAAATGTCATTGTCATCAATGGACTTCTCGTGATTTTCTCCTTCCAAATTAGGTTCAGAGCCTGAACAATCATCAGTTCCTTGTTCCAATGGGCTTTCCTTTTTAATGCAATCATCTTTAGAATTTCCTTTCTCCCGCATAGATTTATCTTGAACCTCTAAGCTATCATCCACTACTTCCTTCGAAACATGAACTGCTCTCTGCAAAACAGTGTCTTTAGACGAAGTAGAGCAGGTTGACGTGTCCGTATTCGCACTCTCGTCTGTCCATTTCTTCTCACATTTTTCATTTAGAGCGTCGCAATTCTGGCCAATAGCCACAGCACCATCATGAACACTGCTTTCAATACTAACACTGCTTACGCTGCGAGGTAAAGAATCGCAACTTGCCGCAGATAACGGACTTGAACTGGCGGATCGACTGCTGCTATCCTTGTCAGGAACTGAAGGTGTGATTCTCTGAGCCAAGCCAATATGTATCATCATCTCTGCAATGCTGTACTGCAATTGAGGGAGGCCTTCAGATTCGCCCTGAGACGAAACAGAGCTCCTAGAGTTCCTACTTTTTGGAGGGGACACAAAGAGGTCAACGATTACGAGCTTGCCAACTTTCACTCTGGTCGGGAATGCCGTTAATTTCACTCCGGAAACTCTACTTTTTAGCCAAGCAATAGATTCTTCGCTCCAAATTGATAACTTGGCACCTGCAATTCAAAAAAAAAATCCAAACTTGAATTTTATAAATTAAAGAAAAACAGATGATCTCTGTGGTCAATATTCCCTGTATTCTCATAAGGTTTACATTCTATAGCAATGACAACGTAAGGAGAAAAAAATGGGCAGAGATGCGGTACACAGGGAGAGGTGGGAACGTAACATCGTGTTTCGTCTACTTAACTATCTCTGGCAAAATTTTCGTTCTAGAATTAACTCTCTGTTCCATTATTTTTCTCATAGTGCTCCGTGGCACAGCATCACTTCGTACGTACCCATCACTTTCTTTCCCCATGGGGATTCACCACGTTAATTACCCAGGACTTGTCCCGTCAGGCCTCATAGCTTAGTCGGTAGAGAAACGGTAAATATAACCGGAGGTCGTGGATTCATATCCCACCGAATTAAAAAGATTTTTTCTTTGCACGGTGCAGTACCCTACATGTAATTACCTTTACTAAGGCGAACGCTCAGCGGGGTTATGCCGGTTATTTGCAGCAGTTAAATATTCACGCCAGAGTTAAAACGCCTTATTTTATGGCCCAATAGCCGTGCCCTTGCTATAGCGGGCTTGGTTTATGACCATCGGCTTATCAGTAAACGGATGCTCGCACTGGAAAAAAACAGTTTGACGAGAGAAAACAAGATTGACTAGTCGGGATTGGCTGCGGCGACTTCAAAGGATTGCCGCGATTCAGGCAGAGGCTCTGCTCGCAAGTCAAGGTGAGAGCCTCTATACTTCTCCGCCTGCTAAGTAACGCTGTAGTCTATCAAAATGATGAGTATCACTTTAAATCAATATTATACTTGGCGTATAAGTACCTGGTGCATTTGGTTGTGATGGGTTTACAGGTCTAACGCCTGACAGCGCGCAGCACAATGCTTGACAAGGCAGCTTGGCAAATTTCTCTTCAAGCGGTCGAAGACGGGAAAGATGAAGCTTTTCACGATTGCCATCGTCTACAGAGAGCACTGCAACTATAGGTCCTGATGATTTAAAACTTCAGTATCATTCTCTATATATGACTTTATTTAATATCATCTGAAGAGCTGAGGTTGTTTTACGTTTCTTCCAGTCACAAAATTAATTCCATTTTTATTATTTTTGCTTGTCCTGGATTGACTATGTGACTATGTGATGCAGTTCTAGTCAAAGGCCCTCATTTCACCCTTGTTCGCCATCGAGTTCCGTTAGCTCAGTGGTTAGAGCATCCGACTAAATCACGGAGGGTCGTGGGTTCAAATCCCATCTGGGGCTCGGATTTTTTCCGAGCTCCGTTTGACTCAAAAAACGTATCAAGTTTTCTTATTTTTAATAATTTTTTTTAAAGACATTGACTGTGTCAAGGAAAAAAGCGAAAACAAACAAACAAAAACAATTAAAGACAAGAAAAAAAGAGAAAGAAGTGTTTCGTATAATACAGAGCTTTTTCACCTGCATGGCCAACACCTACAGGTTGTACTCAAATTTTTTGAAACAAAAGAAAGGGTTTACAAACGAAAAGACTTCAACTCTCACAGGATTGGCTTGGTACACTAACAGGACAGTTGTTTTATTGTTTGGGAACATCAATATTTCCGCCGTGACGAACCATTATTGCGCAGTTTGCAAATTCAGAAAGATATTCGCTAATTTATACCTGATTCCACTTATAAGGTATGAATTAACCAGCTACTGCATATCCAATGACCAATACATGTACATTGTACATTGTAGTAAATGTATATGGCAATTAATAGGGTTTCGAAACCATCCTCATGTGTTTAATTGTTTTTAGAAATTGTTCCTAGCCTGTAAGAATGTTCAAACCTTTGTCAGATTCCTCTATGGCTGTTACTAAGACCCTGTACCAAGTATCATCCTGAGTAAACTTAGCACAGCAGAAGTCTCCAACGGAAGGTGGCAGGCTAAGGCCTCCCTTGTAACCAGCAGCTGCCAGTTTAGCATAGTGCATACTGCAATGATAAATCAAAACACCAAAATGATTAAAGAGGAGGAAAGGGGAAACAAAGGAAAGGGGAAGTGGAAGAGAAGAGATCTTGAAAGTGGAAGAGGAGAAGGAGAAGGCACAAGGAGGGAAGAAACAGTAGAGGAATGAGGGAATGGAAGAAAAGGGAAAGAAGTGGAGGGGATGCACGTAATACGTATGGAAAGGAAAAGGGTAAAGGACTAGAAGGAAATGGAGGAGAAGAGAAGTAAGAGGATTTGGTGGATGGGAGGAAACAAAGAGAAGACAAGAAAAAGGATTCAAGGAAAGGGATGGAATATGTAGGGAAAGGAAACAAAGTAAAGGATTAGAAGGGAATGGAAGAGAGAAGAAAGGCATCAAAGGATGGAATTAGTGTAGAAAGGTTAGGAACAGGGAAAAGGGATGCAAGGAAATGGATGAGAATAGAAGGGAGTGGATGGGACAGATGGAAAGAAACATGGTAAAGGGATGCAAGGAAATGAATGGAAGAGAAGGGAGGGGGTTTAATGTAAGGCATGGAATTTGTAGGGGAAGGAAAAGGGATGGAAGGAAATAGATGGGAAGAGAAAGAAAGAAAGGGAGAGACAAAGAGGGATGGTAAGGTATGAAACAATGGAATGGGGAAGGAGAAGGGAATCAAAGGAAATGGAAGAAAGAGTGCAGTTGGGATTCTGTAGCACAAAGGTACAGTAGTATTAAATGGTCAAACAACTAAAAATTAAGTTCTTCCTCCAACCCTTTCCTTAGTACATAATAACATTGTCATAATGTCCTCCTATAGACATCACCAGTAAGGGTGGATTTCCACTATCATGTAATTTTCTAAGTGTGTATGAGTGTAAAATTTACTTACATAAATAAAATAGAGGCAATGTATAAAAAGTGATGTGCAAAGGCAAAATCTGAGCCTTGCTCAACATTTTCATGTACGTGTTCAAGTGCCACTTCATACATTGCCTCCATTTAGTGCAAAACCATGTAAAAATTATGCAACAGTGGAAATCCTCCCTAATCAGGCCTCTGAACTTACCACATTTCCTCCATAAGCATATCTAACTGAGTTCCTACTGGTTGGATCCAGAATTCCCATGGACTAAGCACTTCAGTGACAATAACATTAAGCTGCTGACCATTCTTGAATGGGTATGACGCTAGTTGTACTATGACAAAATGAAACTACAAGTTAGTAATCAGTAGCCTCAAAAACTTAACTATAGTTCTCAAATCATAGAGGATTTATGACTTGCACTTTACACTTACCCTCTGTTGACATACCACCAGCTGCCACCATAGCTTCTCGTGGAGAAATCTTGATATCCTGAATAATATCAGACAGAGTGCTTGTTGAAGAGCAAGAGCCCCTTCTCTTAGAGTTCTTGCGCGACCTGGAAGCTAAAGCATCCTCACTTAAGGTTTGGGTACTTAGGGTTTTTGCCGACTCAGCATCCACAAGCGAAGATATTAAATTGAGGCCTTCTCTACTCTTTGAAGCTTCACTTGTGATGGACAATGAGGGAGATTGTTGAGATGGTTTGCTGAGATCATTAAGCCCTGTTCCACCCAACTGAGTCTTTTTTGACTGGCTCTTTTGCTGCTTGGAAACCATGCTGGGCTGAGTCGCTTGGGTTGCAATCTCATATTTTTGTTCAGGTTCAGTTGAGTCGGAGGTAAGCAAAGAACTCTGAGAAACTGAAGGCTGCAACTTGTCAGGTACTGTGACACCCTCTTCGGCATTCCTCCTCGCCTCTTCATTACCTAAAAGATCATCAAAGACATACAATCATGTGAAAAGTGAGTATGTTTTAGTGTATAAGGGATTTCCCATTCAAGCAATTCTGCGAAATGCTTATTACCATCTCCATGTACATGCAGGTAAAAACAGGGAGACTGATTGCTGTCAGTACCACCAGGTTGTGATGATACCTGTCTAATGTACATGTAACACCACTTTAAGCAGAACTGTCATTAAGGGTGGGGATCAGGGATTTTCCCTGGCTGCTATGAGCATGATCTCTAGTTACATGTACTTTTATTCATTGGGAAACAAAAGTAAAAAAGACATGTCCTATAGCTGCACAATAACCCAGCAAATTGATAATAAATACCCAGCAACTTGAAACCTTACTTACTGACAGCCCTGCTTGAAAGGGCTATGTCACGAGGATAATTTACTGTTTTAGGTCCATTTTGTATTGAAGTCATAATAATTCTCCCTTTAACCATACACAAATTGCTCCCATAGAGCTATGAAGAAGATATTAAACAAATTTCATCAAGAAGCACTAACCATAATAATATTTTTGATATTTTTTGCAGGCATACATTGTACAGCATTAAAACTTGAAAACACTGGCTCAAATTTTTTTAAGCTTTAATCCATGTCCATCCCTGCCATCCATTGCAACAGATGGCGAGAAACAGTTTCAATGACTAAATAGTCTTGAATAACATAATTATCTGGACTATAATTTTTGGAATAATCCAATTGATGCAAAAACAGTTTTATAAGCTTTTTAGAAAGATAGAAAATAACATGACATAATTTATACTGTAGCCCCTTTAGAGATAAAGGACATAAAGTGTAGCCCCTGCTGACTTAAAAAACGGCTGATTTCAATCCATCTCTACCTACACAACTCACCATCTTTATCCTGTTGCTGCTGATGCACTCTTTTCGAGATACTCTCTTCTTTTTCATGCTCACTTTCTTTTAACTTAGCAGTCTGTTTTTCTTTTTTTGTTTTGGGTACACTTCCAGATGCAACTTTACATGTATTATTGAATGAATTTAGAGAGCCAGTTAGACTACAGGCACTTCTTCAAAATCAAATAATCAAAGTGTACTGGTATTTAAGAATTAAACATAAAATATGCATAACTTGTACAAAGTAGGCAGCATGCATGAGTGGTAACCCTTTTAAAAGTTCCAAAAGTGACCAACACCAATTATCTCTCCACAATATCAACACATGCACTAGGTAACCCATTTTGCACATCTCCCATAATACAGCTTTATTAACCCCTCTGCATCCCCCCCACCACCAAAATTGTATAACCATTGTTTTTAGTTAAGCAAAATTTGGGAGGGGCAAACAAGGAATTATCACAAGAAATGACTGTGGGAATTAATAAAATGATCACCAAATAGTTCTCTCAACTAGTTCTTTAAGGAAATGCAAGGAGCTCAGTCTAGAAAATTTGTGTGACTGTAGAACTGGGGCTTAACAGGTTGAGCATTTGCATGTTGGACTGGAGTTCATACGCGTGTAAGTATTGACTTTCAAGCTCCACTCCGCCACGAATTGGACTGTTTCTTGGTTAAGTCCCACGCTTAATCTTTCAATTATGTCTTTAAATGGCAATTTTAAATGCAATGATGTTATCTTCAATGACTACACATTCACACATGCAAGGCCAAGAATACAGTACACAAACATATACATAGACTGATTAAGAAATTATTTTTGCTTACCTGAAACAGTTTGTTTGTCTTTGCTTGTATCATCAGATAACTGAACTGATTTTGCTTCAAGGCTGCTGTCCTTTGATGCAGCGGGCTCATGATCAGGATGATCACTTGATTCAGATGCTGAACTACCAATGTCCTCACCAGTACCTTCCATAACAAAAGTAAACTTTACTTTTTTTCCTTTCATTTAGTGATTTAAAAAAAAATACCAGGTCATCATGTCTGGCTGCTGGTATGATTTCAGCCTACTTTCGGCAAAGTACAGTGGCGGATTGTCATTGCAAGCTCGCCCTTTCTTTGCCCACCACTTACTTTTGCATCTTTGTTCACGTGCTACTTGCGTGTGACTTTTCATATATTCCTAAATGGACAGCTTACTTGCAGGCTATCTGGTCCCTCATGCCCTCCCTTAGTCCAATGGCATCCCTACCCTCTGGTCCCTCATGACCTATCCCAACCTAGCATCCCTACCCTCCAGTCTCACATGCTATCCTTCAGCCCAGCATCTCTACCCTCCAGCCCCTCATGCCCTCCACAACCCCAGCATCCCTAACCTCAAGTCCTTCATGCCTTTCTTCAGCCATACATCCCTCCTGTCCAGTCACTCATGTCCTCCCACAGTCCAGCATCCCTACCCTCCAGTCCCTCACAGCCTACATCAACCCTGCATTTTCTGAGCTCTGCATCCCTACCCTTGGGTCCCTATTGCCCTCCCTCAGCCCTGCATGTGCAGTTTAAAACTCCTATAAACAAAAAAATATAATAATTATCCATTACCCAAGATGTCTTCCTCTTCAAAAGCTGTGACAGAATCACTGATCAATAACAGACAATCCAGACACTTTTCCAATTCCTGACTGACTGAAGAATACTTCTGGAAAAACCTCTTGCGGTCTTTCTCTTTAAGAAGTTCTCTGGCTGGACTAGATGCCTTTGGTTAAAAAGAAAACCAGACAACTTAACAAAACAATGAACAATAACAATAAAGTCAAACTCCACTTAATACAGACACCTCAATACTCAAACAGTTTTCTTTGTCTTTAGGGGAAAAAGCTCTTGCATTGTCTCTAAATTCAACCCACTTAACCGTTTAAACACTAAGATCAAAATTTGAATTCTCATTTGTTGCCCCTTTTTATTTCCTAAGGAAGTAGTGGGGAGAGGTTCACATGATATCAAGCAAAATCATCTTGTGTGACCATGTCTGTAATTCTCATGACCACTCTGTTTTACAAAGCATTGATATTACCAGGAGAAATTTGATGCTGATCACTCTTAGGGTTTAAAGGGTTAATATGAACACCCCATATATATGGACCCTTTCTATGGCCCTTTAGTGTCCATATTAACAGGGTTTGACTGGAACAATAACAATGATGACACTAAACTGTTGAAATACAAACATGTACAGGTAAGATTTACTAATTCTCTTTTCAATTTAGAATACATTTTTAATTTTTACTGTGTACCTTGTTGGCCAGATCATTGATAAACTGACAAATGAAGTCAGACTGCTCCTGAACATTACTTAGCTTCTCCTGAAGTCGTTTCCTTGCATCTTCTAGTGGTTTCTTCTTTGGTGGCATTTTCACTAAAACACCATCAGTTTGCAAAAATAATGCCTCCCCCTACATCTTTCTATAAAAACAAGGCAGAATATTTCTCATAGTACTCACTAGTAGTCGTCATAAATTTTTATACATGGATCTGATTCAGGCACTCGCGACCCGTACATGTTGTGCTCCAAAATGAGTAAATTATGCTGAAGTTGTCGATCAACTTATCCCTAGTTTTTTATCTAGTTCCCCTTGTTCCAAATTATTATCATACATTACACAGCCAAAACTAAAGGAAAATAAAATTCAAACCAACGATAAGTATTGAGCCTTAATAATTACATCTAAAACAGGCTTCTTGTCGTCATTTTCTGTTCTATTGGAAATCATCGCTGGAATCTGTTTTGCAGTGATTCGATTGATAACATCGCTCTGTCACGGGCCTCGTGCTTATGAATTCGTATTTTCAATTATGCGTGCTAGAATTTTTTCATTTAAAGTCAACTCTTAAAGAAAACAAAGAACACACTCATGAATCACTAAATTTACCTGTTAATAGAACCCCTCGCCTTTCAAACAACAAAAATTACGTGTGTTAAAAGCCCATTTTCCGCGCGATAAATTTGATCCTCAATCACATGTTCCATACTATGCAGCCTGGCCTTATTTTGAAGGGGTCACTAGGATAGCTGGGAAGGGGTGGTAGCTAGTGTGAAACATATCTTTCCTTTGCCACCCCGGGCGAAAGATTTCTCTTCACTCTGTCCCTTTATTTTGCCTAAAATCGTCATGAATTGGCAATATTATGTGTGAACCACTGTATATTGCTAACATCGCGTAGAATTCTGCCCTGACTACGGTGCATTTAGCGACAAATTTGCTTAAATTTGCTCTGTTCAGGAGGGAACGCTATCAAACAACATGGCTGACAACCAAGAAACCACCGAGGTATTGTACGGCAAATTGATGCATTAATTACTAATACTTGTTTTCTTTGGTCAGGTATCCGGCAGTACTTAGTTGTATATCTTTATGTATTGATCACGACATAGTGTGTTTCCAAGATTGAACATGGATTTTCGATTTTCGAATCGTGTTCTCGGCTACAAAGTGAAACAACGGTGTCGGATGTCGACTGTCTCCTTATTAATAATGCCGCGATCATGAAGCTTCCGGTTGATAAAAATTCTGGGCTCGATTTCCTACAAAATTAAACAGCTGTGTCCTTTAAAATCAGACGCGCAGTTGTTCTTTATACAGAGTTTTCTTCCGAGAAAGTAATTCAAATTCACTTACTCGGTGCGCTTAAGTTGTGTTCCATATGTTTCAGCTGTTTTTAATATTATCGCCCGAGGGAAGTTGTGAAGGGTGTTTTACCTTTTCAGAGAGGTTGAAGCTAAACATTGATGCCTTTAAAGAATAACGTCTTTAATTTCTTACAGTAATGTTTTTTTTTTAATAACAAGCGAGAAGACAGTTATAATCTTCAATGCTGAAGAGATTTATTGTTTTTGTTGAAGCTATAAAAACATAGAAATTTATGATGATCATGAGACCGGGATGGAAGGGTTCAAGGATGTGGATTAAAAGGCAAGCTTTTTTTCCACACAAGGGAAATTCTTTAAATCAACCAGAGTAACATTAGAATTGTCACAGTCGGTCCTGAATTCTGATCATTCTGTGGAATTATTCGAAAGAATTTGTCAAAACAAGGTAATGTGGTCTGTTTCCCTGATACATATCTGTCATCACCTCTGCCAATAGCATCTCTCTGAAATAGTATCATTTGTCATCAATCTTAAAGAAGTGGGCTCTTGTTTTGACCTATTTTTGAACTTAGTTTTACTCTTCAATTTGTAAAAATAGTTTTTTATTACTGTTGTAAATATTTCTTCCCAGGCTAATCAGACAAACATATCTCCTAGTGAGGAAAAATCAGGATCTCAAAATGCTCCTACGTCAGGTAATTTTTCAGAGTTAATATTTCATTTTTGAGACATTTGATTGCTACAGGGAATTAGTTTATTTTATGTGCTTTTGATCATATATACATGGAAAATGTGCATTATAATTATAATAATCATAAAATTGTTGTTATTATTATTATTATTTTCATTTTAGAAAATTTATTTTGTGCTCAAATCTCAAAGTTTTTATGCATGGTATTTAATAATATCATGTTCACTTGTTCAGGTTTTTCATGATGCTAAAATCTGATCACCAGTTTTATAGTCTAGCAGGCCTAAAGGGCTGTAACTTTTAGGATGCGAACAGTGTGCACACAATGTTTGAAAATCTCGAACTCCAGGTGTCTTTAGGAGAAACAGCTCTCAAATTTTGCTTCCTAGAGCAATTGTTTCTATTTCTTAGTCTGTGATTAGTTAGTGGAGGGCAAACGGGCATCCTACCCTCTCACCTCCCGTACCTTGCATTCCTGGCTCCCACCCCTTTTGACTTGCAAAATATTAGCCTGTTGCAAAAATTTCCCCCTATTTCTCCCACTTCCCACCCTTTCCTCTTCTACCTCCTGTACCCCTCTTGCCCCCTAATATCAGGAGCTCCCACCCCCCCCCCCCCCCCACATCCCTTCCCACTAGTTAGAAGATAACTGGCCTGAGCTCTTGCCCAGCGTCAAAATCTACTTCTCCCAGATGACCATATTGGACTTTTTTCAACCCCTGAAATATATTCTGGGATAGCCATTTAGATTTTTCTATTATAAACAGGTGAAGTTTGCAGAACTTACATGTATAGTGCTGTGTCAGTAGGGGAGTAAAAAATACACCCTTTATTTGGGCAATTTGCTCTTTCCAGTGTGCAAAGAAAGTCGTGCGTGATAGCCCAGAGCTAGTGGATTTTTCGATCCGGCTTGTGCATGTAAAATTATGGGGGGAATTCAAATATTGCATAAGTACTGTAAAGGCTCATGTAGACGATACATGTAGGATTCTTGCTTATGACTATCGTGCATGACTAGCATTATGTCATGACTTTTGACCATCCACACATGCACAATTTTCACTTACGACAACCAAACGTGTCATACGGATGTCATGAGTCTAATTTACGCAACACAATCTGACGTGAAGTCATGACGTATGCTAGTTGCACACAATACAGTAGTTGTAAGTAAATATTGTACCATCTAAATCGAAAGGAAAAAATTCCTTATAAATTCACGTGGACTGAAAGCCATGTTTAAAGCTGTTTTGACAAAGTAAAAGCAATAAAAAGACAGTGTTGGACAAGACATTGTTGTGATTTGCACAATCTTCACAGCAGTTAAAATTTAATACCTTTATAGCAGTGAGTCTCCTGAGACTCCTAATGCTTCTGTTAAATTATACTCAAATGTAGCTTTCTGCAATGAATTAATAGAGCAAGTTATTGATTAGCTGATGGTGTATTTAATTGATAACTATTTGATAACTATTACACTATTAACTAACCAGCCACTGTCCAAAATTTTTTTTGAGCCCTGGGATTGGTGGCCAATATAATTTGTCTAGTCAGTTGGTAAAACTGAATATTTCTTTCTCTTTTAGATGATGAGGAGGATGTTCACTACTGTGGTAGATGCAAGTTGTCATTCACAGATCTCTCTGAATACATCAAACATAAAGCAAACAAAGTTTGCCGAGATGCCAACAAGAGTACTCTTACAGAAGTTGTAAACAAGCTGCCTATCAGTGCTAGCCCATCCCCTGAGAAATCCAAGCAAAAGAGCACTAATGCCGCAGCAAGTCCAACCACTAATGCTGGTGAAAAGTCACAGGAAGATGAGGAAAAAAGTGACTCATCATCGGAGAAAAGAGTTGAAGTCCAGTTTCTTGAGCCACTTGTGGCTGGGGGAAGTGATAGTGGACGATCAGCCGGGGATGAAGATGATAGCAAGCCCAGTAAGTGTTATTTTACTAAACAATGTGTACATGTAACTCCAAAATATTATTGTAATACTGTATTTCTTCAAAATAAGTGCCTGGTTGCGTATTTCAAATAGACTCTTTGCATGACTTGATCAAGTGACCAACATTCGATAAACACAAAAACATTTCACTTTTTAAAAATTTTGTTACGGCAAGCTGAAAGAGCATATTAAAATTAGGTAACCTGAGAATTTTCAGCCGTATGCCTCAAAAGTAGCGATTGCAATGGCCACCGAAAGTTAGAAGCATTTGTATGAGAAAAACAACTTTTGCCACCCAGTCATGCTTGCATGGCTTTCCATACAAATCCTTGTAAATTCAAAAATTTTTAAACTGTCGTTAAATCTTTCCTTTATGCATGTAAGGGCTCAAATTTCCATTATGAATTCAGACCTGCCAACCCCTGATAAAGGAAAATCTGGAGACCCATGAAAAAAAATCTGGAGATTCTATAAAAAATAGTGAGATTCTACTTTTTTCCCGATCAAGATTAAACAAACCCCTTTTCCATCGAGGAAAGTCGTTAACAGTTTATTTAAATGTTTTATTTGTGTTCCCTGGGAGACGCCTGGGAATTAGACCTCATTCCCAGGGCCTACTCCCCTTTCAAAATGGCAGACAGACACGAAGAAAAACGATTAAGTTTATTTAACGCAAGCGAAAATCACAGCTGGGTACAAAAAAGTAAGAACAGTGTTCTTCTTTATTAGTCTTTCACTTTATGGCACAAGCATTCCTCGTTAATTTCCCATTTTTATTCTGATTCAACAACTTAAATCATTTAAGAATGATTTTTCCCAAAACCCGTGAGATTGAGGAGCCTTGTCGTGAGACCGTGAGAAATGACAAAAAATCGTGAGACTCACGGCAGAACCGTGAGAGTTGGCAGGTCTTTGAATTAAAAGGAGATTTGAGCCCTGTAATGCTTAAGGAAATATTTTACGACAGTTTTGAAAATTTCGAAATTACAAGGATTTGTATGGAAAACCGTAAAAGGATGGGCACATATTGAAAGGAGGTTGGTTAATCAAGGAAGGCACTTACTATGTTTTCCTCTAAACCAACGAGACAATGATCTAGTTGTCCCTAGGAAGTTTACGGCATTTACCAAGAGCACATCAACAGAACAAAAATTAAAAGAAAAGAGATGACGCACATAAAAGAACTCTGCAAGCACATAAATAATTATGAAGGGAAGAAACTACACAACAAAAGTAGAACCCCAGTAACTCAAACTCTGAAGGGAAACGGAAAACAGTTCGAGTTAGCAGGGAATTCATGTTATCGGAAGGAAATTTAGTTTGAGTTGGCCGGAAATTTAAGTTATCGGAGTTCGAGTTGTTGAGGTTC
Source organism: Porites rus (assembly GCA_964035705.1). NCBI lineage: Eukaryota > Metazoa > Cnidaria > Anthozoa > Scleractinia > Poritidae > Porites > Porites rus. Next base: position 14,975,934 of record OZ038004.1, on the reverse strand, counting down.
TACTGTATTCTTCCTTACTTATTCCACTGTAGTCGAAACCTGAAAAGTTAAATTAAAGTGGCAAAAGAAGCTGGTTTTCCTTGCATCCCTTCTATTTAAGAAGGTGATGGGGAGGGGAGCAGTGATTGTTTTACCTCTGCATCCTGCGTTCCTGATGCATAAAATTTCCCCAAAAATGCAAAAAATTCATGGCATGCGTCTTGTAGGACGCAAAGATTTATTGATCTATCTGAACATGAGTTTTTGTAGAGTATCCTGTTTGTGTAATATTTGTGGTAGTCATTATGGCTGTTGTTTAACGATGCATATTTCATTTAGCCTTTGTTGTGCTTTAAAATATGTGTAGAATGACTATATTTTAATTTCAGTATACTGTTATACAGCATTTTGGAGTAACTGTCTGGTTACATAAAGACCCAAGCATTTTTAATTTAGGACTCATTGGTTCTGAACAGGGACTCGTGATATTTGACTTATTTGATATTATGGCCTTGCAATTGGGAGAGTGTGGGCGCTTATTCGAGGAAATACGGTATCCTTTGTGTCCACACCTTGATCAGTGACGTGCAAAAACTGCTAAAGAAGTTTCATTTGAATGGTCCCATCGTAGGATTTTTTTGCCCACAAACTGAAAAGTTAGAGCCGCCTAACAAGACTTCATCTTTCCATCTGGGAGTGAAGGGTGAAAGTGTTGAGATCATGAGGAGAGGAGGGGGTATTTTTTTGTATAAGTCCAGTTTATCCTTGTTTTTAAAAAGCACCTTTACTCTCACAGGTAAACCAACCAAACGGCACAAGAGGAAAAATTCGCATCCTAAAACGACAAGAAAACGCAAATCGTCTTCATCCACACCGGGATCCAGTCACGAAAAAATAAAGGAACCACGGAACAAGAAATCTTCCAAACCAAAGGATGATACCATCACTGTTCACATTCCAGAATCCCAGCTTGTCCATCTTAATGCAGGCTCAACCTCTTCTTCCTCTTCCTCCCCCCCTGGGGTTGTTGTGCGCAAACAAGGTGCGACCAGTGTCTTTGTGCCTATTTACCTCAATTCTCCTTCCAAAGTTTACAGATGTCAGCGATGTCCTGCCGTATTCAAGACTCTGGATGAGAAAGAAGAACACAATAAGATGCACAAGAAGGAGTTTAAATGCAATTTGTGCTCCAAGAGTTTCTTCACTGCTACTGGATATGAGCAGCATCGGTTGAACGAATCACACTCCCATCCGTGTGATCATTGTGGAAAGGTTTTTACCAGTGTAGTGCAGTTAAAGAAGCACAAGACGTCGCACTCAACAAACAGGCCATATGGTTGCGACCAATGTGAAAAAGCTTTCTGCTCCCCGGCAAATCTTAGGTCTCATAAGAGAACAGTACATGCAACAGAAAAGAATCACAAGTGTCCTGAGTGTGGCAAAGCATTTGCGCGCAAAGATAAAATGAAAAGGCATTCGTTGATTCACTATCCTGATACAAGACCCACTTTCACCTGTCCGTTTCGTAGCCACACGGGCTGCATGAAGACATTCTACCGTGAAGACAAGCTTAAGCGTCACCTGTTCACACACTCAAAGGACAAGCCTTTTAAGTGTGAACAGTGCAACAAGGGGTATGCACGCCGGGATAACTTAAACGATCACATGCGCATCCACACTGGAATCTACAGTCACGTTTGCCGGATTTGCGAGAAAGGTTTCCTTGGTCCCCATAAGCTGAAAAAACACATGAGGTCTGCCCATAAGCATGTTGATCCTGATCAAGTGCAGACACGCCCGCCCCCTCCAACCATGGTTCCTTTGGATGAGAACAGCCCAGCTCTCACTGCCGCTCGCAGAGAGAGGCCAGCACCCGCACAAGCCAATGCCCCAGCTAAAGCTGGGCAAGCAGGATCTTCGACCGACGAGGAAGCTGAAAGTGAGCTGTCATCGCCGGAGCTGCCATCAGAAGATGAAAATGATGAAAGTTTTGATGTTTCAGCGTCCGATTCTGGAGATGAGGGAACTTCTGAAGAAGTTAAAACAGGCGCTTCAGTGTCCACCACTCCACAGCCGGTCCCTCCCCTCCTCACTCACACCCCAACCCCTACTCATCATGGCCCAATGCCGCGTGTGCGCCCCGTCCCAAGAGTCAGTGCAGCCCCACAGCCATTCATTCCTCCGCCTTTGCCACCAGGTCTGCATGCCACTGCAGAACTGTTGGCATTTTCTCAGGAGCTGTTTAACGTGGTTGGGAGATTTCAATCGTGACTTTTCGTGACTTTTAAAAGTGAAAACGTGGAAGATTGTGCGCGGGTGAAACTGTTATCAAGCAAAATACAACTTTGTAACATTACTGTTCTATTAAAAGTTGGAAGTGTTCTCTTTGAAAGTCTAAAAAAAAAAGCGGCTCCTTCCCGTGGCGCTTTTTATGAGAGAGATGTGCATCACGCGGCGGTGAGTTATGAGAGTAACCGTATTCTCCGTCAGGGTTCGTACAGATCATGAAATACCTGGAGAATCATGAATATTTAATAATTTCATTTTGCAGGCAGTCATGAAAACTAAAGTTTCGTTTGTTAGAATAACTATTGCAGGTGCTAAAGCAAGGATAACGGCACGATTTTCGGTGGAAGCCAGCGTTTGTGTCTATTAAACGGAGTAAGTTAAAAAAAATAACCTAAAAAAAGGAAAGTCAGTTTCAAATTTTTCGAAAGTGACAGCCTGGAACTTGAAAAGGTCATGGAAAAAATCATGGAAAGTCATGGAATTTAAAGAGCTGAAAAGAGTACGAACCCTGGCAGTTGATTACAGCATTTACTAACAGAACATTTTTCATAATGATTAGAATTGTAAAAATGTAGCGGTGAATCAGTACATTCTGTGTTGATGGGTATAGTTTATTCTGATGTTGTACTTTGTTATTCTGTGGTTTTTATAAAGGGGTATTAGACTTTGATTGGTACAAACTGGTGGTAGACAAAGATAGTGCAGTAGTCATTGTATTAATCTCAAAGTAATTTTTAATAGAGAGTCTTATATAACTAGGTCGATTGTTTATGGACCATCCTTATTTTAAGTTCTCAAAAATAATTTGATGAGAAATCCGGAAATAAAATACAGTAGAAGTTTGAAGGAAAGATTATTGCTAGAATCGTTCTCGTTTGTCTTGACTGCAACTAAAATTTAAACCTCCCAGGAGCTCTCATTCCCAATTAGGTAAAATAAATGATGAATATAGAGAGATTACTTCCCTGTTTCTTTTTGGTGGCCATTTTGAATTTTGCGTTCAACCGGTGGGAGGTATGGAACCGAGAAATCTTCTCGGTTCCAGGCCTCACGCCAGCAGCTGAACTCAAAATTCAATATGGCGGCTTAAGACAAAACATCACACGCATCGATAAAGTGAGTAATGTTTATTTATTTTTTATGACGTAGTGGGATGTGAGAGCCCCCTGTGACCTAGCTAAACGTTTTAGCGAACCCGTGTGAGGCGGTCAACCTCAATTTTCTAACCGAAATCCTAAAAGTAGAAGTCTTAAATTTATTATGGTTATGCATTCATTACTTTCTGACACAAGCTGACCTTTCAACTGACCCGTGTGTAAAACACTCACTAAATTTTGTGCCGTAATGTATTCATATTACAGCTAAAAAGTACGGTTCAGCATATACCAAGTAGCTTAAGCAACGACGACGGTGTCGGTGGCAGTGAGAACATTGCTGAAAAAATGCATTTGGCTTCTCTCAAACTTTATCGTGTATTTGAGCGTCGCTTATTTTCTGAAACGTAGAAGAATTTTCTTGGAGTTAAATTCCCAAGGACTGCATCCAGTTTCTAAAAGGGAAGAGAAAAATCAGTCTTGATGTTACTGAAAGAGGGGGATATGAGGGGTTACGGTATTGGGGTATTGAGCTTGTTTTCAAGCGGTATTTCGATAATTTTGATTTAAGCGGTATTGCGGTGTCATCTAGCCCTGCGGTATCCTTTTGGTTAACGGTATTCGGTGAAAGAAGATCCCTCACGGTATTGCAGTACCACTTATTTGCGCTCTCCTGTCTAATACGGGTCAGTACAATGTACAACACGAACAACAGTAGATAAACAGAACAGGTTAATAAAAGTTGACTTAATGGTAAATGATTACGTCCTCCATAGCCTGTGTACAGCCGCCCCTTCCCTCAAAAAAATCGGAAAATCGATTTTTTTGAGGGAAGGGGCGGCTGTACACAGGCCACGTCCTCTATAGAACGTCACACTTTGCAATCTCACGTCGTAATCTTGCAATGACGTCAAAGTAATGAGCCAAAATGCAGAGTTGTATTATTTGTCACAGACTTTACATAGCCCTTGACCGAATTATTTAATGAGCATGGTTTAACATCATTTATATTTGTCTAGCCTGAGAAAACAACCAGAAACAACCGACATTTCGCGACGCCAGCACTGGTTTCCCCGCGAAATGACGTCTGACAAAACGAGTGCACAAAATTCCATACTAATGACGGGTCACTATACCCAGATCTGGGTTGTGACCCCTTATCAGTATGGAATTTCTACACTCGTTTCTCAGATGCCATTTCGCGGGGAAACCAGTGCTGGCGTCGCGAAATGTCGGTTTTTTTCTCAGGCAAATTGCCATAAGACAAATATTTATCCGTATCGAGTTTGGGTAAATGTTTTTCGTTTTTAAAACTTTTTGTTAAAATAAAGGATAAGGCCAAACGTTACAAAAGTGAGGTATGTAAAAAATTCAAACGTCGTTCACAGCCTTTTGATTTTCTGTGTTTTCACGCTCAGTCATGCCGCACGTGCCTGTGGGTTTGTGACGAGATAGACGCACTTAAAAAAGCGGAAAATCCAAGACGTGGATATTGGTTCTGTGGCTATTTTTTTATACAACGTAAAAGAGATTTAAAAACTAAGAATGAATTTGCAGGAATATCAAAATTTTGCTTATAAGGCAAGTTAAAGCCTAAATGTACTGTTAAGTATGGGCGCCAAAATTTCTCGAGGAAGACAAGACAAACATGGTACAATTCTCATGGTGGGTTTAGATGGCGCTGGGAAGACAACTATAGCAAACATGCTTAAACGCGAAATGATATTTCGAACGGAGCCGACTAGAGGGTGCACCTTCAGCGTGAACGCGTTCGGATTCAAGGAATATACCTTTTCAATATGTGATGTTGGAGGCAGTAAACACTCTCGGTATATGTGGCGCAATTTTAAACAAAACGACGCGTTCCTCAATTGGGCGACCATATGTGGTGTTATTTTCGTCGTAGACAGCTCTGATTGGGAAAGAATGACAGAAGCAAAAAAACTTTATTCCGAGCTTCATCAACAGCTTGCTCAAGATCATCGCCGACCCGTTCTTCCTGTGTTAGTTATTGCAAACAAACAGGACCTTGCTGGAGCTCTCACAGCTCATGAGGTTAGCGATGGGCTATCACTCGAACAGTACAAACTTTACGGCTGGCAAGTAACGTTTCATTTTACCGCCGTTGACGGAGTGGGTTTAGATGATGCTGTGTGGATTTTGTACAAAATGATCAAGAAACGTGAAAAGCTCTTGAAAAAAAATTGATCACCATGAATGATTGGCAACTGTTTTTGTATACTAATGTTTGTATTTAAATGAATGTACTAATCGCGAAAGCGGTCTGAAAGGGGTGAGTGGACTTCGTTCAAAACTTCTGGGAAATGCCAAACACAATTGCGAGTAACTTTCCGCAACAAATGTTTTCAGCAATTGTTAGCGTAACGTCGTGAGTAAAATTTACATAACAAGTTGCCTTGGTGACGGATGTGTTCTTTGTTCTTGCTTCTTCTAGCCTACCACGCAGACGTTCTTAGGGGTTCGTCACGCGTTCTTACCCCACGTCAGGAAGACAACGATTATTCCGATTGCGTCACTTACTTCTGACGTCAGTTGCATGAATAAAATTCGGATAAAATAGTGTCATCATATTGAGCGTATTATTTACAATCTAATCGTCGAACAACTGATCTTGTTAAGCTACGGTAACTGAACGGGTATCAAAAACGTGCAACTTGCCTTGCAGGAGAAGTGTGACGTCAAGTTACCATGGTAGCCAAATTTCTGGGGCCGGTTGCTCGAAGCCTGGTTAGCGCTAACCGTTGGTTAAGAGGTATCAAAATGTATAGGTTTCCATAGTATTTAACGCTGGTTAGCACTAACCATGCTTCGAGCAACCCGGGCCTGGTTGACAACAGTAGGGCCGAGATAAAGCAACGACGACGGCGACAGTAACGAGAACGGCAAAAAAACCCCGATCGGTTTAGATTAGCAAGAAAACAACGAGCATCACGCTTTGTGGTACATTTCTTAGCCGTTGTTGCACGACTGCGACATGAAACTTCCTAATTTCACGAGCCCGCTTACGGAATTTGTGAACACAACACAAAAAGTTTCTTTTTCTTTTTCTAAACTGAGATACGGTCCTTCGGATTAATGCAGAAAATTTCGCCAACATTTGACAAAATAAATGAAATTAAATAAGATCGATGAAGTTTGAAATCTCTACTTTCTGCAACAACTTCACTCAACCTGCAACAAACTAATTTGTTTCGAGACAAGTTTGAGCGTGGGTGATAAAAACAGCAACATTGCCCTTCGACTCGTTTTGCAGCAATGTTGCAAAAAATGATTTGCACGTTTTAGTTGCCCGTTTCACTGGCCTTAAGATGACGGACCAGGCAAAAGGTTAACAAAATGGGAACGTTAATATGAAGGAGAGCTTGAACATTTTTTTTTTTTTTTGCATTTTTGTGCAAAATGATTAAGAAACGTGAAAAGTACCTGAAAAACGTTCGTAGCAAATTAAGAAGGATTTAAGTCAGCAAACAAAAGTAATACTAACTTATCAATTAACAAGGAACTCCCAACCACAAAAAAGAAACTTTTAATTATAGAACTGATTAACTCTGGAATTTATTGTGTCTAACTTTTAAGTTGCTGTAAAGAGATCCCGTGTAGTTCAAACTAGATTCCTAGAGGTTTAGAGAACTAACGCTCTTTCAATAATTAGCGAGAGTATACCTGCCTTAGTTCAGCGATTACAATTACCGAATTTCGACTATAAATTAATTGTATTTGGTGGTCTTAAGAAAAAGATTAAATATATATCGAACATTTTTCATCTGAAAATATTACTCAAATGAAATTAATTTATCAATTTTAGGTTTACGAACTAATCATACGATCATATTGATGTTCTTTTAAGAATTCATTGAATATATTAATTCATGTTCCTTATTCTGGAAAGCCTGTTTGGGAAAACATAATACGTATTCGTGTATGTAATAGTGTACTAGACTTAAGCACCAATGTTTAGATAACACATCAGTAAGATGTCAAGACACAAAACTCTTATCAAACTACTTAACTTCGTGTTGCTATAAAATCAGATCAAAACGTCACGTGGTTTTACAATGCTCTTTAATAAGTATCAACTGGCTTGACAATTGAGGACCAATTCTTATGTCCCTGAGCCATTACTGCTAATTTGGCCATTGGCATTTGATTTAAAGGTTGATATCCAAAACAGGTCACGCCTTGGCGTCTGAAGCGTCACTGCTGGAACAGTTTCACGTGCGATTAAGAACTTACCCTGCGAGCAGAGGTTCCTTTCTGGCATGGTTTACAATAAGTCGTTCGTGGAGCTTTTCAGTTGCTTATAAATTAGTTGGTAGTTTAACGGTTTTAATGCAGTCCACTGTGGTAAACATAATTTTGATAATGACTGACCACGACAATATGTACGCCGGGGACATATTCAGTCTCGTGTGACCAAATTGACGTTATTTTCTTTCCCGTCCAGGATAACGGTGAACGGTTACCGCAAAATCCCAGCCGTGAAATTTTATGTTTGTTAAAAACTAAAGTCAGAATTAGAATTTAAAACATCTCAATATTTCGTCTCCTTACACTCTGCACCGCTTGATGAACATTATACACTGAGGAAAGTACTAAGAAATTTTAGAGCAAATAGTGGCATGTGAAAATATTTCCAAAGGATTAATTTAAATGGTAACATCATAAGTTAAAATCACCTTTAAACATCTCCACATGCAGGAAAATAAACTGTACTGCTAGAAGCCCATAACCCAGAGCGTCCCATACTTAGCATATAGCCAGGCAATGGCCTTTCCACAGATTGTTTTATGTTTAGCGTCGTTTTGGAGTACTTTTTTTCACCGAAAATAAAAGCATCGCTTCTTTTGTAATGTACTGCCTGTATGACAAAAAAAGTAAAGGTCATCAAACATCAGCCTTACTATTTTCTGGTCTCCTGTTATTGTCAGCTGTTCGACTGATTTGCAAGACTTAATTGATAGGAAAGGATTGGCGTGAAAATCGATCTAAACGTAAAATTGGTCTGTGAAATCACCCTGTTGCAGGGGCACAAGGTAGTTTTTCGCCCTGCGTTATAGTCTCTCGATGCCTGTTTCTCAAAAGGCCCGGTAACTTTTCGGGCCCGAAGGCAAATTTTTAAATCAAAATCTGTTGAATTGCAGCACAGTTAACTGATAATTCCATTTTCCCCTTTTGTAAAATTATTGAAAAAAGGCTTTGATCTTGAATGCAAATACGGAAAACAAGAAACAACTTTCCGGGCCCGAAAAGTTACTAACCGGGACTTCCGAGAAACGAGCCTTGGTCGGGTACTGCTCAGTAGCTTTCATTTAACGCCATAAGTGAATATGGGCATGTTAAGTGATCAAACTGAGGAAGACTTGAAAAGAGAGGTACGAGTTCCCTCCGAATTATATCGCCTGGTTCTCTTTCGCAGACCTGCAGCCTTACGAAAATCGGGTTTTCCTAAGATATATAAACACGGGTTGATAAGAGAAGTCAAAAGCCTCAGCCAGTAAAGGATAATTGCAGCAACGTCGTTTATACAGAGGAACTGTTCCTTGAGAACTTGTTGAAGTTGGAGCAGGTAATATGGGACCCAGCAAATGACAAAAACAAGTAACATGACCAAGAAGACCGTGGCAACTTTCCATTCCTGTCTGGTGCTTCGACGAGTTTCTTGCCATCCAGGTGTGTTGTGCTTCTGAATGTTCATGGTCTGCCTGTGCACCTCATACAGAATGCGTGCGTAGGCAAAGGCCATGAATATCACTGGAAGACCAATAACAGCCACGAACAGTGTGATGTCGTAGATGACTATGATACGTGTGACTTCTGCAGAGTGGTCCATTGTGACGTCCTCGTTTAAATTGGTCCAGGCGAGCTGAATCAGCGCCACAAGCATGGAGAAGAGCCAGATCAATGCGATTAGTTTACCGCCCCGTCGCTTGGTCACCCACGACTGGTAACGCAGGGCGTAGATGATGCAGATGTAACGGTCGACTGTCATGGCTAAGATATGAAGCACGGTGGACACGGAGATAAACACAATCACCACCAAATCGGCTACACAGAAGCCGGTCTTTATTAAGATGTTACAGGATAGAAGGAGAGGGATGGAGATCGCCCCCGTGCAAAGATCAGACACTGCTAAACTAGTCAAGATGTAATTAGTCACTGTACGTAGGCTTCTTTTGGTCGCCACGAGCCAAATAACCCAGCTGTTAACAGCAATAACGAGGACAGCGATGACGATCTGGAATACGTCCCTGCCAGCGTAAAAACCCGCCACATGTAACAATTCTTCTGACTTGTTTCCTGATGCGTTTGAACAGTCCTGCGTTGCTATGCAGCTTGACAATTCCATGGTCTCTATGATTTTAAAATTCTTTGAAGAACAAACCTTCAAATGTCGGTCAAACTGTGAAGTAGAAAACAAATTACTGGTAAATAAACTTATCTTAGAACACAAGCGGACATTTTTGGACACCGCTTGAAATATGTCGGAATATTAATTTTGAAAGATTTGGGATCACCCTCCAGTCAAAGTTGTGCGAGTTATTGACACAACTTTTGTTTTTCTTTTAGCAATGAGGAAAATAACTTATGGAGAAACGAATGCAATTATACTTAATCAATCAGTGCCGAAGAGGTCTCAGCTGTTCAAACCTCAGGATTTCATCCATGGTCTCAATGTCTTCATAATCAATTAACTCCGAGAACGAAATGAAGCATGCGAAGAGCACAATCTGTACTAAATTTAAAGTCGCGTATGTTTACAGTTCATGTTTAAAAATCAAAGTTAACTCCACGTAACAGAGATTTTAAAAGATGAAAAATACAGAACTTGAGACTAAATGAAGACGGTAAAACCAGAATATAGATATAAGTATATGTTGGATGCCTTCTTACCACTACAGCGGGACTAACTCGTTCGATTTTGCTGGCCTATTCATTGATAGGCATAACCTGTTAATACATGCATGCTGAACATTTATTAGAACGATTGTGGATACGGATGCCATGCAAAGGGGCTTATATTAAATTTGACACTTGTCAATAAGCAAACAATGAATGCTTTTAACTTTTGCAAACAAGTATTATATACCGAGCGGGCTCTATTCAAAATTCCATTATCTTCACGAAATTCCACATAAGCTATGGGGTAAATTGTTAATGGAATCCACCCTTTTATAGATGCTTTCATTTTGTTTGCACCTAATCAATACACAATTAAAAATGAATGTCTTCTTTAATACACACAAGATGGGTGGTTTGATTTAAGTTAATCTAAAATTAAGTGAAATATAGTTGACAGGCTTTACAAATTCTCAGACAATACTGAGAAAATCAAGAAAAAAACAATAAATGTCTCCGTTTAAATGTCATTAAGAGGCTTGCTTCTCGAAAATCCGGTTGACTTTTAAACATTATATTCTTAAATCAAATTATAGATACCTATTGTTGTGCAAGCTCAAGCCAATCCAGTTTCAAGCCAAGTAAACATTGCAGATAATCAGATAAAACCAACTTTCACGGACCTGGACTAGAAAACTGGATATTGAGACTTCTGAGAAAACAGGCCTTTGGCCCGTCGAGCCCTTTTGGGTTCAACTTATCTTTCAAAAAAATATTTGGTTTATCTCCAGCGGCTAAAATTGATAACACCATGGAGCGTGGTATCTTTATATGTCGTGATCTTGGTTCATTTTTTTATGAGAAAAACAAATAAATTTAGCCACTCGGGACCAGCTACCAATGTGAGTAAAACATGAAAATATTGGCCTAGAAGAAGGAACGCATGGTAGTTGGAGTCTAACACAGTTCAGACGTCTAACCGCTTTTCATGTTCAAAGTTTATCTATGTTTTTGAAACTTTAAACAGCTCCTGAGGCATTGTGTTTGTTACAAATCTGTTACTTTTTCTTTTAATAGTTATGCCATTCCTAACGTTATGCTCAACACATGCAATGGACTGCGGGCACGTACTGATTAGATTAAGACCCAGTCAGTATGTTGCTGTTTATTACGCTCTTTCTGATTCCGTGGATGAAGATCTTAAGTTATAGATTCAAATTAAGTTACCGAAAAGTGTTTTCTGATGCTCTGTTTTTACATCTTATCAGTCTTAGCGTTTTAGCACTGTTCGTAGGCGAAATCACAAAGTTTTACCGTTTTAAAGTGAGAGTTACTCTCTTGTGGTGTTTCTTTATGGTGTTTTAAAACTTATTGATTGAGTCTGTCAAGGCAATCGCAAGTGTTACCATGGAAATGAAAGCTAGCGAGGCGTTTTTTCATGGTACTGTTTCATCACTATTAGTTGTCTATCATTGATCCGATTTTCCTGGAGAGCCGAAAATGCGGTCGTGAAAGTCTGCTTGTTTCTTATGAACACTACATCAGTACTGACTATCGAATTCTGAGTATCTCAGCTTTGACCGTTATTCATCGTTTGTAAGTTAGTTTGCTTATTGTTGTTGTCGTTGTTTTTCTGTCCACTTCATGATTAGACATAGACTACGAGCAGTCTCTCTTTTTTCTTGGTCCCTCGAGCGAAACGCCCGAGACACAGACTAAGGTCACGTTTATACTATAGTGAATAGCTTTTTTGTACCGACACGAAAAGCCCTATCCGGCCCTATCGCATCATTATGCGTTTCTGGGAAACTGCCCACCTACCCCTCCCCTAAGCCAACATTAACGCTTACTTCTCACTTAGGGCAAAATGTTGGCTCAGGGGAGGGGTAGTTCGGGTGGGCAGTTTCCCAGAAAGCTATCCGGTAATACTGTGAACAGCAACGGGACAGAATTGGAACAAGTCGTTTAAAAACATCAGTCGCATAACGTGCTAGAGCGGTCTCGAGTCCTGGCTCCTGCTTATTCACTTCCGCTTACAGCACGAATGTTCACACTTCACCAGAGTGTTGCGCAGAACCCGTCCGGTATGCGACTCTCCACTTTCGAATTCGGCGAGGTGCTATTTCGCTCCGGATCCGTTACAGAAATATTCGCAGAAATCACCGTTCTTATATGTGTGAACAGAAGCCCTATCCAGCATGGTTTTCGTGCCGGCGAAAGAGCTGTCCGATATACATAACAATTATTCACCGAAGTGGAGGTGGCTAGTGGTATTATTTACCGAGTCCGCGAAGCGGCGCGGCAAATACCACCACTAGCCACCGACACTGAGGTGAATGATTGTTTTAGTATATACTAAAACAGTGAGATAATTGAGCACAAAAATGATGATTAACGCATTTATTGTTGCCCACGATTACAATTTTGGCGCGCAATGACCGAACGGCCGCGGTCGTCGCTTTTTCTTGCCGACAAATAAAACTTTTAAAGGTATTTGTCTTGCCCTTGCGGGGAAATTTCTTCAAAAGGAGTTGTGAATTCTTTTTGTATTTAAACTCATTCTGTAAAAAAAAGATTATTAAATTTAGTTTCAAGCTTATTTATGAACAAGTCAACTAAATAAAGTAACGCAAGACTTAAACTTAATTTGCATTAATTTTGTAAACAAAAAACTTTTTACTGGTTTTATCGATAAATTCAAATCAAAAAGACAAAGCTTTACCTATTGAATCGATACTTAAACTTCAAAACCGAACTTCGTCACCTTCTTCGTGTATTTCGGGAACAGCTTGCTTGATTAGTTGTGACATTTCTTTGTTTGTTACGGCAGCAAACAGGGAAGGCATTTTGCTCGCAACTTACGCGAGTTTGGCGTCGCTCTCTCGTAGGAACTGGAGGTGAATCAGTGAATTAGTGCAGGATATTCACTGATTGAGTAGCCAATCAGAGCGCGCAAAAAACACTATTGCTAGTCGCCGATAATCGAGCAATCAGCTGCGCACTAACCAGTGATCATTTACTAAGACATTGAAAAGCTTTTTTCATCTTAAAGGAATTTATTCGAAACTAAGTCAGAAATATTTGCTAGAAAATAGTTTAAGTGCAGATTCAACAGACAATGAAAAAAATGATGTGCCTGATTGTAAAACTAGCGATAAATGAATTTAGTGAATATGAAGGACTTTGAACTGATATTGTCTGGTCCACGCGCGATCACTTAGCAGGTTTAATTATTCAAACTTTCGCTTTTTAATGAAGTTTGATGTAGGTGACATTGTTTTTTGGTACCTATTTAAACCATAAACGGTATCAGTAAGCTATAAGCAAAATTTCTCTGAAATCTATGGATTATGTCAAAAAAAGAGGTTAAAGGGTTTAGAAATCTGAAATGAGCTGAGATCTATCACTTGTAAATAGCAGGAAAACAAGACGGAAAAGGCTACGTTAAGTGTACGGCGTGGAAGTTTTACCTTTATGGAAAGAAACTTTACTAAATTGTGGCACCAAAAAGACCCTGTTTCGACTGAAGACCTGATGAATGTGTTTCAATAAGCAAGAGACAAAAATTACCAACTACGGGAGGGGTGACCAGATCTCTGTTTGAATTGATTCAAGCTTGTCATGTAGCCGATTTAGAAGAGCTGTAGTTTTCTTTAGGTCGCTAACCTATCGATGAGGATGTTTCATGAAGGCAACGATTAATGTGGAAAATGATTATCAGTTATTGGGGAAGCGCGTATATAAAATTAACGTTAAAATTTCTACCTCATTTAACACATCTGTGTGTCTAAAAGTTTACATTATACCTGCGCTATAAGTTTTTAAACAACAAATATGTTTTCTTAGAAATCCGAGAATGAAAAGAATGAAATATTGTAGTCACGTTTAAACCATTTCCTACATTCATCTCCGCAGCGTATTTATATTTATATTCTGAGAGTACACAACTTTTTGGAAATGTCCAATATTTAGTCGAAAGCTAGTGACATTTTGAAATCATTTCGTCCGGTCGTGTCTTCTAGGATGAAGGTATAAATGTAACTTTTGTAATTGCTTGTTCTCCGAATATCAAATTTATCACTGAAATAGTGATCAACCAGTGCTGAAATAACCTACGATCAGTCGTCCTTCTGAAAAAGAGCAAGACTCTCAAAAAAGTAAAAATTAAAAAACAAAAACAAAAAGTAAAAGTAACGTGATTGGGCGTTTCGATGTATCCAACGTAGATCATTACCAAGAATGAAAAAACGTTAAGTGTCAAGTTGAGATCATTTGAATTCGTTAGATAGCATTCGGGTGTGCTTAGTTTTTTATGCAAATATCTGTTTGATAGCTTCGCGCGACTTACACCAGCTGATTTTGTCATTGGTAAATGAAACATAATGGCTTAAGTTATATTTAAAATATATTTAAGAAGAATTTTCTACAGGCCTACAGAACAGTTATTTGTAATTTTTTAATTCCTTGCTAGTGTATGGAGCATTTTGAAATACTACTCGGATCTATGTAGTGCATGGAACCGTTTTTAATTTCTTCAATTTATTTTATCTTTCACATCATTTTAAGTTTCCTTCTCTTTCTATCCTCAACAATTCCCTTGAATTCATTTCACCAAGATGAAAATTATTTCATATAGGAGAAAGATTAATAATTTTGAAAATAAAATTAAAAAAAAAAAATTTGACCGTTCAAAAATTTTTTCGGACCCGTGTAAAATAGGGTCAAAATTTTAAGACAATTTATGGTGTCGCACCGTTCTACGTTAATCTTGTAACTTGATCACATTTTATAATAAAGAACTGACGCCATATAACCTGCGTTCGTCCAAGGAATTGTTGTTAAAGCCACTAAGGGAAAAGACCAAGAAATCTTGGAGGTAAATCGTTCGAAGTAGCAGCCCAAGAAAATGGAATACTACTCTCTGGAATAAGAGCAATTAGAGGTTATGATCTTTTCAAAGGAGCAATTAAGACGTACTTGTTCAAGAAAGCATTACTATGGTTACACCTAGAGCCTGAATTTTAGTTTTACATTTTGTGTTAAATTTAAATTTATATCTTATTAATATAATAATAATAACAATAATAATAATAATAATAAAAATAATAATAATAATAATAATATTATTATTTTATTATCAGCATATTTTCAAAACAACGCCAAACTCGGCCTATCAAACGTTTGGTCTCCACTTAATAGAGGTAAAAAATAATGGGAAAACTCTCGTCGAGTTGACCAAAAGTTGGGGTGGCCGCGGCCGCTTAATCAGAGGTCGTCGCTTAATGGAGGCTTAACTAACAATTGTATTCTACAATTATTTTCAGACTTTGATTACTGCCCGCTTTATAGGCTCAGTTGTATATGTTGGCTTGTTGCCATATAATCAATGGTCTAGATCGTGTAGTTCATCCCAATCGTCCCAAATAAAATCGAGGCCATCGATCGACGATTATGTTCAAACCAGGTTTTTTTTTAAAACTATCTTCTTATCATCGTTTAATTTTGCAACCTAGCCCCATTTGTTGGAAAGGTGAATGACGTTGCGCTATCCACACAACAAATCTCTATCCAGTGCATAGCGCAATTAGTTTCCTTAATACTTATCCGCTGGATAGTGATTTATCCGGTGAATAACGCTATCCAAGGTTTGACCTACCAGGGCCAAAACGAAACCAATTGCAGAATTGCATGCATTTTGGCCATCCTACAGATGAACGTTTACGACAAAAAGGCATTTGCAGGAACTAGCAATATTAATCGTTTATAATCTGTCCTTTTTCAATAAATCAAAAGCGGCTTGCATTTTCATGTAAAGAAAGTATGTGGCAATAAAAGTTTATGTGTAATTATGTCAAAACGAGGGCGTCCGAGAGCTTCATCACCGGTTCCAAACGCCCAGAAATAGATGAAAGCAGGAGGAGAATAAAAATCCAAATGAAAGTGTTTAATCTCAGATGAAAGCATTTTTAATCTTAGCCTGCCATGCGATGCGAACAAGCTCTCCGGAGCGCTCTGGCGGCGGGGCGGGAAAAGGAAAGAGAGCTTGCAACTACGTCTCTGGAATTTGAATTCCATCGACCTACAACTCGTCCAATTCCCCTGTGGCTCCCCGTCGACTCAGCTATCAGACTTCCGCCAATCAGCGCGAAGCGGAAACTGGCAAGAATGTAAATAAACATTAAAAAACACGTGCCAAGGGTACTGACGTCATTACTAATATCATCTCCGCCAATCAGCATTTCGCATCGACTCTTTCGGTGCAGATATTCAAATTCCAGCAACGTAGTTGCAAGCTCTCCTTCCTTTTCCCGCCAGAGCGCACCGGAGAGCTTGCTCGCAGGTTAGTTTAATCTCAGATGAAAATCTGGTGGTGTTTTATCTGGTGTTTCATTAGGTATCAAGATTCATCCACCTGACCCAAATGGTCGTCATTTATTTGCTGTTGACTGAATGAATAATTAATGAGTTTGAGAATTTTTAATCCAAATTTCTACAACGAAAGAAAATTGTTCTAGGCGGCTTTAATAATAGCGTTGCTAACAGGTGTTCCACGCTGCGTCGGCCGAAATCGAGCTTCATCAATTTACACAAAAAATTGCTTATCTAGAACATTCTGAAAAAAACGGGAAAAGTTTTTCTTGAACTGAGCGGGGCAAAGATAATTTTAAAAATTATTCACATTCATGAAGCAACTCTCCCAATTAGCTTACTCAGCTACAGATATCGTTTTTTAAGTATTAAGTCCTAGCTGTTACAAGCCTTATTTCTGGATAGGTAGTTCAATTCCATGGAAAATCTTGCTTAAAATATTAAATAAATTTTAATATTAACTGTGTCAAGAAAAAATCATAAGAACAAACGGCAAAGAACGACGACTCTAAATCTATACAAGCTTACAAGGAAAACGTTTCACTCACATCTAATGCTCTATAGACTGACAACCATGTTAAATTATATCGCGGTCGGATCTACAGGAATTATTCATGCTATACGGTCTGCTATCTGAAATGCTAAAGGCAAATCAAAATATATTTAATCAATATCAAAATTAACAAATATACCGAACTTTTTTCCTTTATTTTAATCTTTGACTCCCCGGAGTAGATAGCCGGGTTTTTTTTCCTTTTTTTCATTTTTTTAACGGCCTTGATCCTGATCTTCAATGCTTTTTTAAACAGGCGTTGGCTTTTACTTTTACTTTTACCTTTTTTTTTTGGTCAAAGTTTTCAATTTCTGAGGCAGGAAAAAAATTGCGATCGGCGTTCGGATTAACTTTAAGTTGTAGCTTACCTGATTCAGATGACATACAAAATGAAAAGAATTCTTAATTATGTTCTATCTTGTATTTGATGTTGAGTAAATTCTATAACAGTATAGGGTAAAATTAATAAAAGTCGTTGCAAAGATGTCTTACTAATAGATCATGACCGAGAAAATAATAAATTCAAGTACCCGAAGAAACGTATTTTTTTCCGACTATCACTTTTTAGTTTATCTTGTCGCCAAAAAAAAAAAATGGAAAAAGTAGATTGGTTGCAAGAATTAGGTTTGGATTTTATTCGTCAAAAGAAACAAAGTCACGAAGAGAGAATTCCTGCGTGAGGACTGGATGTCTGGGGATACCCAAAACGATCTTTATTTAAGATATCAAAAAGTGATCTTTAACCGAAAGACGTCGCGATAGTAAGGGCTTCCAATTATTGGGCCCCATATTAATTTTGGTTCAAACTCCGACTAGACCGCAAAAAAACTGAAAGCCGAAAACAAAGAATTTTTTTATAGAATCTTCGTAGAACATGACAGTCCCTCGGTTTTACTTGCAGTGGTGGTTTGGAATTATGATATGACATGTAATGACAAAATTGACGAAAAATGTAAAAATGAGACAAAATCGAATAAATGATGTGTACCTTTGACGCTCATCTTCCGCGAAGCCAATTAAGGACAGTTTTGCGGTCGACTTCTTCGAAACTCCGGATGTGTCAGTCCAAGGGATCGATGTTTTAAACCTTTAGGGCTAATGAAATTAATGTTTAAATTCTCTTCAGTGAGTGCTCTAAATTTACTCCTCTGTTCTCTATAAGATGTAAGAACTCTAAAATATAATTGACGGCTGAAAATGCCAAATACTGTTTGGAGAAAAAGGATATTGATCAACGTTTGATTTAAGAGGGCATTTAAAGACATTTAATAGGCATATTATTTTACGGCAACTTCTGAAAAGTTTAATTTTTAAAATGTTTTTGCCGACGAGTATTAAAATCGATATTAAAAGCTTTCATTTGGTTCAGTTTAATGGACTGGTTTATGATTATACAAGCCTATGTCGCTAAATTTGGAAACAAAATGATTATACTTGTTAATGGCGTGGGAAAGGAAACACAAGACGCCTTTTAAACAACGGACGCGCTCATTAAGCTTCAAAAATGGAAGGATATATCGTGAAAAACATACAATAATTAATGTTTCTAAATTAAATGGTAATTTCGACCACAGTTTACAGAAAGTAGTTAAATTACAAGAAAATGAAAGGTTTTTCTATCATTTATTTCGCTTTGTTTCACTGATAAAGTTTTCACTTGCCATTTTTTACACGAGTTTAGGATAAAAACTTATTTAGCAATCCAGTCTTGGCCTAGCAGTAAATAACTTGGTGAAATTAATTTAAGCTGCTGTTATTTGGTTTTACCTTTGACTCTCAAATGCTATTATATTCTGCGATAAATCCATTCTTGTAAAAACTTTATCCAGCTTAAACAATGATAATCGATATACGTGTTTGGACTGCGCCAGTAATTACTTTCAACAGTTTAATATCAGGCGACAACAATCAGTATTTTTCATTAGGGAAATGGAGTTGAAAATGAATAAAATAAGCAGTTGTTATTTGATAAAAAGGAAAACCTAAAGCGTAAATTCAAAGAACATTTGAGGAAGAAAATGTTGTCACCAAATTAAGGACTATGAGCAAGCGAATAAGTTTGTTTGGTCAAGGACAGAGTAATATATCATAATCAATGACAATTATTGAAGAGGGTAAATTAACTAAGACCAGATAGATGCAAAAATCAAATCATGTCTTAAGAAAGGGGTCATATTGATGCTTCGAAAAACGTTTCAGAAAATAAAAGAACATAAGAGACGGCTGACGAGTAACGGATGTTTATCGGTTCCTGGGAAACCGGGTCCCATTTTCTCAAATCGGATCCCAGTGTTAAATCACCCGGACTCGACTTCTTGCACAAAAAATTCCGTTTGACAAAAATTCACCTTCAAAAAAAATAATTCAAAGAGTTGGCTGAAGATAAAAGGTTGTTGGAAGGATGTATTAAGATCAGATAAAACGTGCAGTTTGATAATAAATAATCATAATCATAAACTAACAAAATTCTTAAATCTGATCTGCCCTAATTTCTGCATAGGTTGTAATAGGTCACATTACGCTTCATGTCTAGGACAGTACGCGCCGTCGAGCGCGCGTTTTTGGATGTTTTTTTCCCTTCTAGCTAAAACTTTCGAAATATCATGTTTTTTAA
The DNA here is from genome assembly GCA_964035705.1 of Porites rus. Lineage (NCBI taxonomy): Eukaryota > Metazoa > Cnidaria > Anthozoa > Scleractinia > Poritidae > Porites > Porites rus. The sequence continues at coordinate 14,956,178 of OZ038004.1, read as the reverse complement.
TTTAAAAAATAGGTTTAAAATGGTAACAGAACATTGTGTCGTCCAATTCGGTCTGCAATCATACTAGTGATTAAACAGGATGATTGTATACCGCGCGAACTGGACAACAAGACAATTACTCTTGTGATGACAAACCGAATTGGACTCCACTCAGTTCTATTACCATTCACTAGAACATAAGATTGCAGAACCTCGCGAAGCTCGGGGGGAGGCCCATAAAATGTCAGGGATGGGAGGGGGAGAGAAATAGAGTAAACTGTGTAACTGGGGAGGGCTGGTTTCAACACCGGCTCTAATATTGGAATGTGAGATGTACTTGATCTCCTTTTGGTTGGAGTAAATTTGAACCCAGTGCTCTGGCTTTAAAAAGGATCTTCTGGAATTTAAATGGGGTTGCTGTTGTTAAAGATTGGGGTAGCCAAAGTTGCATAGGTCCCATGTTCACCCTATTCGACCTGGTCGTGATAGTGGATAACTGCTTAATAGTAAAAGGTATTACCCATGTCATACCTGATAATAAGTGTATAAAGTTAACTTGAATGTACGTGTATGTTTTGTCACTTTGCCTCAACCTCGTCCCCAGGGCTTTTCCCTCTATTTTTTTTAGGGAAAAGCCCCAGGCCGAGTTGTTCAAAGCTGGGTTAAGATCATGACCCGGGGTTAGTGCCAGTTTTATTCTTTTTGTCAACAAGTTGATGATTGGATACTCTTAAAATAACTGAGAAAAATTATCCGAGAAAGTGCTTTTGAACAAAATAAATAGAAGCCCGTGTTAAATTTAACCCTGGGTTAAGCGCTAATCGGCCTTCGAACAACTGGGCCCTGGGGACGAGGTTGACTTTACCTCAGCATCTCACGGTGCTGTACACGTTTCCTTCAGGTAGACCTGAAATGTCAGTGGACTCATCACTTTCACGAGAAATAATACTTATTATACTTTGCAGGCGAACTGCATGTGCAACATAACCATTTTTCAGATGAGGAAACACACAACGCCGATGCGACTGCAGCTGACTAGCTCTGACTACTTTGTCTTTTTGCGAGAAGGCCTGGCAAAAGTGTTTACCAATCAGAGCGCGCCATTTACAAAAGCAAAAACAAGCGACCGCGTTGCATCAAGGTTGACAGTGGGCCTTTAAATTTGGTAATTCAACTAAAACAGCGGCCCTAATTTGCACAAAAAAGCAGAACTCTGAAGGATTCTGGTCGTAGTGGAAATATGACATCATCGTGAAAGTGGCCTATCATGAAAAAGATCTAGGATTTGGGTATGAAGTATTCTTAAATATAATTGTAACTAAAAGGCCTTTAAAGATTAAGATGCCAGGCACAGGTTAGAATTTTTTATTAAGTGTGATGATCTGTTCTTTCGATACTTTCTCTCCCTCCACGCTGTCATACATTAGTTCCTACTACCAAAACCAGCTGTCACAAAAAGGCAAATCTTTGCTGACGTCATTGTTTACATTTTTCCCGGTAGCATACGACTTAACTCATAGAAGGCGTAGCTCCTGCCGTAGCCGTATACACAATTAACTAAATTCAAAAGTTGAAATAGCTGCATGATTAATTTGAGCAATTTATGCAATTTTCAGCTCTTTGCAGGTAATATTGAAGGAAATGTCAGCCAACGAAAACTGCGAAATTGCTGGGTGGCAAAACGATTAAATGAGCTATACATTCTTTGTAAAAAAAAAACATGCGGTAAAGCGGGCTCTAATTTTCAGAGATAACTGAAATTGTTATACTGTGAAAGCTTTGAACCCAGGAGTCATTTCTTAAGTAGGTTGAGTATGATCGTCCGGGTGGACGTAGTCCTAAAGAGGACTGTTGCTGTTACAGTGAATGACGTTTCGACAACCTATGCGGTAGTCATCATCAGAGTCGGCAAAGTGAGTTGTATCACGTCAGTTGATGGTTTTAAACTCTGGTTTTCGACCTGATTGGGCAATTAAATCGCGATGTTTTTGGTCGCCTGTCAGTGAAGCCGTGGTGTTATTGGCTATGAAGACTCGTAATGTCATTGGTGCGTTTCGATCCGACGGTCTATTCACGCACTGAGTTAAACAGTCGGTGGTTTATACTACGCTTGCACCCCCGGGGGGGGGGGGGGTACTTTAGGAATTTCTGGGTGGGGATGTGCCGCTGGGACCCTGGAACCCTTAACCTATACTAGAGCTAGTTCAGCTGAATTTTGCTACCCTATACTAGAGTAAACTCCCCAAATCCCCTCATCCTAGAGTAGCTGTTTATCTAGTCTACATAAATTCTTCAACCAACTGATCAGTTTCCTGAAAAATGACACCCTATTCTAGACCCAAACGCTCTGATTTATATACCCTATCCTTGCACTTAGGATGAAAGCGGCCCTCAGAGTGGAATGTTTTGAAAACGCCAGCTTACCATTATTGTGCGGGCAAGTGAAAACTGAGGTTTTCGAATACGATGACTTCATACATCGTTCAACGCAAGGGATGCTATCGTATCTGCATCGTTCTAGCGTTTTCGCTAGGATGGGCGAAAACAACTCGAATGCACTACGGGTGGACGCATTTTTCAAAAAAAACCGTTTTCTAAATTATCCGGTTACGTGTGGACGAGGCCTTTATATTAAATAGGTTCCATTCGCACAATTTTGCATTTTGGAAGGGAACGACTGCGTTCAGTTGTAACCATGGCGGGTAGTATCGGGTTAAATGGCGGAAGAAAGTGTTAAAGAAGCCCAAGGTGTTTGAGAAAAAATAATTTAGTTCAACTCTTCGTCATGTGTGCAAAGTGTGTGTTTGCAAAGCTCGGGCATACTAGTCTCACACAGTGCCCCTTTGTACGACGTCTACGACCACTTCGTTAATTAAACTACTACTTTTCTTTCCGAAACGACTGATAAACCAGACATTCCTGATTCTATGATCTCATCGTTATTTTCTTCAAAAAAAGACTGGGGAACCTTTTTGTGGAAGTGGTATGCCTTACCACACCTTACGTAAGTGCGAAGTTCGTAAACTTAGATTAAAGTTTCATCTAGTTACTAAAGGAGAAAAATTTGTCTTGAACTGGAAGATGTCGATTATTAAGGAGTTCTTCACGCTATTTTTAATTCAGTTGAGTAGAGCTTGTTTGCCTAAACGCTTGCAATATTTCAAAAAATATATCCTATTATAGGCTATATATCAATCCAACGTACTAGAAACCCAGGGCCAAAGCATACCTGAGAGAGCTTACCTCTTAGATGTGCCAGAAACTGGTCTGCTCATTGTAATAAGCAGAAAAGTCGATCGATTTGGGTCTGTAAATATCAAGCCGTTCTGTTCCCGCTGTTTAAATTAACATATATGATTTCAGGCTTTTGACATCCATGTCAGGAAATAACGTCTGCTCAGTGAAGATGTAATCACCCAGTTAATATGTCGTAAATTGTCAAACAATAGAGCACGATTAAGATACTGAAAACAGCTTCTAATTGCAGATAGAAAGCAAAGCAGACTGCGCGTAAATGAGTTTTATTTTAGTCTAAATTGACTACAGTTGTTAAGTAGGTATTTAAATATGTAGAAAACCTTGTAAATCACTTCCAACGAACACTATAACATACTTTTTTTACGAGCAAATTCTTAAATTTTTGATACTTGTGCAACTTTCCAGTTTTTATTACTGACAAAGTTCAGGTATATGTATATTAATTTGACATTATCAGTAAAAAATAAAAAAGATGCCTTTGTTAATAAGGCACCGTTTACACTCATGAATAAGTAGGTAAAGAATAAAACAAAACAAGGCGTTGCAGAAATAACCAAATCACTTTCAACGGGGGAAAGGGAAACCGAATAATTATACTCAAGAGGAATCAAATATAATCCAATGTTGTAGCGATATATTGCTTTCATGAACTCTGCATATAAATAGGAACTTCACAGCGAGGCTTGAGAGAAATTTGCCCATAAAAAAGTTTAAAGATGGCAGAAAATAAGATCGTTAGACTTATTATATTGGTCCGGGAAAAATCACACATGTCTTTAATTACTGGCTCTGTAGCAAACTCAAAACAACAGCTGATGGAAAGTATTTAAAATAAGGGTTTGTCTATACTTTTTATGAAAGGTTGTAAATATCTTCGTTTTAAAAGTTCTTTTCCTTCGCTTTAAAGGAAGAGTCATTGCAACATGACATATTTGACTACAATTACCAAAATCCTACAGCTTCTTGATTAGGGCGATAATGTCTTGAACCATGGTTGAATCATTAATGACGTTGGTGAAAATGGACCATTCAACCCACTTGACAGACACGTTTATTGTACGGCCGCGACGAGCCAAAAAATAATGATCTGAATAGTAACGAAATTCAGACGGCGAAACTAAAATAGCCTAGCTAGGATTCATAAGGAGGCAAATAAATCTTTGGTTTACGGGATTGTATGTCTGAAAACTAGCAAGAGTGTTTTATCAACTGTTGTACCATTTCTAACCATAAAAGTGCAATATTACAAAAGAGCGGATTTAAACTTGAAAAACTTAGCACCGAACATGCCATTCTACTGTAGAATATATTCTACTCAATTCGCTCTTCTTGGGTTCATTTCAAAATCCTGACATTTCTTTTACTTCCAGTCCTTGTAAAAATATTACGTCGTCGTCGCAGACCTTATATACATCAACCATCAGGTCATGTTCTTCGGTGTTGTATTGGCTAGGAAACCATCCCCGAGACCCAGGGGCGTTTGGGTCGGTGGAAAAGATGCGACGAAAGTTTTTAAGCACGGGCGGAAGAGCGGCTCAATAAACCTTTAGTTATCAAAACTTTCGTCGCGCCTTTTCTCCCGCCCCAACTGACTGCCCCTGGGTCTCCTACGAGGATAATAGGAAACAAAATCGAGCTATTTACCCCGAAGAAAGAGGCCAACTCGTCAAGGCAACTTAGTAGTCTGGTCTTTGAATGATTGTGAGGCTGGATTTGTCTTCTGTGTAGAAACAAACTTTGCTTTTTACATGAAAATAATGCTTAGCAAATACTAAAGATAAGATCAAGAATCAGCATGATTTGCATGATAAAACACCAAGAAAAGTTTGCCTTTTTGATTTAAACAAAGAAATCTAGCCTTCAGCCAAAAAAAAAATATGTATGATGTTTATTTGAAAAAAAAGTTAAACTTGGATCTATTTCTTCAGTTAATATTTTTGACAACTTGATGTAAACGTGTTGTTGGCGTTTAAACAACAGAATTTAATGAGAGAGCTGAAATATATTGGTCTATAACAAAATGATCAATGATAAAATAAACGAAGTTGCGAAAATACAGCTATATACAGAAACTAATACCCAAGACTTATTTACTGGCTGGTACGGTACGATATTTTTTGCGCGATCAATAATAAGGAAAGCAGTGTTCGGGTGATCTCGATTTGCAGGAACATAGTTTACCTCTCGTACGATACAATTAAGTCATCTCGAATGGACCTTTTTATCAAAACGATCCATTTTCTTTTCACTCATATGCATGACAAAATGACAAGAACCCTTACACTCTCCTGTTTCCTGCAAAAAACGTGTAATATCGACTAACACCACTTTACTCAGTAGTTTATAACTAACCCGTCGATAAACGCAGGCTCGCCGAGCCTTTTTTCTTCAGCCTAACAGAGCAGCCTGTTGTGAGTTAATTTTTTTCTCAGTAATTGCCCTGTACTCACTCAATGGCAAGATTGCTCCTTTTCATCTGCGCACAAAAGCCAACGTCTTCTGTACCCTTCGTCCACGGACGGTGCTTAATAGGAGTAGAACAGATTAGCGCAAATGAACAAACTGCAAAGTTTTGATTGAGAATCTTTCTTCGTGCCGTGTTGACATCATGTTTGGGAGGTTAAATAAATATAGGCCTTATTTGCATCTGCGACAGTTATGTAAATCCGACTGATATTTCAAGGATATATTTTTAATGATAGTTTTGTTTTATTGCCAATATACTAAAACTGTTACATATATCTCCAATTTTTTTTTTTGTTTTAAACAAAACTCAGAATTTTTGTCTAAATCAAGGGTATGCTTGCGACAAGAGACAAAGGTTTCGAAAAGAAAGGCTGCAATGATAACAGAAAGCATTGACATCAAGAACTGTTTACGGTTTTCCCGACAGATTTTTATTAGCATTCTTAAAATCAATTAAGCCTTTTGCACTCAGAATACGTTTATTGGTGACAGCACACGACTTTGTCCGCCAGTGAGGTTCAGGTTTGAATACTGCAGGCTGCATCATATGTGGAGTTGGGTACTCCGGTTTCCTCACTCCTTATGGTGACTCGACCCAGTTATTTTGTGAGGGTATCAACCTACTTTGGAGCTCTCTGGTATCCCCACCTTTACTTTGATCGTAAGTCTAACATATAGCATGGATAACATATAGATCAATCTACAATGTAACATAAAATTTTGGGCGATCGGAGTAAATGTCACGTGGTTATAGTGCCACGCCTCTTTGGGGTCTGAGTCGAAATTCTGCTGTTGCCGGCATTTTTTCTTGAAAATCTCTCGGGCACATATAGTGGGTATTAGCGCCTTGCGTTGAACAGCGTTTCACCAAAATCGCAAGACCTAATGCGATAAATTCAGCGGTTTCCAAATTTAGGTCATAATTTATGCGAAAATGATAAGCAAACTTTACACGATTATATCTAATAAACTATGAGATTTAAATTTTAATATACAGGCCGCGCACCATTCTATTCGCGATCCTTTTTATAAGTAGTCTTCATATAAAGTGTTCATCTTAATTGAAATTCCATTATTTCCGTCATTCAGCCCCGTATTTTCTGAATTTCCCCAACGCTGATAGGCCAGATTTACTGGCTGTGAGGCTCCCCTATAGTTTTTCCGGGATCCGGGATTACCCTTATTTGAGGCTCAGGATTCGGGATTTAAAAGCAAAATCGGACAAGACGTAGGATTGAAAGTATGCGCGCCAGTTAGAATGCCCGGAATAACCCTCAGGATTACGGGATTGCACAAAATTTTGGATCGGGATTATTGCGTTAGTACTTCGTTTCCGGTTTTTTGTTGTTGTTGTTGTTGTTGTTGTTTCAAACGTGTTGAAAAAAAAAAACTGGAAATTTATAATTTTTAGGATTTTTTTGCAACATAATTGTTAAGAGCCTGTCCTCAAATTGAGTTTAGTTTGGAGAAGAAGACAATCTGTGTCCCTCCCCCACCCCTAAGCAATGTTGACTTTTAACACAAGTAGCGCCTAAAACGTCAGCTTTTAAATACTTTACTGTGGTCAAGTTTCTTCATCAACTCAGTTAATAAAACCAAAATTTTAATTTGCACTCCCCAACCGACACATACCGCAGCACCACAGTTCCTGTAGAACGAACCCCTTAAACTCTATAGCTAGGGCTGATTATTTAAATGCCGTTTAAAAATTATGGCTCTTGAGTTTAACCAGTGACTACCAAAACCACAGTTCTAAGGAGGTTCAAAGTCATTTTCAGTTTGCTCAACGCTTTTATCTTAACACCATTTGTCGTGAACAATTTCATTACTGAAAGCATGTAGTGTAGACTAGAAAAGCATTAATCTTGCTTTAAATTGACCCACTAAAGAAGAGATCTGGAGGTCCAAAGATTTCTTAAACCTAAACTTCGCAGCCAACAAAGTCCTTGTGAGGCCTTACGCCGTAGAGGGAGTACAAAGAAGAGCCGCACGCTTCGCAAAAACTGGCAGTTATACGCGGGAATGGTTACCAGCCTCTAGAACGAGTTAAACTGGATACCGCTGAATGTACGAAGAACAATCTCACGGTTAACTTTATTTCGTAAAGCAACGTGGTCAGGATGGCGGCCTGGCTTTCCCAGACTATGTTATGAAGCGCAGAAGACATTTAAGGAACTCTAGCCGGAATAAGTTTATTAAACTACTGCTACCAAATACTGAAACTTAAAAGAATAGCTATTTTGGTAAAACTGTCAAGGACTGGAATGCGGTACCAAGCAAAATTGTAAACATACGTCCGCTCATCGATTCAAAAAAGTCTTATTTGGGCATTTTAGTCAATGGATAATTTTGATATTTTACTAATAATTAATGCTAAAAAAGTTTTTGTTCATTAAATTTTATCTTTTGAAGATTTTGTTATTCATTATAATTAGCTGAATTTTACTTATTTATCTTGACTTCTTGCGTGATGGCACCCCTACTGCAACACTAGAAATTTTTGAATAAAGGTTGAATAAAGCTCATTTTCGCACAGTGTTCTTTCTTCTAAAAGTTAGAACAGCCTGTTCCAGGCGTTCAGATGGTGGAATGCGGCGCGAATTCAATGAGCTGGAAGACAATAGGAGAGGTTGCGCCATCCCCACAATCTAAACGCCCGGAACAGAGTTGATTCAAGGCGCTGTATATTCACCGGCTCCAGGACCCTTAACCTCTCTTTGAAAACACGTCATTAGTTCTGTCCAATGAGAGCGCAGAAAATGACGTCAGTTAACGATGAAGTTTGTCAGACTGTCAACAGTTCCATGTTTTCTTGCTACCAATTCTCGAAAAGGACTTCATGAGGATTTTCTCGTTTTTGCCAGCCGGAGTCGCTAAAGTGTTCTTTAAAATCACCGACTTTGAACTGTTCGTGAAGTTTAACTCAAGTTTTAGTTGATGTTCAAAAAGAGCTTTTCGAAAGTCTTGCTTGCCCAGGATATATATGCAAGGGTTTAAAAGTGAAGCTAGAAACCTTAACCAGTAGATAACATACGCCAAGGGTATGGGAACCTTTGTGTAATCAAACCTCCGCAGAGCGATATATGGTAACCAACATATCACGTACCCAAGCATCATCGAAGCGAATATGGCGACGGCTTTGCGTTCATGGCGGTTTCTGCTTCTTGAATGCGGAAAAGATGGTAGATAACTCTGATGAATATTGCGACTTTGACGAGCTATTTCAATGACAATCCTGGCGTATGAGAATAGCATAAGTACCATAGGAATGAAGAAAAACAAGATAATGAAGATGACGTCATATATGAGTTCTGCCTTTAATAAATGCTCACTTGGCTCTACATGGGGATCGTGGAATGGGTCCAGCCAAGATAGTTGTACCAATGCAGTAACCGCGGACACTGACCAGACGACCAGAATAACCACAATGCATCTGGGTCGTGTAACGAGTGAAGAGTAATGGAGAGGGTGAATGATTGCCAGATATCTGCAATTGAAGAAAGTTGCCAGTTGTCGGCGAGAAGGCGCGTTAGAACACAGTAATTTTCAAGGAGTTATAATAACTCCTCTAGTGAGGTTAATTTAGCTCCTTACTGTGGAGTTATTTTGGGGGAATTATTTTAACCCCAAAAAGGAGTTTAAAGAACTCTTTTTCGGGAGTAAAAATGACTCCAGATATTGAGGAGTTAAAATAACCTCAATATCCTGTACCTAAAATTTGTACTCCACTTTCAGAGTTAAAGTAACTCCAAAAAGAGTAAAAACAACCGATGTAAGGAGTAAAATAACCCCATTTTCGGAGTTATTTTAACTCCAGACTGGGGGTAAAAAGAACTCTTTTTCAGGCTGGAGTAAAAATGACCCCAAATTTGGAGTTAATTAGGAGTTAAAGTAACCCCATAAAAGGGGCTATCCTGTACCTAAAATTTTTACTCCATTTTTGGTGTTATAATATCTCCCTAAAAATTACTGTAAATGAATACCATTAGTAACTTGTTAGGAGATTTGTATTTTTTTTCTTTTATCCTTTTTGTTCAGATTTCTGTTTGAAAGACACCGAAAAAATTGACGATTATATGTTATAAGCCCTATAAACGCCAAAATAGTAACTATCAACTGTAAATAAAGCCACCATCCCATTATTCCGTTTGATTGTAATATCAGCATACAAATTCTCAATACTCTTTCCCATAAATTTCCTATGAGGAGAATTTGCTGATTACTCTTAATGATTAAAGTTACCTGTCTGTAGTAACACACATCAGATGACAGACAATCAACACAGCAATAAAACGAGACATCTGGTCCTGGATGATGCAAACTTCTGATTGGCGGACGATGCTGCACGTGAGAAACAGCGGCACAGAAACCAGGCCTGTTAACAGGTCAGAAACGGCCAGGCTACAGAGCAGAAGATTGGTGATTGACCGCAGATACTTTTTTCGTGCCATTAGAATCAGAACCAAGCTGTTAATGAGCACAATTAACACAGCCAAGACAATGGGAACAACATCCGCTTTAGGGTCAAAAATACCTTCATAGAATTCATCGTAGTAGACATCTGTAATAAGAAGATTTTTTGGTTAACATTCTAGCATACACTTCATCTTGCACAGCTGACAAAAATCAAATTTTACTTGAAAATTTTGATAGAAAGATATAAAAAGGGAACTAATAATTCGAACTTAGATAGTGGTGTTTTGTGAAAAAATGGCCTTTCGTAAAATAAATAAATGAATAAACAAAAAAAACCTCCCAATCTCATTTTATCAACAAAAGGACCGGCTTATTCGCCTGGGTGGTTTGTTGCCCCATGGTAGATCACGTGACGATTCTCAAGGTAATATTCTGTTCATAAAAAAATATTGTAATTACATGCAACAAAGAATCACTCTAGGGATGACGTCATATACGATGGACAGTTATGTCTATGGCAGACTCGACTAATACTTAAGTCAAAAAAGACACTTTCATTTATAAATTTGACTGCCGAGAGCCTTACCTTCGACTGTGTTGTTAGTTGCAGCTGTGATGTTGGGATACTTTTTTAAAAGAGAATCGTTCTTCGTTGAAGTGGTCCTGGCCATTGTATCTATATTAGTTAGAACTGCATTCAGTCGAAGTCGCCCGATTTCTTGTAACTGAATCAGAAAGTGAAGACATTATAATGTTATCTTATAGACAGAGTATTATTATCAGTATTGTTGTTGTTGTTATCGTTGTTGTTATTAACAATTTTTTGCCTTATTCTATCGCTCAACCAAATTTTATCAGTAGCAAATATCATCAGATATCCATGCATCAATACTATTAGTAGAGTCACGTCGCACCCAGTAGGTGTCTGTCAAATAAAGGCTCGTGAAAATTTTTCCGTAACAACTTCTTCCTTGACAATTTCCTTAGCAATATAGCCAGCAAAATACGACATTTTTTTCTTGGCAAGAAAACGAGGTGCCACTTTTATTTTTTAATTTTACTACTACTTCTATCAAAGTAAAAATTTAGGAGGCAAACTTGTCTGAGTGTGTAAATTCGCCTCTTAGGGAAGTTCATTTAATATGACAAGGGGGGAGGGGGGGGGGGATGAAGATATTGAAACTCGAAGCTTGAAATTTTAGCAGCCCCCCTCGCTAGCGGTTCAATTTTTTAGGAGCCCCCTCCTTGGTAGTCGAAAAAATTTCAGAGCCCTCCCCCCCTCCTCCTTCAATTCCTTTGCTCCCCTGAAAAAAGATCGCTAGACTGTATTAAATATATATATTTACCGTTATTGTCTTCAATGGTTTATACTATGACAAACTTGAGATACAGTTGTGATACAATTTTCTAAAGCATTTTTGGGATGAACAAGAGTGTAATAATTACTGAGACTACATTTTTGTTATATCTGTAAACCACGTGATATAGCTGAGTTGCACAGGTCATTAAATTGTTGAGTTGAAAACCATCCGATCTGTATGATGATGTCATGTGTTGGTTTTGAAGTATACAAATTTTCGGAGCCCCACCTCCTAGCGCAACAATTTTTTCAGAGCCCCCCCCCCCCCCCTCGGGTGTCTAAAAATTTTCGGAGCCCCCCCTCAATATCTTCATCCCCCCCCCTTGTCATATTAAATGAACTTTCCCTTAGATAAGCTTGAATTTTTAGCTATGATGCCAACAGCCATTAGGAAACATGCTCCTCTACTCTAGTCACGTGACCAAAGTTTATAAGATTTACTTTGCTACAATGAGATATCGTTAATACTTTCCTCACTGGCGAAGATTCAATTATAATTAAAAACAAAACCCTCACGCACACGAATGGATCACAAGTTCAAGGGTATCAGGAGATCATTGGGAACAGTTTCAAACTAGCGACAAAGGTGTGTTTTAACAAATTAAAGGACACACCCGTGCACTTAGTGTGGGCCGGCAAACAAACAACTGAGCCAGCAGGTCATAGAGAAAAGAAAGAGTTATTTTCAAGATGAAACAAAAAGAAAAATAATAGAAAACAATAGCTTACAGACAGAGAGACAGATACGGACACACAGACAGTCATTGTTGGGGCAAGCATAAAACTTCTTTAGGGCTGTCTGCCATAGAAAGTCAAATATAATGGCAGAACTAGGTCGTATACCGACCAACTCCAGCGTTTTAGGAAGCGTCCAACTTACAAAGGGTCAGAAAAAGAGAGATTTTTTGTATGGTAAAAAGTTAAAAAAAAATTGCAAGCTGTTATTTTTTTGGTAGAAAACTATCTTCAACTAATTAATGAGGAAGCGCTTTTTACCTTAAAATGCGAGAGGTCTGTGCCAACTACAGATAATGCTTACCCTTACTGAAGCTTCCGGAGAATATAAAATACTTAACATTTTCTTTAAAAGTATGCTGTACAGTTAAAATCAGGCAACAGATCAGAAAATAACGCTTAAGCTTAACAGAAGCCGTTAAAAAACGTGCCAAGAAAAATAAAGCTGACTCTGCCGTTGATGTGTGCTAAGAGGGCTGTAATTAAGTATCATTTTGGAGAGTTATTCTGTAGGAGTCAGTAGTAGCCTTCACCTGCATCAGGCCACAACGTGTCATAACAAAGAAAAGAACTGTCTTTCAACCGAACAAATGTTTATCTAGGTGTTTTTCGAATATTATTTACATCAAGAATAAAAACATTAAAGGGTCATAAAGCTTAATAAGTCAGTCCAGCAGTTTTGGAGTATGCGAGTATAGTTGTTTTATACTAACTGTTGTTATATTAACTGCCTTTGTGCTACGAAACAAAAACGACAACTTTCCATGAATAATCATCTAAGAAAAAGCTTCGCCGAAAAAAAAAAATTCATTTTTTTGGTATTTTTTTCCTGGTTAGTTTAAATTTTGCTTAAAAGGCAGCAAATAAGATTGAATAAAACCGAAAGGATAGGCTTTTAAAGGCCGAATTCAATCACCGGTTTCTTATTAGTAAAGGTACAATTTAATTAATGGAACATACTGAAATCACGAAAGACTGGAAAGTTAAGAAACTGCCAACGTGCTGCCTCAGCGACTGATTAACACTACGCAGAAGTCGTTTGGATGAAAGAAGCCGTTTAGGAGAATGTTTCTGTGATTACTGTTAGATGGCCAAGGGAAGTGAATGAACGAACTAAAGAGTAAATTCACCAGCTTAGAACAATTCAAGTACTTACTTGAGATTAAAACCTGAATGAGCTTCCTGTTAAAAACTGAAGGATGTTTTTCCTTGTAGACAAAGATTGCCCGATCGTATCCAGTCAACGCAAACGTCCAAAATGATCTCAGCGAAACGTGAATGTCTAATTAAGGAGAACTTGGTAAGTTTAGAAAAACAGTCTTTTAAGAGTCCTCGATGCAAAAAAGCCACAAGCACTGTGAGTCTCCGATCAACGATTCCACACTGTCTGAGTAAGTTAGCGGCACTTAAGTTTCGTAGATCATTAGTTGTTATCAACAAACCAAGAGTAGAATTTCACATTCAAGAGGTGCTTCAGGTTGATAAATGCCGTAATTATCAATAAGATGTTAAGCCCATTAAATACGCGAATTTAAAAACCTCCACTTGACATCATTGGCCCACAGTGATGTGGAGTTTCCCTTCTGTTTGTGAAACAGACAAAAGGCCTTTTTTATTTGTCCTTTGTCCCAATGAATACAACATTCAAATTGACATGACTTTCCGCGTTTTAAAGAGAGAAATACGCGGATTTTCCGGCTTATAAAACAATAAAGTCATCTAAAGTTAATTATAGACCAGCAGTTTGACTGGTTTGAATTATCTGATATTTATTTTGTAATTTGTGCCATTGTGCTGAGTTATTTTGGAACTCCAAGCCCAGGAAGCAAGGGAAATAATTGTGATATTTTCCTTAATGAAGCTATCTGTAAGTAAAATCTACCTGGTGGTTTCATCGGAGCTTACCTGTGTAATACACCGTTTCCTCATCTCAAATCAAAACCGTCTTAATGGTTCATGCACTTTTAAGTAATAAATTAAAAGTAAAACTCTACCATTTGAACGAAGTCAAATTTTAAAGAAGTCGGGAGACTTGGGCAGTATCCAGCCCCCGTTCCATCAGGTGAAAGCCCGGCGGATTGCGTTCCTAATTTAGAAATCGATTAACTTAGTTGCTAGCAAAACATGAACGTTTAATACTTTGCAGTCTTTTTCTATAGATACATTTGTATTATAACTCAATTTGTAAAAGCTGTTGTAAAAAGTCTGTACTGATTTCTGCCGCCCAACAAAAGAGATTACATGGCTTTATCAGAGACAATTAGAGTGGGAAGCTTGCATGGTCCCATAACGGAACGGGCGAACTGACCTCTGATATCCTAATTGAAGATAAAAGGATTTGGATATCGGAATATTTGGTTTTTCAGCTGTCTCTTGAATATATCAACAGGGTTAATCGATAAAATGCTTCGAGCTTTACTACGCGTACTAATTCCAGAGGAGTACCTCGTAAATTGTAATGTGACAGCTTGCAAGGCCATTCAATTTTTTATCCGTTTTTATCGGAAGCCCTTGCATTCTTCCACTTCAGTAATGGCCTTTTGTTTATTTGTTTTCCTAAAAAATGTGGACGCTAAATTTAACTGAACAAATAACGATTAGATATGCACTTTGCGATAAGTTGGGAAGGTCATTACAAAAATGCAAAAGATGAAACTAAAGCTACTTACTCTCCATCGCACTCAATGATTGGTCCTGTTATCTTATAATGGAAGAAGGCCTATCTTTTATTTTTCTACCATAAGAATCAAATCCAAAAGACATCATTTGAAAGACTATGTATAGAAACTCCTTGAGTGGCTAGTGCACGTGGGTTTCAATAACGCACAGCAAGCGCTGCTTTTATGGGAGCTTCCAAGAAACGTTCTTTTGCGCGCTCGAAAATTCTGCGCAAAGATACAAGATCACATGTTTCCACGGCTAAAGTGCAAGCTCTGGCTCATCAAAAATTGGCTCTCCTAATTGTGTCGATCTGCCAATTTTTGGCAAGCCTGTGAGTGGGCTGTCTTTTGTTCTCAAATATGCAGTGTCCAGGCTACGCTTACGAATCTCTCTTGAGGGTTTAAGAATTATGGTGTAAGCGGCGAATTCAGTGAAAAAATAAATAAATAAATAAATAAATAGACAAAGACAAAAAAAGCCTGCAGTGAAACACCAATATAGCGAACCCCTGATAACCAAACCCCGAACGGTATGAGGAAGACATCCTCTCCACCCTGTTCGCCAATTGTATACTAACTGTACTGCGGAAAATCCAAATATAATCATGATGATCCCAGTTAAGGCGAAAGATTTTAGCAGTCTGCCTAGGCTCTTCGATGTGTAGGGATTCTTCGAATTAGCCCTTGACAAGAATTGTTTAAGAGGATTCTCCAAGATAAAGTAAAACATGTTATATTCGGTAGTTGCGAAAATAGAGCGGTCGGTGATAAAAATGATCAAAGTGGATTACATGACCTTTAAAGTATACTTCATTAAATTAGTTCCGTGTCCAAAACAAAGCACTCAACTTAAATTACAGCACACTCCAGAGTCACTTCAAGTTTGTTTACGTTGGTAGTGGACGGTTGTTGCTTAAGGCGGTCCGCGAGCCCAAATTAACAAATTTTCCAGAGCAGGAAGAATTTTTTTTTTTTTTTTAAAAACTTTATTCTGCCACGTGTGCTAATGACTTGCTTTATTACTTAAACTTTAACTCAGGTTGCTCATGCAGTTATATTGGACAGATGTAGCCACAACGAGCTCTTGCTTTCATAAACGCAACTGAAAAAGAACTTATTTATATATATGTGGCTGTTACCGTGACTCACTGTGATCATAACGCGTTTAGTGTTGTTTCGTCGCCTGCTAATCGTCTATCTGACTTGTGTGTCATTTAATAAAAGCTATATATAACAAGTGTTTCAAACAAATGCTCTTGTACTTGTAATTATAAAAGGAAGTATGATTTCAACCCGCAAACGGCCACTGGACCTGATCACCGACAGCCGGAATGGACGCCATAGAGGCGCAGTATAAAATTGGCCGTTTAAAGTGTTAATTTAAAGGAAGTTAACTTAAGCTTGCAATTTATACTGCCGCGCTTAAATTCGAACAGCTCATGTAAAATTTGCGATAAACTAAAAGTAAAGTAATCTAGAGGAAATTGCGCCGAATCAACTGTAATTAGGTGCCTGCAATCATTAGCGTTGAGATAGCGGTATCTTTTTGTTTCTGAACAATCCGTGCGATTTACAGGCTTAATCTACTCCAGAACATGGTTTTAATTTGGTGTAAATCAGTTGTGCAGTACTAGTATACTTTCCTTGCAGATTAGGCAACATGCAGTCTATACCGCTCATACTTTGTGGTCATTTTGGCGATTTGATTAAATTAAAGGATGTGACTTAAAATAATGGTAGAAATTGAAAGTGGTGTCAGTCTAACGTTGTAATCTTTACTGCAAGAAACTATTTTTGGAGTCTCAGAAACACAGAGAATAAAAACAAGAGAAAAGCGACGGGAGAGAGGCTATTTTTGTGCTGTGTTCATTTCTTTGAAGATATATTGAAACTCTCCGAAAGAAGTTTAAAGCAAATAATTTGACTTTGAAAGTTCCTTCCAGGCTTTCATGTCTGCACTCTCTGTGGCAAACTCTCCCCAGTTCGATCCCTAGCAAAATCTAACCCGATATGATCATGAAGTATCAGGAAAAAAAACAGGGGTGGGGTAGAGGGAGAGGCTTTGTAAGGGGGACTCAGGAAAAAAAGGAGGGGTGGTGGTGAAGGGAGAGGTGTTAACTAAGTTCGACCTAGCTGTCCCAGTGATTTCACTTTCTTTAAAAGTACGTGAATACCACCACCAAATGCTTATAAGTCAGGAAATTGTCTCTTAAGTAGTAGCGTGTGTTACGTGTCACCAAGGTCGTGGAATTGGGGCAAAACGTGTTGTAATGCAGAAATCTGACCAGGTATAAGACGTATAACTCTTGTACAAAACTACTCAAAAGTCCAATGTTACGTAATCTGAAGTAATTCGAAATACCCCAAAGATTTATTTCTAGCGGTCAGGTCGGTCAGGAAACATAAAAATATATGTTTCCAGCACTTTAGGCACGCACTGCACGCATTTTGGCAACGGATTTCGCAGAGGAAATGGATGCATTTAAGTACTGTCAGGAGACCGGTACTGTCATTTACATTTCGATAAATAATCTTAGCTATCAAGACGTTTTCTTGGAACGGTAATTTTCCGTGATATAAGCTAGATATAATGTGTCATTTTTACATCATACTGGACCAATGTATTAAAAACACTTTTTACAAACGGCTGCTCTTCGCGTGTAAACATCTGGACGATTTAATACATTTTCATCACTCTTAAGCCACTTTCCGGTAATCTTGATCTTGATAAATGTTTTTACACCTTCTAATATTTCCGTGGAACATTTTGTTGCAAAAGGATGTATTCCGGCGGTAAACACGCTACATCCGCGGTGGCTTGGCCCTCTCACGTTATATCCAATGTACGTGCCGTGCGAAGCAAGCCTCAACACGAGTGAGCAAGTGAACGTTTAGCAAAGACGTTGGAAGCAGTTGACACCCGGCCAAATGCAAAACTACTCATTACGTCTGTGAACTGCAGTAGTGTCCTGTAGCGAAGACCGTACGGGGGCGTCGGGGTCACTTGATGAGGAACATTAAATTTTGTGGCGGGAATACTCTCAGAACAGAATAAAAACTAGTACGAAACATGCGCATTGGTCGCTTTTTGTTTTCTTTTCACACAGTCGTGTATTTCTTGTTGATATTTTGTCGTGCAGCTTATGTAATTGTGATACTCTTTTGCTATCTCTTGACGTCAAAATGGATCATATCGCTGACTGTCTTTACTGTTATAGAGATGATTTGCCCGGAAATTTGAGCAAACACCACTGCCCCCGAAAAAAATTCTTTGCTTACAGGTCCCCACCAGAAGAAAATAAAACCAGTCCAGTCTTTATCCTCTCTCGGTCCCCACTGGAAGCAGTGCATAAATATTACATAACATTGATCTTAAATTTATTTGGTTTGAACACTGTTACATCAGGCACATTTCCAAACCCTGATAAATGCACAAAATAGAATTTAGGTAATACTACAGTTACGAGTAAATCAAGATAATTTAGTATTTTATAGTAACATTATTTAAAACATAATGTACAATAAATTGCTGTTAAATTCTCTATTAAAGTTTTTCTCTATATAATAAAAATTAAATAGTAGTTTCAGCCAAAGTGCCAGGTTTCATACGAAACATCATGTTGGCATGGCAACGTCATACATTGTATGGCGCACGAGTTCGAAAACACAACGAAACAACTTTGTTGGAGTGTGGGGCTGGTGGGATAATCAGTATTAATCGATTTTTTCGAAGAAAACTAAACGTTTTGTTGTGCACAAAGGTCTTACAACACTTTCTTATACGTCCTTACTAGGGAGTTTAAGACCCGACGACGCGTCGGCAACGAGAACGTCAAAAAAACAATAGGTTTAGTGAGCAAAATAACAACTTTGCACGTGCAACACATTTTTTGTACATTTCTTAGCCGTTTTTGTACGACTACGTCGTGTAAATGGTTACTTTTACGTTGTAAAGTGCACGTAAACAAGCGACGATGAAATTTTATTTCACTGACGAAGTAAGTGGGTAGGAATAATCACGATAAAGACTGCAAGAACGCAAATTCACTTTTTAAGCGACGTTTTCGCTGCCACCGCCTCCTTTAAAGCCCCTGATATCAAACTCAGAAAACCACGAATACTTAAAATATTTCAGGCACGTAAACTGTGCAGTAACTAATCACAAGAAAGCTCGTGGCAAGTGCAAACTATTTTTACCGTTGCGTTTTCAGTTTTGTGCGCGGTTTAGTTTTCTCGCGCCTTATAGGCTTTTGGCCTCGCAACGCAATGTACTTCATAATAATTATTTCTGGTGTTCACTGACTGATTTCTGAGTTTCACAGGAAACTGAGCTGGACTAGACTGTGTAAAGAAGGACAATACCTCAAGAAAATCTTATTAATTTCCGGAGTTCCGAGTCCAGAGTCCAGACTTTAGAGTTTGCGGTACAAGGTCTAGCCCAGGTCCCCTCCACATAAGACTGAAATGTTTAGGGGCGACAATGAATACTTTAAATTTTGAAATAAGGGGTTGAAATGGGTAACGACCACCACGTTTTTTCGGCAGCCTCGTTAATAGTACGACTACATCCATTCATACTAACATTCTGACCTACAAGTGACATTAAGTCTTTCTTATTTGGAAATCACGTACGACCAGATTTTCCTGTCAGTTCGGTAGTCAAATCATGGGGTCTTACTCAATCTTGATGGAGCTTACCATTTGTCAGAACTGACTGGCCACACCAGTCTAGTCGTTAGGAAGATTTCAATCCTAACCTGGACTATGCAACGAGATCAGTTAATTTCTTAATCAGTGGAATACACGGCGGCGATGGAGAAAACACTAGTAATATTTTATTTTAAAAATGGTTGACCTAGAAGCCGGCCAGTTCTGACTTTGGAAAGTGCCCGGAGAGGTCGGAGGGGGTACTCTGTATAATGGCCTATGCGAAGTGGCTCCGCCCGAAAGGGGTCCATATTTCAGGTTTCAGGTATGGGAAAGGGTAGGGATTTTACTAGTTAGAGTGTAAGAAAGGGTAGGAAAATCGGTTATTTCGGTCTGTAAAAAGGCCCAATAGGGCTAACTGATGCGTTTTATGGCTTTGAAAAAGGCGGGAAAACGTATAGGATTCGTGATTTGTTCGTAATTAAAAGACAGTGCATTTACACCTGTTAAAAGGGATGCAAAGTTCTAAACTAGGTATTTGAAAGGCATACTTTTTCTATCAAAAATAGTATATATAGGGGTAAAGGGTTGGACCATGGGGCGGAGCTTCCCCGTATAAAACTATGTTGAGTACCCCTCCCTCCCTCGGGGGAAAGCGCCCTTTAAGAGCGTAGCTTTTAAGAAATTGGAACCCATATTTAATGGATTTCTTTAATACGGGGAGTGTTGACTTCAAATCCCATTCACACAACGGAACACTTCTCCACGACCAGAAGCATCTCCCATAAATCTGTCTCCTGCTCGGTTCTCAGTTTGTCTGGATTCTTGATGCAAGAAACGGCAAGAAGCAAGGCAGCACCGACCAACATGATGGTTCCAACCATGTGAAATACTGGAACGTAAGATCCACTTATATCTGCAACCAATCCTGAAGAGAGAACAAATAAATGAGAAAAACGAAAAAATATGTTTAGAAATTATTGAATGAGGCTGAGTAGGATGTGAAGAATTATGCAAATCGAGGAGGATGTTATCCACCGAGGCAACATCCTCCGAGATCGATCTGCATAATTCTTCACATCCTACGAAAGCCGAATTCGATAATTGCTTTATTATTCTTTTAATTATTTAAAACGCTTCTAAGTTCTGAACAAGACTACCTACTCATAGACTTGCTTCAAACCTTTGGCTTAATTCTCGGTACGGTTTCAAAAGCAGATGTTTTTCCTTGCAGATATATGTAGTCCTCAAAAAATAGCTGAAATCCATCGGGCGATATGTTTAGCGTATTCTTGTAGTTCTCCCGTTCAGATTAAGTAAAAAATCAGCTATTTCGTCTTCGGATAGCCGTGAACGCCATTTGTTCTAGTTCACTCGTGAATAAACAGCCTGGCGGCTTGGCGATGGTCTATTGCCCTATCAAATATACTATCGATCAACCTCGTTTCCAATTCAAATATACCGTCGAATGGATGGTATACAAGTAATGCTTCCATTTTTCAAATATGGTAAACGCCACTTGGTTATGAACGATAAGTTGGGGCTTTGGAGCCAATCAGAAACGGTGAATTGTTTTGAATGCATAACAATAACTTTCATGCTTGGCTCCGAGGATCAGGGAAGTTAAAAAAACAAAACAAAACAAAACAAAACAAAACAAAAAGAATTTTAGAGCCTTTCACGACCATCTTAGAGTACACTTGTCTCAGAACATTGAAACAGTGACCATGTTGCTAGCGGCAAGTAGCGTTTGTCAACACACTGCTATTAAAGAAAGTAGACATTGCAGACAGTGTAACCAAATATAGGCTATCCTCATTGCATACATGCAGGTCATTCAAATTTTAATAATTGTAATTTGCCTTTGAGTAGATTATGTACTGTTAAGTTCCTTGGCGGTCAATTTTACAGTTATAAAGATAGCTTCAAAATTTAAATCGCATCACGTGATCTCAGTATAGTTTTAATTTTTTTTTAAAGGAATGTCGCTCTTTTGATTACTTTCACGTTCTATGCTTAAATTTTATTGTTAACCGCTGAAAGAGACTAATATAAAACCTTGAGCATGCGTGGGTGTGAGGAGGGTGAAAGGGGCTTCGAGTGAAATCTACCCTGCCTTAAGTCTTTTCTTGTACACGCGCGTTGTCCACTTTCAATTAACTCCTACTTCTCAGCATTTTTTAAGTATATCAAGTGTGAAACTACATTAGTTTTAGATCAGTGGGACGTTTAGAAACTACATAACTCATTTTAAAAATATATACCTCCAAGAGCCGGACCACAAGCTGAAGTGATACATGACAGACAATTATAAATGCCAAATCCCAATGGCTTTAGCCTCTCCGGGAGACTGTTTAATATAGCAATATTAATGCCGCATCCCACTGTACCGTCAGCCAATCCATAGAATACAAAATATATTACAAAATGAAACTAGAATACAAAATATATTACAAAATGAAACTGCGTCGAGGCAAAAGGCAACAGGATGGTAAACACGCCTTCTAGAGCAGCTGCTACGGTGTATATGTAGCACGGATTAACCCACGTGAGGTCATTCACTCGACCAATCACGGGACGGACTAGCAACGAGGCTATTCCACTGTAGATGTACAGTCGCGAGGCTTTCACTTCAGAGGATCCTCTGTCTTCGAGAAACCGAACCTGTAAAGTAAGTTGGATCATGTTACAAATGCACTTAAATATAGTATTATTTAGCCCGTTTTTCTCTAAATTATTATTATTATTATTATTATTATTATTACTATTATTGTTATTTTTATTATCATCATCATCATCAGCATCATCATCATCAGTAGTAGTAGTAGTAGTAGTAGTAGTAGTAGTAGTAGTAGTAGTAGTAGTAGTAGTAGTAGTAGTAGTAGTAGTAGTAGTAGTAGTAGTAGTAGTAGTAGTAGTAGTAGTAGTAGTAGTAGTAGTAGTAGTAGTAGTAGTAGTAGTAGTAGTAGTAGTAGTAGTAGTAGTAGTAGTAGTAGTAGTAGTAGTAGTAGTAGTAGTAGTAGTAGTAGTAGTAGTAGTAGTAGTAGTAGTAGTAGTAGTAGTAGTAGTAGTAGTAGTAGTAGTAGTAGTAGTAGTAGTAGTAGTAGTAGTAGTAGTAGTAGTAGTAGTAGTAGTAGTAGTAGTAGTAGTAGTAGTAGTAGTAGTAGTAGTAGTAGTAGTAGTAGTAGTAGTAGTAGTAGTAGTAGTAGTAGTAGTAGTAGTAGTAGTAGTAGTAGTAGTAGTAGTAGTAGTAGTAGTAGTAGTAGTAGTAGTAGTAGTAGTAGTAGTAGTAGTAGTAGTAGTAGTAGTAGTAGTAGTA
Source organism: Porites rus (assembly GCA_964035705.1). NCBI lineage: Eukaryota > Metazoa > Cnidaria > Anthozoa > Scleractinia > Poritidae > Porites > Porites rus. The sequence continues at coordinate 14,933,338 of OZ038004.1, read as the reverse complement.
GTAGTAGTAGTAGTAGTAGTAGTAGTAGTAGTAGTAGTAGTAGTAGTAGTAGTAGTAGTAGTAGTAGTAGTAGTAGTAGTAGTAGTAGTAGTAGTAGTAGTAGTAGTAGTAGTAGTAGTAGTAGTAGTAGTAGTAGTAGTAGTAGTAGTAGTAGTAATTTAGCCTGTTTTCTAGCGTCATGTTGCATGACTTACAGTGGCAAAACAAAACATGTAATCTGTAACTACTATTTCATAGCATTCGTAGCATCCGTCCAAAGTGATTCCTTGAATGGCATGTCAGTAAAATAATTAAAATAAGATCTTGCAATGAAGAAAAGCTTGCCCTTGCGTTTGCTACCTACTTTTAAAAATACTGAACCGTCCACCCTAAGTGTTAAATCATTCCGAAAGGGGGGGGGGGGGATGGAAGCTACCGTCCTTAGAAGAGGCTAATGGGAATGTGCCGCTTGAAGGGGTCGCATTTTCACGAATGGATTGACTATAACGTTAGCGGGGTTGCATTTTCAATGGAGTTACTAGAATGGGGTCGCACATTTTCAGATTTTTGGGGTTAGAAAGTTCTTCTCATTTACAGTTAGCAAACGTACCAGAATGTTTGTATTGTAGCTGAAAAGTAAGGTTTTCTTCATTCAATTTAAAAAAGGGTGACCTATTTAAAGGATTGATAAAGTAGATACATAAATAGAAGGTGACTAAGTTGGGATAGCGAAAATTACAGTTGCCCAAAAGTGACTAAGATGGGGTCTTTACCTGGCCACAGAATAGACCATAAAGGGGTAGGGGGTCTGAGAGGCCAGCGACACATATCTAGCAAAAATTGACCCAAGTACCCTCCGCCCGCGTAATCATTCCTTACACAAAGGCCTCTTCTGGAGTGAAAAGGGAAAAGGGAGGGGTATTGATATGCAATATTTGTACCGACGTGAGACAAACAACAAAATCTATCAGAACCCGGACGAAATTTTGACCCATGAAAACCTAGACACCGGGAGGTTGCTTTGATGCAATGAGCTACGCAGAGGGGTATGGGGAACAAGGCATGTGAAGGCATGTGTTACATGTGAAGGGAGGGTGGTTGACTTACCATATGTACTGTTGGTGTATAGTGACCCAGGTAAAAAACTACTCCTGCAGTTACGCAAAGCATAAACTTTTTATGTTTGACGATTGAGAAGTCCCAGAACTTACTATCCGCTTTGCTGTCACTATTTAGTTCCACTTTGTCAGATTCCAGGGTGATTGGTCGATAAACAAATGCCATTACGCATGCTAGAGAAACGACACCAGCCATAGCTAAAAATGTTCCTCGCCAGCCGAACCTTTCGAACAGAGCTTGTACAATAGGGCTCATGATAAATAGTCCTCCACCAGGCCCCATTGCTATTAGTCCCAAACTTAGAGAGCGCCACCTAACGAAATACCTTGGCACGGCCATAAACGTAATCATATATACACTACAGGAACCAAAGCCGAATAACACTCCATACGTGGCAAGCATGACATAGAGGTTGGGGGCTTGGGAGGTCGCTATGAGGCTAATCACACAGATAATTGATCCCAAAAACGCCACAGTTCGAGCACCAAAACGATGGTAGACCTTTCCGATGATAGGACCATAGAGTCCAACACCTGCCATTGCAATTGAACCTATCCAAGCTGGTGAAAAACAAAAGTGGAAAAATATCTTTAATGATCGTAAGTGGCTATCATGCGAACAAGCTCTCCTGTTGGGGGAGTCGCGAGAAGTCACGCGAGAGCCGCACGCAAAAGGAGACGCGGGGGCGATGTAGAGTTCGCTCGCAGGCTAGTTAGCGGCCGAAATATGTTACAATAGGGACTTTAAGATCCAGCGACGCGACGGCAATGAGAGCGTCGCTTAAAAAGTGGATTTATGTTCTTTCAGTATCGCAATTATTCCTAACCACTTACTTTGTCAAATATAGGCGAACCCGGCACCATATTCAAGTACAGAAAGAGAAATAAAATTCGTCGTTGCTTGTTTACGTCATCCATAAAACGCAAAAATTAGGCATGTTCACGTCGTAGTCGTGCAAAAACGGGCAGAGAAATGTACAAAAAAGTCTCTAATAAAGGTAGAAGGGGCGACCCTGACGTGAGCGTTCAATGCAAAAGCATGAAGGAAGTAAGGCGGAAATAAGGAGCGAGGAGTTTACGTACTTAGAAGCAATAGTAGAACCTTCCGAAAGAGGATGCCCGCTGCGACTAAGGAGAGGGGCGTCCTCGTAAAGGAAGGTTTAGAATTCAGTGTTAGTAGTTTTGATTGGGACCATGACTGCCCGCTTAGGTGTTCGGTAAAGGGAACTTGGGCGTGAGTTGTTAGGTCAGGAGCCGATTACTATAGTTAATTCTTATGGAACTGATCCCTTAAACAATGCCTTATAAAGGAGAACCTTCTCCAATCACCGCCAAATTTAGCCTAAAGCAAATTTTGAACAAATTTCCTAATTTCATCATGTGAAATTTTGAAAAACAAATAGCACCATGCGTAAGTACAGGCAGAGAGGTGAGTTAGTTAACAGTACATTTAAGGTTATCATAATTTTACAGACTTGACAATGGTCAAAGATCTGAGTTTCTGGGGGTACTGAAGACATTTTACACATCTTTTAACGACTGCGTTGCGACTTTGTACTCTAAAGTCTTAAATATCGCTTGCTCTTTTGCTAATGCTGTAAGAACTACACTGATAAATAACATTGTAAAAACATTCGTGTTGATATTGACGCTCAATTCAAGGGGGTCAGCTGAGTAGTGCACTCTCGAGATTTAGAGAGTAATATATGAGACCTGTTGATTTGACTGCGAGATCATTAACAAGCATAGTCTGCTACGCAGCCGTTTTCAGTGTCGTCACGCAACGCTCCTCCCGACAAAGTGGGGAGGAGCGTTGCGTGATGACTCTAAAAACGGCTGTGTAGCAGACTATAACAAGCAAGACGTAGGGAATTATAGTAAGTTATATGCTTAGATCACCCATTTCTTCTAGCTGCTGGTTAGAGGATATAAGAGACTCCAAGCGATTTTCTAAAGCAACGAATTAATTTGAAAAACCGGTTTTGCAGTCCAATCTAAATGTTTTAATTCAGTGATAAGATAAGCAAGGAACTGCGTTTTTGACAGAGGCAGTTCGAAAATAAGCACGCAATGCCAGCCCTCCGGGGGGCTCCCACCAAAAAGAGATACACGCAAGGGGCAAAATTTAAAGTTGCGTCGTCTTGAACACGCTGAGTGATACCAAAATGTTCAGTTTACAAACGGGCAATAATCAGTCCCGCCCCGTTCACAGTTTCGCGGGAGTATTCCCCAGGCCTCCCCCTGCCGCAGCCTTTCCCGAAAGGATGGCAATTCTCATATGAGGTGCTCTTCTATGTTGTTTCTTTACCTGTGTTAGCTTTTCCCTGCTGAAACTCGTCTAGGAGAGCTGGAAACAAGATACCATAGCTGTAGGTAAACCCACAAATAACCACATTTGAAAAAACAGCCGCAAAACACACAACCCAAGACCAACAACTATCCTGCCCAGGTGACACTGTTTCTTTGCACACCACAATCTGTGTCGCCTTTTCCTTCTTGTTCGCAGACTGCAATACTGCTTGACAACTCTGTTTAGCCATTTCAGCATCGTCTAACTGCAATGCAACAGAATCTAGTAAGGTAGTTGTAAACTCCCTTGTGCGCAAAGTCTCCTCAGTTCACAAAGTTCACAGTTCCCCAGTAAAAAAAAAGAGTTTCTAAAGATAGAAAAGACTCGCCTCTGCCAATATTGGTCAAATTCTTGTTTGCATGCAATCTTCAATGCCATTAAGGTAAAAAAATGTATCTTTAAAGGAGCAACCTCCCTATATTTTATACTATCACTATTGACAAAAGTTAAATTATACGAAGTAATGCGGGCTACAGGTATGTCCATCTGAAACAGGCTAGCTAAAAATGACATGGGCCTAAATAATCATTTTTAGAGTGCTTCCGTAATTCATGTACACTTTGTTTTGGACGCACGTGCAATCCACGTGCCTTGTGTAAGGTTGCGTTACAACTGCACTACGCGCGTGTTTCGAGAATTTAAAAACTATCATTATACGCGGTAGATATACACAGTTGTTTTGGGCGCCCTTTGTTATTGTCGTTGTTCTTGAATTTAAAGCTATTCTACTGTATGACATGTGTAAACGTGAGGAGAATTGATGGAGAATAACCGCTGTTTCGAACCGGCTTAGCTAGGAACTGTTGCGATTAGGGTTAAACTGGTAATAGTCCACATGGGAGCCACGGTGGATCAGTAGCCCATGACTAATGAAATCGGAAAATCGTTGATTGATCGCCTCGAAACAAACAAACAAAAAACGAAATTACCTAGAAAAAGGGGCTTTTACGCTGGCACTAGAATGCATCGTTGCCGTATTTGTCAATTTCTCTTCTGCTTCTTCAAGACGACCAAAGGCCGAACGTGGGTAAATTAAGGTTACGAGAAAAAAACACAAGAAATTTAACTAAAATCTTGGACCGAAATATAATCGAAAAGCAGAACCGACGGAACCCTGTTTCCTCCCATGATGAAGGGGGTGGGGGAGGGGGAGGGGTGGTCGGGGGCGGGGTGCACACCCTATAATGTCCTATATAAGAAGGCTCCGCCCGAAAACGCTTTTTGCAAGGTTCAAGTTTATAGGAATGGGTAGGAATGGGATTTCACTAGTTGAAGTATATGAAAGGGAATGGAAATCTGTCAGGTAGGTCTGTAAAAAGGATAAAAGGGTTAACTGGTTTTGTGATTTTATCATATTTAAAAGAAAGTACATTTACAGCAGTTAAAAAAGGATGCAAAGTTCTGAACTTGGTATGTGAAAGGGGTACCTTTTCTGTTAAAGTGGTATATTACAGGGTAAGGGGTTAAACCTCGGGGAGGGGCCTCCCCGTATAAAACTTTGTTAATTACCCCCGGGGCCTCGATCAATAAAATCAACGATAAGGACACTTGGTGGTGGGGCACTTTGGGACAATGAGGCTCCCCTTTGCACTGGGGGAAAATAGCCACAGAAAAAAAAAAAGAAAGAAAGGAAGAAAGAAAGAAAGAAAGAAAGAAAGAAAGAAAGAAAGAAAGAAAGAAAGAAAGAAAGAAAGAAAGAAAGAAAGAAAGAAAGAAAGAAAGAAAGAAAGAAAGAAAGAAAGAAAAGAATCGGCGAGCGGAAGTAGGCCATCGCTCGGCTTGCTTCGCTCCCCGATTTGTTTTGTTTTGTTTTGTTTTGTTTTTTTTTTTGCCTTTTTTTTTTTTTTGCTGTTTCTTTTCGTTTTCCGTTTTCGCCTTTTTCCCCGAGGGTATTTAAAACAATATGGCTGCAGTTCTTGGTCTTAACTTCAGCTAGCTGGTCGCTTAGTTAATTTGCTCTCCCGGTCTCCTGGGGTATTTAAGAAATTATGCAAATTTTTTGTGTTACCTCGACTGGACAAATATAGATTTGTTACATAATACATAGCAAAGATAAACATCTACTGTTTATGCGAAAAGACAAAAGTACAGAACAGAAAATTCGCTGTATTGAAGGCGAATTTTAATTACTTTCTCGAGGTTTCCCTTGAGCCACACAGCTTTCTATTGCTAAAAACGTTTCATTTGAAATCCTACTTTGTTCTTTTAATATTTTATATTTACTCCGCGAAGGCAGCCGTAGCCCGCAGGCTCTTCGTTGACGTATATCATTGCACTGCAAAGAAAGATTAACTTTTATATTCATGACTAGTGTTGACACCAAACGGAAATGCGCTTCACTTTGTGTGGCTAACGCACGTTCTTAACAGCAGCATTTCCTTTCAGCTCGATTATGCCCCTGTACTTTTTACCGTGCAGTCCAATGGAAATCCTTTGCCGCTTGCTGCGGCTAATAAAAATGCTTTTTAAAAAGTAAACAATGTCTGTACTTTAACATAAATAACCCTATTTTGCCGTATGGCTTCCAAGAGCAAATTATTTTAAAATCAAATTAGCTGATTTGACCCAGCTTTCTATTTCGTTTTAGAGAAAGATGGAAAAAGGATGCTAGCAAAACCTCAGCAGATGGAAATGTGTTTCTGATTTTCCTCGCTCGATCGTTTAACTCTCCAGCGATCGATACCGCGTGGGCGACGTCCGATCTCTCTTTGTTCCTTGGTAATATAGATCCGCACAGCATACAAAAACCGGAATAATCATGAAAAATCAGGCTTGCATTGTTAAATCCTGCTCTCCCTTCAAGAGGCACAGTGCAGACAAAGGAAAAGTCGTGCGCCTAGTTGAAATCGTGGTGCAAGAGGTTTATATAATAACGAAAGGTTACCAAAACGTGTCTTAAAAATGCGAAACTCACCAAGCAGCAGGTAAACGTCGTCGGCTTTGCCTTTTGACTCATCGCTCCAGTTGGCGCCGTTGGAGCGTAAAATACGAGTTTTACCGGCGTTCACTTTCGACAGACTCCGCAGAGGTTTGTTGTCTCTTTGCAGCCTCTGATCAGAGTCGAAAGGAACACCTTAAATAATTTTTTCTGTTACCGAGCCTGTTTTGGAAAACCTGAATTCAAACAGGTCAAACAAGAAATTGGATAGCCAACTGGCAAGAGAGAAAAAGCGGGCTTCTGGACCAGCTCGTCATAGATGGTCCGATTACGCGGGAGAACGTTTTCCTTCAATTTCCTTCAATTTTACCAAGCTATGGAAATTTTCACAAAGAACTAGACGCGTTTTCGTCGTTTTTATCAAATGAACGCCACGTGTGGCTTTCAAATAGTCTAAGCCGGATTTGACCCCGATGAAACATGAAATCCCTACCCTTTGCTTGCGAGACACAGTGGCCACGTAACTCCGGCAAAAGGAACACGCTTCAATGTAGCTTTCGCAAGGGCGAACAGTTGAGTCCATCAGAACACTAGACGGATTGCTAGAGCCGAAACTAGGGGCGGAATACCGTCCTCAACGCTCAAGTCCGTGCCATTCTATGATTCATCCTGGCTTCAGACGTTCTTTCTTTTTACCCCACCGCTTTTTTGGGCGAAGGGCTAACAAATCTTCAGCGCTTTTTTATTTTCATACTCGCGCTCAAAGATTTCTAAAGAGAAGATAACAGGTCTGCGAACTGGCCATAATCCATTCAAAAAGCGCTCTTTCTCAAGAGTCCCTTGTTGTTTTATGGGTCATGTTATGCGATGCTTGACAAATTTGACCACTCGATCGAAAACACTAAACGATCCGTCACACTAGAATAAACAAATCAGCTTTAGACCCCGGAGGGTACTAAACAAAGTTTTATACCGGGAGGCTCCGCTCCGAGGTCCAATCCCTTATTTTTTATACACCATTTTTGAAAGAAAAAGTATCCCTTCGTATGACTTCTACTGACAAATTTTACTCCTTTCACGAGCCTAGTTTAGAGCGATGCGTCCCTCAGTATAAACTGCTGTAAATGCACCGTCATTTTAATCTGAGTAAATCACTAAATCATTAAGTTTTCTTGTCTCTTTCACACCCATATAATGCGTCTTTTAAAATTTTAGTTCTTTTAGAGACGTGACAGATTTCCCTACACTTTTATATACTCCGAATAATGAAATTGCTCCTCTTTAATGGATCAGAAGCCTGAAAGGCATCTCTTCCTGGAGGAGCCTCCCCGCATGCCATTACAGGGAGTACTGCCCCCCCCCCCCCCACCCTTCCCATTCCGTGAGACATTGACTTAGAGAACATTCAATTGACCCTTCAAGTGGCTTACAAAGAAAAATCGTGGAAAAATTCACGAGAAATTCCAAATTTCTTGTAGAAGACTACAAACAAACAACTGGTACTAATTACATCACAGGATTTCGCCACGGATCGACTCGAAGTCATAGTACATTTTGATAATCAATACCAATTTAAAAATTGACTTATTTACTGGCAGGTAATGGGAAACAGGACAAAGGTTACTGTAGAATCTTAACGGAAGTATAAATTACCATGTTTACTCTGATGAAAATTTTTCCATGCACACCACGTGGATGGAGGTTAAAAAGTTATCCTGTTTAATGATAGGGGAGATGATACTCTTGATCATGTCTTTACATTCAGAACGCCGCGTTAGAGGAGAATATTAAAATAACATCGGATCTGTCACCGCATATGAGGTAAAGGGGGAGGGAAGGGGGTGATTAAAAGAGAGGGGGAACTTTTTTGTTAAACTTTCTTCCTCTGAAAAGGAAGAAGCCGTAGCTCATTCGAGAGGGAGGCTTATTTGAGAAAGGGGTTTTACGTAGGATTTTCAGTATATTTATTTAATTGATAGGATTTATGTCAATCTTGATTTTAAGGCTGCTATATGTGGCACGAAATTTTTTGCGGGAGTTTATTTTTGCGGATTTTTGGTGTTTTGCAGAAAATAATTTTTGCGATTAGAGCAGATTGGTTTTTCCTGCGAGGAATTAATTTTTGCGATTTTCAGAAAGTACCCAGTGCCCAGCATTGTATTATTTTCGTGTTTATTGAGTACGTCCAATAGAAAAACATATTTTCAAGCAATAAGCCAGTATTTCGTTGTTTCTGAATCAGTAAGAGACAAGTTGTGATAGAACAGACACGATTTCTTAGCACGGTATTTTTGTGTAGCGAATATTTACTCTGAAGTAAATTTTTGCGGTAATTTTTATTTTCGGGGAACTTATTTTTGCGGATCGCAAGAAAAACCGCGAAAATCGCATTTAAAAATAGAACCCACAAAAATTTCGTGCCATACGTTATTTTTCTTTAAAAGTAATTTGATCTGACTTTGTTTGTTAAACTTTTGAATTCTGAAGTAAGTTCTTGATCTCCAAGCTTTGTTCGTTTGATGTCTGAAAGTTGTTAGTTTTGTTGTTGCTGTTATTTTTTTTTGTGGGAGGCACGGCGGGGGTGAGGGGATCTAGTGGGGCTCTTAGTCATGGGTCGGAGGAGGGGGCTGCAAGATCTTCCAATTTTTTTTCTTCCCCTACACCAGAGGGGTCCCCACCCAGAGAGCTTACACGTAAACTAATGCCGGTGCACGTTCGAGGGAAATAACATCCCACTTACACTTGTCAAATCACGTGTAACTTAAGCGTGGTGACATGTCGGAGCTTTCTTTACTAGAAATGTGTGGATGGAAAGAACGTAACTATAGTCGACTCCCAGATCGACTCCGGATAATACAAAACTTCAAAGGAAATAGGAAAAGTTCGAGTTGAGGGGAAATAAAAATTGCTTCGAGTTAGCGAGAGGTTCGCGTTGTGGAGGGTTCGAGTTACCGGGAGCCGACTGTACCGCCATGTTACAACTAAACACAACAAAATGGCAAAATTCATCCAGCTGTCTGGGACGGACAGAGGTTTGGAGCGCTCAAACATCTAACGTGAAAAACGAAATGAGGCAAAACATTTACTTGACTTCGGCAGCCAAGCTGGAACATGTTGCTTTGAAGTGCCTGTTATAAGGGGGAGGATGCTCCAACCCCTTTCTTCAGTGGTCGTTTTACTCGAACCAGTGGAAATAATTTTTGACCCTGTCGGGCTCCATCACGTTAAAATTAAAATCTTAACAGTTGCGACACGTAGATATCTATTTTTTAGCAACCAATATAATTTGCAGTCTGTCTACTTTGAATTGTTATGTAATATAAAGTAGAACTATCGTTCAAAGTCCTTTGCTAATTGGGAGTGTGTTTTTTCTGAAAGCCGGCTTCCAACACGAAAACAGGAAATACTCTCTGTCATTGTATATTATAGGCAATGTCAATATGAATGAAGGGTCAAATTCTCTTGAGTGGGGAGGGGCTGGGTGAAGTTTCCAATTCTCTTGAGAGGAGAAACGTGGGTCAGGAGTGATCGAGTGAGAAGCCAAAGATCGGGTGCTTCAAATTCCATGTTGCCAAATTTGTGACTGTGTAACCGCGGATTATGAATAAAATTAGCCTGGGACCAGGCTCCGCATTGTGGGAAAAAGGAAAGAAAAGTCGGTGTTGGCCAAAAAAAAGCCGATAGGTAGTCTGGGGAGGGGAAAGGGTGAACGCCCCTTCCCCCCTCCCCAGGATAACGCCCGGCTCGCTTTGCTCAAAATATGGAGTCCCGAGGCCAAACGATTTCTTCATGAACTTGATTTGGCCCAGATCAAGAGCCATTTGCCCAGATGTAATTTCTTCTAAGTGAATTTTACGGGGTTAGAAGAGACGGTCAGCTCCTCGTAGAGGGCGGAGGGGAAGAATAAAGGAGGGAGAGTCAAAAAGAAAAACAGGTTGGCCAGTAAGCCCGGGGGGACTGTTCGCTGGATGAGCTTGGCTGGAAAAGGCTAGAATATGTAAGAGTTAAATAGTTGGCTGTGACAATGTATAAAATCCATAATGATCTTCCCCCGTCCTATCTGAGGCGGATCTTTACCAACACCTCAAATGCACACTCAGAATCTTAGAAATTCTGAGTTAAATTTTTATGTCCCCACACCCAGAAGGAGTCTACAAAACTGGGGGAGCCTACACTACATAGGCTCTGTTCTGTGAAACAAGATTCCACCAGAGATTAGAAACCTGTCTAGTTTAAATGTTTTTAAAACTTCATTTCATGGGAAAGATTATCTTAATATTAATACACTATGACTCCTTGTAACTCTTATTATAATATAAGTTTCTGTATTTTTACCTTTATAGTCAAGTAGTTCCTTAGAGGCATTTTAGTTTATTTAATTTTACACACGATTTCTAGGAAGACCACACATAAATGATACGATTTCGTGTATAAATAAAGATTGATGATGATGATGATGATGATGGTGCCATATAAAAGTGTCCGAAATTCTTATCGGAAAAAAAAAGAAATCCCTAAGGGAGACAAACGTGGGTGTGGCTCAAGTTTAAACTGTCCTAAAAGAGACCATACTAATACACAGACATTTAAATAAGAGCTATAGTGAAGTGTTTTTTTACTGTGTCAGGGATGTCGCACATTTCCTTTTATAACTGTGAGATTTATGTCAGTGCTGGGGGGGGGGGGGGTTGGGGGGTGGGTAGAGGGGGTACTCGACCAATATTTGGGTATAGACAAGAGAGAATGATCTCTCTTGGTATAGGGGAACAGTAGCCTCCCCGCAGACGTTCTTTGGGGTTCGTTCGTCACGCATTGGGAGGCTAGGGGAGCAGCTGAGGGTTTGAAATCCTGACCCCGTTTAGGACAAAAAAAAATCCTTTAAAAATTCATTACCCTGTTTAGGGCAACACCCTCAATTTTATGACCCTGTTTAGGACAAAGGACAAAATGCAAGCCAGAGCAAATTCAAGTTATAGTCATTGCTTTTCTATACTTGGATGACCCTGTACAAACAAAATTCATGTAGGAAATCAAACCAATCGTGCAGCCAATATCATGTTGACAGATTCACGGCAAAATTATATACCTAGTTTAGTACAGACTCACACGAAATTATTTACCATGTTTAGGACAGAGACTGGGTCAAAGACCGTACCCCGTTAAGACTTGACAGAAAGGGAACTGCGCTAGAAAAGTCTCTGGCACCCAGGGTAACTCCAGCAGCACATCCTCTCCAGACCATATAAGCAAGTACCCCCGGGGATCAAGCGATACGCGACTGGGCAAATATGGTGACTCAAGTGAGACCAAAATCTACAATTTACAACCTTAAGCAAGACGACGAGTATCTCCGTCACTTTAACAACACTCCATGGTGGGCTCCTGCGTGCAGAGGGTAATACTGTAGTCCGTTCTGGTCGGATTATTACCTTACGTATTCTGGTGGGAATTATTAACTAGCGTTAACCATTACTTTCGTCTTACTGATCACGTACTGACATTACAGTTTAGAAACAGGCCAGACATTCCTGGTCATCCTGCCATGTATTTTTCCCCATTATCAAGACGAGCCTATCCAACTTCTGGTCTTGGTTGTTACAGAACACGAACTGCAATTCGACAGAGCTGGAAGTTCGAAAAAGCAAAAACAGGTATTTTTGATCTGCCTCTTCTATAATTTCTGCTGTGGATTACCTTATACAGATTCATGATACTGCATGTTCACTTTGCCCAGTTGCTTTTATACATCTGTTCTCATGTCATGTCATGTAATTTCGTATCTTTAGCCTCTGAAAGGCGAACTTTCAGTTATAACCACTAAACTCTACATCTGCGTTACTATTCTACAATAACAGCAGGCGCAGTTAATTGGCGCACGCAACCAGGCATCACTTTCCTCTATCAGCTGTTTTCCATCTTTACCGCCAGGAACAAGCGCTTGGCGGCTTATAACTGCGTATGAAGATCACGTAGATACGATCCATGACAATTCAGGTTATCGGATTTGCCCCATAATTCACGGGTAAGAATCCAGAAGGTGTGTGACTCTTAACAACTACCATTGAACGCTACTCCAGACAAGCTTTCTTGGGTCTCCCGTGGGGTACGGGGGGGGGGGGGGGGGTGAGTACCCTTAGAGCATTGTTGCTCACAAGACACAAAATCCCACCTTACCCTAGACTTGCCACCCGTCGACAGCGCCGAAAGTGCGGGGCACGAAGAGAACGACGAGCGACGTAACTCAACCCCAGAAGAGTCTAGACGTGGAAGAAAATGTGTCCATGGGTGCATGCTTCTGCCAAGGCGATGCAGCTGTGTGCATGTGTGAGATACAGGCTATTACTGGCGGAGTATACGCACAGTGTGTGTTTTCGGTCAAAGAGCTTAAATTTTCAATGTCACGACACCTTGAAGGTTTTCCCTTGAAGTAATTCATTTTCCAAACCAACCTCACTGGTTGAAGATAATCTTCTTCTTTAGCTAGAGTTCAACATTTATTTAGCGAAATTTTTCTTTTCTCGTATTTTGAATAGGGCAATAAACAAACAAATTTGTTCAAAAGACTTGTAAATCAGAAACACAGGTCAAGAGAGTGGCATTACAAAGTTTCCATTTTGTATATTACCTTGTTCGTGCAGCTATGAAACAGTATTGTGTTAAACTTGAAGTTGGGATCACCGCAAAACAGTGATTTGCCACGCCGATGCTTTAAGTCTAAAGCAGCGATAATGATCTGTTCGGAAGCCCAAACAGGACACATTCAGGTCATTTTTTACATTAATGAATATTCATCATACCTTTTACGTGCATTGTAAATGCCTTCCTTCTGGGGCTAAGCTGTAATTGGTTCCTTCAAGAAATGCGGGCGCGATCTTCATTGAGATTATGACGTCATTAAAGACCTCATGGGCCTAACCGCTTTAAGGAATATCTGCGGGCTTTACTTTGCGAACTGAGTAATTCTGAACTGTTTTCGACGCATCGGAACTCCAGGTTCATTAAGCTTCACTGCACCAGTTCATTAGTTACGCAGTTATGAGGGTATTGGACGTGTTGAATAGATAAAAGAAATACAACAAAAGTAAAAATTGTGGTTTCAGTAGTACTTCCAACAATTTTCTTTTAATAGGCGGATTTAAATAAATTATTTAAACGTTTCGATATGCTTATTGTAACAAACAAACGGGGCGCATAATTATTTACCTTGATTTTTGCCGTGTAAATTTAGAATAGCTTGTGGTCCTCTGGCGTACTGTGATTTGCATCGCCATTTTATTGTTAGTCCAGTTTAAATCTATGGTTAACCGTTTTCTTCATCTTCAAAAAACTATATTTTTTCAATCTTTTCGTAGCCTTTGAATCATGAAAAAAACAATAATAAAATAATATCTAAAAAATAAATAATAATAAAAAAAAACAGAGTGAAATCATCATCAGATGAAGATAACACCGTTGTCTTGACTACTTCATAGGATTTATTTAATCCCCTAGAATACATGCATACAGTATATTACAAATACGTATCTCGAAAACCCTAACAAAACTCAGAATTGAACACAAGTTAAGAACCGTGATCAAGTTTAAAAACCGGGTAAGATTTCTGTACAGCTGAGCTCCATACATTTACTATGCATACATGTTTCGACTCTAAACTTATATTAACTTAATAGAAACATTTTGTCTTTTCTCGTATTGATACCATAATCTAGTATATGATATTCAATATATCAATGTTAACAGCTTTGGCTTGCTAACGGAACTGAACTGATGAACTGAAGAAGGGCCTTGAACTGCAGCATGAGTGTACTAACGTCAACTTACCGGGCTCTATATATGCGGTAGGTGTGGATAACGTTCATCCTTTTTCAAAATACTTTTTTGGGGGGTAGTCGTTTTTTGTGTAGGAAAGTACATTGTTTCATAAAGCGTCTTTCCTTATAAATTATGTACATCAAATATATTTCATATCTGTAAATAATAAGCAAACAATTTTACTATTTGAATCATTTTTAATTATCATGTTGTAACAATTGCAAACAAATATTTAGCTTGTGCATAAGAAACTAATGAACATAGTTACGTTATTAAATATACCACGAATTTATACCCAGTCTTCAAAACATGAAAAAATTGCGGAAACTAAATTTGCTTGTGTTTATTATGATAAAATAAACACGACATTGTTATTACAGTTTTTTTTTTTTTAATATCGCTCACAAATGTTGTTGACGTATCATTTTTTGGAAAACAATTAGTCAAACATCGATAAAAGAGACAACAACAGCAACAAACAAAATACAAGGACATATTTTATTTCCTTGATATCCGCTACAAAACTTGTAACAATAATTGGGTTGGCATTAATACTTGATTTGATTTGAAAATAGATTTCCTTTGAAAAACAACAATCACCCACTACTAGTTAAGAACAAGACAGTGTCTTAGCTTCGAAAATGGAATATTTTTTTAACTACTATTCTCTTACTTAACTTTAATAGTCGTACGTAATAATTATTTAAAGTGTGACTGAAAATGATGGAAAACCCATAGACTTTCACCAAAACATAAATGTCAGTTGGTGGTAAAAAAAAAAAGAAGACCAGTTTAACCCTCTCACCTCTAATATAGCGGCCAAAGGATAAAAAATAGAAATATAAATTGTTTAAAAAAATCTTGTAATAAATACTATTCAAACGTTCTGCGAAAGAGGTTTCATTTACACTGCTATCTGAACAGATTTAAAAGTTAAAGTGATAAAGAAATCGTCTCGCCATACTGTCTTATTCTAAGTGTGAAATAGGGTGAACTCTAAATACTTTTTTGAAGTATCAGATTATGTTTACTATTTGCAGGATTTAAAAGTTGAAGTCCTGCCAAACAGAACTTACAAATTAAAGTAAAAAAAGGTTGGATTCAGATATAAATTCATTATTAAAACCGCACAAATGTAACTCAATCGAAGACAATACAACTTTATTAATTTGAAATAAATCCAGCGTTAGTTCTAACATGCGTGTAAATAAAAGTGAATGAAGATTTTCCTGGCAAATTGTGTAGGAGAGCAACTTTCGAAGTAATGTCTCATTCCAACTCCTCGGAAAAAATAAAATAATGAGCATTGTGTGCACAATGAATCGAATATTACAAAATATTTATGACAATGTTGGCTGAATTTACATAAGTGGAAACTCAAACGCTGCAGGATATCGATTTAACTTGAAAATAAGTCAAAATTGACAAAGGCGGCTTCACAAGTGACACCGATGCATTATCTGCCTGCCATTTTAGGGGCCCTGGGAAGATGCTCGCTGTATGTTTTTTTCAGTGAATGTTATTAAGCCAGCGCTAGCCGAAAGCTACATCTTGAGTTATCAAAGCTAATTTATCTGCTGGTAAGATGAAATTATAATACTATGTAAGAATATTTGTTTTTTTTTTCTTTATTTAAAACCATACTTCTTTCTTGCTGATTATTACTAGATAAAAAAACACTTAAAAAACAAAGCAACCGATATCACTTCCTTGGAAGTATAGTTTTCGGACTTTCACGGCGAGGTTTTGACTGGGAAACTGAATTTAGACGTTCCAGGCTGCCTTGGGCTTAAAAGATTTTTAGCCTATTTCTGTCTAGCGTGAACTGTTGAATGTGAAAATAAGTTTCGTATGATCATGCCAACTGACATGAAGAGTGAAAATATATTGCCGCTCGAATGACGCAAACGGACGACGTAAATTTTCATTAAAAAGTTTACCAATTTGATTCGCTCAATAGGCACGTACATGCTTTTTTCAGCTTTTCCACTTTAAATAACACTTGAGGGAACATTTAGAAAGGTAACCAAAAAATGATGGATTTGCATCGAAAATAAGCATTTAATTGTAGCTATATGTGTTGTCAGTAGTATAATACGGAAAGGTCTCTGATAATGAACAGACGGTAGACAGTTAAATGGAACAAATATCAACATATGCAAGAAACTACAGGGTTTTAGAAGTTTGGTCTTACCGCAAAACCATAATAACAATTCCTGCTATTAATATGACCTTGATTTATATATTAGTTTTATACTTTCAATTGGTAGTACGGGCTATGAAAGTTGAAGTAGATTGTTTTGGCTTTAACGAGCAAAAGGCCTAGATCTTTTGTCGATGAAATGAAAAAAACGGGTTATCAAAGTTGGTTTTTAGCCTTTCTGTCAGAAAGAGAACACACAAAACTGGATTCACTTTCTCTTTGATTAATATTCGATATTTATAAACAACTCTTGCGGGAATTTCAAAGATCGCTATAAACATATATGTTCGCTTACCATGATAGCCTGGCGGCGAACTTAAAAATACTTGCAGTGTCAACTGACTCACTATGCACAATGGAAAGGAGTTTTTTTGTATTTGTGTGTTTCGCCTTTTTCAGCATATGATGTCGCAAATGTAATTAAAGAAACAATTTTTTAGGTTTAGGCAGTGTTTTGTTTATAAAAGATAATTTAAACTCCTTAAGTGCTTTCCATACGACATTTAATATACCGCTTCGATTACGAAGCGACTGGAACACGGCTTTTTTACGCCTTCTCGATTTACGACGAATATGTCTCTATCTAGGAAAGATCGCCCATTTTCCGAAAAACTCCTCCCGGAAGACCTACTTAGTCCCATTCGATTTTACAAACGCAATCTGTGGAATTTTCCCTTGAATGGCTCTCTTTCAAAAAATCATTTTCCAGCTGCTGGGATTAATTTTTTTTGAATTTTTTTTTTTTTCAGGAAATTTCTATCCGTTCTATTCATTCACTTCGTGAACTTTCCAGAATGTTGTTCTGAAGGGACACGTCCCTTGTTTTGCTTGAAGTCATAATTGTATAAATTTAGGACATTGAAGCTTTTTGAACCTAAATAATTTTGGACTTTACATGGAAACAAGTCCTTTCAATGGCTGTGTTGTTTTTCTGTTCGCGAAAACGACATGTATCGCGCGCTCATTGCAGCTGGTTTGAAGTTAATTTTTGTCGCGCCTTCATTAAAAGCCTTCTTTCAAGCACACTTTTGGGGACGACCGAATATTAATTTTTCCTTGAGGCTTAAGTTTAATGTTTCATTTAACGGAACATGAATCAATGCATCTCCGGTAAAATGATCACCCGGAGTAAACATGCTGGATATGTCCACATACTAAAGCGCTTCAAGAGCTCTTTACGTCAGCTTTAGAAGAAAACAACGCCGCAGGAAGAAGCAAGTGCCAAAACCTCAATCTGAGTATGTAAACAGAGCAGATATGCGTTCTAGCACAAGCCGGAGACATCTTTAGCAGTGCATATATATTTTGTAGACGCTATCTAAGTTAAGAACTACTTTTATTACTGAGGGATCCTGAGAAGCTTTCATTTCATTTCGTTCTGCACACAAGAGTCTCAAAACACTAGACCATCGCAGGAAAATTATCAAGGTAAAACTATTTTTCAGTTTAAAAATTTTCAAACGATTTTTTTGGGTGAGATCATATAGCGCGCAGGACTTGATTAAGTACTGACAGTAAAAATATAAAATATAAATTGGGCTGATCAGTCAAAAACAACACGATCAACATGGAGTAGGAAACGTTTCGTTGCCTATGAAGTAGTAAACCTAACCGGACTAAAACCGATAAATTCATCTGAATAAAAATATCGGTTAAAATTCTCGTATCTTGAAGCAGGAAAATAAAAACGTTTAATAGGGAAGTTACTACCTAAGATGTTTCGATACGGTTTCTGGTAGACCGTAACGGACATTTTTCAATCGCCATGTCGAATTTTCCACATCCGCTATATATATCCGGTATGTCGACACGGTATTTTTCCTCTAAATCGTTTTGGTTGGATGTTTCACTAAGACAGAGGTTTTTTCACGCCGAAAAGGGTGTTAATGAAAAATGGGAAACTCTATGAAGGCCCGTCCTGGTCAAAATCATGACAATAAAATTGCACCGCAAGTCAGTTTTAATCCAACTGCAGCAAATATTATGGACATGTTGTGTATTTTTGTCATCACTAAACAATACCTTTTTTAGCGTGTTTGTAATTATTTTGAGTTATTTTTGTTTTAATTATAGTAACACTTTTTTCATTCATGCCATGAATTATTTTTCAGTGGTACTTCGAATTATTTTTCTAATGTATATCAAGAACTATTTTTTGATTGGGCCGAGAATTATTTTTCGCGGTATCGCGAATTTATTTTTTGGCCTACAATGCATTGCGGGCCTTGCATTTGAAGTAGACTGGTTCGAGTTTTTGACTTCCTTGGGCGACCATTTTGAAAACTTTGCAAGTGGAGGTGAGTGCTTTCAAAGAGAATGTCAAGGTGAAACATTGTCAGGGAAAGAAACCAAAGAGGTTTTCATTTTTCTTACAAAATCTGTCAGGAGCTAGTAGTCTGTGCGTTCGTGATGAGGTTTTCTGGACCGAAGATTTAATAGAGGAGACTACGAAGCGACTTCACGACTCGTACACAATTCTAACCCTTATTGAACATGACATGTCTGCCCGATTGAACCGGTTCTCTACCCAATCTTGTACCTCGAGTCTTCGTCTCGTACTACACATGCTGGGTTTCGGGCACTCTGCGAAGATCTTCTACCTCGTATCCATTTGGCTCTTCTAGTTCTTATGCCCGCCCGTCAGGATTAGAATCGGGAGATCCTTCCTGAAGTTCAGGGTAAGGGGCACTCTCATTCACAGCATCTTCGTTCCGAAAGCCAGCATGTGTAGTACGAAGACTCGAGGTATAAGATTGAGCAGAGAACTGTTCAATTGGGCAGACATGTCATGTTCAATAAGGGTTAGAATTGTGTACGAGTCGTGAGTCGCTTCGTAGTCTCCGCTGTTAAATCTTCGGTCCAGAAAACCTCATCACGAACGCACAGACTACTGGCTCCTGACAGATTTTGTAAGAAAGATGAAAACCCCTTTTGTTTCTTTCCCTGACAATTTTTCGCCTTGGCATTCTCTTTGAAAGCACTCCTCCACTTCAAAGTTTTCAAAAAGGTCGCCCAAGGAAGTCAAAGACTCGAACCAGTCCGCTTTAACTGCAAGGCCCGCAAAGCATTGAAGGCCCAAAAATAAATTCGCGATACAGCGAAAAATAATTATCAGCACGATGAAAAAGTAATTCTCAATACTTGTATTAAAAATAATTCTTTGATTAATTAAAAAAAAATTATTTGTAGTACGCATGAAAAATTTTTTCATACAACAACATAAAAAAAGTAAACAGTCTTAATAAAAAATAATTCATGCAGCTAAAAAAAATTAGCAACACACTAAAAAAATCCTGTGTAGTGATGACAAAAATACACAACGGGTTCATAATAAATGCTGCACTGGCCGAAAAAGTCACTTGTGATGCCATTTTATTATATTAATTTTGACCAGAACGGGCCTCCATAAAACTTTGACTTGCCGACAGATGGTAACTTTATTTGGTTGTTTTAATATTTCAATGTTTTTAGTAAGTTATTTTTTTTTTCGTGTCACTATCAATCCATCAGCCATGTAAATTTGGTTAAAGTGTACAGGAATTGTTCTCAGCAACATAAGATACAGCCGGGGATATCGCTGAACACTTTCTTATTTCCGTTTTTTTTTCAGAGGTTTAAACTCAGAATGACCGAGAACAGTACAACAGTGTTTACTACTATTTCTGATACTGTGGATAACGACACAGAATTTGATGAATATGCCGGGATATTCGACCCTGTGTATCACATCCCACCACTACTATGTGCTGTTATTATCATTGGATTAAACGCATGGGCAATTTCATTGGTGAAAACATTTCCCAACCTACAAACAAACATGAACCTCCTCCTTAGTAGCCTGGCCTTTTCCGATCTCCTCACCGGGTTGCTTAGCATACCATCACACGTAGCTTGTGACATCATAAGGAAGACTCCAGTTTGCGTTGCGTCCCAACTGATGATGAGATTCACATCGGTGTCTACAATCTCCCACTTGCTTGCCATCACCATAGACCGCCACATCGGTGTAAAGCACTCGCTGCGCTATAACGTAGTTGTGACCAAACGGAGAGTTTT
This sequence comes from Porites rus, assembly GCA_964035705.1. Taxonomy (NCBI): domain Eukaryota; kingdom Metazoa; phylum Cnidaria; class Anthozoa; order Scleractinia; family Poritidae; genus Porites; species Porites rus. The sequence goes on along the minus strand of OZ038004.1, from coordinate 14,912,942 downwards.
CATTACTTCAGCTTTCATATGGTGTTCCTCTATTTTCACCTCTCTTATTCAGCTCGCTTGGATAAACTACAAAAGAGAGGATGTCGATGAGGAGGATGATGACATCATGAAACATGAAATCCGTTATGACGTCACTTGGCTGATACTATACTTCTTGCTGCCATTTGTGATCATGACAGTTGTTTATGCCGACATTTTCATGGCAATTTTGCGTCAATATCGTCACATAAAGCGTTACAACAATCCCGGATGGCTGGAGACTAAGAGACGAACTCACAGTGAATGGAGAGCAGTAATCATATTTTCTATAATGTTGCTTGTGTTTGTGATTTGCTGGTTGCCTTTCTTTGCTCTTCGCGTTCACGATAACCTTGGTTACGACATTTTTGAAATTCCCCCCATACTTCTTTATCTTTTTATTTATCTGAGGTTTTTTACCTCCATATTTAATCCATGTGCTTTTATTCTTGCTAAACGAGACTTTCGTCAAGCGATCAGTGCTTCACGAAGGATCCTTTTTACACGACTGAGATCAAATTCCCTGCACTCATCTGTAAAGACAACTACTGTTTAACACGACTTAAGCCCAGAATACTAGTATACACATTCCTCACACCCTTTCCACACATCTCCTTTGGTGCCAAGAAGGAACAATGGTACAAACAGGGAATCTTTGGGCGTTGGCCAGGATAAGTGAATTTCACTAAAGTTATTCTTAGAGGTTGTAATTAAAAGGAAGTCTAATTCTTGAGACGTCCGCACATGTTAATCGACTGTTTTACGTCATCAAGTTCACTCCCGACTGTCTCATAGCAAACGGTGCAGAATATTGTAACGGTCACTGTTGAATTCTCCCCTAAAAAAAAGGTTTCGGACTTCTCGCTTCGAAAACCATCTTCCGAACTTTCAAGCGTTTAATTGGTCCAAAATAACTTTGGTGAAATTCACATGTCCCAAGGGCTAGACTGGGCGTTTCCTCTGTTCCATTATCCTCTCTTGCTGGCGCTTATAACAAATCTCGTTAATACGGACAATGAAGGAGCCACAAAAAGTGTCCGTATTATTAGACTCTAAGACGAGTACGACTACGTGTACGAAATTTTCTCAAAACTAAGTAGTGCTCGCGCGTGAACCAGCGTCATTTTGGCGGGAAAACGTGTTAGCCGTCGTCACTCTACTACGAGTCTTAGCGAGAATGTCGAAGTGGCGGGAACAAGATGTCATGTGTTAGAAGTTTTATCATTTTTCGATCTGGAGGAGGTGTAATCTTCTTCACTAAAGATAACAGTTTTAACTTTTCTAGTGAAAAATGGTAAAATGAAGCTTTCCGGGATGTCTATATTTTGAGAATACGCGAAAAACCTTTCATTCAAATCTCGTACTCGTAGTCCCTCTCGTCCTCGAATCTAAAGTTTATTGAATTCAATAGTAGAACTTATTATATGGAGGAGAGTGTTTTACTGGGAACTAAACCACTCGTAGATTCCATACGCCACTTCATCCGGGACCCGAGTGGCGTATTTTCCGTATGTCACCTTTGCGAGTGTCGTATCGTTCAATGACGTCACGATTCCCGCCTTTTGCTTCTGTTGAATTGGTTTCTCCATATAATAAAAAGAACATTACACGTTGGCTCGAAGATATGAATTTTATGTTCTCGTGGCAAGAACAATATCTCACTCGTTCGCTTCGCTCACTCGTGAGATATTGTTCTTGCCACTCGAACATAAAATTCATATCTTCTCGCCACCGTGTAATATCCTCTATATACTAAGGGAATAAACGAGGATATCGTCGAGTTAAACATCTCTAACCTTCACAAAGCCCTTTTTCTGCGGACTAAATCCACGAAAACACTCAAAAATTGCTTATCTACGTATTTCTCAATCAAAACCTCTGCATAACTCTAATAAGGAAGCCAAAATAGTCTAAAATTGGCGACTACAAATCATCCCATCAGGTGTACTATAGCGTTGGGAATATGGAAATGCTCTCAACTGAAAGGAAAGTTGTATTACAGAAAAATGTTGATAATGAAGTGTCCGCATTAGCCAGGTTGATTTTCTATGAGAATTTGTTGACTGGGCGAGAAACAAGTGTTCATTGTCCGCATTAACGGGTGTCCGTATTAAGGGGGTTGAATTGAGAGAAAATGTAAGGGTTACCCCAGGGACCAAGAAAAGTGTCCGTATTAGGCGGGTGTTCGTAATGCGGCGTTCGACTTGTAGCTATAATTTCCTTTGTTCCCATTATAATAAATAGTGATATTTTGGGGGAAAGTAGTTTTTTATCACTCTTACGGGTTTAAGGCTAATGAACCTTTGGAGTTCTTGGCATGTGTGTCTTGCAATTCCGACTCAAATAGTGCGGCCATCAGTGGCCAAACCCTATATATAATAAGTTCCCCCAGAGCGAGTGCATGTACCCCTAAGTCACGTCACAATGCATTGTTCGCTATGCAGTTGTCACTTATGAACTGCTGTGACGTCAAAGCCATGTGAAAACATCGTTTCTTGCCAAGAGTGATAATTTCGGATAAAGTTTTTAAAATGTAGAAAATCTTTCGTTTGATACGCCTTTTAAAATTTCTTCTGTAGTCTCAAATACGGCCTCTATTATGGGATAATATTTTTAAGTACTGGTCCTATACTATATGTTGCTCACAAGTCATAGTAGGAACATTATTGTAGACTTTGACGCCGCCCACCATTTGACTTTTGATTTGGTTTGGGTAAATGTTCTTTCCCAAACCTCTGGTGATAGAATTTTTTCCGGACATAAAACGAAGTAAGAATTTTTTTTTTGACTATTATACGCCATGAAGGATTTTTTTTTTTCATGTAGGAATTTGTTTTGGTCAGGTATTTCCTTGTAAGATTTTTTTTCCCTCGAAATCAGTCTGCAAAATTTTTGAATCTTTTTTTCTGAAATCACCCATACCCCTCCCCCCCCGCCCCCAAAGCCATTGACTAAGTATTTATTCTATCTGCCCAGGCTATTTCGTGCCTATCTAAGTAGAGCGCTATAATTAAAGTCCTAGCTCCTTACTGCGTTATTCGTAATGATAAGTAAAAGATGATATTCCTAAATTGAATTTTACCGTAAATTAGAATTTGACCGGCATTGTGCATGTCTTTCAGTAAAGGAAAATAAAAAGGAAAAAAAGTGTGATGAATTCTGACAGGTTTCTTTACTAATTAGCTTTATTGTGACCACAGTACTCTTTGACATCTCTTTCACTACTTGGAGTAAATAAGCCTTTTTGGTATCTTTACGCCTCGCCCACCCGTACCTATTCGAATTTTTTTTTTTTTGGAAACGGATATTTTTTTCTCATTTTCCGAAAAATTTGTGTCTATGCACCGTATTCGAATCGTTTTCGCACGTCCACTCCTCGAAAACGCTGATGAAACAATTATGGAAATATGATAGCATCGTCCCTTACAAGCCATGCGCCGTATGATGAGTATGACATCAGTCGTATTCGAAAACGGTACACCAGTGTTTTAAAAAAATCTCCAAATTTTGGGAAAAATTTTGAAAACCTGCGTTTTTGGTACCTGAAAACGCCGTTTAAGTGTAGTTGGAAGGCTAAAATGGAGGAAAAACATCTTCGTTTTTTAAACTTTATGGATACGTGTGTACCGGGCCCAGTAGTATAACTGTTCGTCACGGAGTTCTCGGAATAAGCTCAGCGTGCTTCGGCGTGCTGCAAATTCAGTACCTTGATGCAAAGCGAGAGGGTGGTGGCAGAATGGCCATGGCATGGGGATCATGGGATTACGATTGCGAATTGACGGGGACTTATTTTTTTGCAAATCAAGGCCTGATACCGAGGTGGTAGTATAGTTATCCGGTACAAGTGATGTGTTTGTGTTAGAACAAATAGTAACACACAACATAGTTTATATCCACTGTCAGCTTTCAAAACAGCAATTGCTTTATTCGTGCCAAAGTGCTAATGGAAAATGACTTGTATTCGCAAACTGAAAGGAGTGCATTATTAAAAAATTAATTTCTACTATATCAAAGAATATAAGGAGACTAACAGTAACTAATAAAATTTGCTAAGAAATTACTCTGTTGGACTTACTTTATTTATCGCAAGTACGTTATTTTATTTATTTATTTATTATTTATGCTGCTTTAAAAGCCGTTGCATGACATGTGCGGTTTAATTAAGATTCAGCGGACGCAGATTAATGTCGCGGTCAACTAACGTTGTATTTCATTCACTAAAAAGTTATCTTTCCTATGTAGAGCACAATTCAGTAGGGATAAAAATGAAGTATGAGTAATGAAAAACTGGTTTCTTTTTTACATAATTACTTCTTACCCACTCCAGCAATTCTTTGTAAAAGTGCATCTGAATGGATATGTTCTATTTATTTAAATTTTCTTTTCTATTAAACGTGAAAGAGGTCAGCAATTTGTTGGTCCTCATATTTTAAATGTCTAATTAACAAAACAAGAAGTTGATTTCATTGGCTGTTGGATATAGCGTACACTTTTCGCCCGGAAGAATTAAAAATGCTTCAAAACTGAAACTAATGGAAAATACATTTGTTGCTATGTCATTAATACCTGATTCCGATTCAACATCGCCTCACATTGAACAAAATCTTTTTGCGTATGAATAGGAAAGCTATCTCCTATTGAAAGCAAGCAGTACATTCTTAAGCCATAACGCTTCATTACTGTTTTGAATTCAAGTTCTACTAGGCTTCTGGTGTATTCAGCATTGAAAACTCAGTGAGTTTGAGTTTTTTTCTTATTTGAGTTCATAGTTTCTTTTAATATTTGTTATAAGTAGACTAAATATCTTGATTTGACTTTATTTTTTTGTTTGCTTTCGGGTCGTCCTTCTCCATTTTCTTTGTTATTTTAAGACGGGAAGTTAATGCAACTTGGACAGCTCCCCGACATTTGCCGAAAGATAACTTCGTCATGGCGCATATCAGCTCTCAAGATAACACGTCCGAAGGTAAGCCTTTAGGCTAGAAAATCCATAAAATACTACGGCTAATACAATAGCTTTGAAATGGAATAAAAAGCAATAAATGTATAGATTAAAAATGAAATCTGAAGAACATATCAAACAAGACTCCTAAGATAAGTCCAATCAGCTAAAAGATTAGATTGCACCTCGGATATAAGGGCTATATTTTGTAGAGGAGGAGTGTTACAGAATTGATGAAAATTGAAAAATCTGTTTAAGAAAAGTAAACAGCACAGACAGTAGCAATGAATAATTCTTTGACAAGTGTATTTTCTTATTCTATCACCAAAGCTGCTGAACAGCATGAATTTTACGAAGGCTCTTTTGATCCGAAAGCAGATGTCCTTCCGATCTTCCCGGCTGTGTTGATCGTGTTCGTCAACGGGTTGGTTCTGGTGCTTATGGCACGAAAGAAACACCTTCGATCGATCACCAATTTGTTGCTTTGCAGCCTGGCAGTTTCTGACCTCTTAACAGGCCTCGTTTCGGTGCCTCTTTTCATCACGTGTAACATCGTTCGCAAATCAGTGATTTGCATCATTCAAGATCAGATGTCTCGTTTTATTTCGTCGTCGATCGTATGTCACCTGCTGTCTGTTACGACTGACAGGTAAAATTAAAATTTCTGTCAAATAATCATTTGTCTTCCAAAAATGGCGAAAAAAAATGAGGACAAAACTTGAGATTTTATCCTTGTCTTGAAAAACTAAGAAAGAAAAACCTAATAACAATAATAAACATACAGCTAGTACCATTCAGGTTCCGTCAACAACGGAACACTTACGGAGAAAGGGAGACGGAAGGGTGGGGGGGGGGGGGGGGAGTGTAAAATGAACGCACCGTTAGCGTCAGGTTTGCTAGTCAGATAACCATTTCGAGCCACACCGAAGTAAAATAAATTAAGACTCTTTACCTATTTTGCTACCGGTTGTGCTACTGAAGAGGATTCATCATAGGATGAAGAAGAAGAAGAAGAAGAATACTTTATTTATCCACGGTTGTCTCATCAGGCATATCTATAATAATTAATTAAAATTTAAAATTTAAAATTACAACTAATTTTATGTATTACTACTTTACTTATTTACAAATATAAAATATAAAACCCTGCTTTTCACGAGAGCCGTGCATTACTAATCTAAAAACTATAACTAATTGTAGTAAAATGACCCGACTACCGCAGCCCGGCTTTGAAGCTTTCTAGTGTTTTTGCTTGCCGTAACCCAACTGGCAGACTATTCCAAAGCACCGCACCAGTATAGATAAAGCTATTTTTCAAGTAGTCTGTGTGGGGCTTTGGAATATTTAGTTTGCCTTCGGCGTCTCTCAGGGAGTATACGGTGTCACGGTATATAAACATGGATCGCATATATTCAGGAGCGAGTCCATTTAAAGATTTGTAAACCATGACAGCCTTATGAAAGCTTCTTTGTGACTCTAGTTTTTGGCAGCCAAGAATTTCAATAAGGGGATCGGCACTAGCGTCATAGCCAGAAAAGGTTAAAACCCTAGCTGCTCTGTTTTGAAGCTTTTGTAGCTTGACTGCTAGGGTTTTGCAACAGCTATCCCAAACTTCACAGCAATAGTTGAAATGGGGCTGAACTAATGAGTTAAATATGGTCATTAAGGTGTTTACAGGGACAAAAGGTCGTACACGTTTCAGTGCGCCAATACCAGATGCAATTTCGTCCATTGGCGTAAACGTTACTAAAAATAGCAACTTGTATAAGTACTACTGAAGAATTTAGTTTGGAATTATAGTAACCGACTAGGATTTTATCAGTCTGCAGGCCCATCAACCTCGTCCTCAGGGCTTTTCCATCAAAAAATGGGTGGGGCGGGAAAAGGCCCTGGCATCGGCTGGTCACATGTCCCCTCGTACACCCTAAAATCCTGGGTGTAATAAATTAGCGCTATGTGAAAAGCTACAATTATGCGTAACCTCACAGGGCGCGATCTTGGCCCGGATCTTGGGCGACCTTTTATATCTCTTGACGATAAACGAAAAGTTTTACAAAAAAAATGTCAATGTGTTTAGCACGAAAGTGCTAATTGGGGACACTATATTTTTACGTCTCCTAATAGAGACGGGACCGCCATTTTACGTGGTCATCCGAGCCACGCGAAGGTCCAGCCGCCTGCAGGGCAAAGGGAGTACCTTCATTTTTCAGTTATTTTAAGACCCTGAGTATTGGTCCGGCCCCGGGAATCGAACCCGCGACCTCCCGCTCTGCAGTCAAGCGCTCTACCGACTGAGCTAATCCTGCCGCGCTTAACTTCTTTACAAGATTTCCTCTTTGTCATAGATACTGGCTAGTGGCTATGGTAATGCTTTCCTCCGATTTCTATGAAGGGGACAGCGAGTAACATTTGTAAAACTTCTGTTTATAGAGCGGTATAAATGGCAAACCGTACATGCATAAAGGCTGTACTGAAAAAGTCCGCTTTCTCGACTCTTCTGATATTTTCAGTATTTCATTTCTTGCCCGCCCCACCCATTTTTTGAGGGAAAAGCCCACCTAACGTTTAAGTAGTTAGTTTGTGAACTCCACTTATCTTACTTCTTTCAGATATATGGCCATAATATATCCTCTCCATTACACAACTTTTGTTACACGACCCAGGTGCATCCTGGTTATGCTGCTCATTTGGCTGTTGTCAGCGGTTACTGCTTTAGTACAGCTCGCTTGGCTCGACCCATTCCACCACAATCTGTATGAAGAACCAACTGACTACGTCATGACAGCCGAACTTATTTACGACATTGTGTTCCTCGTGTTGTTTTTTGGACTTCCATTTATCTTCATGAGCTTTACATACATTTGTATTTTCGCTGAAATCATTAGACAGGGCCAAAACATTCAGAAACAATGCGTGCCGTGTTTGACTAACAAGCGGAAACAAAGACGTCATGAAAGAAAAGCGGTCTTAATTTTTGCCGCCATGTTGTGTGTGTACATAATCTGTTGGCTTCCTTATTTTGCACTTCGGAGGGTAGATTACTCAGAAATTCCCTTACCCTTGGTATATGTGATCTATTGGTTTAGGTTCCTTGCATCGCTGCTGAATCCTTGTATGTATATTCTGGGTAAACAAGACTTTCGTAAATCTCTTTTTCTTTGTAAAGATGACCCGCTAATGAATAGTCATACCTCCACTTCAAAGCCAACAGTTCCAAGGAGGTCCAGGGCAACTTCTCAAGGAGAAAATTACTTGATAGCTATGCAACCTTTATCAGGTGTCATGATCTAGAACAGGAACTCTGTCCTATAAATGTCAAGCTTACAAATTTATGGGGCGAGAGTTAGGTTACTTTGGGATGCCATGCAAGGACTTTATGATGCCTTTCCTATTAAAATCATCATCATCAACATCATCGTCATCAGTCGACTGAAAAGCAGTCGACTGTAAGGTGTCTCCAACTGATTCGGTTTATTTGGGCAGGGAGCACGATGCCATCTTCAGAGAAATTCGATCTTGTTTGGGTCGATCCTAGACTTGCTTGGAAATGGACTTCCTGCCGTGGGGTTCTCTCCCGTAGGAGGACTCATACAACGCGTACATATTGACAGGTTCAGCCTTCTACGTGGGAAAAATGGGGCTAGGAACTTGAGCTATCGTGAGATGACCATCGATAGCCGAGGGCTAGTGCCAGTGAGGTAGTAGATTTTCAGGCCGCGCAGAAGGAGGGGCTGGGGCCCACTTTTGAAATATATATAAATAAAATTTAGTACAGTGGAACCACGATATAACAAAGGGCCAAGGGACTGGCAAAATATTTTCGTTATAACGAGGTACGATTCGATAGCTTTTATCGAGGTCCTTTTTAATATTGGCATATATTTTACTATTCCTCAAAGAATAGTTCGAATTAGACCGAGGACTTCGTTATAAATTAGAGGTTGCACTGTGACTGTAATATACATTTCCATAGACAGTATTTTTGCTGGAATAAGAATCTTCCAGCATCTAAATTTATCATTGGTCCGTTTCGAGTTCTAGATCTGATGCGTACTAGTACAGTCAACTCTCTTTAAGACGGACACCTTTGGGACCGGCACCAAGTGTCCATCTTAGAGAGGTGTCCGTCTTATGGGGAGTCAAATAAAGGGAATAAAGAAAGGCAAGGACCAACTCTAGGTGTCTGTTTTACAGAGGTGTCCGTTAAGAGAGAGTCGACTGTAAGCCTCAAAACGCCTTGCACTTAGTCCTAGAGTTCTGCGTTTTAATTCAAACCAGCAAGGCTATGTAGCATATGCAACGGAATGGAGTCTTTTTTGATGAAGGTTCTCGATTAAATCTGAAGACTACTCCACGGAACTACGGATTCTTAAAACGAATTATACCGGCTGATGATGTGGTATGTGACGCATTTCGATGACATACTGAAAATGAAGGCGTTAAAGGAACCTAATATCATGATCCCTGATCTGCAAACTTCTATCGGTAAATCCTGCATGCTGGTGCAATCTGGCTCAGCAGGAGAAAAGTACTCTTCAGCTGCTTGAAATTTATAAACATAACTCCGCCCAACAATGATCCAAGAAAGGTTCAGTAATCTGACAGTTGTAAACAGCCACAAGAGAACAGCCAAATTTGCCGCTCCCCCCTATACTTCAAAAGAGATGGTCATCGGCCGCTTGCACTTTAAAAACTGCTCCGTGGGCCATGATTTAGTCATTTGAGACTTTGTCCAGGCGTTTGATACCACAGGGTCCAGAGGAGTTTTGTGTGAATAAATAAATTACTTAATTTAAGTCTCACCTTGAAAAATGTGTATACTTGTCGCTTAGCACGATTAATTAGCCCAATGGGATCTTTATGAATCCACTGTAAACGATTTCTTCGCTTCTTATCTGACCCAGATCAAACTTTGTTGTTCACCATTTTGAAAATCAATAACCCCAAGCCATAGCCTCGCTGGCGCACGGCACGTCGCCCGAAGGGCGACCGACAAACCCGATCTTGCGAGCCCTCAGTCTATTGGTTTGCGGTATACAGAATGTGTAACGAAACTGTAACGCGATCGTCAACGCGATCAAAATAACCCATTATTTCAGATGTTTTCGACGGGTTTTGATGTTCTAACGACAAACACAAATCCTCTGGACCCTGTGTTGATACCAGACGACGCGTAAATTGTAATTAGAAATGCTAAGTACTTACATTAGAAGAACTGCTGAGTGAAAAGTGTAAATTTATCAATATCATTACCATCATTGATTAAGTAGTTAGTTTGATAAATCTTCATCTTCTCTTAATGCGTAGGCTGGCAAACAAGATAGGAAGCCATTTTAAATGACATCACTGGTCCCCAACAGTGCAATCTATTCCATAATGTTTACTTCATCACACATTCTTTACAATACGAAGCTACAACATTACAAAATCTCAAGACTGCTCCCCAAACGCACCTTACCTTTGTCCCACGGTGAGGGTATATATTTGCTCGTCCGAGGTATAATCATCTAAAATGTTTCGTAGCTATTATCGACTCCAGTACCTCACTACGTACTGTTTTCCTTTCAAGCTTATCAGTTTAAATCAGTTAAGTGGTCTTGTATATTCATACTGAAGAAAGACAAGTAATCACAGTATGTATCGGACAAAGCTGTTGCGGCTTTCCTTTATAAAAATAATAGAGACGGTTGGAAAAGTAAAGATCGCCAGAGAGGGAAAGGAATGGAAGACAAAGTCAATAAATCAGTTTCGGCTGGTACCTGACGAGAGCAACTAAATATATTTTAAGTGGTTTTTCGGCATTTTTGACAGGTTTAATTTTATAGATGTCTTAATTGTTGAATGCATGCTATTTGGTAGATTAATATGAAGTTATTTTCCCTTCGTTTAATGGTCTAAATTCTCACAAAAAAATGCTCATTATTTATTTTTCTCTATATAAGCCTGTGTAAAACAAATTGCGCGATGCTAAAATACTGATAATTTCAATGGTGATGGTGAAAGGGGTAAAGTTGGCATATTATACAGCATTTCCTGGCAGCATATCTGTAAGGTTTTGGCATTGAAAATAAATTGCTTCCCATTATATCAGAAGTACACCCGATCCACACTAATGGATCCGTTGGGAAGATTACATTTCCAGTCATAACAATAAAGATAGAGATAAAATGTCAAACTACTTTTCCCATCAAAACAACAGAATGGTAATTTCGCTTTATCTACTTGGACCATGCATGTGTTGATGCATTCACTGTTGTTAGACAAAATTTTCGAAAGGTCATTAATTAAGACAGATGAAACTTAGCATCAATAATCTTTGAATATAGCTCAAAGAGAAATTATGTTCACTGGCAAAGCTCTGAGTACTAGGCCGAAAGAGTGAACAATTTGACAGACTGATTACTTCACAAAACGGGAAGAAGAGCAACCTTTTTGAAGACATATAGGTATGTAACGCACCAAAGGGTATGGTTTTTGCGCCGTTTGTTTTATGATCTGAAAACGGTTATAGTCGTTATAGACTACTGTGCCCATTTTGGTCTGGGTATGGTTTTCGAGAAAAATACGGGAGTGTGTGGACGTATTTATCGTTTCAATTCCAAATGGATTTTAAGATTTTTTTTTTCTTTAGCGTTCTAATCTAAGTAATGATGACACGAAAACGGGTGCGAAAATGGGTAGGGATTTGGAGAACCAGGCGGCACACTCCCAGCAATAATTCCCATGAAAATTCCCCTGGGAATAAGTCACTCTGAAACGAAGCTAGGGATATTTCATGTTTAACTAACAGGCGCTGATATATTTAAGTTTTTAAAATTAACATCAGAGGGTATTAGTTTAATATCAAGCGTTCCCCGAGTGTTGTTTGTGAATTTCAAAATTTGCATGTTCGTTTTGTTTGAACGACTGAGATGTATGCACAGCTTATTTCCGTGGATAACCAAAAACGTCCGTGAAGATACATATCTCTATCCAAGACGATTTGAAGAGGTTTCAACAAAAGACAATCCGCCCTTATCTACTTGTAATTTGACATTGAAAGAGGTTAGACTTGGGACTTAGCTTAAATACTGGGAAGTCCGCATGACGAGGTGAAAATAGACGTCGGTATTAACGCGTTCCAGTCGTCAGCTCAATTTAGTGTCCGTAAAGAGATTCGAAGAATATTTTTTTCATCGAGGGACCCGGAGGAGTATTTCTGACAAGCACTTATGTCGAGAAATGCACGCAATGGTGAAAATGAGGTCAATTCCATCTGGATTCTGGATTAACTCTTGATTTTGTTTGCTTTACAATGTGTCTTGACTCACGGAGACTGAGATGTTTAGTAGAGTTTTAGGCCTTATTTTACTGAGGGATCCCACAATCATCCGATGAATAGACCTTGTCACGGTTTTCGACGCCATCTTGACGAGTAGGCAAACGCGTGAGAAATTACAGTGTTTGTATGAGAATCTAATGCCGAATAATTTCCGTAGAACGGTCCGAGAGGTCCGCAAACTTTTATTCAATGTTGTCAAGAGAGAATTCAACAGTCACCATTACTACATTCCTCATTTATTGCTTTGAGGCAGTCGCGCATAGACTTGATGACGTTGAAAACAATCGATAGAAGTATACGGACGTCTCAGGACTTAGAATTAGACCGTTTAATTACAAACTCTTAAAAAACGTTACTGAAATCAACGCCCTAAGATTCCTTCTCTGTCTCATTATATTATTCTCTCTTGCAGTAGTCTAACTCTTCCTTTAATAGAGTACTAAAGTGTGACGTCATAAAAATAAATTTCTGAAATTATGGGATTTGTCGGGTTATTCTGAAAGAAAAATGCCCAAATGGTCTACTTGCCAAAAATGAACATTTCTGGGCAAATTGTCTCTGAGATCGTTGCCCAGTTATGCTTAGAAAACTCCATACAAACCCTTCTAAATTTTTTTGGGTCGACCCCCCAAAAAAATTAGAAGGATTTGTATGGAGTTTTCTGAGTTTAACCGGCTAACATCTCAGAGACAATTTACCCCGAAATGCTCATTTTTGGTAAGTAGGTCTCTTGGACATTGTTCTTCAATTTCAGAGTATCCTGACAAATCCCATAATTTCAGAAATTTCGTCATCACTTTAGTATTGTATTAGGAATGGAACACTAGAAAAATGGTAATGGAGGTAGGGAAAAATAAACAAAGGCCGGAGCCCATAACCCGGGGTGAGCAACTCCCATGCTAGACCTATGTCACGGCGCTTTTACGGAGCAGTTTATTTTTAGACACATTTTAGGGCACTTTTTCCCGCAAATAGAGAATCTCCACCATGACTATGAGCGCATTTGAAGTATAACATATCAAAAAGGAAAACCAAACGTTATTAAAAGGCAAAAAATGATTTTCAGGTCTGTAGGTTTTGCTGACTAGTTTGTGGGATTTAAAAGATAATATTCAAAATTCGCGCCAAAACCGTTCTAAAAATAAACTAGTCCGTAAAAACGCGGTGACACGAGCGCATGGAAGTTGCTCGCTCCGTGTGATGGGCTCCTGACAAAGGAAAAAATACTGCAAGAGAAAATGTCCCTAAAAAGGTTCATAAAAAGCAAAACCCAAAAAAAAAATTCATGTACCAGACGAACCTCATTTTACTTTACATTAAACCAATTCTTCCAAAGTATAGGGCTATGCCACACCCTCTCATCTGAATACCTGGGGCCTTCTGTAGGTAATCCACCCCCTCTCTTAACACTTTACTCATGGTGCGCCCCTTGAAATCGCTTCGTAGAAAATCTACTTCATACTCAGACTGCCCATGCGGATTTCTGGCTTACAGTCTTCCAGAATCCGTTTAGAAGCCCTGCTGATTTCTTAAGTCCCCAAAAAGAGGAAAATGCGTCAAAAAGGGAAGAAGTTCTGGTAAAAAAGAGGAAGTTATGATCAGTGTACACCACGCGCCATTTCTTTTACTTTGTGGTTGCCATGGTTACTGAAGCAGAGCATCCTATGATTTATGCATTGTAAAATTTACATTCTAATGTGGCTGGAGCGAATTGGCGTGCGACATACTTATTTGGCTCACAACATTTTCATCATGACAACCGTGTGGAAAGTTTATTATGATAAACAAATTTTTTAAACTTGAATCAAGATTATGAATTTTTTCGTCTGGTTTATTGAGCTTGGCAACGAAATCGAAAACCCCTTGCTGATTTCTAATCAACACCTTCAACTCGTTTTAACAGGCGTTAACTATGCAGCCTTCTTAATAGTGTTTTGAAAACAGAAAAACGTCCCTAGGCGCACGAAGCTAATTAAAGGGAACAACTCATGAATAAACGGCCTTTCACTGGAATAACTAAGTTTAGTGCAGTGTGAAAGCCAGTAACTTTCGCACCATACATCAGTCAGCCAAACCGATTGCGATCAATAATTCGTAGTTCATATATTTCTGACATCGATGAGACCTTATTTTTAACTGTTATTGAATACTAGCTACAACCACACACACGACGAATATAAGGAAAACCACTTTGATAAATAAATATTGAACAGTAACAAATTTAAGCGAGATAGAACTGTACAAAAATTAGTGGTAGCGAAAAATCCGTTTTTGAATTCTTTCCTCGCGAACTCTGTTGATAAATCCAAATTTTTGCGTTGGTAAATTGATTATATTTTGTAAAAAGGGAAAATTAAAGGATTTTTCTCCAAGTAAGAGATTAGAAAAAATTTACTTAAGGAAAAAGCCGTTGATGTCGCTTTTAATATTAGTTTAAACTGCAGCTGTTTTCACACCTCAGGAAATTACATTCAACCTCGGCTGAGGGATGTAAGGTAATTTACATCCTCAAATTAATGCGAAAAACTAAAAATTATTACAATCAAATCATTGTTAACATATAAAAGGAATGGTTGCCTTGAAATCGCTTTCGAGTCTAATACAACACCATCAACGTTACAACTGAAAAACGTGAATAACTTGATTCTCACAAAAAAAAAAATATCAGATTCAACATTCAAACCAACTTAATCCGCTCGAGGCTAACCTTGAATACTAACTAAAAAAGGCGTATTAATTACTGATCCCGCCATACAATTTACACCCGGGATGAACTTGGCCAGTTATTATCCTTGTGAACAGCAGATGAAAGCATCGTCATTGTCGGTCGCTTAGAAGTTCAATCACTTAATAGTTTTTGTGGAAATAAGTTCGACATTGTACATAAACAAATTTGTTGACGTAAGAACTTGCTACCTTTCAGTTTCCATAATTTTTCATGTAAATCATCTAAAGTTAAGAATGGGCTGTATTCACTCAGTGTGCAAGACGGGAAAGAGGTGGCGAATTTGCGATTAACCGTAAGTATTCGTTGTCGTATTTCAGTAACGACAAAAGTTCCTCTTTGTTATCATATATTTGGGGGAGACTTGAAGTTAAAGAGAACTTGTTTTACTAGAATAATTGTATGGATAAAAGGGTCCATTTTTGTTTTGTCGCGCACATCATTGCGCGCCAGGCCGACCGTTTGCTTAATAATTTCTTTTTGCATTGAATACCAAAAAGACTGCAAATCGTTTTCCTTTTGATATTTGTGAATATTTTGCCACTTTCTTTAAGCTTGTAAGAGTTAGTTTTGCCTTTTTGATTACTTGTTCCTGAGTCAAATTGAGAGTGCCGGAACCTTCGAAACGCAGCGATTCCTCCTAACATTTAAAGTAATTTTAATGTGTGTAAATCGCGATTTTCTCCCAGTGTACTTCTGTTTGAGTAAAGCTGGCTTTCCATATCTTTTCTATTGTTTTGAAAGCGTTTTCCGTTTGGAAATAAAAATCATCTCTTTGCCTATATTACCATCGTATATTTAAGCAATAGACCACACTTTCTATGGGTTTACCGGCGTGATAACCCACGCGGGATGTTGGGAGAACACGAGAAAAGCTTGTAAATCACGAGCCGAAGGCGAGTGATTTACAAGCTTTTCGAGTGTTCTCCCAACATCCCAAGTGGGTTATCACGCCGGTAAACCCATAGAAAGTGTGGTCTATTGCTTTTATAAAATAACTTTTAGTAGAATGGAGTCTTTTAGGGAAAAAATATGCTTTTAGTACCGTGATCAAGTCATGTTCTCTCTCTAAAGTCATCATAAGCCAATCATGACTCACGATTTAATAGCGCTGAACTTTCTCAAAACTCAGTTCAGTCAAACAACAAGCAACAGCACTTCAAAACACGAGTGTTTGCGCTCATTACGATAACTTATGAAAGCTGTTTTACAGGAAAAGTCAACACATATTCATGCAACGTACAATGAAAGAATACGTTCATGGTTTGCTTACTACAGAAGTAGCAATTAATTGAACATCAGACTGTACGCAGCTGTATTTTGTTGAGTCGATCGGTAAAAATTTTGTGCTTACAGAGGGAACTGGCAGCTATTGTAATGGAGGACTTCATTCACTTTTTACAAGCCGCAGTGGTTTAAGATCTGTTTTCTGGACTTTTTTATGATCAAGAAATGCTGCGGAGTTGTCGCATGTAACTTTACAACTTTTACTTGCACGTACAGCGACCGATGGAAATATGTCAGTGGTGAAGAAAGGTTTCTTTGCCGTAGCCACATATTGGTGCTACTATTTGTCGATTTGTGAAGTCAGGTGGTTTGAGGTAGGTTATGGCATCGATATCACCGAATAATTTGTGCAAATGTTGGAAAAAAACAGCCCAAAACTCTGACATCTTTCATCATCGTTGGCAGCTTGTTTACAACCTACAGCGGCCGATTTTGTACCATATCTTGATCAGAGATCTCTTTTTGTAACAATTTCTTTCATTAAAGAATTTAATTTTGACATAAAATAAATCAAGAATGCTAAAACTATCCGTTTTGTTGCTGGTTGGCACATGGTTAAGTTTTCCTAGAGACTTTCTACACCAGAAATTCACACAGTTGTTGTCTTTCTCTGCGATTTGGCATCGTCGTGAAATGTAAACTGCTTTCCAGCTTCGGATTTATAACTTCTAAAGCTATGGCAGTCGCGAATTGTGACCCTCAGTAATAAAATGTGGAAACCAACGCTTTTAATATTAAGAAGGGCTAAGGTAAGTAACTTGTTCTGGTTTTTAGCCTTTCTAAAATCGTTGTTTGCAGATCAATAGTGGGTTTTGTTTATGGCTCGTGGTCTGGATGCCTTTTTCTATGGGTTTACCGGTATAATAAACCATAGGTTTTTGACCAATCAGATCACGCGTACTATCTCAGTTATTTTATAAATATAATATAGTTAGGCTAGGCTAAATTGCATGGGTTTTTCGAGTAGAAATTAACCAGATCGCGGAAGCTTTCATTGAGACATAAGACATCTTTACAATATTCCGCGCAACAAATAACAAATACGATTTAATAACATTTTCATTTCCCGTTGTCTATAGCGGTGGGGACTACAAAGCTGGTTGGGCCAAAAAGGCAAAAGATTTGCCTAGTACACTAAGAACCTCTCGTTACTTATAAAAATATAATGCTGGGAAAAAAACTAATCACTTTTATGCTATACATTTAGAAGTGAGACTGAAGGATCAATTACGAAGAAAACATGTTCGGTGTCGGACTGCAGAAACAACTCATATAGCTTGTCTCTACTGTTAATAAAAGAAAAAATTATACAACTGAGAGGAGCTACTGTATTTCGTTAATGAAATTGAACTCTTTACCCTAAGGTGGATCATCAATCCGAAATCTCGAGTGGGAAACCCTATTGATTGGCTGTAGTATTTTGTTATGTTTGTCTATGTGTGTTTTCGTTGGGCTTTTAGGTTCTTTTTTATTGCCCCTGCAGGATTTTCTTATGCGGCCATTGACTTTTGATCTATTGTATCTCCACTTTACCACTGAATTTATTAAAAAGGATCCATGGCCACCCCTAAGAATTTGTGCTTTGCTTGCATCCTTAGGCTTTTCAACTTGAGAAACGTCACGCAAATTCACAATGAGCCATGAGTAGCGCCAAAAAGGACAGCTCTCTCTCCCAGTCAAATAACACATCCGGGTCCTATAAGACGCTGAGCTTCAGTGCAAAGGAGGACGTTCCGCCAATTACACTTGGAGTATTGATTGTTCTTGTCAATGGACTGGTATTAATCCTGGTATTAAAGAAAAAACACTTGAGAACTATTACAAACCTGTTGCTATGTAGCCTGGCCCTCTCTGACCTTCTGACAGGATTGGCGAGCATACCGCTGTTCATGACGTGCAATATTTTACACCAATCAGGGCTTTGTATTTCTGCCGACCAGATGCTTCGGTTTACCTCTGTTTCAACTGTCTGTCACCTTTTGGTTATCAGTGTGGACAGGTAAAAAACATTGTCATTAAAATTCAAAGTTCCAAAGGTCTTTACGTCACAGATAAGTGCCTAAAGACAATGATATGCTCGTACGCAATAACGAAAAAGTTTTTGTGCTGTAGACTTTCCTCTGCGCATGTACGGTTTGATCTTTCCCTCCGAGCAACAAGGTGACAGCTCTGCATTTACCTAATAAATTACCAAACAAAACAAGCATACCGATGGGAGATGATGAAACAAGAATTGCATCAGCTAAAAAAAAATATCTTGATTTGCCACAAATGAATTATTTGAGTTACCTGCCAGTTAGAAATCACAATATAGTTGGCCCAGCCATGTCCAGCAATAGAGGAGTTCACGTTCTCAGTTGCATCATGGGTAATCTGGGAAAGATGGCGGGAAATTAGAAGATTTGTATTAGAATTCAAAGCCAGCTAATTCTTCCTGAATTCATATACCTGATGCTTTCTCTTTGAAAAGAGTAACTTACGAGATCAAACAAACAGTACACTAAATCTGGAGTGCAAAGAAGTCCGTGATCAGTTTTTAGAAACCTCAGTTTTTCCATACATTTTATGTAACTTTGATACTGTCGAGTTACAGAAAAAGTATGGGAAAACCAAGTTTTTCTTAAAACTGATCACGGACTTCTTTGCACTTTAGATTTAGTGTATTGTTTCTTTGAACTCAGAAGTTACTTTTTTCAAAGAGAAGGCATCAAATATATGAACTCAGGAAGAAATATCTGGCTTTGAATTCTATAACAAATCTTCTAATTTCCCGCCCTCTTGCCCTGATTACCCATGATGCAACTTTGAGCGTGAACTCCACTAATACGAATTTGTCTTGACCCGTAATTCCGCGTGTGAAATGATGGAGTGGAATTCCACGTTTGACACTCCGGATTCCATGTAGTGTATACCGGATTCTTTTTCAGTGGAACTTGAAAACCGAATCCAGTCGTTAGTGTGTTTCCGGATTCCTTGAGCTGCCGGTATTCCGGATTCTAAAGCCCAGGATTCTGGATTCCACAACAAAAAACTCCCAGATTCCGGAAACAGGATTCCCCATACGTGCAGCGAATTAGTGAGTCAATTTTCAAGCAGTTTTTTTTTCTTTTACTTTCCAAAGGTCATCAGTGTCTCTGGCATCAAGTTCCTGTTCTCTTTTACGTTGTCATATGATTGCCTTTCAGAACTTGACTTATCATTTTCTTTTTCCTCAGATATCTGGCTATAATACACTCTTTACGTTACAAGTCAATTTTAACGCTCTTCAGATGCCTTTCTGTTGTGTTATTTATCTGGATTCTGTCAGCTGTAATAGCCTTGATTCAACTCAGCTGGATCGATCCAGGTAGCCACAACGTCTACGAAGAGGCAACAGCTGAGCTAATTCGAAAGGAGATCATCTACGACGCAGTATCTCTTGTAATATTTTTCTTTGCACCACTCGTGTGTATGGCTTTTGTTTACTCAAAAATCTTCTTTGAAGTTTCGCGGCAGATTAATAACATACGAAGGGAGAGCTACCCTGGTTGGCAAAAAGTAGAAGAAATGAAAAACGCGGAAAGAAAAGTTATCAGCATTTTCGCCGTCATGTTAATGGTCTACACAGTCTGCTGGTTACCTTACTTCATACTTCGGTTTATGTTTAATGACGGGGATCTACATCCCCTTGTGGCACACATCTCAACCTGGCTTCGCTTTCTGACTTCGTTTCTTAATCCTTGTTTATACATTTTAGGTAAGAAAGACTTTCGGAAAGCCTTAAGCCGGAGAAGATCAAGAGACAAACGATGTCAAATCTTTTTAGCGAATCCTTTAGAGCGCTCAGGCTGATCTTTACGTCATAAAACTAAAACTGCCTCTGAGTTTTTGGTTCTTTTAGTTAACACAAACACTCTCTCGCAGGGGAGAAGGAAAGGAATGGATGCCATTCAGTCAGGAAGTTTTTTTCCCCTTTCTTTCTCTCTTTCTTTTTTTTTTCTAAACGGATTGATCCAGAATCTGACTTCGCCTGACGGTGCAGCCTCAGAGTTTGAAACAATATACCGTACGCCCACTTCCAAATAAACGCCTCTATCTTAAACGCCCCTTGTGAGAATATCCAAATACTAGGAATTAGCAAAAAGGAGCAAAATTATTCAATTCATTCGAGGCATTCTGACATCGATACTGGGATTTAAAAGAGTGATATGGTTCTCTAGACGCCGGCTTAGACGTATCAATTGTTGGAGTGGATATTCCGCTATTTTTAAACTCTCTCTATATTTTTGCCGAAAGCATATTTTAGTTTTGTTGAGCTTGTTACAGTGAATTAACAATTAATGAATGAGGCCGCAGTACCTTATAAAGAATTATGGAGATCTCAGAGGTTGTTATCCGTCGAGGCCGTAGGCCGGGGCGGATAACACCCTCTGAGATCTCCATAATTCTTCGTATGATGCGAAAACCGAATTCAATATATAATTGTTATTCATTCATTACAAAATAGTTCCTAGTTAAAAACATGGCTAAAACATGCTTGCCTCTTCTCCAAATAGCAGATGTCGCCCCTCGAGTTGTCTTCTTGCTGTTCTTGCCATGTTTTTAGCTATTATTTCGCCCAGTTCTTACTCTTGAAAAGACTGAAATGTCTGCCATTTTTGTTTTCACAACCAAAACGACTTAACCTCGTCCCCAGGAACTAAAAAAAAAAAAAAAAAAAAAAAAAAAAAAAAAAGACAGTTGAAAAACATGATTAAATGAAACAATAATAAACACCTTAAGCTCTCATAATCAATCAGAACCTGATTGATGATCTGATTGATGATGGCCTTCTTAACTTAAAAAAAATGTAGAGATACTCACACTCAGTAGTCCTCAAATAACCACAAACTTTTTGTCAGATGAACTGGAATGAATGCTGTATATTGAGTGCTTGATTCAGCTTGGCCATTTTTACAGAAGTTTTTATTACTGTTCATAAGAAAAGAATTTAACCACATAAGTTAGGTAGTTTTTATAGTCATGTAAGTGACTGAAAAAAGTTGCTAGTTTGTTTTGCAAAACGTTGGAAAATAAAATCTGAAATAAAGCACAGACGTGCTCGTTCCTGAAGTTAAAAAGGAAAAGAAAACTCCTCATCTGTAACAAATACTGTATTGCTATTAGTAGATGGAACTGTGTTGAAGGATTAAGTTTTAATACCACATAAGGGCAGCTGATATAACCCTTTTCTTAATATTAACCTGGCTAGGAATTCACTTTCTCACTCCAGTACCTAAAAAATCAATCAATCATTTCAGAAACTATTTGACAAAAACTAAGCTTACAAAAAATATAAGCATGATCACTTACCGTAAGGTTTGCATGATCCAACTGAAAAAATGGCCTGTCATTTGAACTGCATTGTCACTGTGGTGTATTCAAAACATTGAATTAGTTTATAATCAGTGGATTATTAAAAATGTAGATTTGTTGGGGAACAAGTACTCCTCAACATAGGGCGCTTTCCAGAAGTCAGAACAGCCGGAATGCTTTGTCTTCGATATCACGCCTCAGCTCGCTCCGAGATCGAGCTATGAAATTAAAACACCAAAAGATGCTCCATAAAACATAGGACGGTAAATACAGAAAAGGATTTGCGATCAATCCTGATTAGTGCTTATAATTATTTATAATCATCAGTGAATTCATGGACCTTAAACTGATAGTGTCCTTTGCAAGATTTTTGCCGCAGTATTGTTTAAAACAATTAAGAGCTCAACTTCAAATGAACGTACGGAAAATAAAATTAAGAAAAACGGTGGTCATAGTAAAAATTCAAAAGCATTGATAATATCACTGCAGATGCATCAATTCCCTTTTTAAAAAAATAGCGAACGCTATATAAAGGCCTTAGCTTAAATTTAATTTATCTAGCATCAACCTGTTTAGTAGCGGAGCTCTCGCGCGCGAAGTACGCAGCGGAGCACCATGGGTAAGAAAATGTGGTAAACTACCCATCCAAGAAAATTTGGTAATCACGTGACCGTACACCGAGCGAGCGAGCGACCGTCCGTCCGCACCACAGGCATACCAATGTAAAATAACTCAATCAACAGGTATGGCAACCCAAATGCGACTCAAGGTTTTATTTAGAACAAAAAACAACAACATAGTCATGTCTTTTCCGGCGTTATTTTTTATGTTTACATTAACGTGGACAACAGAGAAAGAGCTAGAGCGAGTTATTGAAAACAAAGGAGACGAATTTCTTAGGAAGAAAAACATGGAAATTCAAAGCGGCGGTGAGAAAATGAGAAATGCTAGCGACCAGCAAGGTGAAAATGAGCGGCAATGAAAAATAAAAGCGAACATGAACACAGGAGACAAAATATTGGGTAAGCACATACGACAATTCCTCGATGAAAAAAATGTGTAACTAGGAAGTTTGACGTTTTAGCCGTACAAAACAGCGTTGGAGTCGTGCAAAACAACAACAAGGGAAAGACAAAAAAGCGTGCTGCACGTGCAATTTTTTTTTTTTTTTGCTAATTAGAGGAAAAAGTGTGCTGCACGTGCAATTTGTTTTTTTTTTTTTTTTTGCTAATTACATCTATAAGTCTTGAAGCCATATTCATTGTCGTCCGCGTTTAGCATTACACGATTCAATTTTTTTTGTTTACACGTATCATTAACCAGAGCTTCGCTTTTAGCCCTGGCTAAATCTATATATTATATTAAGAAGAAGGGCTAGCTAAAATGTAGTTCGTTTCTGTAACCACACTTAGCTTATCGACATGTTTCCACAAAAAGGGTAAAAAATAAATAAAAAGAGAAACCCCATTTATCATGAAAAGGACAGCACTTACCTTTTCGATTATTTTACTGAATAAAAACTTCATTGAAGAAAAGGATTACAAATCGATGTGCGGAAAAAAGAGTCTTGTTTTTGTTCTTGTTCTCTGTTCAGCCTATACACGTCATCTCTAGAGTTTGGCAGCCGCGTTTAGAAATTCGCGCCAAAACCGTCAAAACACGGGTGCTAGGATCCAGTCTTTCATCGTCCCGTTCGAGTGCGGCCATATTGGAATGAACGGTTTTTGAACGTGCGGATTGACCTTTCAGATCTTTTTCCATACGCTGATTTTTCCACCGATTAAATTAATGAATGTGTGAGGGACAAGCATGAAATCAGAACTGAGGTCGAAGCAAAACTGCTTCGTACATTGCTTTGAGTTCGCAAGTGAAGAAATCAGTGCAGTGACTCCGTTTATCGCTATTTTTACCTGTTGTACAGTAGCAAAAGCTCAATGCCGAATGGAAGAAAAAAAAGCACGTTAAGGTGAGTACTTACGACTTTATTTTTGGTAATTTTAATTACCCTACACAATTTTCCTTGCTTTCTTTGGTTTAAGCTTTAATGCTTGCACGAACCGCTGTGCGACAAACGCAGACTGCAGACTGGCAGATAAACGAAGTAAACATTGTTGAAGAACGCTCTAACAGATTCCCTATCCCTAAACTAGACCTTTAAATGGCTTAAACTTTAGGGATAGGGACCCTGTTAAAGCATTCCACAACAAAGTTTTCCTCGTTTACCTGCCAGTCTGCAAGTCTGCAGTCTGCGTTTGTCGCACACCGCGACCACTGTAAGTATAAAGTTCCTCTCAGACAGGCGCCTGGTGGCCAGTCAAGGTTTTCCAATTAGTATTTCTTATCTTCGGAATTGCTTCTACGGGTCAAAGAATATAGAATGTGAACAACCAAAAGAGCTCAAAAGAACCTTGAGCGGACATTTATTGCCACTACATAACTTCCATATCTGAGAGCTTTTCCTGTATGAGTTTAGCACAATTTCAAATTTAATAAATTCTTGTCATTCTTGACCCAGTTCTTCAGTTGGGATGGACACACTTGCTTTAGTATGATGCTTATGATAGAGTCATCTCCTGAATGAATTTACTCTCACAGCGTGGCTGGAGATTTAGTCACTAGAAATAGGGAAAACAGATACATGTATTATGTTAATGTCTCCTTTCAAGTTTTTCATTTTTCACCACCGAATTTGAACTTTTACAGTGAGTTTTTTTTTCCTCTAACCAAGATGCTTCCTTCTTTTAAGTTGTTAGTCGATTCTTTAAGTTGTTACTCTTGTGGTCAAAAAACCTCCTTTCTTTCTTTAAGTGAAAATCATTTACAAATAGACAACCTCACTTTGATAAATTGAATAATGTTGGACAAATTAGTTAGTCTTTTTCTTAGCACCTTTGTTTTTCTAATAGTGAAAGTTACTATGGAGTTTCATATCGTCCATTCGAATTTAGTTTGGAGTCACTAGCTGTTTTACTTAGTGTTATGCAGATCGATCACACTTGAAAGCTGCATAAATTATTCTTACTAAAGACAGTCACTCAAAATATTCACTCAAAATTGTTTTCAAGGTAAAACCTAAAAATATATAAAATATGCAAGTTGCTGCTTTCATGTTCATAATACAATATATTTTTGTGTTCTTTGGCAGTTTCAAAACATAAAAGGATGTTAAGTCTAGATTACAGAATGATATTCTTAAAATAGCAGTTCATACCTATTTGTTTTAGGCAGTAGTTTGCTTATTTGTTCCACATAAGAGTTGAGACTGAATCTCCACCATTTTCAATATCTCTACCAAAGCAGTTGAACTATCATGCTCCTGCTGTCCCTTTTTCTCAATTATCAGTACAATAGTGGTTTCAACTGTTCTGATATTGGCATGTAGTATGTCTTGCTAAACTGGTCAATGGTAGCTGGTTATGAAGAATTACCCAGGGGAGTTTTAGCTCAGTAGAAACAAAAAAATAGTATGAATGAACAATTAAACATAGATATTAACAACATTTCAGAGCTCTATTATTTTTGCTAGCTTGGTTTAAACCTTTTTTAACTGCTTGACCAAAACTATCCTATCAATGATCACAAATACAAACTAATTAATACGTCATTTCATGTCATGTATCATCGAAATTGACCTCCCTAGTAAAAGGTATATATTTATTGTAATGACCACCGATATGGCCACCTGCCTGCCGGTTAGCATGGCTGCAAACCAAAAAGTTTAGATTGAACTATTGATAGAATTCGAGAGACTGAATCATAAAACTTACTAAATATACATTTAATATTGTTTATGTTTACTTTATTACGCGAGTCACGCTCGCTCCCCTTTGAGTTAATTATTATTGATTCACTGACTGTTATAAAATGTAACAGGATAGCTTAAATTAGGCTCTTGGAGTTAAGAGATCTATGCAGTCAGTTCATCTTTTGTTGGAGTAGCCTTTCATCTGCTAGAGTAGCCTTTTCTTTTCACTTTATCATTTCTTTTACGCATTGCTAGGAGTTGGACAGCGTAAGTGATTGTGATTTCAATGTTTTATTCCTTTCAGTTTTCGAATTCAAGCTGTATTTTTATTGTAGTGTTTCATCTTGTTGTAGTTTTTTCACCACGTGCCATAAAAGTCAATGTAATGAATCTACGAATAAAGAGTCAAGTTAATTCTACGATTGTGGCACTGAGGTGGTACTGGCGTCTCTTGAACAATCCACTACATTGTATTCGGGATCGCAACATACTTTGGGGTGGGGGGTGTAGTTTGAGCAAGAATTTTTTATAAGCTCGTTGAAGGCATAATTTGTCTGAAATCCCTATTCCCTATCAGATTGACTTAAAGGAAATTGCTACTATAGTCAAACCTCCACTAATGACCACCTTTTTTCATAGCAGTGGTGGCCCAATATTTTGTTTGTTGTCTGCTTTTCAATATTTCTTTTCAAGGTGTTGCTTGTCAAGATGCTAGAAAAACCATTCTATATAGCCAAACATGTTCTACTCCCTAAAAATGGTGTCTCACAAGTCAGTCCATCTCCCCCGCAATATTGCATGGCCATGTCTCTACAATGGCCACCAAAGTAAATTTAGCATACTATTGATAGTTGGTACGTTTTCTAACTGATTATTAATAGTAACCATTTAACACGTGTGTGTAGCATTAGCAAAGTACTGGCTAATTAATTCTGTTTTCTTGTTAAAGTTTGGATGGGTAAAAAATAAGACACCGAATAAAACTGCCCATTGCAAGCCTTCTCACTCTTTTAAAGGCTTTCAGTCCAAAACAACATCCTGTTCAAAACAGTAAAAATTGTATATCCTGTGTAAGACTCAAGACCTTGAAAACCATACCTTGTAAAGCGGCACATACGCTTATAGGCCAAATAAGGAAGTTCCCCCCCCCCCTCCCCAGGGCAAGGAACTCGCCTGGTGAAGACTGGGTAAACTCAAGAAGGTACTCTGCATGGATATTTAAGTACAATAAAGCTTACATGCAAGAGATTGCTACCAAAATGAAAAATTTCCCCTGCTTTCAAATAGCTGTAAAACAAGACATCACATCTGTCTATTAAATATGTAAGGATTTGAAATAATGGAATGTTTTTTTTTCAGCTTATTGTGATATCATGATGGTGGCCACATATAGAAAACTCTTGGCATATCTCCTGTTGAAACCTCCCATAACTGACAATGAAACTACAAAAATCTTATCAAAACAGATTTTAAGGGCAAATAACACTGATGATCGACCGTGCAGGTACGAATTATTTTGTAACACTGGTAATGTTTAGGAACTATTTACTAGGAATAGGTATCTCACAAACCAAAGTAATATATACGAACAAATAACATAATTTATGCAAATTTGTGGATAAGAATAAATTGAGATAGCCACAGATAATCAGTTAGATTACGATGAAGTAGTCAGGGTGATTTTCGAATGAATCAGTTTTGTTTTGGCTGGAATGTGCTAGTGACCTCTTTACTTTCTGGAAAATGGCTACTCTCAAATAGGGGGCATTGGGGAATTTAGTCTATTATAGGGTAGAAAAAATTCACTTGAACTAGCTCTGGTATAGGCTAAGGGTTCTAGGGTCTCAGCGGTACATACATACATGTACCCACCCAAAAATTCCTAAAGTACCCCTGGGAAAAAGTAAAATATACACACAAATAACATTATGCAAATTTGTGGATAAAAATAATATTCTTGAGATAACCACAGATTTAAGTTAGATCATGATGAAAATAATAGTCAGGGTGATTTTTGAATGAATGGGTAAGGATTAAAAACAATGGAATGCTTTTAACCCCCTTGCTGTTACATCAAAAGGGTGGCCACATGAGAAAATGCGAGGCATAAACTTTGAAAAAAACAGCCTGGTCATAACTGCATCTCCTGTTGAAACCTCCAAAGATTTTAAAAGCAAGTAACTCTGATGATTGACAGTGCAGGTACGAATCATTTTGTAACACTGATGATATTTATGAACTACAGCTGTATTCTAAAAATAGGTATCTCACATACAAAAGTACATATTTCCCCCAGGGGAGGGGGGAGGGTACTGCCATTTATTCTAAGGTACATGTATGTGCCACTGTGCAGGGTATGGTTTTCAAGCAGTTTACTCTGGGATAGGGTATATAAATCAGAGGGTTAGGGTCTAGAATCGGGTATCATTTTCCAGGACACTGATCAATTGCTTAAAGATTTTAGTCTAGACAAGGGAGACCAGCGAATGGCAGCGATTGCCAATTAAAAATAACACCATGCAAATTTGTGGATACGAATAATTATTGAGAAAACCACAGATTTAAGTAAGAGCATGATGAAGTACTTAAAGGGTGATTTTTGAATGAATGGGTAAGGATTTGAAACAATGGAATGCTTTTTGCCAGCTTGCTGTTATATCATAAGGGCGGCCACATAAGAAAATGTGTGGCATAAATTTTGAAAAAACAGCCTGGTCATAACTGCATCTCCTGTTGAAAGCTAGCTCCCCAAAAAATTTCCACTACAAAAATCTGATCAAAACAGATTTTAAAAGCAAATATGAAATGTCTGAAAAGTTGGTGGTGGTTTTGAATGTAACAGGGGAATACGAGGCAGAGACAATAGATATATAGTTGATAGAAATATATATTTCCCTACTCATATTCCCGTCATCGTAATGCTCGTCCTCCCCTTGTCATATTCCCCTGCTGATATTCCCCTCATTGTGTTTAACCGTCCAAGTAAAACAACACAAGTCAGAATTTTGAATTTCGATTTAATGAACTTACCAAATTTTCCTTGTCGGTAGTTGTCACAGCTCTGTTTTACCCTTACACGACTCATTATTGGTCTCAGTCTTAAAATGTCCATGCATCTGCATTGATTTGACAAGTGTACATTTCAAAAGTCTTTCTCTTCTTTTTGCCTATAAAGTTAGACCAATAACTGGTACAATTTCAGTGCCGGTATGTCATTTTTGTGGGATCTTTGTCCAGTACTCCCCCTTTGATGTATCATTTCTACATCAGCTTAAAAAGGAGTTAGCAGGGTTCGCACAGTCTTGAAAAGTCCTGGAATTTTGGGCGAATTCCTTGAAATGTCCTTGAGTTCCATTTTTCCTTGAAAAGTTCTTAAATTTCTGTGCAAGTCCTTGAAAAGTCCTTGAATTTTCTTCAACATTGAATGTAGTGGCCTGGAAACAGTTTTTTGATGCTTTTTGGTTGTCCAAGACAGAATATAAATCATAGCTCAGAGAATTTAAAGGTTATTTACATAAAGTGTTTTATATTTACATAAAGTGTTTTATATTTTTAGTTATTTTGGATAACTTATTAATGTCGATAATTTACCTTCATGTAATGGGCATTTGATCATATTTGCATGTATTTCGCGCAATATCAATGTTAAATTATTATTATTATTATTATTATTATTATTATTATTATTATTATTATTATTATTATGTTTTATGCAATAATTAACTATCAATTAAAGACCAGCGAACTGAAAAATGTAGAGAAGTTGGTGAAGCAAACAGTTCAAGCCTTAAAGTCTTATTAGAATAGACTGGGAATGTGCATTTTTGTACAATATGTGAAATTATATTCCTAGAAGGTGGTCCTTGAAAATCTAAAGTGGTCCTTGAAAAGTCCTTGAAAAATGGTTGCAAATTTTTGTATGAACCCTGGTTAGCCAATGTGCAACTGATCAGTGGCTAAAAGGAATTATTATCTAATGACCAACTCATGTCCGCAGTGCACGTACCTATATCACGCATTCACTAACCAAATACGGCTATACGGTCACCCCGCCTAACATGTAAACGTGATCACGTTAAACTGAGAGATTATATGGACAGGCGGGTCACCCCACCTAAGCGGGTTACCTCACCTACCTGGGGCCCCCCACCTCCATGTAAACAGGCCCTTGGGTTCGACGAGATCTCACCGAGATCTCTATCACCTTGCAGTGATCTGTCTAGCCGAAATATCTTTCATCTAGCTCGTACCGATCTCAGAGATCTTGCCAAGATCCCGGTTAAATTTTTTTACGGGCCGTGACCCGAAAACGGCTCGACTGTGAAACAGGTATTTAACTTTATCACCACCAGTGTGGAAAGAAATTTTGCCTTCAGAAACAGATATGGAACAAACGGAGGAAACCTTCAATGAAGTGACATCGTTGGTAAAGGCCTTTATCCTGGTGAATACTCGCTTGCTGCGGGAGAGTGGATATCTATTACAGCTGTTTAAAACTTGCTCTGCAACAGTTAATAATTTCACACAGAACTTGGCTCCAACGCTTAGAGGTACTATACCGTGGGTACAGTCAAGACGTGATTCGAGAAGTAAGCAAGGCTCAACCACAGAAATATACTTACCAAGCAATGAAATTACATCTAAAAGATGATGAAGGAACGGAGAGTTATTCCCCCTATAGGCCCTATCCCCATCGTAATCTCTCTAGACGGTTATTTTTAAATCAACTCTGAGAACCCTGATTTCCAAAAGGGTTGAGTAATAACCAATCATAAGTTGCGAATTTTACCCACGTTGACAGCTGAGCAGATTGACTTTTGCGAATTGACCGTGAAACAAAATAAAGGAATATGTGGCAATCGCGAGCGCCTGCATACGGCTAGTAAAAGAAAAGAATGCATAAAAAATACAGCGATTGAGAAATTATCCTCCTTTAGGAATTTTTTGTCACAGCCAGCTGTGCGGAAATGAGGACAGAAAGGTCAAGCGACCTATTAGAGCTGGACCAATCGAGAGAATCTTTCAATGTGAGAATTGGACACACTGTGCATTCAGCGAGCTCGCAAGCGAAGCGAGTCCGCGAGAACAAACGCGAAGCGCTTCTATTTTCTTCTACCTCCGCCACTACCCCCTTGCACTGGCGGTCAATAAATCCCCTGCGGTTTATATTATATCACCAGCGCTTGACGGACTTTGAAGAGAAAATAGAAGGTCTGTGAACAGGCTCCGAAAAATTCTCTCTTCACACCACTTGCTTGAAAAATCGTTTTTTAGCAAGATCAGTATAGGAGCGAGTGAGCGCATCAAGAAAAGTACTCGCGCAGTTTCACCTAGTAGAAAAATCAACTTATTTCACACAAAAGATGCACTTACCAAAGCCAAACGTAAAGGACTTTCATGTTAAGTCAAAGAAACCACAACAGTCCACAAGTTTGATGAGAATAAAAAGCGTGTGATTAATCAGTGTCAGCACACGGGCTGCGGTGCCCTATGGCCTAATAGGCTGCTTTAAATTACGTGGCGTAAGTTAAATTGAATTATGATGAAAGCAATAGAGAACCGAACAATGCGCGTGTGTTCAAGCGGGAGGGGGACGGGGGGGAGTGAGAGACTGAATCACCCGGGAGGTGAAAAAAAAAAAAAAAGGAAAAGAAAAAGAAAAATCATCACAGGACCCCACCTGATCATGATTAATGTGGAACCAAAATTTAAATTCATTATGTTTAAAAATATTTCACTTATCCGCCTTTATCCCCAAACCTATTTTGTCAATTATTCCTTTCTCTGTTCAATTATTTCTCTAGTGATCCCTTATCCTAAAAACTCCTCTGACAAGGCTTCATAAGTGACAAGCTAAGAGATCAAGCCATATTAAGCAAAAATGGGAGTTAGTCTATTTTCTGCAAAAAAAGGTATATGAAACAGTGACAATAGTTGCAAAATGTTAAATTTTTAACGTATTCCACAACTCAGTGAACAAAGTCAGTTTACATTGGGGCAGGTAGATAACGCTTCACTCGGGAAGACAACAGAGCAATTGTAACATGACTTTATCCGCTGAGTAAATAACGTTGTACTTTTGAGCGAGACGTTCGAACTTCTTTAAATCAGTTGTGGATCATCTCAAGGAGTGGGTAAATTTTGACCAATCTTATATCACGGTTTTCGGAATTTTTCAAATCAATGAAAATTATCGAGCTTCGGAAAGTAATGTTGTTTTGCTCACGACTTTATTCAGTTTACTGATCAAAATAAAATCTGAACAACAAATTAACACATCTAACATTACTGCATGTAGTAATTTAGTCAATTAACTGGTTAACGGAATTTTTTTATTTTTTCAGTTTGTAACTTATGATTTCTGAAATAACGACTACTAGGCTTTAAGGTCCATTATTATATGACTACAATTAAGTACGCGCGTTCCAGATTTCTCTGTAATGACCTCATGCATTCTCGGTTAATAAGTAGTATTTACTGCTTTTACTCAGAAAAAGAGAAAGGCAATAAAGATTAGGGGAAAAAAGAAAAACTACGACAATTCCAACGGTTACTGTGGAAGAAGTAGGTTATTTTCGAGAAAAATATGTTTTTCTCGGTTTTCACATGACGTCACCAAAATTCAAACTAAGAAACTATATTTGATAGATTCTTCTAAAGTTCTACATTCATGAAGTATTAAAGCACCTAAAAACCTTTACGTGAAAAAAAACAAAAAAAACAAAACAAAACAAAAAACAAAACAAAACAAAGGTTCCAAAGAGTTTTTCGTTTTGCGATAGAGGACGCTTGAATTTCCAGGCTTTTGCGTGATGCAGCATTTTACTGAGCTGACGGTCAGGAAAGTTCTCATGGGTTAAAAACGTTACCTATTTTCGGAGATTTAATTTGCCATCTATCTTATAATAGAGACTGAGCTAATTGGCAGGATATTTGCGTCAATAAAAAGAGGAATGGCATGAACATTCCTGTTGGCAAAAAATATGAAACAAACCTTTTTCTGAAGCAATAAGATTTTAATTTAATTTTGTTAAATGTGTTTTTGACGCCCAGTGTCCCCAAACTATCAAACCATAAGGATAAATAAGGCAAGATTGATGCACGGTAAATATTTTGCGAGGTATGTTGAGGGACAAAGTGCTTCAATTTAGCGATTAAACCAACCGTTTTACTTAATTTAGTAGTTACATAATGTCAATGTTTATTTTCCACGAGAGATTTTTGTCAATCAAAATGCCAATATTTAACATAATTTTACATTTCTAAATAAATGTATCGATTAATATCAGTATCGAAGATCAATAACGTGCAAAGAAGCACCTTGTACAGCATAATAAACAGCCGTAACACAGGAAATTACTGTTCAGTAGCTTTCACTTGAAAGGTCAAACTTCAGGATTTTATCCACAGACTATTTAGCTCCACTATGAGCTTTATATAATTTGTTTATTATTCAATTAAAGGTCATACCCCAATTATGAAGATTTTCATCGCACTGGCGTGTGCATTTCTGCTACCTGAGCTTACAAACGGAAATCTCGGTTTTGGTGGAAACCAAGGAAACTTTTATCATGGTATTGGTGGTCAGTTGTCTGGTCTCAGCGGTAATGGAAACCAATACATCAGTCAGCCTTACGCTAGTCCCTACCTACCCGACCCTTATGAACATTTCTGTAAATATTTTTACCATCTACGTTCTATAGATCAAGGGAATAACCTTGACGCAATTATTCATCAAGAAATCCTTAAAGCCATTTTTCAAATGGGAAGAAGACTAGAGATGGAAATCCCAGGATTTAATGTTTTTCAGTCTCCTAAACTAGAAGATTGCGGAGACCCAAATATTTGCGCTTACCTCTTCTATAAAAGGTTGTCACCGATGGAAAATGAGTTTTTCAATTCTGTCTACTATGATGACGTTCGAGAGGTTTATGTGGAACTTTGGTTATTACACCCGCTCATGCGACGATGTCTCCCTTATGTGAAGAAAGACTTGAAAAGTATTAATGCGAAGGTGAAATTAGTTGAAGGATTGCTCGATGCACGGAAACCATTGTCTTCGGCTGCGGCTGCGGCTACGATTCTGCCTTCTGAAAAGTTTATAAAAGTTCTAGTCGGAAATAGCGGAAAGGTTCTTAGAGATGAGATTAGAAGATCTTGCGAAAAGCCGAAATCGTCTGACCAAGTATTTTGTTCATCTTTGCCAGAACTTGTTCAACTGGTTGACTCGTACCAAACTGCGAAAGGTAGTGGCGACTCGAGTCCTCAATGGAATGCATATCTCCTACATTTTCTAATGCTTAAGTACAACTTTCCATCTGAGTTTCAACATGTTCAATACCCTCAAGTCAACGAAGCAAATGACCTCATGATAAAAAACCTGGAGGTGTTTTTTGAAGTCACTAGCAACAAGCAAACAGATCGACTACGTGATTTGTTGTCTTTGGTACCCGATTTAAAGACTATTAAATCCGGTTGTCACACGACATGGAACCTTCCGAGAAACAGTAAGAAGAGTGTTTGTGTGTTCTGGAAAGCTATTATACAAATGAAAATTTACGCCATTTCCAGTACGCCTCCTGCAAATGGGAAAGTTACTAAAGTTCTCAATACCAACATTGACTATCCAAATTTTTTGAGTTTGAATGAGATGAATAACATCCTTACAGCAGTTGAAAATCAGGCAAATGCTCAGAACATCCTCACAGATTGGCTGAGAGGAAAGTTGAAAAAGGAAGTTAATGACAGATTCCATGGTCTTAAAACGTACTTTCAAAAGGTAGAAAGTTTCAATCGCGCCAAAGCTGACTCTGATGTTGCTTATGCAAGTACAAAACTGGAACATTATGCCTCTGAAGTCGCCTCTTTAACCGACGAATTAGGAAGTAGTTTAGAGAGACTTATAAATTGGGCAATTGCGGCGGTTTCGGCAGAAGCTGCTGAAGACTTGGTTCAATCAACAGTTAGCACTTTTGCTTATTTGAATCCTGTTGAAGCCGTATTTGTGAGTTCTTCTTTGAATGAGTTCGCAGATCGTGTTAATAAATTGGCTCACACTCTCAGTGAATTGGGAGAGATGCTTTATATGAAGGATTCTCTGGACAATCTCTTTACCCAAAGTCAAAGTATCAAAGCCAAGTTCAACGAAAATTCTGAATTCCTTGAAGTTGTCCGCAGTTTAGTTCAGGGTATCGCTAGTGGAGCAACCACGGACAATTTTGAAGAAAAAAAGCAGAAATTTTTATGTCTTTATAATAAGTACGATCCAAAAGTGGGGAAACCAGAGTTGACAGCCCTCACATCATTATGGGAAACTATGATTGACGATACATGTGATACTATACTCGGGCAAGATACAGCCCTTGCTGCGGCAATGATTGCACACATTCAGATGGAACGTGCATGCCCCAAAACAAAAGTTCTTGCGCAGAAAATGATTGAATCATATGTAGAAGTGTATGACTTTCAGTTTGAACTCATTGAGGCCATGGCAAGCTACATGAGAGCCACCACTGCGGTGGAAGCAGCTAACAGTATCGTTGGTAATTACGAACAGCTTCCCTCTGTGGTGGATCAAAACGATGTAAAAATACCCACGTTAGCTTCTCTTGTCGTTTACAAAACTGCTCTATGGAAGAATACAGATGACTTCTGCAGCATCTTGGAGTACAAAGAAGGAGGAGTTCTTCCCAGTGTCTGCGAAGGCCTGGACACTAATATTGCAAGCTTGGCTTCTTACGTCAGTCCAACCTGCAGAAACGTAGAAGAATACAAAGATATTCCGATTGATCCCCATGATAAGCTTGAATTCCTGTCTCATTTGTATTCTGGTAAAGTTGTGTCATTCCAGATTCCTGATGCTAATTGGCTGGTCAGCAACAAATGGATAAACAGCCGTGACCGCGACTCTGCTATTTTTGTTAAGAACCTAGAGGTATTTTTGCCGACATCTAGCGCGCATGAGCGTAATGTTAGGGTCGAATGGAAAGCTGTTGGGATGAATTACTTTACCCCCTCAAATCCGACCAGTAAGAGGTATGCTATTGTCCCACGAAAGAAGTCTGTTTTTGAGTACAACGAAGGACGGGGTGCACCCGAGCACTGCATGAAAGAAAGTTCCTTGCTGAACAATCCTTACGGACCTAACCTGCCAAAGATCTGCTCCTTGAATGTCGATGACAACAGCTGTGATGAGCTCTTGCAAAAAACACCATTGTTTCCATCGGTCTACTCGAAATGGAAAATATCTATATCTGGCTACGAATCTGCCCGGATTCCAAATCCTGCGAACCAGGACTTCGCCATCAAATTTGGAGTGAAGCTCTGCATCTTGCAACGTAAAGTTAAAGACAAAGGCATCAACTTACTGGATCCAAAACGAAGAGGTAAAGGAAGAAAGCGAAATAAAAAGCAACAACAAAGAAATAACGCAAACACAATCCACTGCCAAGATGGCCAGTACTGGTCATTGAACAAGGGGGCCTGTACACCTTGCCCATCGGGATCCTATTCAGCTTTGGATGGCTATTACTGCGAACAAAATCAAGCTGGAACATAAACTTTGAATAAGTCTAGTGCATGCAAGAGAATAATACGGGGTTTAGCAGGAGTAGTTTTAATTGAAATGATTCAAAATCAGGGGTGGTGAGTGGCCGGCGAGTCCCTCCAGTTATTAATTAAACCCGTCAAACCTGTTCCCAAGGTCTTGAATGAATTTGAAACTGAATTTGAAATGGAGGTTTGAGATCCAAAACATTCAAAATTTCATTTGACCTTTTCTCAAGTAACCCGCGCACTTTTCGTTGTGGATGTGGATTATTGTCGTCACTGTCACTCAGTGACACTTTGCTATCTCATTTTTGCTGGTAGTGATTGCATGCCGTACCGTGTGGAACAGCGAGATGACTTGTCAGTTACGCGATGATACTACTTTCTAACTTGAAAAGAGATGCAGTTTCGTTGCGTAGTTGATAACTGCCTCGCGAACTGCCAGTTGACCATTCACCAGCCTTTGGGTGGCCACCATGGTTACTTGAAACAAGTCATGATAGGGTGAGGGTTTATCAGGTGATATATTGGGGAGTCTTAACTACCGTAAACCTGAACAGCAAACCCCTTTTCCTTCTGAACCTGTCTTTTTCGCCGACCCTTTTTTTTGTTCATTTATCCCTCAAATTTGACCTTAAATAGCTTCTTCACAAATTAGTCAACAAAAATTAGGTATTGAGAAAAGAAAGTTGATCATACTTTGAATGAGCACCCATTCAATTGTCATTGTCCATTTTCGTAGTGAAAATCAACTGTAAATTGCGAATGATGCTTAAAATACATATGCTTAGTAATAGAATTGTTTGCTCGTGGTATTTCAATACTACATGTAATTAGTATAGAAAAGCAGTTAACTCGCAAAGTGAATAATATGGCCGCTTTGTCCTTCTTTATGGTGAGTTCTAGCTACGAAAACTGTCAAGATTTGAATGGAAAGATTTGAGAATTCCAATCACGAATGTGACTAGCTACTTATTGTTTTGTCGAGTAACCCCAACCAAGCTCGCATACCATCCTCACCAGAGCTCCTCAGGCTTCTAATTAGAATTTAGAGGTGCATGGGATATTTCGTTATTGTTTTTGTCAGTTTTTTTTTTTTTTCAATTGGTAAAGCGTAGTATATGAGCGTTTGGAAACATTAACACTATGTTTCATTTCCGGGTGTGAAGGGGACGAGAAGAATTAAGAGAATGACCTGAAGAACCGATTCTATAGGAAGACTTTGAGTCTTCTTGAGCCATGTACATGTTTTGCTTGGGGCTATATGCAAACGTCAAACACCGTTATGTGATCCCGCTGGACGAGGCAAGAGAATAGTGCATTTTTCAAAAGGCCTGGTAGACGACCTACCTGGAATAATGGCGAACTCTTCACCCCTGACAGAGGATTGCACCCCTTGAGCTTTATCCAGTGCTAGGGGCAAGTGATATCAGGAGAGAGAAGATAAATTAAAAAGGGCCCACAGTAATCTTTCTGTGCGCACTCTTTTTATTGCTGTTTGATTAAGAAACAGTCAGGGAAAGTTTTGTAAAGCTAAAGATGGAATAAACGTTTGGCCGAGCCTACCCTCTTGATTAATTGACAAATAGATTTGTTGATTTGAGCCCTGTAATCAACAAGATTGCTTTTCAAATAAATTATTTCAAAAAAATCTAGACTGCAAGCGTGAGATTTAAAATAGTTCTAAAGAAATTCTAATGATTCGTTTCCGCATTTCTACCCAGATTTGTTTTCGAATTCTATTTTGCCTGTTCCTTTCTTTTTGTGCAGTTTTCAATTTCGATTTTGACACCCTTCGGATTATAATGAGGGAAAATGTCTAGGGAAAGCAAGTGTTCGATGACTTCATAGTGATATTTCCATGTGAGCCTCCCACGAAATCAGTAAATTTTAGATAATTTCCTATTCCAGAGGAACAACTTCTGAACATGCACAGAATTTCCTCTCCCGAGAGGACTACATCCCACATGTTCACTCCATACATCTCGCCGGAAAAGCTTTGAACCTGCTCAAATTCACCACCGTGGCTGTCTTGATCTTGGCCGAGAATGATACTACCATCACTGCTAATCACGTGACCTGTCTCAAACTCATCTCCGTGAGCAACACTTGCGCCATCAATGTAAACGCTCCATGTACCAGCGGTGTTCTCCCATGTTGTACAAATGTGATGCCACCGATCATCGTTGACAGCTCTTTCAGATGTTCTGAAACATTTCAAAAATCACGTGAAAATTTTATGTTGATAACCTTGTTTTTATGATTGACCATAGAGTTGTTACTTTTTAGCTTTCTGGCCAACTTTAAGGTAAAATTTGCCCTTTGTTAAGTAAGTTTAGACATGGCACCCGATTCCATGATGGAATGCAAGCCGGAGAAAAGTCGTTGGTATTTTGACAACCAATCATTGTCCAGGCCAAAAAAATCATGGTTAAAACAATAACCTTTGTTTGTCTTGGAACACTTTCTAGATCATTGTCTTTTGTTCGTTCGGATCGGCTATGGGAAAGGTCATGCTTCGTAAGTAAAAGGGCAAGGAGGCAAAGCGGCGAAAATAACCCCCCTCTCCAGGGAGTAATCCCCCAGCGTGTGAAAGCAAGCCGCCCCCTCCCCTCCCCATTTCTCAGTCACTGTCAGTACAGTTTTTGAAAATCTGGGAACGGCGTTTCCAGCATTTTATAAACATTTTCTAAAAACAGATTCATTAGGTGTGTATTTTTGTGTCAGCCAATGCAGTTATTAAAGGCATCAACTCACTTGCTACTTGATTATAAGAGCTAGAATCGATATTAATAATAAAGAATAATGTCAAATATATATGGACTGGTTAAGATTTATGGCGACATTACTGAAGCAGATTATCCAGAGTTTATATTATTTTTTTTTTGTGAAGAGGTAGCCTCAGCGAAGGCAAGCACGAAGCGAGTGAGGACTTGGCCCCAGACTAAGCGAGACGGAACCGGGGAAGAAGCCGGAAAAAATTGTTTATCTCGTCGTCCTTCTCCTTAGACCTTTGACCTGCTGTGAAACTCGTGAGGTCGACTTGTGGCAAGCTACCTCCTCCTCATCGCTTGTATCTGTGCCTTCTCCGCGTCGCGGGTGTTTGACGCTCCCCGCTCGCTTCGCGCTTGCCTACGCTTACCCGAAAAACACGAAAAATAACGCCTGTTCCACGGGCTAATCAAGAAAGGGTTGAAGTTCACAGTATGGCCATTTACCTTAGATATCCATTTATCATAAACCTCAAACTGGTGTAGTCGGTGATCAATATTTCATTGTGTTCATTCGGAAGTGAATAACTGAACAAGGCCCCGTCATCTGATTGGTCGCTCACTCTTATCCAAAGGCAGATGGTAAACTCAGTCAAGGCCGGCAGACTTGGATTGTAATTCTGCAGGTTTAAATGAACGTAGTCGTGGACGGTTTTATTAGGAAACGAAAACTGGAAATCGGCTTCATTCGTTTCTGCAAGATAAGATATCAAATAAGCCGATAGTGAATGGTCAAGAGTTTACGGCGACTCAAAACATCTATTTCAATGCGTGTACTTAAATAGAAGGTAACATCGTATTTTTTAATTTATTCTTCACCACATGCATTAGCAATTTGTTATAGAATGCTGGCCTTGAAAATGTGATTATTTTCTACCTCTAAACATTCCTATCGCTTACGTCGATTAGCTTTTGCTGTGGTGATCAGGAGGACAAATGGAGGGGTAAAACTCAATATAATTACCCGTAAATCAAAGCCGCTGATTAAAAGTATTTTTTAAATCAAAACCTGAAGTGAGGAAAAGAGCTGAAAATAGAGACCAAATTTCAATTAAATTGAACAAATTATCATGGAGGTGTTGCAATTTTTAATTCAAAGTCGCCGGTCATTTTGCCGTCTCGTATTTGGACCATTTTCTTCGCCAAAATGGACGCTGTTCATCGTTTCCAGTCTTGCTGAGTTTGTGGGTCATTGGTGAGAACTCGGTAAAATCAAACAATCGGACAGAAACGCGGCTAGTAGAGGTAAAAGACTGCGACATATGAAATTTACCACCCACTAAAGGGGTTCAGAGAGCGAATGCTGAGGTTCAAATCACCTTTAAATGGGACGGAGTCAAAGGTCAGTATGAATATGAAATTTGTAATGCAGATATCTTAACTTTCTTATAATGGAGTCCGGACCTTGCAAATGTTACTGGTAAGCGTGAAGATTTTCTATCCTCAAGGTAATTTTTGCTTTATACATTTCTTGATGAACTGAATGGGATATGTTTTTGTATCTGTTCAAGTATATGATAGCCGCTGGCATTACGCGGGCGCCACCTCAGCATTTGTGGCCATGGTAAGTAATACGTCATAGCTGCGCTCTGCGTGCGCAGAGCCCCATAGCTAAGAAAATTTGGTTATCTAACCATTCAAGAAATTTTGGTAGTCACGTGACAGTACGTCCGTCCGACCGTCCGTCCGTCTACCTCTTCGTCCGCAGAGCTTTGCTTTTAGCCTTGGGAAAATCTATACATTACATCTTTAATTAACCAATTGAAAACTATGTTTACATGTAAGAAATAGTTTAATACGGAGAATGGCAAGACTGCAGTTAAAGGGAACTACCTTCAAGGAAACCGGGGCAACGAGTACCGCACGTTCGAATTTCCTAAGAATATAAAAAACAAAATTTATGTTAGGTAACGACAAAGTGTTCGCTTGTGTACATTTAGCCTCTTAACTAAATCCCCACCAGAACATTCGTGTGACCGAAACCCCCATAAAGGAAAACATAAACACAAAAAGTCTGCCATAAAGGTACGGACACCGAAGGTCTTTTCTCATGGGCGCAGATTCATGGTCCCCAAGTTGTTTTTGTGTGTCTGAGGTGAATGGCCGGCCCCCAGTAGGGTGAGTGTAATGCCGCCAGACTTAAGGTCTAGTACCAAACACACACAAACGAGGCAGTGCACCAGCACAGAAACTGACTGGGGAAACTGAACCCCCGCCCCTAGAGACACAGTACAGGATCCTTCATTTGGGCACAGATGGTCTCTTATCATTAATGCCCCTCAGTTTTTAACAGTTGTGGTGAACAATACCATAGTCCCCAAGAATTAACGTTTTCGTCACAATTTCCGTCCAAATCAGACTGACAATCTACTGAGAGTCACCAAAGAATGATAAAGATCTTCCTTAACACTGCGTAACAAGAAAATATCACTTCATATTCTTTTGCCAATCAGATGGATTCACCTACCGTGTCTTCATAGTATTTAAAGCCTTCCTTTCTGGTGATATTGTGAGGACACATTTTTCCTGTTGCATAGTTGATTTCGCACTGGTGACTCGGTGAGGCTGACACATATTGAAAGTTGTATGACAAACATTTTGGGTGTTCCACACAAAACAAGTGACAGTGTGGGAGTGACGTGACATTGTTAGTTGAAATTGCGTGACCAAGAAGGACGTGTCCTGGGGGATAAATTTGTAAGAATACGTTGACAGCAAAAAAATAATAAGAAGAAGAGATGAAGAAGCAAGCAATTACAGACTATAGATCGAGAAATGGTCGGCGTCTTTAAAATACTGATAAGGATAAGATTTTGATAGGGACCTTTAAGCCGGGACCTTTAACCGTAGTGCCTCTGATTTACAGTCAACTCTCAATAAGACGGGCGCTCTCTAAGATGGACACCT
This sequence comes from Porites rus, assembly GCA_964035705.1. NCBI lineage: Eukaryota > Metazoa > Cnidaria > Anthozoa > Scleractinia > Poritidae > Porites > Porites rus. The sequence continues at coordinate 14,871,344 of OZ038004.1, read as the reverse complement.
GGTGCTGGTCCCTGCTGTTATTCAGTCAATGTACAGCAACCTCTCTACGACGGACAACGGACACTTTTGAAATTAAGTAAATTGCAAAATTGTTAATATTTTGTAGTCTTTCTCCAGTTCGCAAAGTGTATGCTGTTACGCTTTTAGACCAAGAAGCCTTGAAAGTTTGCTTATAATGAACGATTGATTGTTTGATAAGAAAATTATTCCTCCTTTCTGTTACTAGGCTCCAGTTTTAGCTGTTTTGCATAAGTTAAACAGACGTGTATTCAATGCGAATGAGTTAGAAGCCAGACATCCTCTAAAACGGACAGTCGGGGTCGGTCCTGAATGTTTCCGTCTTGGAAAGAGTTTGCTGTATTGATCAACAAATATTGCACCGAGAGGGGAGACGGGGTTTACTCGTTGGAAAATCATGATTATAATAAACCTGAGACCAAACTAGGCGTGGCTCGGGCTTTAGCCCCTGAAAAAAAAAGACAATAATGAAACAGATAAGACCAATTTCAGCACTGAAGCACACAGTACTCCGCGGTATGGACAGTACCTTACGCATGCGGACACTCATATCACCTAAAGAGCGGCAGCGCCTCTCGCCTGGGGCTGTGCCATGCTGATGAGTCCTAATGAGGACGAAGCAGCTGTCTGTGGTTCCTACTGCCGGGGTGTTAGGGTTGTGCGCATGCGCAAGGTACTGTCCAGTAGGTAGTGTGTGTTCAGGGGCCCCGGTGTGTTTCAGTGCCGAAATTGGTATTGTAACCAAACAAGAGCTATCGTGATATTAAACTGCGCTTAAGAGTGCTGATACATCTAATTTTGCCATCAGCGAAGTATGACGTCTTTTGGGTTTTGTTGAGAATGTACACATTTCTTTACGCTCATTCATAGCCGTAACCGCGTGAGCGAAAATACTTGTTTTCTATCCTGAACACTCTGAGTGAGGCAAGAACCAGCAATTTACATCCCTAAGAGTGAAAATACCAAACTTGCCCCAGGGTCTTAAGCTTCTCGTCCCACCGAGTAAGAGAGGGAGAGAGAGAGAGAACGAGGGAACGAAGGGAAAGATGGGACGAGGTTTTTGCCCCCGCAGGGATTTCGCCCAGAAGGCGAAATCCCGAGGAGGCACTCTAGTAACTCGCGCGTATATTAAGGAAAGTACTTACAGTTCAAATATACAGTCATACAGTCAATATAAAAAAAATCTTGATTTGCTTGAACAGGGGCCGCGAGGAATCGGTAGGTAATGATGACGTTTCTATTGTTTGCGCCCGCAAGTATGAAATGGTTAGGATGACGTAAAGACAGAACATCCCCAAGGGACCGCTTAGGTAGATTTTGTGACCTTTATTGTGCAGTCATACTTCGAAACTCTTTTACGTTACGTGTTATCAGTGACATTCTGTGGAGCAGTTGTTTCAGTGAAAGTTATGGACCAAAATTTTAACGAAATTCGTTAAGCGCAGAAGAAGTTATAAGTTGCGTATAACTGTGTATATATAAACACTTGGAGAGTTTGCCAGACACGAGTTCACAAATCTTTCATTGAAAACTTTGCCAGACACTCTTTCTCTCTCTTTGACCGGAGTAAGACTCAGCCCCAAAAAAGCAAGACGAGTGAACAACGGCTAGCTTCTCACGAGCAGAACGATGGACGATTACAGAAATTCGCCGACAATCAAATTCTGTGCTGACTTATTCCCTGCTCACAGATGTCCTTCTGCTCTGCCTTCCGCTATAAAGTTTAAAATAAGACTAGAATGCGCGAGTGTGAATTGATCAAACGTCCTTTTAATTTCTAAGGCTTCCTTTCCGGCAAATAAAATGAACTGAATGTAAAAAGTGAAAGAGAAATAGCGAAAAATTCAACTTCTAATTAAATCTTTTCTTATGGTTTAGAATGAACTATTCTCGAAACTGAGAATGTTTTGATCAAAGCTGTGTAAATCTACCTGAAACTGTGCATGGAACCTTGCGTTTCCTGTATTTATCTCATCTATAAGTATTGTATGGAATATGTGTGAAAATCTTCATTATGAATCGGTATATTTCAAAGAGCTACACAACGAGCAAGAATGCTATTGACCGACAATATGCAGAGCGGGGGCAGCTGTAGTGTCAACTATTACTAGTTTACAATGTGTAAATACTGGTCAAAAGGTTCCTTTACCTCTCATTTTGTTTATATACGCTAGTTGGAGGAAGCCACTAGAAGAGGTAAAATAAAATCATGACGATGTTTAAACTTGGTTCTTTACGGTGCTCCGCAGTAAGTTATGTGCGTAAATGCAGCTTAATATTCATTTAACACGTGTAGCTCTTGACAACCTGGCCCCCTTTTGGAGAAAAAGAACTTTTATTATGTTCTTTGCAAAATGGAAAGGAATTGTGAAGAAAATGGATGACGTTGGCGACAGAGTTCATACCTTCAGTGGCGATAAATGCCCTTGGTTTGGAACAGGATTCTACAGTCAGTCGCGTGAATACTAAAAGAAAAATCACTTGAGCTGCTCTCATCATAATTCCTGCTGCAACAAACAGTTCCATGCTCTAAACTAAAAAATATTGACAACAATAAAAAGATCTTAGAGCACATTCCGAGATAGAAACATCGTCTACAATATATATACTTCCACATATTTGTCTCAGGGGTGGGTATGGATAAGTCATTTAAATCATGATGAGGAATAAGATAGGACCCGATTTAGTTCCATGGGGTACACCGGCATTGATTGGCAGCCAGTCTGAAAACGCCTCTCCAATTTTAACGCGTTGTCTTCGGGTTGAGAGGAAGCTGATGATCTATGGTATAAGACATCGTCTAACGCGCCTAACCCTAACAATCTGAGCGCGATGCATACCAATTTAAATGGACCAGCAGTCAGTTTACGATGTGATCAAATTGCATAAAATTTACATTATAGAAAAGATGGAACTGCGATTTTTTTCTTTTTTACAAAAACGTCCTTTCGTATTAGAATGACCGATTGTTTTCAGAAAAAAATTTCCCTCAACTAAATTTTTTAATTTGGAAGCGTTGTCAAGTCAAAACATCACCGAGCCGTTAGTTGTTAATCCTAGCTGTAGCTTAATTTTAAATTGCCAAGATCCAAGTTTCTTCATTTACCATTTTTTCTTGATTTATAACATTCTGGTTAGCGTTGACATGACAGTTAAGCAATCGGCTTTCAAAAACTCTTGACAATTTAAGTTCGTGATTACTGATATTTACCTGCCAAATGCCGGGTTTCAGTCCCACTTCGCTCTTCTGAGGTTACAAACTGCATGGTTCTCAATTTACTCATTTATATTATATCAAGGAAATATCTAATCCACAAGATGGGGCTCATCAACTCAAAAGAAGAACGCCTTTTGTTTAAATCCTCACTCATAATACTGTTAAAAGTTTCTATTTCAAATTAAACAGATGGTTAACGACTGATGTGTAAATAATTTACCGTCTTCCTGTATGATTTATTTCAAAGGAATTTTCGTGAAATTTGGCGAACACTTGGTTGCGAGATATTCGGCAGAATCGTTCTTAGAGTTAAGCGAAAGAAACTCCAGTCTGTGTTTCTCACTGTTATGTTCAATGTACGCCTGTCACAGAGACTCTAGTAATAACAAGACTTCAAAATTAAGTTTTACCGTTACCCCTGACCTTCACTGATATGAAACCTGTTTTAGCTCTACCGACGTGCGAGAGTTCAATAAGTCGTCAATTTTAAACGGAACACCCAAGCGAGACCTTAAAATGCAAGAGACTAGCTTTAAAACTCGCCAGATTGGTCTACAACACATGATGCGAGACCTGCATTTCTTTATCAAGATTGCAGGCTGTAGGGGTGACATAGAGGCGACGGTAAGAAAAGGCACTCAGAGCTCATAACACATTCATGGCAGAAAGAAAGAATTAAAGTTTAATCAGTTAGTAGGAAAATTGCAGGTGCTAAACTTCTTAATTGACGCTCGTTAACAAATCTATTTGCTTTTACTTAAGCCATGAAGCTTATGAACTTTATCCGTTTTATAATTATCGTTTGGCCTTACATGCACCTTTGTTTTAATGATTTTGTTCTCTGACTATAATCAAACAAAATTGTACACGGTTTGAAATAATCTAAAAACCCTTGTGAAACTAGCAGAAAATAAGAGCATACAACCGTGCAACTGTACGACTGTACCCTCGTAAATTAGGCAAAACTGCCACCTTCCTCGAGTTTGTCCATCCGTGCAGAGTCTTTTTGCATTAATATTTGCTGTGTTATTCATACCTTCTTTCATCCAATTTTGTGGCAGTCAAATTTTCTAACGCAGCTGGCCTTGTTTGAGTTTACTGTAAACCCATAGTGCTTTTCATCGTTTTTATTAGGCTAGTCTGCAATTGCCCAGAACTTGCTAGACTAACAGTTTTTCAAAGTTTACTTTGTTGTTTGTAACGTTTGATGCATTGGGGGACATATTTGTTTGACACAAAGCTCCGATTTTGTCATTCACTCTAAATAGAGGATATTACATGGCCGCGCGAGGATATATACGAATTTTATCTTCGAGTGCTGAAAGATACTTTCAGCACGAATTTCCTACGTAAAACACAACTTTTCTTTTATTTATTTTCGAAACAGCAAAATAGTGCAATTAAAGTGGTACCGATGTGGAAATTTGGCAGCTCATCGAGAAAGTCATCGGTAACTGTACCGCCTTCGCACGTCGAAACCATTTTGTAAATGAAATTTCAAAAGAACCGGCCGCGCGCTTGAGCGGGAAGCTCCCTTGTAATTGGCTAATCATGTTAGTAACCATCGCGACACCAATATCCTCACACGTGGAAGATAAAAATAGTATCTTCACTGTGCGCGATGAAGATATGATTTTCTAGTAAAAGGAAAGATCCTGGTATTTCATCAGTATCTATATGATAAACCTTTTTAACGAATAAGGACACAAAACTGGCATTGGGAAATTTGTGTTACGTATACAAAATCGGCTAGGCCATTACTTGGAGGGAAATTTGCGGCTTAAAATCTATTAGCTAGCTCATAGTTTAGAGGAAGTTTTCGTCTTTTCATTGAGTTTATCGTCGCAAAGAGGGGCTCATTTTCGGAATTTTACGTTGATATTAGCCTGTTCACAGACCCTCTGTTTTCTCTTCAAAGTCCGTCGAACGGGGGTTATAAAATATAAACCGTAGGGGATTTATTGACCCCTTCGCTCGCGAGCTTGCCGATGTTTTCGAAAAGGAAAATAAAACAACGTCTGTGTACAGGCTACGGTGATATGTGCTAATCAAATTTTTCTTTAAAGACAACGCTGAAAAAATAGAAAAAAAAATTTTGAACATGAAGTGCGTGAAATGCTTTTGTTTCCCAACAATCACTGGTTAGCCTCCAAAAAGATTATTTAAAAGCTGCTTTCCAAGACTATTATCAGGAAAACAATATCCACTGCTTCCCAGCGAGCGCGGGGTGTTTTTAATTAACATCATCTCACCTTGCCCTTTTAACAAGAGTTTCACCTTACTATCAGCTCGTAAGGCCCTGTTCATACCTGTCATGCTGTCATTTAGGTCACCCTACCAGCCAAGTCAACTTTATAAGCGAGCTTTTATTCAGGAACATAGTCGAATCCTTACGTTCTGAATGTTTAAAATAGCGCTCGCACTTTATCTAGTAGCCTCGCTTTGACCGAGTTGACTCGGCTGAGCGAGTCGAAGTGTTTATATGGAGAACAGTCTGCCCACAGGTAGGAGAGTGACTCTCTACCACGTGGGAAAACCTTTCTTCATATAAACGAGCTTTAGATTAATTTTTATTACACGTCGCCAAACGAACAAGCTTAGATCTAACTCATCACAATCTAGTCCTTTAGTTATTGCTCGTAAGAATAGCCATCAAAAAATGGAAACTGTTTCATTTGATCATACACTCTCTTTTTCTGCCGCTCTGTCCATTCTACGTAATCTCTAGTTATCGATGGAATTGGGTCTACAGTGCTGGCGCAGTCTTGGATATAATCCTGTGAACACGTGATTTCCAAAAAAGTGCATATCTTTCTCAAGACATCCGATGGTTTCTTTACTAAGGTCATGCTTGGGATGTCAATCACCTTTTCAGGGAAAGCCTCTCGAGTCTTTTTACATCCCGCCGCCCAGTGAAAATACCGAGTTATTTGGTCGTCTAAAGTTTGAGGGGCATTTACCTGTGGAGAAAAATTATTAGAAAAAACGGTGTTTGAATCTATAAGAGCATAGTTAATAGATTGGAATGGTTATGAAACCCTTTCAGACTCTTTGTTATATGACTTGTTTTTGTGGACCTGACGGTGCAGAACGTTCAATAGCATTCCCGGCATTTTGATCTTACTGACCAATAAAAACGTCCCATTAATTTATTCCGTCGCAATTTGCCAACAGAAAACAAAGGATTGTGCACCTTCAGGGAGCTTCAACATAAACTGCAGCACTGTGGTTTTTTATTTGATGTTTGTTGCCTAGTAACTCCCCTAATAACTATGATAAGAGCAAGAGAGAATGAGGTCGATAAGAGTCATCCAATCAAACCACCAAGCTGCTCAATAATGACAATAATAGCTTAATTGGCCCTGTGTTCACTTATCACATTAGCTGCTAAAAAAATGCCGGGTATGGGAATTGAATATAGCCTGTGGTTATCATACGGGCCGCCCCAACTCGAGCCCCGACTTGCTTTAATTTCCATCTGTTTGCATCATTCAAGTAGCCTGCTATGTACAGCCGCCCACTGGGGAGGGAGGAGGGGGGGGGGGGGGGGGGGGTGAAAGGATAATTCCAAAAAATAATTAAATAAATAAATAAAAAGACGAATGTGGTCGGAACTGGGTCTGCACTCGGCACTGGTCGGGCATGAAACAGAAAAATTTGATATTATCAACTGATTTCATAAAGTCTATTTGCTAGCCTAGGACGATTGAAAAGCTGCTGTTTAGAGAGTTACTTTTTAGTCAGGATTTACTCTGTTGGAGACTTGCGCTCGAAACTTCGGTTTTTCAACCGTTTTACCGTGGTTGTGCTTGTATCACACGGTTGATCAAACTAAATCATTTTCGTTTCCTTAACATCCACAGTACCCCAACAAAGCGATGATGATCGATCGATAATCTTGTCTAGCAGTTCAAGGCTTCAGTATGCAGTTAAACGGCTCTTAGCGGACCCCCAGTTAACCGGGCACCCTCTATTAAGCGGACACTAAGCCGGGTCCCGAAATTAACGTCTTATATTTTCCTTTATATCGAACCCCTATTCAGCGGACACCTCTATCAAGCGGACGCAGACACTAAAATAAATTACATTTGGCTAATTTCTATTGTTAAAAACCTCTATTAAGCGGACACCGGACCGAATTCAGCGAATTGACAATAGAAGTATTGGATAACGTCCTTGAAATACGGTGCTATAGTCGATTAATAAAAATAAATCAATTCATTTAGCTGTCAAAAGTCAGAAGTTCGCCTAAAAATTTTGCACAAAGTATAGCACAGCTTCCTTAGCTTCCTTAACTCGTTAGCCCTGGAGATTTTGCCGAAAATCGCGTTTTGAAGCTAGTAGAGCGGTTTTCTGGTCACTGTCGTTCTATCAAGAGCTAAAAAAAGTCGTTTACAGGTCGTACACTTCGCGGCCTTCTGATCCACGAATGCACAGAAAGCAAAATTTCGAGTTTTTGGGTTTAAAAGTGACACAGCAGTCATGACGTTTACTTTTGCCTTTCTCTCCCCCTTCTTTTTTCGCTTTTCTTGCCTCCTTTTTTTTTTTTTTTTCCTTTTGCTGGCATTTGTATTAGTAGGCTTCATTTTGGTGGGAAAAGTTTTTAGGAAAGGTTTTAGGATCTTAGGATTAAATGAAATGAAAGGTAGGTAAGTAGTTGAACAAGATTTTTTGGCAATTTTCCGGTAAACGTTACATGGCTTTTTGCTTTTTTCTCCCGGACCGGTGTCCTCGGCTGAATTATGCTCATTCTGGTATGGTCTGAAAGATCCATTCACTCTGCACAAGTTAGCGGACAAAGTTGTCCTTGAGCATTAAAACTATTGACGTCATAAGCGGTAGAAGGGACGTGGATCCTCACGGGCGGTTATGGGCGGCTCAGGGGCGAATGGGTTAACAACATGGAACTTTATCACAGTACAGAATAACCGTTGAACGTTAATCATTAACAAACATTGCGCAGTTTTTACAAACCTCTATTAAGCGGACACTTGGGAAGGTATATATCACTGTATCAACTTATTGCCACCACCCCCGGTCGATCATACCTTTGAATCGTGTTTACCGTTTCGCATTCTGACGGTACTGTGTTCCAAAGTCATGGTTGCGAGATTATCGAATGGATTTCTCACCACATGAACAAACTTTACTTTGGCGTTGGAGGCTTTTTCCAAGAGATGCAAAGCCTCAATTGCGTCATCCTGAAGCATTGCCCCAGCAGTAAATGCGCCCGACTTGTCACCGATCACCTGTCGATTGGAACATGATTAAGTTTCATATAAGCGCCTGGGCTCAGTATGTGGACTGTTTTAGTACTGAATGACTGATATTCATTGAGATTTCATAAAGTGAAAGGACACTAAAAGATTTTTGCTCTTTGAGTGGAGCTCTACTTGCGGGCCTCAGTTTGACCTTAAAAGCTGCGGGGGAAGGGGGGCTGCAAGGCGCCTCCCATTGATCCGCCATTGTATGATCTGCACGTATATATCCTTAAGGGGCTGGAAACGTTCCTACCTGAATGTACCGATCGTAATTCCCCTGCCATTGATTAGGTACAGAATAACCATAATTAGAATCCTTGTTAACAACGCTTCCTTCGAACACACGAGATCGTCTCCCCGTCATCGTAGACTGCTTCGACGCCCTAAACAGAGTATCATAAAAGGAGTATATCGAACCATTCATCCACTGTTTTGGATTTCGCCGCCATCTTGGAAAAGCCATCGTCTCGTCTGAAACGACTATGTGTGGATGGGCGTCCAACAAAGACCCGAGGAGACTGTGGCGACTGCGAGGGTAGCCAATGAAAAACAAGATAGTCCTCACGTGTTTATAGGCATCGTGTAGGTTAAATTGTGGCTCTCGTTCATCTGAAACAAGTATCAAATGGATGAGTCATAACACACAAATTGATAAATTTCTCACTTCAGGAATATCGGAAGTTAGCATGCCGTCTTCAGTCAAACACTTAATCTCGGTTTGCAACCACGTGACAAGGCGGCCATGTTGGTGGTCAATGCAATAAACTTTCAAAGAATTTAAATGAAAATAGGTTTTAGTTCAATTCCTAGAGGTGAGAAATGCTTTTGTTCTCGACCATCGACATGGCCGCCGCGTCGTCACCTGCAAACCAGCAATAAAGGACTTAAAACTAAGTATCAATTTGCAAGAACGTTATTTTCCAACTTTTGAAGGGAAACTCAGAAAGAACTGTTTTACAAACACTAATATAAACGAGGTGTGTGCTAAACCGTCATTTAACTTTGGTCATTCAAGTTACTTAATATATAAATTACCAGCCAATGAGGGCGAACAAAATTTTCAGACTTCAGTGATATCCCCAGAAGGGGAATGTGGGGTAAGCTAATGGGCATGTGCTGCTGGATGGGGTCACATTTTCATGACTGGATTGACTATAATAGGGCTGTATTTTCAAGAGAGTTACTAGAAATGGGTCGCACCTTTTCGGGGTTTTGGGGCACAGAAAATCCAGGTAGGTTGGGATTTAAAAATTACCACATTATGGTTGACAAATTTTTTTTAGAATGACTAAGTTAAAAGGCTTTTCAAAGTAGATGCATAACAGAATGTCTAATATGAGATCGCGAATATTACATTTCCAAACAGTGACTTAGATGGGGCCTATAATTAGCCACAGAATAGACTATAATGGGGTAAGGGTTATGAGAGGCCAGCAGCAAATACCCAGCAAAAATTAACCTAAGTAAACCCCTCGCCGCCCTAACCTGGGCTCTGATATCCCATCGACATGGTGGCGCAGTTTAGTCTAAAAATGTTCGGTGTTGTAATACTCTTAACGAATTGTAACTTTCAGCCTAGTTCATGTGTTCTTTGGTAGCCACTGCATTTCATCCCGGATCAACGACCTTATCCAATAAAATAGTTTACTTAGTTAGGTATCATACCGTTTGATGCCCTCTCTCCTTTTTTGTCTAGATCTTTGTTTGGAGAATCGGCCTCGTGTTTTTTTAGTGCCGAATTTTCTGTTAAAAAGGAATCCACAATAGGGATGTCTCCTATTAACAAAAAGTTAACAAAGTTGTTAAAAGCGCATTACATACCTCTTATTAGCCGAATTTTCGGTCCGTACTGTAAATTACGGACCGAGTTTTTTCCACCGAGTTTTTTCCATTTATCGCCCAAGCGCGAAGCGCGCGGGCCATAAATCGATGGAAAAAAAACGAGGATCCGTAATTTACAGTACGGACCGAAGACACGAAGCTAATAAGATGTTTATTATATGGCTTCTTCCTGTTTGGGGGACCGGAAACAAGACGCGCGATTTGACAGTCATTTGACAGCTGTAACAAGTTTTTATTGGCTCACGAAAACAGTAGCACATAGAGGAAGTGAACACAAAATGCAAACGCGCCATGTTAAGAAAAGTTCAAAATTTCGTCAAAACTAAGAGTTCTGTAAGTGTACAAAAAAGGAAAAGATCAACTATCCTGCAGTCTGCAATTGAAAGTAAAGCAGCCTCTACTCCTGATCATTAATGCGTGGGCGCTTTGCCGAGCTTGATGGAATGATATTAAACACACAGTTGTTCATTGTGCTGATTTTTGCTCCTGCGAAAAAGCTTTGGCCTTGGCAGAATTCGAAAGGGGGATTTGGAGTTGATCTCGTCTGGCTCTCAGCTGAAAACAACGATGTGTGAAAGATTTGTTCGCGAATTGACGTGGTGCCATTATTACTCATCGATCCTCTGCTCAACGTATCGGAAATACATGACGGTAAACTGCTGGTGTGTGATGGAAGCTGATTTGTATGAACTCAGACTTTGAAGATTTTTGTGGCCACTTAGTTGCATCACAAAATTTTCTTGCACACCATCATCAAGCAGACGGGAAACTTACGTTTTACGGACGGAATGATTGGATATCTTCTTATTTTGAGCTGCTAAACCGGCATTTTTTTCCGCCGTGGACATAAACTGTCCGATTTCGTTCTTACCGAGTGGTGAGCTCTTGTACCAAACTTGGCTTTGGCGCCAGGTTTGGTGATTAACTGCCTGATAGAATGGCGATTGTGGGCTGTTAGCTTTCTCCGGACGGCGGGCCTTAAACAACTTGTAATAAAGAACAGGGCATCTGTTTGTGCCGGTGGCAAACGCTTTAGGACAGAATTGACGTTGATGACCGCCTTCGAGACCTTGGAGCGTTTTGCTTCCCCTTTCGGCTGTCCACACCAGTACCTCACGGCCGGTCTCGGCGTCAACGTCCAGCGCTGTATCTCCCCAACACAACTTTTTACTTCCATCCCTAGCTCTGAAACCAAACTGCATTGATAAAAAACCACCACAGGGTGCGCTGCAATGCCAGTGGATTATGATTTCCGAATTCACCTGTTTCAAAAAGCTTCGCTTCTTCTTCATCCGTCAACTCATGGCTAGCGTTCGGTTTGTTTCCACGTCCTTCTTTAACTAGGCTCTTTCGCTTGGCAGCCAAGACGCTCTTTGAGCAGGAGAAAGCATCATCTTTGAGGATCGATGTTAAAGGGAAGTTTTTGCTCAGTAATGTGACGCTGGATGCTCTTTTGAATACTGGACACCGTGTCAGGTTCGTAGTCACTGCCATCTTTTTTTCTCAGGAGCTTGTCAAGATCAGGTGCAGGTATGTTTGTTATGTCAAAAAAAAAAAAAACACTCATTTTTCCTTGGCAATGGCGTCAAATCTCTGCCAGTCTAGTTTGGTTTTCTTGACTGTGTTTTTCGATTTTTGGCCTTGGATGAAGGTGTCAATTTCTTGGCTAGAATCATCTTCTTCGCTATGATTAACGTCTTCGTCCGCTTCTTTCTCAAATACATTTAGGTCAAAATTTGGCAGGACGATGTCTACTTCCAGTTCATTAGGTTCAGTATGGTTAACATACATTCTGTCACAGTTTTCTCTTGATCTGTTTTCTCAGAGAACGATCTAGAGAGCAAATTGAGCAACTGCGTTTCTTTTTGGTCGGTACAGTAAGTTATGGACCGCAAATTGACCAATCGCATGGTGAGAACAGACTTAGCCATATAATAAGTCAATTGTTTTACACAAAATGTTTGGATTAAAAAAAAATTTACAGAGAATGTTTATCTTAAAATTTATATTCAATTCTTTTGTGCAGTTGTTGCTTTTTTTCCGTCCGTCTGCTTCAGACGGATATTCAACGATTGAAGATCGTCTCCGGAACAAACGTCGATCTTCACAGGGGACGAACTAAAACTAATAAATGAAAATTTGTATGATAATGTAGATTTAACCTCGCTTGGGAGAATATTTATTACTGAACTCCCGCTTGCCGGCTGAAATTGCTTTTTGGTCTGATTCAGTTGATTGGTCCGACGCGTCCTTAAGCTCGACGTCAGACCCAACAGGCGATGTTAACTTAATTTAAGTGGACCCAAATTAGAGTCTGATTCGTCCCATGAAAAGTTCGACGTTTTGCCTTGGCCGTTGTGCAGTGCAATTTGAATTGTTCGTTCATTTAAATTAATAAAAGCAAACACGCACGTTTATTTGCCTGTAAATCAGGCTCCCCCCATGTAACTGTAATCCAAGACGCTGTTGGAGTTCTGGGGATTCCATGTCGCCGATTCCGGTTTCCAGGCTTTTAAAACGTATTAAAGCTGGGATAAAAAATTAAAACTGCGGCGGCAGATGTTTTGTTTTGATAGTGGCGATGAGTCCTTTTTAATTACTCACCAGCTTGTTGGCTTACGATGGCCATTCCCGTCACATAACGAGCTTGCTGATTTATCCACATGACAAAGCCAACGGACGCAATACTGAAGCCAATCATTACACCAACGAAAATGCTTTGAAACTTGACAGGTGTCCTTGGCAACATGGTGGATTCTGTAAACAAGAAAACCAATGCTTATTTAACCAATGTAACTTAAAATCAGGGCCTGGTACGATTGCAAACAAACGATGGCAGTAAATTCATAACTTAGACAACACCACTGTAACGTTTGTTACAAGTACACAGTATAAACGTGATGTTCGTTATGCTTTCCTTTTGTTAGTGGTGAATTCTGAGACTTTGGAAATTAGCGTACTCTCCGAAGTCCTAAATGACCGGAGCAACTCTAGCTCTTTAAAAGAAAAATTGGGTGGTCTGACCATTAAATTCACTGACCCTCGTAAACCTTAATATCAAACTTTAAATACTCATTAGTTATCAAGCAAATATGTTGGAACTCTGAGATCTAGAATTCTCGGAACATTTGTTGTAAAATTTCTTGCTCGCCTACATGCTTCTCCTTAGATTTTCGAACATCGAAAAAATGGTATAATTGCCCATTTTAAACTGATCTTTACCCTAAAAGGTCACCTAGACTTTTCGGGAGCCGTTTTTCTGGCTGAAATTTTCGAAAAGGTAAGTTTTGATCCCTAAAATTTTCGGATCACTAGACTTTCAGCCAGGAAATCCGAACAGATGAAAAATTTTCAGGGAATAAAAATATGCCTATATCTACCGTTTAAATACTAAATACGCTTAACAGCGCTATGTCTAGTTGAGTGCCTGTGTTGTTTGGAGATGGCTTTTCGGTGGATTTGTGCAATGTCGAGGCCAGCATTGAAAGGAGGAGAGAAAGGGATGCCGAGCACAACAACTCAACGTTGTAACTCAGTTGACCCAAGTGCCATCAATTCATGTCGGTCGTACAATTACCACTTGTTCTATGTTTTATATATACTACCATGCCAAGCATATATATGTAATAAAACTTTGCTGCTGCTGTTATTGCATGATGTAAAGATATATCCGTTAATACTGCCTACGTACCTCATACATTAAGAAAACCTACCTTAGATGGACTCTCGTTTTTGTGCGTAAGCAAGACAATCAAATGATAACAAGAAAGTCTCTCAACAAGGTTGAAGGGCCTCTCTAGCAATCTCTCCATAGAAACGCTATGTGTTCAGCAAACAGGTGACACCACACAACTCTCTCCAACACATAAGCAGTTCATTAATTTTACACAAAATCATAGTTAAACTCTTAACATTTTATTTGAGTTTCAAATTCTTGAAATGTTTTCTGTGACGCTTTATTATCCAGAAATAAGCAACTAACAGCATTACTGAAATAAAGAAAAAAACAAAGGAAAAAGAAAAAACAAGGCAATTAAAAACAAAACACAATTTATATCTAATCAAATGTTACTCTGCCATGGCGGGCTATATATTTATGTGGCAATTAAGAGAAGACAAAAGTCTAGATGTGGTTTCTCTGCCGAATATCATGCTTCAATTTATATTTGGGGATCCGATTCACAATATAGACAAGAGACCAAGTCCTCTAACGTGTGTTAATGCACAATAACTTGAGCTAGGTTACGGCGACTTTTACAGTCCACGTACTCGTGAACAATAAAAGATCACCTTAATGGATAAGGAAGGTCTCCATATACTGGAAAAATTCGAAAATGGATAGATATCGTGTTCTAATAAGCATTTACGGAAGTTAAATATACTGTCTTAACCAGACTCGTGTGGGTAAACTGTGAGCGGGTATGGATGAATTTATCTTCGAATCTGATCTCAAATCGATTATAACTCACGCCGATGAGCGCAGCTAATTGCCGATTGAGATATCAATTTGAACACGAGAGGCTGTGCCGAACTGTTCCTTGTCGGCAAGCGTCCGTGAATCTGATATGAATAAACTAATATAGTTCATTTACGTTAGACAATATTACAATTAAGATAAAAAATACGACAAAGTTTTCGAGCCCTAGGCTCGATGAGAGGAGCGCGGAGTCATTACGCGAGGACTGCCGGCCGCAATGAAGGGTGTTGTCATAGTGACACAAGTGGCCATCGGTCACCGGCAGGCTAATATAAACACAAAAAAATTATCGTTTTCCCACATGGGTTAAGATACGATTTTCCTCAGCGGCGGTGTCAGCCCGTTCAGTAATTTATTATGTATTCTAATTCATAAACATAACCTGCCTCACTCTTTAAGTTAAAATATCGCAAAGAGGTAGCAGGTCCGCTGTGTAAAACAACTTATTATGCGTAGATACAATTTTTTTTGTTATAAATGATATTACACGATGGTAATAGGGACTGACAGTATGACACAATTTGACACTGGCCGCTATATATATCTTGAGCCACTGAAAAAAATAATAAAATAAATCAAAACAAGCGAATATTAACGTTAAAAGCCAACGTTTTGGTATCATCATGACACCATTCTCAAGGCAAAATGAATAAATAATGCGAAGATTTGATTTCTGTAGTCTACAAATTAACATAATAACAAAGGATCACAAATTCTTCAAGTGAATACCTTTGCGCGAATCGAGTCCGCCTGCACGTTTAGGGATGGTTTGAGTTTTCTTATAAAGAGCATCTCCTTAATTAGGCAATCAAATTTGTTAGAACCTTTAGTGAGCACTTGAAATTGTTCTGAAAGAAAAGGTGGTACGTCCTAGTTATGTTCGCTAAAGTAATGTTTACAAATGGACGACGATTTCTGTTTCAGTGTCCATCAACGCGTTCGTGGACCAAAAGGTGGCCGCGATTATAACCAACATATCCTGCATCGCACAGGTTACATTGAAATTGATAAACTAAACATTGTTGGTTAGCAATGGCTGGCTTGACTTCTCAACAAAGACCTTAAATTTCGAGAAGTTTTGAACGTCGGCTTTTAACGTTAATATTGGCTTGCTTATGTTTTAAGAAATCGTTTTTGATCAAAATAAATCAAATGATAAAAATCAATTTTTTTAGTGCAAATTTTGTCACAAACTTTGAACTTTAATCTACTTAAACTTGAACAAAAGAAAAAGTAGCACGGGAATTGATTGGCCATGCACTTTTTCACAAAAACGTCTTTCGGCCAGGCTTTACATTACTATAATATTCAAAATATTTCACCGTTTCTGATTGGCTCCAAACCCCCGGCTAATTCTTCATAACCAACTGGTGCTACGTAAGTCATGAAGATGACTAATAATAATAATAATAATAATAATAATAATAATAATAATAATAATAATAATAATAATAATAATAATAATAATACTGATAAATAATAAATAATAATATCATAATAATAATTACTATTTTCAGTATAAATACAAATACAACCTTAAATCTCTGGATTCGATAAAACAAAAACAAAGTGCTCAGACCACGAACCGTTCTACAGTCTTCCACATTCTTTGTTTTATTTTTTTTTTTACAGGAAGAACGCCAAAGGAAAAAAAAAAAGATTTAAAACAGACTGAAAGATGCATGCTTTATGGAAACACGCAAAACCTTCTGGGTTACTGGGTTGATAATTAACAGAAGTGTTCATTTTTCGACGGAGACGACCTACGGAAGCTACTTTGTAACTCAGCGTTCCCTTCAGGCAGCCCAGCAATTACTGCAGAATTTCTAATGCCGACAAGCAGCTCTCCCCGCCCCCCCCCCCTCCCCCATCGTCCGAACCGCCACCACTATCCCCCACTCACTATGGCACAATGGAGATTCATTCTTCGCACCTCTTGACCTAATCCCTCTAGGTATGATGATAACATTAAGCATGCAAGTTTGCTAATGTTATTATTTTTTTTGTTTGTCGAAGGGAACAGTCAGTTGTAAGTTTAGTTTAAATAAATATCAGTATGGGTCTTGCCGCTACGTAACGTTTTCCAGTGCTTTCAGGTGCCATCTAAGTCGCGAAGCCCGTAGTACAACAGCAAACCTGATTATCAATGATATGAATAGAAATGTATCACTGAGTTATTGAAGAAATTATATTTTGATCTCGAACTCTCTCTTAACGGACACCTTTATAAGACGGACACCTGGTGTTGGTCCCTTCAGTCATTTTACTTTATAAAATAACTAAGATAGTACGCGCGTTCTGATTGGTTAAAAACCTATCAGTGATTTATTGTGCCGGTAAACTCATAGAAAACTAAAACATACTTTAAAGTTATTCTATAAAAGTAATAGACCACACTTTCTATGGGTTTACCGAAGTGATAACCCACTTGGGATGTTGGGAGAACACGAGAAAAGCTTGTAAGACGGACAGTCAGGGCCAGTCCCAAAGAGAGTTAACTATATACTAAGGCGGCTAGTGCGCACAGACTATCAAGTACCGCCCCAGCTTGGTTACTTGTTTTTACAATTCGCTCAGTGCAGCTGTATCAATCTCGAGGTTGGGAAACCTCCTTCCAACTTTGGCGTTATATACTTGGCTCGAGAATAATCGATAATTTGTCTTGAGACGCCAGTCATGAGGGAGTTCCGTGCTCGCAGACCTAGCGCGCATTCTTGACCTATTTCTGTCTCTTTCATACTCGCTACTTTCCATTCTAGGTTGAACCTTCAGTAAAATCAATATCCCACCGAAAAGGGTGAAAAGTGCCACCAAGGAATTTCAATTGTACCTTTGAACTTAAAACACTTAAACTGCTATTGAAAAGTAATTTTTTTTTAAGTATTTTAAAATTCGTATATATAATTTATATATGTATAGAAAATTCCAGGGCTTTTTATCCTGCGTTGCAGACGGCTCTTAATTATAACCTGCTGTATGGAACTGCTAATGAACCCGTGGCCATTTAAAAGCGTGGCTACCGACTTGCTTTTCACGATCACAGTTGAAGCTTGAAATATTCAGCCACAAGCAGGACCAAATTTTCAGAATATTTGGCGGGCTATAATCATTTACTTACAGCCTGCATGATGGAATTGGAAAGTAGTCAAAGGCTTCTACCAAATCAAGGAAAAGGATAAATAGTGAAGAAGTTATGACTACACTGATCGTGTTAATAACTGTTCCAACAAACATTTTAACCATACTGTACTAAGTCACGATATTTTTAACATGGAACAATAATGTTAAAGACTACAATGCTCGCCGAATCGGGCGAAAACTTAGTGATGACTACGTGCTAACGAATTCAGACAGATGTTTTGCATTGTTAAATAACAAAGATAGCCAGAAAAGAGGAGATTGCAGTTTGGAAGTCATCAGGTTAAGTATAGAGGTTTTATATAGTTTCTGCAACATCTTAAACAACATGGAACATTAACATGTTGTTCTGTATCTGCGCAGGGCACTACTAAACTGAATCACAAAGAGTACGTACAGAGGAGTCAGAAGAACATGCTGAAGTACATCAGCAAGTGGCTGAGTTGGCAAGTGAATGAGGAAGGCATAAGTGCAGGATACTAAGGAAGATCCAAAAAAGGGGTAGAAGAAAAGTCTAACGGTGAAAAAGTCTAACGATGAAGCTGAAACTGAAACTGAAGATGACGAAGAAGGGAAGAAAGATACTGAAGTAGAATCCGTGGCAATAGTAACAAGTGAAAGAACCAGCTGGACCATCAAACAGTGGGGTGCTCACCTGAAGCTCTCTCCCGTCCTGATGCTGTATCTGGGCGTACGTCGATAGTGGTTCACGGATGGAAAGACATTGTCCGTTTACCCTCGCTGCAGATGCTACCTACAGTGTTCTGAACAAAGCACTGTGTGACACGCGCGCGAAGCGTAGAGAAAGCACAAGAATTTTGTTGTTATTAAAATTAAAAAGTTTCCATTTTTTTCCTTTCGACCGAATCGACAGTAATCTACTTCCCACTTCTTTTGTTTAAATTTATTTTGTTTCTTGTTCTTGCAAAAGCAAAATCAAATTAAAAAGAGATAACTACGCGTGTTAAATTTATTGTATTGTAGAGTGCTTAGGCAATAAACGCACAAAAAAGATAGCTTTCACTTCTCATAACGCGCACCCCACCCTCTCTTTTTTCACGGTAAGGCCTAACCACCCTTCAAATGGATCATCAAAGCGTGGTATTTTGGTTAATTTACAATAACTTTGTTGGCTCTAACGCTTTCTTTACCAAACTTGGCCTGAAAAAATGAAACATCAAGCAAATCAAGGTGGCCAATAGAATGACACCAAATGTCAAATTATGACGTCATTCATGTGTTAAACTTTTGAATCTTCCGATTTTTTATCCTTTTTTAAGAGAACTTTTCAAGGGACGTTGAAAGCTGAAATTCTTTTTTCCCGTCACCGCAAATATTAGCTGAGATAGGACACTGAATCTGGATAAATTCGTAGCACAAAATCTGAGTACCCTTCTTTCTAAAATAAGTCGGGGGGAAATTTAAGCGTATTATTCCGCGTGTCGCCACTGCTATTTAAGTTACACATAACACACCTTTTCTGTCGAAAGCTAAAAGAATTAAAAAGAAAAAATTATGAAAGGAAAATCCTGACCGCACAAAAACCAGAAAAACAGTTTTGTGGCGTCAAACTGAATGTCACGTGGTCATTTCTCTTTGTTTCGCTGAAATGAGCGTTTGTGTGTTAATGTTTGACTTTGAAGTTGAAAAATTCATTTAACCCGTTTTGGCGTCAGCCATTGTGACGTCATAATTTTGCATTTTGTTTCCAACAAAGATGACACCTTTGAGGGGTGGTTTGGTCCCACTGTGACTGGATCCATAATTTATCACAGTTTATTTTCTTTCAACAAAGGTTAATTGTACGAATACGAATACCAGTACGAATAGTATTTCTAAACTATATCTGTACGAATTTTTGAGTTTGATGACCAAGTCTGGTTTTCTTGTTGGTCTCCGCAGTCTGTCCTTGAAACTTGGAAGCGATAAAAAATTGATGATTAATCTCGGCATTATCAAGTTTTAAAAAAAAATTACCAAGTGTTTTGTAAATTACCGAGAAATTTGTAGGCGTGGACCAAAGTGGATACAAAAATGGTAAAGAAAGCAGCCAAACTCTCTCCTTGCTCGAAATCTGCCAAAGCAATCCCCTCTCTTTTTTTTTTTTTTACACAGTTTCAAATGCAATTAAACCACTATGAAATGAAACAGCTTCTCCAGACCACATTGCTTTTTTTTTAGATATGAGCAAATTAAGTCGATAGCACGGTTGTTCACTGTTTTTCGTTGTAAAATATTTTCAAAAACACTCTCATGGAATTTGTTCAAACTTTGCCATAATGAGGCAACTAAGGGAGGTACAAGCTCCCTTAAGCGATTTTTGAGAAATACTCCTGGTACCGTCGTAAATTACAAAGGCAATTAAAAAAGTAACGGCCTCATTACGTTGCTATGGCAACTCTTATGTCAATAAATTTCTGTTAGTACCGACGAAGTAAATGCTCAGGAAAGGTATCTTCCCTAACAAATCCAGTCGAGCCATGGGAAACCTTAATATATGCTTGTTCAGTACAGTACATAAATACGCAAACTTGGGATTGTATCCACTACTCGAGCCAACTTAGCCTCTCAAATCGCCCCCAAGGTAGGACCTTTTCGAACATAAGCCTCAGCTTAACAACGATTACACGTCCTAATTTTTTTGTTTTTTAAGTGTGTATATAAAAACTCTTCTTGATTATATCACGTGAGTGCGCGCGCCATTAAAAAAAATGACAAAGCACGCGATATTTTCTGCGGAACATTTGACTAACGGAATGTAACAATGACTCGGAAAGAGAACTGATTTTTACTTTTGAAACAAATCAATTGCAAAGGACACGTACTCTGTGATAGTTTCCGTGCATTTTTCAAACAGCGCTTTTATTGAGGTCTTGAATTTTACCAAATGAGAATTTAGTTTGCAAAGTCACATGGCAAGTTTGGTCCGGCTGGTATTTTTCTCACACTCTTCTGACCTTTCTTGACCTCTGTTAAGATAAGGAAATACTGAGCACGCAATGAAGTTTGTGATTGTGCTCGCTTATAATATATCGTGGAACACATTTGTAATCTTAATTTCAGTCAGGTTAGTTTAAACGAATATCAGAAAGGGTATTTCCAGTTACTTTTTCCACTGCTTTCGAGCTATTAGGTGCTAATAAAGAGACTCCCCTTCTGAACATCCATCTGTCCCGGACGTCAGTCAATGTGTGTTACCGGTATTCTTAGAAGTGACTTGAATCTACAGACTGTATTGACAAAACGCCCGTGACGCTGGTATTCACTAGGTAATTTACTACCACTATCAATCAGGCGAACCCTATATCACACCTAGTGACGTGCTGACGATCTGTGAACAAGGCTTTTAAACGGGACTGAGTCCTGTTCATTAGATAGCAAAACCACTATAAGTGACGAAATCATCTTTTTGTATTTGACTTTCGTTCTGACACATTTGCATCCGAGGAAGCAGTTCTCCGAGTTTTCAAGGTTAGTCAGAATTCTTTTTTATTCAGATTATCAAGTACAATCAACCACTTGGCCTCCAATATTAATTATTATAAAAGCAATTTGTTTAAGACCTTTGGGCCCGAAGGAATATAAAGATTTTCTTTCTCCAAAGCTGATTCATTTGACTGGAAATAAAAACTAATCCGTGACGTCTAGTACTTCAAGAACTTTTTCCCCTGCGCCATTCTTCTCTTTTCATCATAATACAATTAATTCAAACAGGAAAATGCATTGATTATCCCGTTAAGAAGAAATATTTGAGCAACCTACGCTAATTTTCAATCTTATCATTTAGGCCTGTATTTATTGTCATGATATATTTATTTGTAATCCCTTCAATGAGCCGGCTTGCCGTCGTTAAAACGGTCGAACTCGGCTGGGGTATCAGTCCGCACAATTGCCGAAACCAGCTGGGATCGCAGACGTTCAATGCGAGAGGAAACTGTTATAAGTCATTGAAATAAATTGCATCTTTAGTCATTTTTTTTTAATTTCACAGACATTATTTGGACTTTCATTGTAACGCGCGTGGGAAAAATGTAATTAAAAATGGGTCAACTGCTCACCTCAAGACAGGTGATTAACAAGTTTATTAACTGGGTTACCATCTGAATAAACAGTTTCTCACTTGTTTTTATCTTGATTAATTGGATCAAGAGATTAAGTCCGGAAATGACCCTTAAAGTGATTGTTTAACTGAACTGGGTGCTTATCACCTTGTTAAATACATAAGTTTCTCATACAACAAATCACAACATATTGAAAGGTATCATGCGAAGTCCTTGTTCTGTCAGCATAAGTTTCTCTCGCAACAAATCGCAATATATTGGAAGGTATCAAGGGACGCCCTTTGTTCTGTAAGTTTTTCATGCATTAACAAATCATAATATATGTTAAAACTATCAAGCGAATTTCTTTGTTCTGTCAGAATAAGTTTCTCGTGCATCTACGATCAACAAATCACAATCCATATTGAAAGTATCGAGCGATTAGTCTTTTGTTCTGTCAGAATCGTAGTTTGCCGTGCACCAAATCAACAAATCTCAATCTAGATTGACAATATTAAGCGAAGTCCTTTGTTTTGTCAGAATAAGTTTCTCGTGCATCAAATCAACAAATCACAATCTATATTGAAAGTATCAAGTGAAGTCCTTTGTTGTCAGAATAAGTTTCTCGATAACACAATATATATATTGAAAGGATCATGCAAATGAGTTGCTCATGCAATAAATTGCAATCAAGATTGCTGTCGCTATATATTGAAAGGTATCGGGAAGTCCTTTGTTCCGTGAGGCCTTTGACTTTCTACGAGTTTCTTTAATATAAAAGGCAATTGTTAAAAAAAAAATCAAGCCGTAGCTGTTTGTTTGTTTGTTTTTTTCTTTAGTTTTAAAACAAGTTTATGTTAACTGACTTTCAGTTTATTAATCAATATTTTATCAGTTATTTTACTGATTTCACCATTATTATCGTGGCGCCGTCAGCCAGTAAAGTTAACCTGGTACAGTTTTTAAGGTTATACCATATAACTAAGCGTACGTTTGCACGTCAGATAAAGCGCATTATTAATTTATCTCAGTCGTATGCATTATTTCACTTCTTAGATAGGGATTTGCAGCTAAGCTATATTTGACAAGCCCTTGTTTAATGCTTGAATGAGATATGTCAACAAAAATCGCATCACGTTGCACGTGGGAGATTGCATATTGTCAAAGCTGGTCTAGTCAGAAATCTTGTTTCCAGTTGGTTTAATGCCAATTTTGGCTTGGCCTAATTATAAACTGGTAGTCTTTTTGTTCTAGACTGCAAAACAGTCGGTTTTTTTCTCAAAATCAGTAAAGAAGTCGGTAAAGTGTGGCGTAAGAGTCTTACGCGCGCGAAGCGCGCGAGTCCCCAGTCTCGCTCTCTGTTTTCAGCCTCATTCCAGACCTTTTGTTTGACTGCTCGCGCGTACTTGAATACGCAAAAATACGGACTGTTTTGCAGTCTATTTTGTTCTGATTATAATCGTAATAGTCGATCAGTTCAGAGCCTGGGACCCCCGGGAATATTGTAGAAAGTGCAAATCGAAGCACACACTATGACCTGGCTTGTTGAAGAAGCAGTGTGCCCAAAATTATGTTGTCAGATTTTGCTTAATACAGTTATGTGTTCTTCATGGGCTGAACACAGCTGATCACTCGATCCACGACGCTCTAGTTCGCGGAATTATGCTCTGCGGGCAAAACGCGCAACGGAAGCGCCTAGAGGTGCGCCTTTTTTCAGCTTTGCACCAGTCATCTGCGCAGCTTGAACTCCGACTTCCGTTTCCCTCTACGCCGAGCGCACTACAACGTTTTTTTGAGTCTTTATTTTTTCTTTCATGGCGTAGGTAAAACCTTGAAACGTTTCTAACGAACATATAACTCCACCGATGAAGGACCAGGGCCGAAACGTTTGAAGAGGAACTCAAACCAAAAGACGGCACTTTTGTTCATTATTTTTTTGTTGAACATTCCCTTACTTACTACTTACTTTCTAAAGTGTCACGCAGCTTATCGGAATTTTCTCGGTTTTTTTTTTATCCATCAGCTATTAGCCTGGGAATACGGCGGCCTCTCTATGCTTTGATTCCTTCGCGCGAAACGTCCGGTGGCGGTCAAGACGAAAGCTCTATTCGCAGCCTAGCGCTCTGAATGTATCTTGACCTTTCAAATGAAATCCTTCCGTGAAACAGATACTGAATGTTTGTTTCTTTAGTGTAATTTAACAGTTTTCTTGTTTGAAACACAGAAATATCTTTCTTCGGCTTTTTTTTTTAATTAACTGACACTTAAAATCACCGAGCAGCGGCCTCTATAAAGACCTGTTGTGTGTTGATTTCAAAGGCACCGACTCTAAAGCTTAATTAGTGAAACTCTAGAGTAAAAAAAACTAACTCAGCGATGACCTACTTAATGAAACGGGAAATTTCGGATTCTTTAGCGAGTATTTCTTGCTGCTAAAACTGATAAGTGAGCTCAAGTGACTGACCACAAGTCTCTATCGAAAGATTTTAAAATGAACCCACCCCCCCTCCCCCCTTTGCCATTAATAATACTGACGAGTGACATGACTGTAGAATCCGCGGTTTAATAGTGGTTAAGAGTAGTAGTTTGAGCCCCTCTGATTCCACGCAGACTTTCTTAGGGGTCGACGGAACGTGTCACGTAGCCCTAACAAAGTCTGCGTACAAGGGAGGCTACTCTGATCTCCCTCTGGTATTTACGACGATGTCTGTTTGATTACTGTTTGTTTTATAACTGTACGGGTAAAGTAACTCCTATTCAGTTTTGGGTAGAAGCTTAAAGTTTCTGAAATAGACTGTAAAGCACTAAAAGAAAATTAAAAAGAAATGATAAGTGCAACATAAGACTATGTCAACTTTGTTTTGTACCAGAGAGGTGTGGTCAGTTTCCTGTCCTTTATCGTAATTACGGTAGGTTTTTTTTTTTACTCGTGTCTGATAATCTTATACATTTAGAGATTTATTTCATGCACGTACTAAAACAGGTGAGAATCCGAAAGGTGAAAACGTGCTAAACTGCCTATCAGTCAGAGCCAATCGTTACATCGGTAGTAAGCTTTAACAAGGCTTTATCATATGCCTGGATAAATCTGCGAGAGGACAAGATGAAGCGAATCCTGCTTTCTGATTGGCTAAAAAAAAGTTCTCATTTTTGGCCAAATAATAAATCCTTCATCCTACCAAGCTGTTTCGGTAAAGATGGGTGAATATTGGCCTCGTTCTTGTATGGACCGAGACTAGGTCAATAAAAAACGCCAATCGCCAATATTCAGCCATTTTGATCATGTTTGATCTCCCGCTTAGTCTATTAGTCGTACATAAAACCCAATTTCTGACACCTCATTTCAATTCACCAGGACTTTAAAACTTTGTTTGAGTTTGAAAGTATTGAATCACAACAATATTTAGACTGGCAGATGAAAACTCCTCATTTTTGATGTGAAAAAGCAAAAATGATGACAGGGATTTAATGTGCCACTTCCAGAAATCGGCCCGCTTTATAACCTTCATTGGTACCGGAAAAGTTACCGATTAAATGCAGCTATTAATCATTCCGATAGGCAACTACACTGCAATTAGAACTGGGTCCACCCAGAATGCCCCTAAGGAGAAGTCCTCGCCCAAAGTAGTTTCAGTTGATACAGCTATCTCTCGAGTATCTATACGTAGCTATTGGTTTTGGTTCTGTTTATATTAACTGTTTAACTGCAGGTAAGCACCTAAAATGCTTTATTGATTGTTCTTAAGCTTCGTTATCTTCATCTTTCTTTCATAATTATTGGGAAAAATATAGAACAGCGTCAAAAGCACGTAATGCAGGTCTACATTTAACCTGAAATTTTTGATTTTCGATTTCAGTCAGCTGTAGATAGCTCAGAAGTAGCCGTGTGATAGTTGTGATAGTCAAAAAGGGCCTTTGAAAAATATAAGAACCGGGGCTTGTTTTAGGAATTTTACGGTATGTCACGTTTCGAGATAAATAGCTGGGTAAGAGAGAAAATAAAACAAATGTCCGGAGGTGAGACTTGTCCGAGAATCAAAACATCAGCTAAGCAGATTTCGTTTGGGTCAGAAAACCCAAATTTATCGACAAATGTAAAATTATTTTTTTGACCATTTAACGGTGTTTTGTAGCTGATCTTAAAACAAAGTGTCTTAGCGCCTTTCTTGGCCATATAGCATCGGATTTTTGGTCTACAAAAAGGGTCGCACCTAGGACTTGCCACTAGTGCTACCATTCGGTGTGGATATTGGTCTTAAGGTCTAAACACGCATACAGAATTAAATCCTTTCTTAAAGCTACTCTAGATTAAATGAGAGTTTCTTGCAACCATACCCTTTATCCAAATGATTTTCCTCTGCTCTCCTCGCGTTATCCGCTATCCAAGTTATCCGTGAATCAAAAAATGACTCAATTAAGATTGAGGCCTTGGTTCAATAATTTTTTGGAGAATTTCTGGATGATTCTCTCAATGTTTTCAATGTATAAAAAATTAGGGACGATCATGTTATAAATGTTGGAAAAGTTGGAAAATATTGGATTTGGGGGTTGTTAGAAATTCAAATATGAAGTGAATAATCAGAAGAAAAATTAATACCATGGACTCCAACAAGGAGTGCCTCTGATCCCATTAGCGGACTAACTGCTTCATGTGCATACCTTTTCTACTCTTATTTCTTTCTTTCCCAAATCATCATCATTTTCCCCGACTGAAAACAACCAGAATGCTCGCTTAATTAATAAGCGACTTTCAAGGACCCGAATACTAATAAGCCCAGACAACCGAGCTGGCTCGGTTTCCTAGATCTCGAAACATTCAGTTTCGATATATAGCCAACTTCGGTAAAGTATTAGTCACAAGTGTGGTATGTTACCGCACATACAATGTTTGTAACCGGTTATGATATTTACTGTTTCTTATGGAGCCTATTTGCCAAACGCAATCGATCGTGGAACTGCGTTTCAGTTCAGTGAAAATCAAACAGCTAGGCCGGTTTGGAAGGTTTTATCTTTTACGTGTCTCAACGTCGAAAAGAAGCCCTAAACGAATGCAGCTGTCTCTAATTGTTGGAATTGCCTTCGGCTCCTGGTTGATTTCAGATTTGCCGATTTCCGGATGATCCGGATTTCCGCATTTCCGGTTTTCCACATTTCCGGTTTACGTGTCAACAGTGCATTTGACCTTGCAGAGCCGGTTGAATAGAAGGTTTATTCGAGGTTGTAGCCCCCGAGGGGGGGGGGGGGTACTCGATATATTCCTGGGTGGGAAGGTGCGGCGCGGCCCCTCATACCCTGACCCTGTTTACGACAAATACCGCTGATTTTCCTACCCTGTTTAAGACAGAATTCCGATTTTTGATACCCTGTTTAAGACATTTAACCCGAAACCATACCCTGTGCAAGACAATAATAGATATGGAAACTCTTTCTTATTTAATCGATTGGCAATCACAACACTATTTACAGCTCTATCAACAGAGTAAGGAGGAGCTCTTTACGCTAAGTATACGTAGTTTACATTAAGCACTGAACGCCTTTTCTAGGGTCTAGTAGAGGGCTATCATAACACTAGTAAAATAGCAGAAGCTTACACAAGTTACTCTTAAAATAGATTAAAAGTTGCGGTTACAAGTTGTGTGGCTTTCTTGTTGTGTAATAAATGTGCCTGGTATCAATGCCAAAATCAACGGAAGTCAATATTAATTAAAATTAGAGCTTGTAAAAATTTTGCTGTTTATCGTCCAAGAAAAGATATCCTGTTTAACCCTATTCAGACTGGGGGGGGGGGGGCTTTTCCAACCCCCCCTCCGGCAAAATCGTGATAACTCCTACACCGAAAGAGCTATGACGTTCAAATTTTCTGACTTTTCCTAAAATTTATCTAGGAACATTTTGGTATAATTACCATGTCCATGTGATTAATCATGTTGCCATGGCAACCAGTTTCTGACACATAGGTTTTGGAAAATATAGAAAATGGTGATTTTTTTGTTTTAAGATCGTGTTTTTACACTTATAGTGCTTTTTGTTGTTAAAATGGTATTTGCTTGGGACTAGTTTTTGAATTACATCAAAATGTTTCAACATCGAATATTTGGGGGGGGAGGGGTGGGGTAAAATTTGTCACTTTTTTGCGTTGACAAATATGCTGCTCTATTTTCCAAATAACACTTCCAAAGTCATTTGTTTGGGTAATAAACATTAGTTTGATACTTCTTTTATACATTCTGAGCTTTTTCCCCTTTGAAAGTTGCTTTAAATTATAATTTTAGCAAAAAAACGGAAATCCAAGATGGCGGATCCAAGATGGCGGATCCAAAATGGCGGACAACCATTTCAAATTTTAAATTTTATTGCTTCCTATTGCTTTTTCTCGCTGTACAAGTGTTTCCTTGTTACTAGTTCATAAGAAAGGATAACAAAGAGATGACTTTACCAATATTATTGATATTTTACGTATCTAAGTGGAAAAATAATAAGAAACATTGAAAAATCGGAATATGACGTCACTGTGACGTCATCATTGGGCGTGGCAAGTCAAAACTGGGTGTGGGGCTTCTTTGTACGGAGATGATCATTGTGTGTAAATTTCATGACCCTAGCATTATTGGTTCCAGAGATACAGAGGGGGGGTCCGAGGAGCCCCCCCCTAGTCACAGATTGACCAAAAAAGCCCAGTCTGAATAGGGTTAAGACAAAAATTGATAAATCGATACCCTGATTAAGACAACAAATGATAAATTCGATACCCTGTTTAAGACAAAAATCTCGAAAAACACCCTGGCTGGCCGCACGTCCCCATTAAGCCCTTATAAGGGAGTACCCCCCCCCCCCCCCTAGGGTTGTAGCTATGAAATCTCAATTTTCTGGTCCAAATGAGACCTGCCTAGTTGATTTTCTGATTCTCGAGCAAACTTTCACCTCTGAACGGTTGTTTTACCGAGCTATTTAGCTCGAAACGTGACACAGTTTCACCTGTTTTGGAGCTTCGGATTGTTAGCATGGGATTCAAAAATGGCCGCATACCAGCAGTTTCTAAATCACATTTACTGGAATTTTATGGAGTCCGGCATCTCAGGGATTGGAATATGGCTCAATTTGTGAGTCAGTGCCAGTAATGAATTAGGTAAGCCGTACTTTTGACAAAATCTGCTTGAGGTAGATCCGTTACGCTAAATCTGAAAATATCGTATTAGCTCGCATAAGCGTTGCCAGCGTGCAGGCGTCTCCTATTTCCTTTGTTTCTGCGTGCAACAAAGGAAATAGGAGACGTCTGCACGCAGGCAAGCTTACGCGTAGATACAAGCGGTCATAACTTTTAAAATACTGAAATCGAACATGGGGTTTTGTATATTATTAATAACAGATGGTCTATCTTTGCGCCTATTTAGTCTAGAGCTTTCAACTATGTCCCAAAAGTCAGAAATAAGCTTCTAAAACAGGGTAATTTTTGGCCTTTCGCAATTAGTTGGGGTCATATTTTCCTTGATTTCGTCTTTCCAGCTAAATTTAGCGGATAACTATTACTTTCAGGAAAAACTAGAGATTTTTACCTATAAATAGGTATAAAATTCATTGGTAGATGGTGCAAATCAAACATTTTACAGCGCCGCAAAAAATGCCAAATTTTCAGTTTTCAAGACGTGCAAAATGGCCGTGGCGGGGCAAAATACTCGGCGCCCCCAAGCGCGGCCAGAAAATTATTGTGAATCAAAGCAAACCTATTTTAGTTATAGTCTCGATAAAGCCTTTCACTCGCCAGAGTTTCAGGCAAAATTATTTTTCACGCGAAATTGAGTGGTCGGTTTTTACTGAGACAGCCTCTTAAAAGTTGTAGGTGTAAGGAAAATTTAGATAAATTTACTTATCCCAAGTTGAAAACTTAACCAAACGAATAACATCTTCCATTTAAGTTATAACAGACAGTGAGACTGTGCTAACTCATTACACTCATTGTTTATGTAAACTATTTGAAAATCGATTAAGGGCGTTTGCTTTTTGACCGCTAAACAGATTGTGTATAATTGTTTGTGGTTCGGGTTTGATTCAATTCGGGATAGATTAAAATACAATAAAAAACGTTTCTTTTTTAATTACAATCAGAAAACGAAAATTGATGTGGTTAACAGTACGAGTGTGGGTTCAGTGGCTTGGTTACATCTTATAAAATGTATTTGGAATCATGCAATCCATTTCAGCCCAGTTTCCTGTCGTGATAACTTGCATCCGCGTTAGAGAATCAACCAGTCCCTTTAATGCATGAAGCACGAAGAGCAGAAATTGGAGTTTATTTCCAGTAACGTAACACGTGCACCATAGACCGTTTACACAGAGGTTTGAAGTCAAAAAATGGTATTGCTCCACTTGTGTCTCTTATTATCCGTGGCGTGATCGATCGACTTACTATGAAATAAATTACCGATCCGGAACTTTACAGACTGTAATTGGCAATTTGTCAAAACATCTGGCGAACTGAAAATGGCCAGTGTTTACTCAGGTGCTATATAAATCCTCTTTAATAACAGATCAAGAGATTCCAATCGGAAGTGACTCTTGAAAAGACCAAAACTAAAATATACGGCACACTTATCTTTCATTCTTACCTAGGCGCCCATAGTACATTAAGATACAAAGTCTTAATTGCTTTGGTCATGAGGTACCTTAACTAATTAACAGATTTTTGTAAATTCTTAAATTAACGTTTTCACTTTATAAAGATAGTTTTTTGTTTATACCATTCATTTGATGATAACACCTACCCCATATTAATTTTATCAGTGAATATATTTGTGCTTGCCATGATTGGGTAATCATTGGATAATCATTGGGTGTTTTGAATGATAAAATGATATGCGTTGTTAACAGATATTAAAGTGGCATCTCGGAGGGGGATGATTGTTTGTTGCCAACAATCGTCAGTTATCGCTAGCCTCCCACGCAGGCATTTCCCTCATAGCATCACTTCCGTATATTTTTCGATTTTTACTGTTAACTTTTCATACTTTCCTGTTGAACTAAGAGGTCCTTAGAGTTTACGAGTCCTCGCTTTGGGTGTTTAGAGATACGTGTAACACTTAATTACGAAGAATAAATCAGCAAAAACATGCCTGTCAAAGGGCATAGGGTAAAATATCCCGAGGGGGGGGGGGTACTCCCATATATTACCTATACGGGTATGTGCCGCCCAACGGGGTCGTGATTTTGAAGCTCCTGATTTAGAACGGGGTATCCATTTCAGAGGCGTTTTCTAGAACGGGGTATAAAAAATTGTTGATCACGGCTTTATCTTCTGCTTAAAATTGTTGCTGATTATGAAGAAGCATTTATTTGATGTATAAGTCGAACAAATAAAGAAATATCTTTTTTAAAAAAAAACAGGGCTATTTCAATTTACAAACTTTCTAGAACGGAGTATAAAAAATTGGCCCATTTCTAGAACGGGGTATAAAAAATCGACCCATTTCTAGAACGGGGTATCAATTTTAAGGGAATTTTAGTTTTAGAACGGGGTACCAATTTGGAGTCCCGGGCGGCACATGCCTTCCCAAAAAATACCCAAGTGCCCCCCCCCCCCCCGGGTAAAATATGGACTGAACCAATAGATCGTTGGAAGTGCCTCCCAGTGAGTGAGTATCCCGTGTCTTTTTACGTTACATCTCAGTTGTGGCGAAAGCTTGCGCTGCGAGGCTGTACCCGTCTTTTCAACGCCGGATGAAGATCAAGAGCTGATGTGAAATACGATAAGAAAGTAACTTCTCAGTATTTGCTTTAAAAAAAAATCAACTAATTGAAAATGCCTTTGTAAAACAACTTTCTATGCATTCACCGAAACTTGCACGTCAATGCCTTTTTTTTTCACAATAACGCCCAAAACTTGGTTGATTGCACTAGGAAAAATTATCATCTGATAAAACATAGATTACTTAATCCAAATTATTCTCAAACAGCTGTAGGAAAAATAAGCTCTATCTGAATGTTTGTTCACCGAACTCTCATACAAAAATAAACAGTGCATGATAAAAATAAACTTGTCTACTAGTCACTTCCGCTAGTAGATGGAAACGAAAGTTGTCGAGTAATGTGATAAGTACTTCTTTCCTTAGCATGCCACTTGTAAAAACCGAAACAATAAATTTGATTTTGTTGTTGGACTAGTGTTATTTGATTTACAATTTGCCTGGAGATAACTGAGGTTTTTAATTTGTTGTCTTCATGAAGCAAGAAGAAGAGCCGAAACACTATCTATAGTTACCTTTGGAATTAAATTCCGACACAGGAAACGGACTTTCCAAATTTTACCCGTTTTTCTGCTCTCAGAGATTTTCCACTGCATTACGGCCAAAAACGTCATGTGCCGGCTAAGCTACAACCAAAATTTGCGAAAACGTTTTGTATGTTAATACCAAACATCTAAACATGTGTGCTTTCGAACAACTAACCTTTGCAATAGACTGATCTATTAAATACTTGGCTCCGCTGCCGAAGTCCTCAGAAGTGATCATTCGTCAAGTGTAGTACTTTCTTGTGGTACGCGGTAAAACTGTGGTTCTAACGTTTGAATGTATGGAGTGAAATCCTTAAGAGTTACCATTCAAATGAAACCTCTCCGTGGCAAACAGCACCTTTGCATGATGATGTTATATATTAATTTTATTATTTAGTATCTAACTTTAAAGTTTTCAAATAGTTTCCTTAATTTTCCGGCTCTTTGCATAGACTCTTGGGAAGGTTTTTTTTTGTGAAAATCATTGTTCAACCTGGTGGGTCCAGAACTATGTGATGGCCTGTCGGATCACCCATACTGTAAGAGACCACCCATGTTAACTATAGCGCACGGAGCGCTCATTTGAACCATTTTTGTAGTCCTCCCACGCAGACCAGATGGCATGTGCGTAGGAGGCCCTGAACATCTGTGCTTTGCACAGAGCTAGACAGCAAAACCCGTATTTAGGCCTTTGAATGTCTGTAATTAATTGTTTTCCTTAGAAAAGTATTTATAAGTGTTGTTGGTTTACTATATGCAGGTAAGCATAATCTAGTGCGGATAAATTATCACTATTTTCGTTAAGAACACTCTGTGATGTCAGTATAAAGCAAAAACTACTGAACTAGTGGCCATTTTTTTTTTTTCAATAGTAGTTTATGATGGATTAGCTCTGTCAGCTAATGTACGGTCATTGGGTTACTGGTGTGGTTACTGAACAGTTTTGTGTAACCGTTTATTAAATTTAAAGGCCTATGTTACTTTTCGCCTTTTGCGCTTTTTTCTGTAGAGTGCCCAATTTCGGTTCGCAGTTTATGAAATATATTTAACATCACATCCCCCCAACAACTAAAACATTGATCGCATACAATATGCGGCTAATTTTATCTTATTTGCTGGCATGGGATTTTTTTTTTTTTTGAAGGCAAAAAAGGATCCCGCGCGTCTGCAGATTAATTTGGAAGAAGAAGAATTCTAACACGAAAAAGATTCGAAAAAATTCTGTACACTGATTGTGTAATCCAATGTAATACGGCTTCCTGTCCGTTATTGCCCCCGCAGGGATTTCGCCCAGAAGGCGAAATCCCGAGGAGGCACTGTAGTAACTCGCGCGTATATTAAGGAAAGTACTTACAGCTGAAATATACAGTCATACAGTCAATATAGAAAAATCTCGGTTGGCTTGAACAGGGGCCGCGAGGAATCGGCAGGTAATGATGACGTTTCTATTGTTTGCGCCCTCAAGTAGGAATTAATGGTTAGGATGACGTAAAACACAAAAAATCCCGAAGGGACCGCTTTCAATAGGTAGATTGTGCAGTCATACTTCGATACTCTTTTGCGTTACGAGTTATCAGTGACATTCTGTGTAGCAGTAGTTATGAAAGTTATGGACCAAAAGACACTCGCTTAAGCGCAGATGAAGTTATAAGGTGCGTATAACAGTATATATTTTAACACTAAGTGAGTTTGCCAGACACGAGTTCACAAATGTTTGATTTGAAACCTTGCCAGACACTCTTTCTCTTTCTTTCTCGGCCCCAAACAAGCAAGAAGAGTGAATGATTCAACGGCTAGCTTATCACTAGCAGAACGATGGACGATTACAGAAATTCGCCCACCAGCAAATTCTGTGCTGCCTTATTCCCTGCTCACAAATGTCCTTCCGCTATAAAGTTTAGAATAAGACTAGAATGCGCGAGCGTGAATTGATCAAACGTCCTTTTAATTTCTAAGGCTTACTTTCCGGCAAATAAAATGAACTGGATGTAAAAAGTGAAACAGAAATAGCGAAAAATTAAACTTCTAATTAAATCTTTTCTTACGGCTTAGAATAAACTATTCTCGAAACTGAGAATGTTTTGATCAAAGCTGTGTAAATCGAACTGAAGTTGTTTCCTGTATTTATCTCACCTATTGTATGGAATATGTGTGAATATCTTCATTATGAATTGGTATATTTCAAAGAGCTACACAACGAGCAAGAATACTATTGCCGGACAATAGACAGAGCGGGGGTAACTGTAGTGTCAACTACTGATTACTAGTTATAAATAGGCTTTATCTGTTTTGCTCATGTCTGATAATCTACTTATTGATTTAGAGATTTCCTATCAAGAGCGAATACCTTTAATTCTCTCTTGTTCCTATCATTCACATGTGTTAAAGAACGTGAGCAAACCTCAGACCTCCCACGAGAGGTGAATAGGTGTTAAAATGCCGTGTTTAGCATTTCCTTTATTTGGCACGGGACCCGGGATTGAACCAGATGAGACAAATAAGCCTCTCCCTAAAGTCCTGCAGTTTGTCTGCAACTGCTTGAGTTAAGACCATAAATAAAGTATTGATACACTTGATGTATAGATCCGGCCATAGTAACAGGATTAAAATTCTCTCAATTAATGATAGGTCCTGTACAAAGCCACGTTTCACATGCTAATTGTTACTACCTATTCATAAGACAAGGAGTCATTATACAAAAATCTAATAGTGGAAGAATTTCCTTGATGGGGCAGTGAAGTGTTGTTAGCACTTACAAACTGTCCACACTTGGAATTACTTTTAAAATAGTATTTATTGTAAATTTTGTTAACTGAGTTAAAAGATTTTGTAAATCCCAGTCCCAATGAAAGACTTTTTAAAAACACATCGTAATTTTTAAAAACGTGGCGTTTAAGCATCGTTTTTAAGGTTATTATCACTCCTTCTTCTGCCAAGGCTCCCGCTGGGTATTCCTTTAAAAATAGAAACTGTAATTGAAACAATAATGCAAAACACACAAGATTCATGGAGCAGTGATGGAATATTTGAGGGCTTAAGCCCCAGTGTTAAGCAAACAGTGTAGAAAATTCTGTTCATTGAAATTGTAACGGCTTCTCAATTTTTCCTTAATAAAACATCTATTTTTACCTTTCAGGGCCAAACCTTGATTGGACTAACACGTGAAAGCTTGACAAAAGATGTTTCACGCCTGCTCTTTTAATTCACCTTCTGAGCGTCAGATTTCACGTGTAGTTTCACGTGACTTTTGATGACCTTTGTTGTAAACAAACCCGCAAAGTTCGGACATCTGTTCTCTCTCACATACAGTACATGTACGAACTACGAGTCGCTGCTTCGAGTTAGCGTTAACTTATATATTTTCCTTCCCTTTCACTGTTTGAAAATCGAATAGTTTAAGGTTCAAAATGTCAAAGCGGAAGATCTGGAGTGACTTTAACCGCCTCGAGTGTGGTAAAACAGAAAAAATATTCGCCGGAACATGGAGTTTCACAAGCGCGTAGAAATCTCCTCTTCAGTTGAAAGAATGGTTTTGCAAGGTGGATCTAAACTTGAAGAAAATGAAACTAATGATGCAGACACATTTATAATTCATTATACGGCAGTGTGCTT
This sequence comes from Porites rus, assembly GCA_964035705.1. Lineage (NCBI taxonomy): Eukaryota > Metazoa > Cnidaria > Anthozoa > Scleractinia > Poritidae > Porites > Porites rus. The sequence goes on along the minus strand of OZ038004.1, from coordinate 14,835,475 downwards.
ACATTTTCGCCCCGACCGTCTTTTATACGCTTAAATATAAGCAAGCTTATGCTTATCTTGGCTGAAGTATAGTACACTGCCTCCTTTTGTCTCTACACGATTAAATACAAATCCAGTGTATGTTCACAAAAGCCTGCACTTTTTTGCTACAGACATCTTGATTCAACCTCAGTAAGTAAATGCCATCAACATAACCGTCATCAAAAGTGTCGAGTCCCTGTTTGCCGTAATATACAAATTGAAAAGGAAAATGTCAAACAACAAATAGCCAAACGGTCGTTGTTGCGAAAATGGATTGGGAATTAATAGCGTGTGATCGCGTGTGATCATGAATTTTGAAATGTGAATTATGTATGTATCATGAAATTTGCCTACATCACCGGTTTTATCTCTTTCGAGGTTTAGTTCCAATAGTAACACCATTTAAGCTGCTGAGACCGGAATTTCCATTGCAAGCACTCCTCGTTCCTGCCGTAACTTCTGCCATGTTCTTGGCCTTAAAATCGCTCTTATTCTTCTGCTCAGACATTTTTGAACCTTAAACGTTTCGAGTCTCAAACAGCGAAAGGGAAATAACATTTATACACTAACGCAAACTTGAAATAGCGAGTGTAGTTCGTACAAGTACAGTATGTGGCAGAGAACGAATGTCCGAACTTTGCGGGTTTGTTTACAACAAAGGTCGTCAAAAGTCACGTGAAACTACACGTGAAATCTGACGCTCAGAAGGTGAATTAAAATGTTACTGGTCTACAGCCACATGGATTAGTGTATTTCAGGGTGGACACCTTTTCACAGCTGTAATTGTTAGATCAAAGGTTCAGTTCTGTCACATCACGGAGGGACAAGAGACCCTGCAGGAGCCATGCTGATAATAATCGTGTCACTTACAACACTGCCACTAGAGAACGATGTAGACATGTTCTTAACGGTTATAATAACATGGCCACCAAACAATCACGAAGACGAAGTTGAACATGAAGCTCACAACGATAATAGTAATAATAATGACGAATACGGTAAGAAAGGAAATGCGAAAATAGAGTAAGGAGCTAGATTCTAACGGTTCAGGCGATCATTAATAACCTTTCAGTTTTCTTTCGCTCCGGGTAATGGGTTCCTGACATTTCCCTAGAAAGTAATGCTGAAGGAAGGGTGCGAAGATTTTGTCTCAGCTCAGCTATGTTAACGTCAGTAAAAACCATTGGCCTTGTCCTCAGTCCTTTTTACCCATAAAAGAGTTAAGGAAGCGGGCCCCCAGTGAGGCCAGAGGCCTGACAGAGGTTATCAGCAAAACCATGCAAAGCTGTAAGTTGCCGTTACAGTATCCTTGCCGCGTGGCCCAAGGAAGATAGATATTAAAAATAAGATGAGTCTGAAATTAATAAATGAATAAAAAACTATTTTTTAAACTATTCAATCGAACAGGGGCGCTTAATGTCTTTTACTCTTCTTGAAAATACAGAAATCCTGCATCGGACGAGAGGAATCGCAGAGGCATTATAGACCTATAAGATTCAACATCAGAAAATTTCAACAAGTTCAGTCATGGTTAACTCTAGGCTCCTTCAGTGAGAATTAAACAGGACTAAGATTCAAGAAGAAAAGGAACCGTTGCCGCGTGTATGTTGAGACAACATTAATTGAAACTTTGACTTACACGTTGTAATTGTCCGAGATGACTCCACCGTAGCAATCGAGGTGATCTGATAAACAACTTGAATGGAGCCCAATGCTTTCACTCAGTTTGCAAGCTCTCACGAATCAAATCTGACGACAAGCTTCAAGATGGGAATATGTCGAGCAAAAAGTTTAATTATTCTTCGAGACTGCAGCCCGAAATAGAAACTGCTTCAATCATCAAGCTACAGATTTTAGGCTTTCGATCTTGCCCTGTCAGGTTTGGGCTGTCACAGATGATCCTATTTAAATAATCCACTCACTATAGTTCGGAACTAGTGAAAGTTGTTAAAAAAATTCATATTCATCCAACTTTGTGTATGATAAGGCCCTAGTATCGTTTGTGCAACAGTAGTCGAATTCACTAGCTTAATTGTTTGTACGACAAACGATAAACGAGATAAATAAGACAAACAATCTTGATGAAGATAAGCAAAATTATACAAAAGGAGTGATGCGCATTATCAAGGCTAAAATGCTAAGCTGAAAAAAAGAGAGAGAGTGAGTTTACTTCTACCAGTGCTTAGCTTCTTTTGTGCGATGGGCCTTAATTCTAAGGGTAAACCGTGTGATCTACATACATTCGAACGCCCTATGAGGACTGCAGAGCCATCGATTGGCGTAAATCCCGACCCCCCTGCGCATCATTCTTGATAACCAGCTAGGCGTCAACCAAATTTAGAATAATTTTTCTGCTATTCGACGATATTGGCATCAATTTTCAAATAACAGAAAAGATCATAATTTATTGAACATATGAAATATTTTTCAATTAATCAACAGTTCTCGTTTCTATTCTGGGCTATGAGCTTTCCTGAAACGTCCAATCGCTGACCTATGGACTACCTCACGTGTGAATTCTAGAAACCGTCATATCCGTTATGTTCTGTTAAAGTTAGGTTTAATTAGGTAAATCTAATAGACACGGGAATGGGGATGAAGTGCTCCTCTCGTCACACTTTTGCCCAATAGACTCAATTTCCGGAGGCCCAACTCCCTCCGTCTCTACCCCTGGAGCTAGGTTAGTGGAGGCCCACTCCCTCCAGTGGGAGAGGAGGCCCAACTCCCTCCTCTCTGCCCAGGAATGCTCACGTTGTCCCTTAGAGAAGGCCCACTCCCTTCGCCTCATCCACTCTGTGAATCTCCTTAGGCTGTAGGTTTTGTTGTTCTTGACACTCCAGGGGTTCATGAAAACATTTAATGAGCACTTTATTACCCACTTCCACATTTTCAGCCACATAGAGTTGTTGTTACCCTTGGCTTATTTTAAGAATAAACAAAGGGGAAGTTGATTAATTATTGGGTAGCTAGGACACCGCTCAGTAAGTGGTGAAATAACTGGGAGGGGCTTCCAAATAATCTGGAGGTAAAAGAATGATTTATATATTAATTACAGGTACCTTCTGACCGCTGTCTTAATTCAATGGTTGCGAGAAATCACTAATAAAAACGTGTCTTAATTCACCTGCTTAATTGTGATCTCTTTATTGTCGAAGGCATCAGCCCACCCAACCTTGCTTGAACCTAAAATGCTTATCAACCTAATTATATAATCTTTCATCGCACTGGCAGTCATTCATGACAAGGTCACACTGTAATTTAATATAAATTTGAATCCTGAATTGCTCGCCGGTTGGTGCTTTAATTTGCATTAGGTAAAGATAACATACTTCGCAAAAATTCCTCGGTAATAGTTTTAAATAGGCTTCATGTTTTACCGCGAGAGGAATGTTCAACCAAGCATCTATTTTGAGTTTAATTTATCCTTAGCTTTTGTTTATCATTGCCGAGTAGCCGCCTAGGAGACCATGTAAGTGATACACCGATTTCATGACGGTTGTAAAGGACAGTTGTAGATGAAGACATGGATTCATTCCTTTTACTTTAGGGCGAAGTTATCGCTGTTTTACAGATTTTTTTTTTATAGTTACGTCACTGTAGGAATCATACTTGTCAGTGATTTGTGTGACTAACCAAATTTCTTTCTTCATGTGGTCGTGGCAGCTCGTACTCCAGCCCACGTGTTACTTTGAATTGAATTGGACTCTACTCAATCATTTTATTGACTCAATCCTATTATCATTGTTCGCTAGAAACTGGCAATGTAGCCATGGTAAATAAATCAATTATAGTCTCTTATCTTGCGCAACCAGCGCCAACTCAGCAGGTTCTCTTCATTCCAGACGGCGGATTTCATAGGTAAGAACTTATTCTGAACTACTTTTGAACTACTTTTTTTTTGTATCTCAGTCTCCATTTGTTGTTTAAGGCTTACAATCATGACCACGGCTACTAAATTCTTTAGGGTGTGGAAACATGAAAATGGCTGATTTGAAAGAGCATGCAATGCGGGATTTTGTCGGCTACAACTGCATGTTATATATGGGGTCATGATAAAAAAACACACATTTGACACATAAAGCGAGCATTTTACAAAAATTAAGGATGGAAATTTTATGAAACTTAATGCCCATTTTAGCTTCTTAACTGGTTTAAAGATATGTGTGCTATGATTATTTGTTAACAATCAGTTCTTGCTATAGCTGTGTTCGTATAGTGATTAACTGATTTTATCATGACGCGAACATAAAATTTAGAGAGGGCAGGCGAGAAGGGCAAAAGTAGATTTCTCTGCAAACTTCTCTGTGCAAGTTTCTATACTATGCGCTCCTCTGAAAGCATGGCGGGAGAAATCATAAGGCAATTTTATAGTATCACGCGTACGCTTGCACAATGTACTATGAAGGGACCGTTCCGGTAGCCCGGTAGTTTTATGATCATTCAGATACCGGTACACGAATTCTCTGTCTATGTTGTAAGTAGAAATTTCTGAGACTCCTTGTTAAAATTACAACCTTCTTTTCATGTCGGGTTTATTTCTCAATCCAGTTCAGAGTTGCTTCAGTAATCTTTATAACAGTAATGTTCGCCGAGAATGAAGAGTGTTGAACATTTCATAAGTTACAAAATCGACTGTTAGCTTTGCAGGCTTTGTAGGATTTCCTCGCAAATATCATTGGTAAAGATACCATTCAATCAAGAGTAAACACCCGCATAGAAGAACCTAATAGATGTCATAGATGATTTCGGGGTTCAGGTTGATCAAGTTCTTATTTACTGGGTGCTTGTGAGAAATCATCCTAAAAATGTACTTGAAATATTCGGCTCAGAACTTGAAATTCTTTTCAGAAATACCACAGGTAGCCCATGCTCAAAATATGAGCATGGGCGAGCATCGGCATTGTTGCATAACATTCGAAATACAGTGTATATTGAGGTTGTATTGTAGAGAGAATACCGTTTACAGTAAAGCCCATAAAACGGCTATAAATCGGCCTATGGACCACACAGGAGAGACGACCACACGTTTTATGTAAGGTAAACTGTTTTTTTTTTTCTATTAAAATCCTTTCATTTTCGTAGGTTACAGATTGAAAAGATAGATTTTTTTCCCATACAAATCCTTATATTTCTAATGTTACGCAACAATGCCAATGCTTGCCGATGCTCTTATTTCCACTTTGGGCTACTTGTGGAAATACCTTCCTGATAGAGTGGTTTTCGTTTGAGTGTCGTAAAACCAAAACCAAAGTAATTACTCTGGCCAATCACATAGGACACAGACAATACATTGAACCAATCAAAACTCGAAGTAATTACATGTGGCTGACGCAAAGCGCGGGAAAATGCATGCGAGCGCGTCACAATTGGCTTTGGTTTTACTTCTGATTGGATGAAAAGGTGGCGCGAATCTTTTAAGCCAATCGCATCGTGTAGAAAGTGCAAAACCAATTACTTTTCGACACTCAAATGAAAACCGCTCTAATTGTAGAGAGGGGGTGCCACAGAAGGTAATACTAGAGTTATTAGAGTGAGAGAATGTAGACATCATTTTGCTCCAAATCTGTGACCAGTAATGGAACTCTTTCGACCTCCCTGTCACGATTGTCTACGGGATAGGAAAAGTTTCTCCCAGACTTTGGGGCAGGCGAAAGATGGTTATCTCCTCATAATCAATTCGCAGCAAAGGAAAGCAATTTCCGCACTGCTTACTTGACTTTTTTTTTTGTTGTTTTTTTTTTTCAACAGACTTCAAACCTTAAAAAAAAGCGTAAACCAATTATGGAATTGCACGCATTTTAGGCATCGTTTTTTAATCTGTACCTAGCCCTCTCAATTAAGATAAAATTTAAAACTTGTTAAAAAAAACGTCAATTGTGCATCGAAGGCTAATCTGAACATTTCTGTTTTAATTTTATACAGCTCAACTTTAGTTGCTGAAGGCAACCGCGCCTTATTCAGCAATGAAAGTAACGGTTCGCAGGCTTCAGTTACCCTAAACGTTATTCTGTAACTGTACGTACACAAATATAAGAATGTTAACATTTTGCGCTCTCGGAGTCACGGAGTACGTTCTAGAAATGTTACAAAGTAACAGCCAACGGAAGTTACGGCTCCTGCCTTCGGCCTGCTTATTACTGAAATCCACTTCCTTTTCGCTGTTGAGCTCAACAGCAATATGTCATCCGCTGTGCCTTTAATCTGTTTTGTTGTTTTTGTTGTCATTGTTATTTGTTTGTTTGTTTGCTTTTTTTTTCAGAGGAACATAGGTATGATGAGGTATTATCAGAGAGAGGTGTACCAAATAATTGATTATACTTTAATATATGTCGTGACCTTTCAAATGAAATCCCTTTTAAGCTGAGTTAGTTTATTCAGACGGCTGAAATTCAGGCAACATAAAAGCGTGTGTTTCGTTGTTTGTTTGTGTGTTTTAGTATTTTTCAAAGTGTACTTAGCACTTTTCTGGATTGGTAGAGAAGAAATTCCCTACGATTTTAAGTTTAATTATTCACATTTCACTGCCAAGGTTAGGCTATTTTTCGTACAAAAAAGGAAACCTATTTAAATATATTTTGAATTCAAAAATGTGGTGGAGAGAGGAATCAGAGAAATTGTCACTTTCGTAATACGTTAAATAAAAACATTGCACCCAAAATTTTCGGGAAAATAATACTGAAGCCCTTGTAATTTCGAAAAGACTCATTAAAGTTCCCCTAGGATGGCTGAACAGGTAGAAATTTTATACTAGCGTCGCTTAGAAGGCATTTCTAGAGATCTAAAAGACAGTACTATGATAGCCTTAAAATTTTTTTTGCAATGGGAGGAAACGGTCGTTGGGTCGAACATTGAAATAAGGTGTATCCTGTCCTTTATCGTTTGCCTCGAGGAATATCCTCTCTCTTGATGGATAATCCTCTAGATTAAGAGATTTCTTTGTTTTTAAGCTCCAGAGCTCTTCTAAGGACTGTCACTTAAATGAAAGGGTGTTAAGTTAGTGCTTATCAACTCGATACATTTATCATTAAAGCTTTCGGAAAGCGTTAATGCGCAATTGCACATTGCCGGAATTGAGAGGGGGCCGTAAGGGTTTGCAGGGATGTGGGTTTGCTCGGTTTCTGGTGCGGTTTTTCGGACATTTTTATTTTAAGTTGCGGTATTGCGGTTTTTACAAAACTAAGCGGTTTGCGGTATTTAGAAATTTTCAGGTAACTCCAATGCGGTTAGCGGTTTCCTTATGTTATTCTGTGCGGTGTTTATTCGTAATCCTGTGCGGTTTTGAGGTATTCGTACCCCCCTTACGCACCCCTCGGAAGTACTTTGTTTTTTAAAGGGTTTTTCCTTTTCCTTATTTGTTATTTTCCTTATAGGTGACAGGACAGTTAAATTGACGTTTCTTGTCGTTTTTGATGCCCTTTAAGTTAATTTTACCCCATTTAACTTTGCCAAAAGGAGCACTGTCCAAGTGATGAAACGGTTACGATATTTAAACCAGCCGACATCGGTCTTTGTTACTATACTGCGCCACGAGCTGTCAGATTAGCCCTGACTCAGAGCTTGTTTAGACTGTACCCCTAGGCGGCATCAGTTTTCGTTTGTAAAGAAAACACGAATTTTGACAGGCATATGCTATCCATAGAATTTAAAGGCAAGGATAAAATAAACCGCCTCTTGATCGTGATATAAACTCAAAATAAACCAAAGAGTGCAAAAAGTCCTTATGATTCAAGTTCAAGTCCGCACTGTGTAACCTCCTAGAACTTGACCGGGCCCGCATCGGCAACGTTTCCTCCTAGTCAGTATTTGTGGTTCTATTTAACTGGAGGTAAGCGCCTGAATCACTGTAGTTTTATATGGGAAATGGGGAAGAGAGAAGCAAAAAGGGGAAAGAGCCTCCAATAATCCGCCCTCTGCCCTCCAGGTGAAATCTCCTCTTGATCCCCTGAACAAGAGCGATGAATTTGAAACAGCGTGTACTTACCTTTTAAGAGACGTTTTGCAACCCGGCGTCGTCGACTTCGTTTGCTAAAGCTCCCTTTTTCTATTAAGGCACCAGATCTCAATACCATTCAGAGTCTCTTTTGATCCTTCTGGGAAAATGGAAGGAAGTCTCTGCTGGTAAATCCCAAAGTTTGTCGATCTTCAAATTTTAGCGGGCGAAACACTTGCTATACCTTGCTACGGGTTTCAACTGCAAGTTTATCAAGGAGTAAATTTTCAGGCCGATAAGAAACGTTTGGATAATGTTTATAATTCACAATCTGTCAAAACAGAACAATTTAAATTAATTATGTAAAGTAATAACTGTTACGATATCTGCTTCTTGATCGCTAAAGAGACGGCAGCTAACTGTTTATAATTGTTTGTGGTTGACGTATTTGATAAAAATTCGTGACTGTAAGATACAGCACTTCTTGTATATGAGTGGTTAATTGCAGTGATATGTGGTTAACAGTGATATAAATGGATGTGGGGTGAGAGGTAATATCTTACAAAATTTTGAATCCGTTTTAGTCCAGTTTCCTATAGCTTGCGCGGCAGGCGGCAGGCGCAAAAACAGAGCAAGGGGAGAAGAAGAAAGCACGAGAGAGGATGGGTCTTCCTCTTTTCTCTCTTTCCCGTTCCTTTCGACGTCTGCCTCGCAGGCTAAGCCTCCTATCATTACAACAAACTGTCATAAGCGTTTGAGAGCAGATCTGACGCCCGTCCCTCGGATACGCACGATGGGAATCTATTTAATGGGTACGTGTACTAGACCATGTACAGACTCTGAACAGAGCTATTTTATCTTCGTTTCATGTCTTTGAACTGGTAGTGCTTGACTTCTGCTGGAGCCCATTTGACTTATGCGTCTGATATAAAATTATCTTGATTGTTTCGAGAGAATACTGTAAGTCATAATACTGGAATGAATTTGCGATCCAGAATTTCCGCAAACGCCTGAGAAAAAGGCCATTGTTTAGTCAGGTGGTATATAAGGCGATTAAAGTATCAAAAGCACTTCCCCATCGGACAAAAAAGACCAAAGCAGGAATCATGATCATTGAAATTAAATGCATACTAATTTTCATCCTCATCTGCGTTCATACAAGTGACGATATATCGAAGGATGTCGAATAAGTGTTTACTCCTCTGAGTACCTTTTTAGATATGTTTTTATTATTATTTGAGTCTACATCTTTATGTTCGTAACTTCCAGACAGGCCCATTGGATGCGTGACTTACCTATCTTAAAAATCTTATCAGTTATGTTATTGTTAAGGATGTGTGCTTGCCATGATTAGACAAGCTTATGTTAGTGAATGGATATTAAAGTCGTATGGTGTGTCAACAGATATTAAACAAAGTTCAAAACAGATCGTATCTCGGTGGGGATGATCATGTTATGGGACCGTAAATGTGGAGTGGGATCGTGCTCTGTTTGTTTATATAGGCTTTTTGAAAAGTATTGCATCGCCGCGGGTGTAAAATCAGGCTTGAAAGAAGTACACGCAACCGTCTGACACATTTACCTCCTTAAATTTACACGCACAGCAAACTTCCTTTTTAACTTCTCTTCAAAGCGCTTTCTATGTAATGACATCAAAATCTACGGAACGAAACACACAAAACACCTCTACAAGCAATTATGAAAGCTAAAGGATATGATTGAGTTTGAGCTAAATTAATCATGTTTTTCGTTAAATTTATTACCTAATTACGTTCAAATTATACTGAGCAGATAAGGAAAACAAAAACTGATAAATCAACAAAACAAAAAGTTTGTAGTATGAATAAATCTTTAAATCAATGTAAGAGAACCGTGTAACAACAGTGTAGTTAAAAAAAGACTGTTTATTTCAACTGATTTTTGCTGCAGGTAAGTGCTTTGAATGTTCGTTCCTGAACTTCCTCAAGCATCAAAAAAAATTACAAGCCATTTCCGCTTTTGGGGGAAACGAAAGTACTTCCTCTATTCAGTAGCTCATGCACTATTTTCAACAAGAAGTTCTAATTGTTTAGTCTTCTCAACTCTGCGTAATTTGCCTTTTAGCATGCCTCTTGAAAACGTTAACAGTTACATGGAAATCAAGGCTCTAATGGGCTCCATTCACTCCAGAGTTGTCCCGAGATCACTCATTTCGTGACAGAAAGAAGAAGTCGAACACGAATTTTCGTTTGGATCAACAGTGATCTGAAAGAGAAAAGGACTTGTTAACTTTTTTTTTTTTTTTTTTTTTAACGACATTCCCAGAAATTTTTCAATTGATTAATTACGACCAAAAATGTTATTCACCATTATTAGCTGGAATTTGAGGAAACTTTTTGTAAATGGTAAACAACCTGGAGTGTGAGCATTCGACAAGCTTTACAAAAGGTAGCTTAATTCTGTGGATGAAATGCTTAAGCGTGACCATTTAATGAAAGCTACTGAGCAGTTCTTCTGTGTTCACTTTTGACTCGGCGGAAGTGAAATCCGTTAGTGTCGCCATTCAAATGAATCCCTTCGAACAGCACATGACACTTTTTATTTATTTCTTTATTTTATTTCAAAATGAAATTTTAGAATTATCCTAAACTTTCACTTTAAACTGTTAGGATCGAATAGGTTACCAGAGAGTTCCATCTGGTGGTCTAGAAGGTATGTGATTATGATTTAATGAAACTATATTTGACCTGTCGGACCACCCGTTCTGCAAACTGCAGATCAGAATATCCAAGCCGTGTGAGACCACTAAATTTGACTGTCACTATTAAGAGAAAAAGAGTTTAAGTCGCGGACCATCCACTCCGTATAATTAACAGAATTAGCCCTCCCTGCCGAGGTGCAAATTTGATTGAGGTGCGAACCACCGACATTACCATGGCGTGTGAAATGCATGGGTAGCCTGAGTCAAATTCAGGCCTTCCTTAAGGGTTAGGGGAAAGTAGATTTTAGAGGGTGCTTCGGGCGACCGAGCAATCGGAAAATCCCATGTGTAGCTGCCCATCGTTTGTTTTACACAGTGAAGGGAAAGATCGCTAGTAAAAGCAAAGTCAGTATCAAGCCTCTACATGACTGGTATTTATTTATAGAAAAATATTTTTGGGGTTTCTTGTTTGCGTAGAGGATCATAACTACTTAAATATCTGCATAATTTGACCCGCATAAATGGAATTTAAAAAAAAAAATGCACTGAAAACAAAAAATCCTCTCCGGGTGGTGCAAAGACACAAGAAATAAAAACGATCTAGTTATTTTTTTACAGATTAGAGAAACCTCTCTGTAAAAACCGCTGTAGACAAACATTCTTCAAATAATTCGCCACAGTAACTATTTCAGTCTATTTATTTTTCGTCCTTTTTTTGTCTCTAAGGAGCCACCCTATTCTTCAAGGTCAGAATAAACCTTTGACACGTGTAGTGCTGAAATCATCCAGTAGATATAAAATCGTGGCCCGCCGACTTGTTCCTTACAGTTAAAGTTTGAAATATCCAGTGAAAGAAAAAAGCCCAGCAATTTTCAGGATACTTGCAATTGGAGACTATAATCATTTAGTGGAGACTGCATGATGAGATTGGAAAGTCGTCCAAGGCTTCCATCGAATCAAGGAAAAGTATAAATACAGAAGAAGCCATGCCTACAGTCATCGTTTTAATAACTTTGCCAACAAACATTGTAATCATATTTGTAAGGATAATTCTAATGTGGAACATAATGATGAAGACTATGATCATGTTGATGCTAGCAATCAGGAAAGAGACGAATTGGGTAATGAAGTATTCAATACCGACACTGGGTCTAACTTTTGCTAATAGCCATTTTTTTATTTGTTTGAAGCTTTGAATTGTTTCAGCTATCAACGTTGGGGTTTATATAGAATCACCCCCGAGTTTCCAAAACCGTTTAATTTTGGAACGCTGATGCATCTGCATCTCTAAACATGAACTTCTTTTCCTTGCAAAATTATGACTATTTCAAGTCACACTGAAAAAGAATTAATCATCTGGCTGTACACAATTAAAATTAATAATGTCGTGACTTTTGAGATTTTTGAGATGTACTCACGAATTTTTACTCTCTGTAGGGTTCCAAGATGGAATCCCGTACGCACTATAAACGTACGCCTTAATTTTACATAGTTCAAGAAATTCCAGATTTCCGCTCGCTTAGGCAACTGCAACGACCTGGCAAAGACCAAAACGTAGTTGTCCGAGATGACTCCACCGTAGCAATCGAGGTGATCTGAAAGACAACATGAATGGAGCCCAATGCTTTCACTCAGTTTGCAAGCTCTCACGAATCAAATCTGAACGCAAGCGTCAAGATGGGAATATGTCGAGTAAAAAGTTTAACTATTCTTCAAGACTGCAGCCCGAAATAGAAACTGCTTCAATCATCAAGCTACAGATTTTAGGCTTTCGATCTTGCCCTGTCAGGTTTGGGCTGTCACAGATGATCCTATTTAAATAATCCACTCACTAGGTGGGTTCTTACAGCTACTTAGACTGGATAATTCTGAACTAGTGAAAGCTGTTAAAACATTCATATTCATCCAAATTTGTGTATGATGAGGCCCCAGTATGGTTTGTGCGACAGTAGTCGCATTCACTAGCTTAATTGTTTGTACGACAAACGATAAACGAGATAAATAAGACAAACAATCTTGATGAAGATAAGCAAAATTATACAAAACGAGTGATGCGCATTATCAAGGGTAAAATGCTGAGCTGAAAAAAAGAGAGAGAGTGAGTTTACTTCTACCAGTGCTTAGCTTCTTTTGTGCGATGGGCCTAAATTCTAAGGGTAAACCGTGTGATCTAGATACATTCGAACGCCCTATGAGGACTGCAGAGCCAACGATTGGCGTAAATCCTGACCCCCCCTGCGCATCATTCTTTATAACCAGCTAGGCGTCAACCAAATTTAGAATAATTTTTCTGCTATTCGACGATATTGGCATCAATTTTCAAATAACGGAAAAGATCATAATTTATTGAACATATGAAATATTTTGCAGTTAACCAACAACTCTTGTTTCTATTCTGGGCTATGAGCTTTCCTGAAACGTCCAATCGCTGACCTATGGACTACCTCACGTGTGAATTCTAGAAACCATCCAATCCGTTATGTTCTGTTAAAGTTATGTTTGAATAGGTAAGTCTAATAAACACGGGCATGGGGATGAAGTGCTCCTCTCGTCACACTTTTGCCCAATAGACTCGATTTCCGGAGGCCCAACTTCCTCCGTCTCTACCCCCTGGAGCTAGGTTAGTAGAGGCCCACTCCCTCCTCTCTGCCCAGAAATTCTCACGGTGGCCCTGAGAGAAGGCCCACCCCCTTCGCCTCATTCACTCTGTGCATCTCCTTAGGCTGTAGGTTTTGTTGTTAGGCTTATTTTACGAATAAACAAGGGGAAGTTGATTAATTATAGGGTAGCTAGGACACCTCTCAGTAAGTGGTGAAATAACTGGGAGGGGCTTCTGAAATAATCTGGAGGTAAAAGACTGATTTATATATTAATTACAGATACCTTCTGACCGCTGTCTTAATTCAATGGTTGCGAGAAATCAGTAGTAAAAACGTGTATTAGTTCACCTGCTTAATTGTGATCTCTTTATTGTCGAAGGCATCAGCCCACCCAACCTTGCTTGAGCCTAAAATGCTTATCAACCTAATTATATAATCTTTCATCGCACTGGCAGTTATTCATGACAAGGTCACACTGTAATTTAATATAAATTCGAATCCTGAATTGCTCGCCGGTTGGTGCTTTAATTTGCATTAGGTAAAGATAACATAGTTTGCAAAAATTCCTTGTTAATAGTTTTAAATGGGCTTCATGTTTTACCGCGAGAGGAATGTTCAACAAAGCAACTGTTTGGAGTTTTAATTTATCCCTAGCTTTTGTTTAACATTGCCGAGTAGCTGCCTAGGAGACCATGTAAGTGATACACCGATTTCATGACAGTTGTAAAGGACAGCTGTAGATGAAGACATGGATTCATTCCTTTTACTTTAGGGTGAAGTTATCGCTGTTTTCCAGTTTTTTTTAATTACGTCACTGTAGGAATCATACTTGTCAGCGATTTTTGTAACTAACCAAATTTCTTTCTTCATGTGGTCGTGGCAGCTCGTACTCCAGCCCACGTGTTACTTTGGATCGAATTGGACTCTACTCAATCATTTTATTGACTCAATCCTATTATCATTGTTCGCTAGAAACTGGCAATGTAACTATGGTAAATAAATCAATTAAAGTCTCTGATCTTGCGCAACCAGCGCCAACTCAGTAGGTTCTCTTCATTCCAGACGGCGGATTTCAGAGGTAAGAACTTATTCTGAACTACTTTTTTTTGTATCTCAGTCTTCATTTGTTGTTTAAGGCTTACAATCATGACCACGGCTACTGAATTCATAAGGGTTTGGAAACATGAAAATGGCTGATTTGAAAGAGCGTGCAATGCTGGATTTTGTCGGCTACAACTGCGTGTTATATATGGGGTCATGATAAAAACACACATCTGACACATAAAGCAACCATTTTACAAAAATTAAGGATGGAAATTTTATGAAACTTACTGCCCATTTTAGCTTCTTAGCTGGTTTGAAGATATGTGTGTTATAATTATCTAGTGAGTAACTGATTTTATCATAACGCGAACATAAAATTTAGAGAGTGCAGGCGAGAATTAGAAGGGCAAGTAAATTTCTCTGCAAACTTCTCTGTGCAAGTTTCTATAATATGTGCTCCTCTGAAAGCATGGCGGGAAGAAATCATAAGGCAATTTTATAGTATCACGCGTACGCTTGCACAATGTACTATGAAGGGACCGTTCCGGTAGTTTTATGATCATTCTGATACCGGTACACGAATTCTCTGTCTATGTTGTAACTAGAAATTTTTGAGACTCCTTATTTAAATTGCAACCTTCTTTTCATGTCGGGTTTATTTCTCATTCCAGTTCAGAGTTGCTTCAGTAATCTTTATAACAGTGATGTTCGCCTAGAATGGAGAGTGTTGAACATTTCATAAGTCACAAAATCGACTGTTAGCTTTGCAGGCTTTGTAGGATTTCCTCGCAAATATCATTGGTAAAGATACCATTCAATCAAGAGTAAACACCCGCATAGAAGAACCTAATAGATTTCATAGATGATTTCGAGGTTCAGGTTGATCAAGTTCTCATTTACTGGATACTTGTGAGAAATCATCCTGAAAATGCCCTTGAAATGTTCAGCTCAGAAACTTGAAATTCGTTTCAGAAATACCACAGGTAGCCCATGATCGAAATAGGAGCATCGGCGTAACATAACATTCGATATAACCTGTACAAGCTAGGGTTGTATTGTAGAGAGAAAACCGTTTACAGTAAAACCCCGGCATAAAACGGCTATAAATCGGCCCGTGGACCACACAGGAGAGACGATCACACATTTTATGTAATATAAGGTCAACTTTTTTTATTGAAATCCTTACATTTTCGTAGGTTACAGAAACGATAGTTTCTTTTCTCCATACAAATCCTTATATTTCGAATGTTACGCAACAATGCCAATGCTCGCCGATGCTCTTATTTCGAGCTTGGGCTACCTGCGGAAACACTATTCTCATAATTGTAGAGAAGGGGTGTCTTCTTGGAAGGTAATACTATATTTTATTAGAGTGAGAGAATGTAAACATCATTTTGCTCCAAATCTGCGACCACTAAGGAAACTCTTCCGACCTCCCTGTCACGATCGTCTACATGCAGGATAGAAAAAATTTCTCCCAGACTTTGGGGCAGGCAAAAGATGCTTATCTCCTCATGATCAATTCGCAGCAAAGGGAAGCAATTTCCGCACTGCTTTGACTTTTTTTTAACAGACTGCAAACCTTAATAAAGCCTAAGCCAATTATGGAATTGCACGCATTTTAGAAATCGTTTTTAACCTGTCCTAGCCCTCTCAATAAAGATAAAATTAAACTTAAAACTTGTCAAATCCCAGTGTTAAAAAAAAGAGTTAATCGTCCGTCGAAGGCTAGTGTAAGCATTTCTGTTTTTATACAGCTCAACCGCTCCAATCCTTATTCAGCAATGAAAGTAACGGTTCGCAGCCTTCAGTTACCCTAAACGTTTTTCCATAGGCTGTACATAGTTACATAGACAACAACCTTAACACACTACAGTTAATAGGGGAAAACTGGAATTATTACGAATTATTGGTGAATTTTGCGTTCTCGGCTATTTTTCGTACAAAAAAGGAAACCTATTAAAATATTTTTTGGATTCAAAAATGTGATGGAGAGAGGAATCAGAGAAATTGTCACTTTCGTAATACTTTAAATAAAAACATTACATCTATAATTTTCAGGAAAATAATACTGAAGCCCTTGTAATTTCGAAAAGACTCATTAACGTTCCCCAGGATGACCGAACAGGTACAAATTTTATACTAGTGTCGCTTAGAAGGCATTTCTAGAGATATAAAGGTACTTTGGATAGCCTTAAAAGTGTTTTCAATTTATTTGCAATGGGACGAAACCGTCGTTGGGTCGAACATTGAGAAAAGGTATATCCTGTCCTTTATCGTTTGCCTCGAAGAATGTCCTCTCTCGTGATGAATAATCCTCTAGATTAAGAGATTTCTTTGTTTTTAAGCTCCAGCCGCTCTTCTAAGGACTGTCACTTAAATGAAAGGGTGTTAAGTTAGTGCTTGTCAACTCGATACATTTATAAAAGCTTTCGGAAAGCGTTAATGCGCAATTGCATGCACATTGCCGGAATTGAGGGGGGCGTAAGGGTTTGCGGTGATGCGGTTTTGCTCGATTTTTGGTGCGGTTTTTGGACATTTTTATTTTAAGTTGCGGTATTGCGGTTTTATAAAACCAAGCTGTTTGCGGTATTCAGAAATTTTCGGGTAATTCCACTGCGGTTAGCGGTTTTCTTATGTTATTCTGTGCGGTGTTTATTCGTAATTCTGTGCGTTTTTGCGGTATTCGTGCCCCCCTTACGCACTCCTCGGAAGTACTTTGTTTTTTAAGGGTTTTTCCTTTTCCTTTTTTGTTATTTTCCTTATACGTGACGGGACAGTTAAATTGACGTTTCTTGTCGTTTTTCATGCCCTTTAAGTTAATTTTACCCCATTTAATTTTGCCAAAAGGAGCATTGCCCAAGTGATGAAACGGTTACGATATTTAAACTAGCCGACAACGGTCTTTGTTACTATACTGCGCCATGCGCGAGCTGTATGTATGTATGTAAATCTTTATTTAAACACGGGAAATCATCAGTTAAGCTTAAGTTAAAAACTAAAACTAATTACAACTGCTTTACATGATTGCCGTTTGGGAATCCGATATATCAGCTACCTTCTTGATATTTCGCTTAAAATGCTCAACGGCTGCAGCGTTTTTTAAGTTTTTGGGCAAGTTATTCCATAACATGGCCCCGCTGTAAGAGAAGCTTCGTTTCAAATAATTGGTGCTTGGTTTGGACAAGGTCAGCCTTCCCTCAGAGTTTCTTAAGTTGTAAGCAGAGTGACGCTGAGAGAAAAGACTTTGCAGGTATTCTGGAGCAAGGTCATTCATGGTTTTATACATCATTACGGCTTTTTGTTTCTTTCGTCGAAGAGATAGCCTCTCCCAGCTGAGGGTGGAGAGAAGGTGGTTTGAGCTCGCATCAAAGGGTGATTTAGTAATAACTCTGGCTGCACGATTCTGTAATTTTTGGAGCTTATCACTCAAGTAACCACTCAAACAGTCCCAGACGGGGCTGCAGTAATCAAAATGAGGCATAATTAAAGCGTTATAAATTTGAATTGCAGTTTCTTTGGATATAAAGGGCCGCACACGTTTTAGGGCGCCTATAGCTGAAGAGACTTTCTTGCAAATCTCTTCAACGTGTTTACCCCAAGAGAGTTGAGCATCTATGGTAAGACCCAAGGATTTGGTATGATCGACTCTCTTAATAATTTGGTCATCAATTCTGATTTCTACATCGTCACATTGGGCAGATAGTCTTTGTCTTGATCCAATAATCATTAGCTCTGTTTTAGCAACATTTAGACTGAGCTTGTTAGCTTTCAGCCAACAGCTAAGGTTATTTAATTCAGGGGTTAGAGCTAGCTTAAGCTCTGTTAACGTCTTAGCAGATAACGTAAGGTTGGTGTCATCGGCAAACATTCTTGGTACGGCGCCCCGCAGGGAGTTGGGAAGATCATTAATGTAAATTAAAAATAGCAAAGGACCCAATATGCTACCCTGCGGCACGCCGCAACTGAGGGTACGAGCAGATGATAGTTTGCCACTGACATTACATCTTTGGGTTCGGCCACTTAAGTACGACGAGAACCATTTTATAGCTGCATGATCGACACCCAAGTATGACATGTTACGCAAGATGATCTCATGATCAATGGTGTCGAATGCCTTAGTAAGGTCAATAAAGACAACGCCATTTAGAAGGCCATTGTCGATGTTTACTGACCAAGCATTTGTTGCCTCAAGCAAAGCCGTGAGCGTACTATGTAGAGAACGGAACCCTGATTGGCAACCTAGTAGCGATTTATTATCATCTAGATAATGGAAAAGTTGATTATAAATAATTCTTTCAAAAACTTTCGAAATTATAGGGATTACAGATATCGGCCTGTAGTTGTTAGGGTCCGATTTAATGCCCTTTTTAAAAAGTGGAGTCACTTTGGCTGTTTTCCAATCGTTTGGATATATCCCAGTGAGAATAGACTTTGAGAATATTGAGGTAAGAGAGGGTGCGACGATATTAGCAGCCATTTTCAACAATTTACTCGGAATCATATCAAGACCGGTGGCTTTCTTTTCATCAATTTTCGACAAAACGTTAGAAACAATATCAACAGTCGGAATTTGCAGAGAAAACGAATGATCAGTGGGCTTTAAATAAGACTCAGGATTAACATCGACAACAGGAATATCTTGTGCTAATACTTGCGCAACGTTTGTAAAGTGATCGTTAATAGTTTCCGCAATGTCCGAAGGGTTACTTGCTATTTTATCATCTACCTTGATCTCCAAAATATTCGTTGACTTACCACTGTTACGTGAAGTTAGCTCGTTGATAACATTCCATGTTTTGCGCAAATTACCTTTGTTGGCTTCCAGGTTGTCAGAAACATAGAGTTTTTTTGCGAGTTTAATTGCGTTATTTGCCTGATTTCTTGCACACCTAAATTGATCCCATATAGCCGGGTTATTGGAGGAGATTGCCTTCTTTTTAAGGAAATCTCGTTTTCGGATTTTGCTCAGTAACTCTCTAGTAATCCATGGAGATCGTTTTTTCCGAATTCTTTTGGATTTAAGTGGTGCGTGTTTATCGACGCAGCCAAGAAACATTTCTTTCCATACATGCCACATTTCATTGGGATCAGAATACAAATCAACATTGGCCCAAGGTAGTTGATTGAGGTCACTTAAGAATTTTCCTCTGTTAAAGTGTTTAAATTGCCGTGTTTCAATCACGCGAGGGCCAATACGGCAGTATTGAGTCTTACGTGACAAAAAAACAAGAGAATGATCACTTATGTCAAGGTGAATGACACCGGAATTTGTAATCTTATCTGGGGAGTTCGTTATACATAAATCAATTAATGTTTTTGAGTTCTGGGTGACACGTGTTGGTTCAGTGATTAACTGACTAAGACCATATATATCGAAAATGTTTATCAGATGGGAAGAATTGACTGTAATTGCTTCAGGCAACAAATTGCAGTTGATATCACCGAGTAAATATAATTCCTTATTTTCCGCGTCAATTTTAGCAATAACATTCTCAAATTCGCTAAATAAATTGGGTGGAGAACTTGGGGGTCGATACCAAGTACCGACCAGAATGTCAGATTAGCCCTGGCTGAACTTGTTTAGACTATACCCCTTGGCGGCAATGAAAACACAAATTTTGACAGGCATATCCTGTCCATAGAATTTACAGGCAAGGATAAAATAAATCGCCTCTTGATCGTGATATAAACTCAAGTGGAAACGAGCAAAATAAACAAAAGCCGTACAAAAAGTCCCCATGATTCAAATTCAAGTCAGCACTGTGTAACCTCCTAGAACTTGACCGGGCCCGTATCGGCAACGTTGTCTCCTAGTCAGTATTTGTGGTTCTATTTAACTGAAGGTAAGCACCTGAATCACTGTAGTATATGGAAAATGGGGAAGAGAGAAGCGAAAAGGGGAAAGAGCCTCCACTAATCGCGCCCTCTGCCCGCCAGGCAAAATCTTCTCTTGATCCCCAGAATAAGAGCCATGAATGTGAAACTTAACAGCGTCTACTTAGTTAATACTTTTTAGAGACGTCTTCGCAACCCGGCGTCGTCGACTTTGTTTGTTAAAGCTCCCTTTTTCGGCACTGATCTCAATACCACTCAGAGTCTCTTTCGATCCTTGTACGAAAATGGAAGGGGGTCTCTGCTGATAAATGCCAAAGGTTTGTCGATGTTCAAATTTTAGCTGTCGAAACACTTACTATATTGCTACGGTTTTCAACTGCAAGTTTATCTAGAAGTAACTTGTCAGGCCGATAACAAACGTTTTGGTAATATTTATAATTCATAATCTGACAAAACAAGACAAATTAAATAAATCATGTAAAGCAATTATACTGTACGTGTTACGATATTTGCTTATTGATCGCTAAAGAGAGCAGCTAACTGTTTATAACTGTTTGTGGTTGACGCATTTGATAAAAATTCGAGACTGTAAAATACAACGCTTCTTGGATTTGAGTGGTTAATTGCAATGATTGATATGCGGTTAACAGTGATATAAATGGATGTGGGGCGAGAGGTAATATCTTACAAAATTGTGAATCCATTTTACTCCAGTTTCCTACAGTTCTGCTGCAGGCGGCAGGCGCAAAAATAGAGCGAGGGGAGAAGAAGAAAGCACGAAAGGGGATGGGTCTACCTCATTTCTCTCCTTCCCCTTCCTTTCGACGTCTGTCTCGCAGGCTACTAGCTTCCTATCATTACAACAAACTGCATCATACGCGTTAGAGAGCAGATCTGACGCCCGTCCCTCGGATACGGACGATGAAAATCCATTTATTTAATAAGTACATGTAGTAGACCTTGCACAGACTCTGAACAGAGCAGTATTTTAACTTTTTTATGTCTTTGAACTGGTAGTGCTTGACTTCTGCTGGAGCCCATCTAACTTATGCGTCTAATATAAAATTATCCTTGTATTAGATTGTTTCGAGAGAATACTGTAAGTTACAATACTGGAATGAATTTGCGATTCAGAATTTTCCGCAAACGCCTGAGAAAAAAAGCCACTGTTTAGTCAGGTGTTATAAGGCGATTTATCAAAAGCACTTCCCCATCGGACAAAAAAGACCAAAGCCGGGATATCATCGAAATTAAATGCATACTAATTTTCATCCTTATCTGCTTTTATACAAGTGACGATATATCGAAGGGTGAAAATAAGTTTTTACTCCTCTGAGTACCTTTTAAGATATATTACTAATTTTTATTATTATTTGAGTCTATATCTTTATATTTGTAACTTCCAGACAGGCCCATTAGATGCGTGACTTACCTATCTTAAAAATCTTATCAGTTATGTTATTGTTACGGATATGTGCTTGGTATGATTTATAGGCAACGGCTTATGTTAGTGAATGGATATTAAAGTCGTATGGTGTGTCAACAGATATTAAACAAAGTTCAAAATAGATCGCATCTCGGTGGGGATGATTATGTTATGGGACCATTAAGCTCCAGAGCTCTTCTAAGGACTGTCACTTAAATGAAAGGGTGTTAAGTTAGTGCTTATCAACTCGCTACATTTATAAAAGCTTTCGGAAAGCGTTAATGCGCAACTCATTGCCGGAATTGAGGGGGGCGGAAGGGTTTGCGGTGATGCGGGTTTGCTCGATTTTTGGTGCGGTTTTTCGGACATTTTTATTTTAAGTTGCGGTATTGCGGTTTTAAAAAAACCAAGCACTTTGCGGTATTAAGAAATTTTCGGGGAATTCCAATGCGGTTAGTGGTTTTCTTACCTTATTCTACTGTGAGGTGTTTATTCGTAATTCTGTGCGGTTTTGCGGTATTCGTACCCCCCTTACGCACCACTCGGAAGTACTTTTTTTTTTTAAGGGTTTTTCCTTTTCTTTTTTTGTTATTTTCCTTACAAGTGACGGGACAGTTAAATTGACGTTTCTTGTCGTTTTCATTTCATGCCCTTTAAGTAAATTTTACCCCATTTAACTTTGCTGAAAGGAGCATTGCCCAAGTGATGAAACGGTTACGATATTTAAAGCAGCCGACATCGGTCTTTGTTACTATACTGCACGGCCACGAGCTGTCAGATTAGCCCTGACTGAGCTTGTTTAGACTATACCCCTTGGCAGCATCAGTTTTCGTTTGTAAAGAAAACACGAATTTTGACAGGTATATCCTATCCATAGAATTTACAGGCAAGGATAAAATAAATCGCCTCTTGATCGTGATGTAAGCCCAAGAGGGTACTAGCAAAATAAACTAAAAGCCGTACAAAAAGTCCTCGTGATTCAAGTTCAAGTCCGCACTGTGCAGCCTCCTAGAACTTGACCGGGCAGCCATCGGCAACGTTGCCTCTTAGTCAGTATTTGTGGTTCTATTTAACTGGAGGTAACCGCCTGAATCACTGTAGTTTATGGGAAGTAGGGAAGAGACAAGCGAAAAGGGGAAAGAGGCTCTACTATCCGCCCTCTGCGCCCCAGGCAAAATCTTGTGTTGATCCACTGATCTTAATACCATTCAGAGTCTCTCTTGATCCTTGTAGGAAAATGGAAGGGGGTGTCTGCTGGTAGATCCCAAAGGTTTGTCGATCTTTAAATGTTAGCTAGCGAAACACTTGCTATACCTTGCTACGGGTTTCAACTGCAAGTTAATCAAGAAGTAAATTTTCAGGCCGATCGGAAACGTTTGGATAATATTTATAATTCACAATCTGACAAAACAGAACAACTTAAACTAATTATGTAAAGCAGTTGCTGTTACGATATTTGCTTATTGATCGCTAAAGAGCTCGAGAGCAGCTAACTGTGGTTGACGTATTTGATAAAACTCCGTGACTGTACAACACTTCTTCGATTTGAGTGGTTAATTAATTGAGTGATATGTGAGGTGAGAAGTATAATAACTTACAAAATTTTGAATCCATTTTAGTCCAGTTTCCTATAGCTTGCGGGGCAGGCGGCAGGCGCAAACATAGAGCTAGGGGAGAAGAAGAAAGCACGAAAGGGGATGGGTCTTCCTCTTTTCTCTCCTTAAGCTTCCTATCATTACGGCAACAAACTGTCATACACGTTAGAGAGCAGATCTAACGCCCGTTCCTTGCATAAAGATATGCACGATGGGAATCTGTTTCATCAGTACGTGTACTAGACCATGCACAGACTCTGAACAGAACTACATATCTTTGAACTGGTAGTGCTTGACTTCTCCTGGAGCCTATCTGACTTATGCGTCTAATATAAAATTATCCTTGTATCAGATTGTTTCGAGAGAATACTGTAAGTTATAATACCGTGCTTGAATAAATTTGCGATCCAGAATTTCCGCAAACGCCTGAGAAAAAAAGCCACTGTTTAGTCAGGTGGTATATAAGGCGATTAAAATATCAAAAGCACTTCCCCATCGGACAAAAAAGACTAAGGCAGGAATATCATTGAAATTGAATGCATACTAATTTTCATCATTATCTGCGTTCATACAAGTGACGATATATCGAAGGGTGTCGAATAAGGTTTTACTCCTCTAAGTACCTTTTTAGATATTTTTTTTATCACTATTTGAGTCTATATCTTTATGTTCGTAACTTCCAGACAGGCTCATTGGGTGCGTGACTTACCTATCTTAAAAATCTTATCAGTTATGTTATTGTTAAGGATATGTGCTTGCCATGATTAGACAAGCTTATGTTAGTGAATGGATTAAAGTCGTATGGTGTGTCAACAGATATTAAACAAAGTTCAAAACAGATCGCATCTCGGTGGGGATGATTATGTTATTGGATGATAAATGTGGAGTGGGATCGAGCTCTGTTTGTTTAGATAGGCTTTTTGAAAAGTATTGCATCGCCGCGGGTGTAAAATCAGGCTTGAAAGAGGTACACGCAACAATTAACCGTCTGGCACTACCTCCTTACATTTACACGCACAGCAAACTTCCTTTTTAACTTCTCTTCAAAGCGCTTTCTATGTAATGTCATCAGAATATACGGAACAAAACACACAAAACACCTCTACAAGCACATGAAAGGATATGATTGAGTTTGAAGACTACATTAACCATGTTTTTCTTTAAATTTATAACCTAATTACGTTCAAATTATACTGAGCAGATAGGGAAAACAAAAATTGATAAATCAATGAAACAAAAAGTTTGTATGAATAAATCTTTTAATCAATAGAGAACATGTAACGACAGTGTAGTAAATAATAGATCCTTTATTTCAACTGGTTTTTGCTGCACTTAAGTGCTTTGAATGTTCGTTCCCGAACCCTCAAGCATAAAAAAAAAATTAAAAGCCATTTCCGCTTTTGGTGGAAACGAAAGTACTTCCTCTATACAGTGGCTCACTACTGTTCAACGAGCAGCTCTAATTGTTTAGTCTTCTCCAACCCACTCTGAGTAATTTGCCTTTCAGCATGCCTCTTAAAAACATTTATGGAAATCAAGGCTTTGGGGCTCGAGTCACTCAAGAATTGCCCCGAGATCACGGCTCAGTTCATGACAGCAAGAAGAAGTCGAACACGAATTTTCGTTTGGATCAACAGTGATCTGAAAGAGAAAAGGACTTATTACCTTTTTTTTTTTTTTTTTTTTTTTTTTTTTTTTTTTTAACGACATTTCCAGAAATTTTTCACTGGATTAATTACGACCAAAAATGTTATTCACCATTATTAGCTGGAATTTGAGGAAACTCTTTGTAAAGCTACTGAGCAGTTCTTCTGTGTTCACTTTTGACTCGGCGGGAGTGAAATCCTAAGTGTCGCCATTCAAATGAATCCCTTCAACAGCACATAACACTTTTTATTTATTTATTTTATTTCAAAATGAAATTTAGAATTATCCTAAACTTTCACTTTGAACTGTTAGGATCGAATAGGTTACTAGAGAGTTCCATCTGGTGGTCTAAAACGTATGTGATTACGATTTAATGAAACTATATTTGACCTGTCGGGCCACCCATTCTGCAAACTGCAGATCAGAATATCCAAGCCGTGTGAGACCACTAAATTTGATTGTCACTATTAAGAGAAATAGGGTTTAAGTCACGACCACCCACCCCGTACAATTAACAGAATTAGCCTGCCCTGTGGAGGTGCAAATTTGACTGAGGTGTAACAGAATTAAATTATTTAGAATGAAGGAGTAAGAGTTTAATTCGAACCACCCACATTACCATAGCGTGTAAAATGCATGGGTAGCCTGAATCAATATCAGGCCTTCCTTAGGGGATAGGGGAGACTATATTCTAGAGGGCTCGTCGGGCGACCGAGCAATCAGAAACTCCCATGTGTAGCTGCCCATCGTTGTTTCACACAATGAAGGGAAAGATCGCTAGTAAATGCGAAGTCAGTATTCAGGCCTCTACATAACTGGTATTTATTTATAAAAAATATTTTTCGGGTTTCTTGTTTGCCTAGTGGATCATATCTACTTAAATACCTGCGTAAATTGACCCGCATAAATGGGATTTTTAAAAAAATGCACTCAAAACAAAAAATCCAATCCGGGTGGTGCAAAGCACAAGAAATAAAAAAAGATCCAGTTTTTTTTTTCCAGATTAGTGAAACCTCTCTGTAAAAACCGCTGTAAACAAACATTCTTCACATAATTCGCCACTGACAGTAACTATTTCAGTCTATTTAATGCTTTTCTTTCTTTCTTTGTCTCTAGGGAGCCAGCCACCCTATTCTTTAAAGTCAGAATAACCTTTGACACGTGCAGTGCTGAAATCATCCAGTAGATATAAAATCGTGGCCCGCCGACTTGTTCCTTACAGTTGAAGTTTGAAATATCCAGCAACAGATCTGAAAAAGCCTAATTTTCAGAATACTTGGAGACAATAATCGTTTAGTAGAGCCTGCATGATGAGATTGGAAAGTCGACCAAGGCTTCCATCGAATCAAGGAAAAGTAGAAATATAGAAGAAGCCATGCCTACAGTCATCGTTTTAATAACTTTGCCAACAAACGTTGTGATCATATTTGTGAGGATAATTCTAATGTGGAACAATAATGATGAAGACTATGATCATGTTGATGCTGGCAATCAGGAAAGAGCTGAATTGGGTAAGAAACTGTGTATTCAATACCGACGCCACTGGGTCTCACTTTTGCCGGCTAATAGCCATTTTTTTATTTGTTTCAAGCATTGAATTCTTTCAACTATATATTAACGTTGGGGGTTATCCAATTTTGGTAAATCTACATCTCTAAACATGAACTTCTTGTCCTTGCAAAATTTTGGTTATAAAAATATTGAATCATCCTGCTGCCGTACACAATTAAAATTGATAATGTCGCGACTGGAGGATAGATTTTTGAGATGCACTCACGAATTTTACTCTCCGTAGGGCTTCAAGATGGAATCCCGGACGCACTGTAAACTTAAGACTTTAAAGTCAATTAAGATAGTTACATCGCTAAACAGAATCCAGATTTCCGCGCGGGTAGGCTACTACATAGGCCTCAGTGGTAATGACCAAAAAGTGGTTTGAGAAGCTTAAAGGAATTCGATTGCGAATGCAATGATGTCACACTTCTGTGGAAAAAAAAGCCCGGCTTTAGAGGGAGCAACTGGTCACGATGAAATCCCTGACTTGGCCGAATCGAACAGGAGTTAGTCCTGATTTTGGTTTTACAACCGCTTTTATCCAAACCATTTTAAGATGCTACAGCTGATACAGCTGGCCAGCGCTGGACAAGACAAGGTGAAAGACTTATTTGCAACTGAACCTGATAACTGACATCTCAAGAGCTTAAGACTAACCTGAACAGTTACAAGGTTCATATCTCTGGCAACACTCTGTAAATAATTTAATTCAGCTTAACAAGGATGGTATATAGAATTCTGAAGGAGGATTTTGTTTGAAATTAAAAAAAAGTTTTGAAACGGGAATTCAAAATTGACGTGGGTGACTGAACTGAAACTGAGTGTTGCGGTAAACAGCGACACACATACCAGATAAAAACAGCAACTTTAAATCCATCACGAGGTGCTCTGATGGAACTCACAATTAATGCCGTACAACTTATAGTCACACGAAATGAGTAGAACTTAGATATCCAACGAATGAAAGCGATAAATCGGTGGCGTCATGCACGTCTTTTCCAAGGCCACTGCCCTTCCGTGCGCATATGCAACACTGTGTAATAATTGTGTAAATAATTCTCATCAACTTAAGAATGGTAAATAGGAATCTCAAGGAACAAACTGAATGAACTGAAAAAAGGTTTGAAAAATTAATTCATGCAAGCATGTCAATAAGGCCTATTTTTGAGGGAAGGGGAAGGGTCATTTCAGGTCGTGCGGCCAACACATTTGGAAGTCGATTTGAAGCGAACACAAAATTATTTCGTGGATGGCGAGTTATAGGCCCCAAATCTACGCCAAATGAATATTTAAATAGGGTAGTCGGATGAGGTAGTTAGCCTGCGCGGGAGCTGCTGAAGAAACAATGCCCAGCTCCCACGAACCCCACGGACCCCAAGCTTCAGCTTGTTGCAATTCTCTTCTTGTGTGTTAAAAGTCTCTCCTTTTAATACAAGAAAAGAATATGTTGCATAGCCCCGTCAAATAGAAACAAATTCACTTGGATAGTTATATAGAAGGTCTCTTAATGCAATATCCGACTGAAATAAAACTGAAACTTAATTTGAGGTACACGCAAACCGACTGCCACGACCTCCGCAAATTTACACGCACAGCAAACTTCCTTTTTAACTTCTCATCAAGCGCTTTCTATGTAATGTCATCAAAAACTTAGCGGAACAAAACACAGTGTTCAGTTTCAGCTGCCATGACCTCAACAAAGGATATGATTGAGTTTGAAGACTAAATTAACCACGTTTTTCTAGTTGGTCTCTGACCACTACGTTCGCATTTATGAGCAGATAAGGAAAACAAAAATTGATAAATAAATAAAACAAAAAGTTTAAGGGGAAAATAAATATTTGAATCATTATAGAGAACATGACTGTACATTTCCGCTTGAGGTGGAAACGAAAGCGCTTCCTGTACTGACAGTGGCTCCCTGTTTTCAACGAGCTGCTTTAATTGTTTGGCTTCTTAACTTTGAGTAATTTGCCTTTTAACATGCCTCTTTTTAAAATTAACTTTAACGGTTTCATGGAATGGGGCTCAATTGGGCTCAATTCACTCCAGAGTTGCCCAGAGATCGCTTAGTTCATGACAGCAGGCAGAAGTGGAACGTCACGAATTTTCGTTTGGATCAGCCGTGATCTGAAAGGGAAAAGGACTTGCTTACATTTCACTCCCGGAAATTTTCCACTGGATTACGACCAAAAAGTCATTCACTTTTATTCGTAACAGGAACAGTTTTCGGAAACTCTTTGTAAATGGTAAAAGCTGGTAAACAACCTGGAGTTTGAGCATTCAACAAGCTACAAAAAGTAGCGTTGTAGTTATATCAACTTTAATTCTGTGGATGAAATGCTATTAAAGCGTGCCCATTCTAATGAAAGACCGGGGCGGGGGGCAGTCCTTTATCTGGTATTCACTTTTGACTCTCATTCTATCGGCGGAAGGGAAATCCGTAAGTGTCGCCATTCAAACGAAACCCTTCGAACAGCACATAACGCTATTTATTTATTTATCTCATTTGAAAATGAAATTTAGAATTATTCAAATTCTCACTTTGAAATGTTGGGATCGAAGGGGTGACTAGAGAGTTCCATCTGGTGGTCTTAAACTATGTGATAATGACTTTAATGAAATATTTGAACTCGGACCACCCATTCTACAAACCCTAGAGATCAGCATATCCCAGCTGTGTGAGACCATGGCAATGTTCACTATATTAAAAGAAATAGGCTGATTATTTAACCCAGGTTTAGACAGCGTTTATGACAGTCATCGTCTAACCCATGTTTAAACCATGAATAAAAGGTTATAACGCCGTTCCTCCGTAACCTTGTCATTTAAACTGTGTCTAAACACCGATTATAAGGAGCAACAGAAGGTTAAACCTGTTCACAGGTGCAAATTTGATTGAAGTAAAATAGAATTGAATTATTTCAAATAATAGAATGAAGGAGTAAGAGTTTATTTCATTTTCGGACCACCCACTTTCCCCCCCGGGGGGGGGGGGGGGGTATTCCCACATATCTGCTATAAAGGTACGTGCCGCGGAATAGGGTATGGTTTTTGAGGTTCTCGGTCCTTAAATTTGACCCTTTTGTTTCTGTGTCCCTGGTGTGGTCCTTAGATAGGGTAGCTTAATTGTATTATCTAATACTGGAGTGTGAAAACGCCCGCCTAAACGAACGGTTTTTTTAAACTAGGCTTATTCTAGTATTTTACGCTTGATGCTATACATCCAATGTTACAGAGAAGAAATAAAGTTTTCCTTTTCATGCTATTAATAATTTTGTTTTTTCCTTGAATAGGGTGTCATTTTTCGGCTTTCGGCCTTAAAAAGGGTATCAGTTTTCGCTTTCTTAGTCCTTAAATAGGGTTAGGGTTCACGAACCTTCGCGGCACACCCCTATCCAAAATTCGAGGGAGTACCCCCCCCCCCCGGGACTTTACCACAGCGTGATAGAAAAGATAAATAAAGAAAACAAAAATAATGTGCATGGGAGAGTAGATTTTAGAGGGCGCTTCGGGCGACCGAGCAATCAGTATATCCCATGTGTGGCTGCCGGTCGTTGTTTTGCACAGTGAAGGGAAAGATCGCTAAAAGCGAAGTCAGTATTCAGGTTTTTACACGACTGGTATTTCCTGGTTTTTTTTTTTTTAATGATCGTAACTACTTAAATACTCGCATACCGCGGAATTTAGCCTGCGTAGCAGGCCCTTGGGAGCTGAGTGGGCGCAAAAAAGAACGGGCATTCTTTCTTGCGCTCACTACTTCCAAGTTATGTGGGATTTAAAATGTACTGAAAACAACAGCAATTAAAGAGTTGGGGAACTACACCATGAAATAGCAGATAAAAACAGCAATTTTAGAATAATAAATCCATCACAAGGCCGTTCTGAAAAGACTCGATCACCATTAATGACGTAGAAAGTTACAGTCACAGGTAGAACTAATAGATTTCCAAGGAATGAAAGCGATGAATCGGCCGGGTCTCCTGCAACTTTCAATGCCACCGCGCATGCTCGAAATCACAGGGCAACCATTCAAGTGGGAACCCGAAGACACTTTTTAAATATTGCTTCTCTACTTTTGTTTCATTTGTTTAATTTTACTCATATTTCACAAAACAATGCCTATTAAAGTGGTTAACAGAAACATACATGTTTTTAGTAGTAATTTAGCATGTCAATCAACGTTTTATTATATCTTATAATTATAAAGATATGACTTTTGTATAGAAGTTTCTTAAAGAACCAAGCAGACCAAGATTGGATCGAAAAGGTGCTCAACAGTTTCGCGGACTTCAGCCATCCTGTTTTTAAGTGCCAGGAAAGCATCCAGCAAATATTTTATTACTTAAAAAATCATTTGATTATTTGGACGCAGTTATGGACAGTGGCATTACAAATAAGTATCAGTTGAAAACCTCCCAAGACTCCGCACAATTCAAATGATTTTCCATATCAATGTTGACCGTATTCTGTAAACTCCATCTTTAAATATGCCTTAACTATTGTCAGTACAGAATTCAGGAAATTAAGAAGAGGCTCGTTTTGTCTCTGATCGATCTCGTGAGGACAGTCCTTTTTTAATTGTTTTGTCTACTCATTGAAATTGTGAACAAATTAGTCCCGCTCCGCGCCTCCGCTGAAAAAGAAAACTAACTAATCAGCTGACTAATACTTTACAAACATTTAACAGTGGTCATTTAAATTTCCTGTTGTCGTATCAAAAAAACTACCTGCAAAAAAAACGAAAGAGCATTGTAAAGGAAAACTTATTATTTTTAATAGAACTGACAGATCCAGGCTCGAAATCCAGAAAGCTCTCTCTCTCTCTCTCTCTCTCTCTCTCCATAAGCAAAGTAGGACACTTCGGTAACATCTTTCTCTTTTGCCAATATCTACGCAGCAAAACCGTGGTAAACAATAAAACCTACGTAGGAGATGCCAACTTTACTGGGTAATATTCACAGGGAATCGCAAGTCCTTACGTTAAAAATGCAGAGAATAAGCCACCAAAATGTAGCCGAGAGGTTACAAAAGCGCCCTATGTCGTGGTAAGCACTTTTTTAAAAGCTTTTAAAACAATTTATTCGGCAAATTGTACCTTGTACCTTACCATTTATATGCTACACGATTCTCTCGACTACCACAGCCTTTTAAATTGGAGGTATTTCCGCTCAAAAAATCTGCAGTGTATGTGTATGACTTTTCATGTCGATGAAAGGTTTCAGGATTCGCAAAAAGCCCGTCAATTGCATCGAGAGTTTGAAAAGTCGATTATGGCGCTCTGACTAAATGAAATGCCATGAAAATTTCCTGGCAGTTAAAGTAATTACTTAGGTACCTAATGATACAAAGTTGGTAAGAATCTGATGGTTTGTTATTTTTTTGTGATTTTTTTTGTTACCCATGTCTCCAAATCAGTTACGTTACAAAAGCGCCCTATTTGCGCTAAGGTTCCAATAAGTGATATTCCCATAATTTTTTAAGAGATAACAAAAATCATTAAAATCAAATTAAAGACAAACATAGCAGCAATAAGTGAGCAAAGATTCAATTTTGTGCTTTAAAAGGGAAACGAGTTAGAGATACGAAAAGGTGTTTTTGAGCCTCGACGCTTTTGGCGTCCCTGTGTACGTATAAGGTTGCGAAAAAAATCTGTCAACTCTACGCAATAATTAACGGCTGTATAAAGGTATAGGATAAGTAGTTTAATGAAGAGATAATTGAAGTACAGCAATTTTTTTCTCCACTTTTATAAAACTACAAGCTGAATGTGTTGTGGTTTACTGACCCAACCTAACTATCCATTTTCCGAACTGAAGGAGGTATCTAGTTCCGGGGTAACATCAACTTCATCTTATCTACTTCATTGGGAGCGGATCGAAAAAAATCAGAGAGCGGAAGCGGGACACTCACAGGTTATATAGATACTTTTATTTACTGTGAATTCTTTACGAAAATAAGCACAAAATTTCACAAAATAAGCGGGGGCGGTGGCCTCCTCGGCCCCACCCCTAAAGACCGCCCATGTTCATGGTAGGGGTACAAGAAGAAAAGGGTTCTAAAGTGTTTGGACTATATGGTATGCTTGATTATCACGCACTGTCTGTAACAAACGAAAGTCATGCATTTATATTGACTTCAGGTTTAAATGGATGGTGTCCTCGTTTTTTTTTCTGTTGTTGTTGTTTTGGTTTTGTTTTTTATTTATTTAACAATTTAGCCACTAAAGTTACTGTTCGAACTAGGAAAACTTATTAAGTGTCCCCCTCGATTTAAAGCCCTCCTTCCAATATGGCTCCTCCTTTTAGTCGAAATTTGAAATAAGCTTATTCGCGAGGAAATACGGTACATCAGTGAGTCAAACTGCTACATCGCCCATGGAGTTTAAACAACTAACATTTTAAATATTGATATTTTTAAATAATACAAACAACTGCGTGGAGGAAATTAAAGCATATTAGTTTTACTAGAACACACTTTTTAAAGTGTTTATAAAGTGTTATTCAGGAAGATTTGATTTTATATTTCCCGTCCACTTGTTAAATTTCTGGACCCGCCCATAAACGTAATCATTCATGCTTGAACGCTCGCTCGCAACTGCTCGTACACTGCGCTGTATTTTTTTTGATTATATATTCTTAGCAAGTGAACGAAGAAACTATCAATGGCCATTCATGGGAAATCAGGTTGCAAATCTCATAACCACTTTTACTGAGCTCGACTCCGTAGCGGCGGCGTATAGGTAGGGGGTTGATTTGAAGTCCAAATACTGTTAAACAGACTGAATTTTCGTTTAATCCATGACGTCTCCCAGCCCATTCCTGGGAAATAGAAAGTCATTATTAAAATCGCCACCAAGTGAACGCTGTTACCATGCGCTGTTTGATTCGGATATTGATGAGTACACTTCGGGCTCAAATACACAAGGTACCTTTGAAGCTCAGTTCAATGACCATGTGCGTGGATTCAAATAGGTGGATATTTTGCTGTGAAACATTAAAGGTTCCTAAACACAGCTTTTAGAGTGTATAGGCTACAATTTGCGCCCATGAAACCTATCTTTGCTAACTAGCGCATAACGTGGAAACTATGCTTGCCCTATGAAGGGTAACAGAAATTAGTTTTAAAAAGTAACATATATTTCAAAAGTCTGAAACATTGCTTTCAAAATTTAGTGTTTCTGAGTGTGTAGAGGAAAAGTTCATGAAGGAAGTTGCTTCTTTGATAAAAAAAGAAAAATTGACGTTTTGATGCTAGAGACAATAGGGAGTGTAAGATACCACCACGGCGACGGCGGCAAAAACATCGCTTAAATAGTGACTCCTCGATCTATGAAGCTTTAGCGCGATTATCCCAACTCGATCACTATGTTTTATGTAAGCGAACTCTCCCAGAGTTGAATTCTTAAGAAAAATATCCAGATATACAAAGAGTAGGAGAGATTCGTCGTCGTATGTTCACGTTGTCGATAAAACGTGAAATTAGGCAAATCACGTCGTAGTCGTGCAGTGACGGCAAAGAAATGTACAAAAAAGCGTGATGCACGTGCAGAGTTGTTGTGCTAATCTTAACCAATTGCTTTTTGACGTTCTCGTTGCCGTCGCCGTCGCCGTCGCCGTAGTGGCATCTTAAACTCCCTAATAACGTCGTCTGAGACGGTGAATAAGACAGACGCATTAAACGTCTGAGGACTTTAACGTCTTCTGTTTAGTGTGCTGTTAAAGACGCACTTAACAGACGGCTTTAACGTCTCAGACGTTAAATGCGTCTAGTATAAAAAAGGGACGCAGTTAACTGGGACGCTTTTATGCCTGCCCGGTCTACAAACGACAGGAAGAGTCAGTGCTTTGTCTTTTTTTTTTTTTAGAAAACTCTGTTATTTTTTAATGTTGTCGTCTTCTTTTATGCGTTTACACCACAGGTGACCCACGCGTAATATGAGAGTTTGTATGGGAAAAATAGAGTTCGAAACTTAGATGAAATAAATGAAGTGAAAGCGATAAAAGTTATCAATAAAGGCTAAATGCGTCTAGACGACTTCGACGTCTCTAGCATAAAAACGGCCAATTATGCCTAACACATTCTGAATAGCTGATGAGATGATATTCGGTAAAGAATATCGAAAAGTGTCATTTTTTTTTTTGTTGAAAAACACAAACGTTTCGGGTTTATGACCCTTCTTCAGTGTGAAAAAAACCGCTGTACAGTATTACGCAATACTGTAGACATTAAAATGATCGCAGCGCGCTCGCCTGTAATAGCACGCGCAAAATGTATTTAATGTCCCAGTTCAGACAAAACTGAAATTGATATTCAGTCCTTTAGGCCTAGTGGTGCCTAGCTGGAAAATCAACCTCATCTCACGTTACTTTCGTTGAATATTAGTAGCACTGCATAACGCCACAGCATGGACCTGGTCAGTTTAGTTTTCCTTACTTGTTTTTTCATTCGTTGTTGTCGTTACTTTTTGCATGGATGACACATTGTTTAATAAATTCTTTCTACGAAAATTGCACTCGGATGATGTGCCAATAAAGTGTTATGTCGCGAAAGTTTTTACTCTACAGAGAATATTGTTTTTTTTACTGTATCTGCAGCTTCATTAGGGTGGATGTTCACTGTCGGGTAATTTTTAGGTGTGAACAGGCGTAAAATTTACGTGCAAAGATAAAATACAAGCAACGTATGAAAGGCAATGCGTAAACTTCACAATTGAACCTATCTAAACTTTAACATTTACATGTGACACTTCATAAATTGCCTCTATTTCAATTAACTTTAAAAAGTTACGTGCAAACACACTCAAAAATATCACGATTGCACCTTTAGAGTAGCCAAGCAACATTCTTAAACGCACTTGTGAAACGATATTTCTAACAACATTTTATCAGTGTGAGCAAAAAATCACCTTAAAATATTTTCATCAGACCGTTCTAGTCACTAAATCATTGAAAGTTAGTTTAAAAGTGCCTCAGTTACAAAAGTGCCAGATTGTTACAAAAGTGCCCCTTTCAGGTGACATTAGTGCCTCATTGTTACAAAAGTTCCCTATGAACGTGACAAAAGTTCCCTATCAATGTTACGAAAGTTCCCGAAGTTACTAAAGTCCCCTATTTTTGGTACAAGAGTGCCCTTTTTTCTCTCTCCTTTTCAGTTTTTGTTCAACGACTAACACTTTCTTGTCTAGCCGTTCGTGCGTATAGTCATGTTCCGCTGCCCGGACACGTTAGGAGTGCTCAAGCGGGTTCTTAAGGGACGGACCATTAGAAAACTTATGGGGGGGGGGGGGGGGGGGCGAAGTACAAAAAAAAAATTCGCGCAAGGGAAAATTAAATGAAAAAGAATTCTTGCACGCCAATTAATCCTAAAAAAATATTCATGTTATAGCCTAAAAAAAATTCATACAAGGAATTTGATGACGAAAAAAAATTCCTGCGGCTCGAAAATTCCCCTCCCCCCCCCCCCCCCCATAACTTTTCTAATGGTCCGTCCCTAACCTCGTTTCATTCCGGCATTGTTCGCCGCGCCCTTCCGCTCAGCCGAGGGACTTTCCCTGAGATATTTGTTTTCTGTCTGATTGGCTGAAACTGAATGTTCTTATTGATCTCAATTGGCTGGAACTGATCTTATGATCCTATTTGTTGGAAGTGAACGTTTTTATGCTCTCTTATCGATCAAAGTTAAGTTATCCGGCTCCGGTAATTGCATCATACATATGGACGTGTCTTTGATAGAAATTTGATAACAATTGAATAACTATCGGATTACTCCGTTTCCCTTCATTGACTAAGAAACTGGACGAAATCACAATAATGTACAAAATCTGCTCATTGATAGTTCTGGGCATTATTGAACTGGTGGTGGTAAGTTGAAATATTTTGTCTGTTTACTGTGACAAACAGCTTTCTGTTTAAACACACCTCTGACTCGCCCAGAGTTTTAATTTATGAAGGATCAGTCACATATCTGACCAAAACAAGACAAAGCTTAAAGATCTGAATTGAGTATAGTATATTCATGCTGTTTTTAAAGGAAGGGTATTGAAAGTTACAATTAATTGTGTTGTGCATGATTATCTAAAAGGAACTCGAAAATTATCATGACCGTTCTGGTTAGAGACGTTAGTTGATTGTGCATGTCTGCCATATGTATAAGCATTTTAATAGTTGAAGCAGCGATTTAATTAATGCCATAACTGAACTGTTTATCGCCCCTTGTTAGGCGGGAATCCAGGACAGTCCTAGATTCTGGATTCCACGCAGAGAATTTCGGATTACAGGTACTGGAATCGTAAATCTTTGTTCAGATCTTTGTCAGCGGAACTTGGATTGCGGACTCCAATCGTTAATGGGATTCCGGATTTCTTGAGCTGTATTCCGGATTCCAAAGCCCGGGGCCGGGTTGTTCGAAGCCGGGGTAAAAATAACCCAGGGTTAGTGCGAAATATAGGTATGAGAGCTTAAAAAGCAAGTTCAGTTTAATTCCGAAAACAGAAAACCTTCGAAGGGTACCGAATCTAAATTCGCATGAATGTCACCTGATTGGAAGGGCAAACGTTCCAAAAAAGGAAGGAATAACTAAGAGGACGGTGAAATTGAGATCTTAATTATTGTTTTAATTGCATATGTTGAAAATTACGTCTTAGCCGTTTAATTGAAGCAATAAGGGAACAGACCGATTACGTGCTGTTATATTGTCCGGCTTCTTCAGCCGTAAACCACGCGCTAAAGTCTGTAATAAACTACAAACACGGTTTGTAAGGAGACTCTTCTTAGATATCAAAAAGTCATAAAAGTTTTTTACCACAAACAGGAGCTGCCACAAACACTCACGTTGGGCGTGGGAGTGTGCCATCGATCGAAACCACTGAAATTATTCGACAGAAAATGTGGCATATAAACTTCCATCTTGACCCCAGAACTAAGAATAAGGATTAAAATAATCATGCCTGTCGATGAGTCGTCAATATGCGATTAATAACAACTCCAAATAATGCTGTACATCTTTTAGCTCCTTTCAAATACTCGAAACATGTGCACGCGTATGAGGACTTTGGAACGACATGCAAATTACTTCCTCTTGTCCTTTCTTTCATAAGCTACGTGCAAACGGACGCAACAACTCCCAACGTTGTTGGCCAACTAACCCTAACCCTAAAAGTTTGACCGGTTTCAAACTTTGCGAAACAACTCCCAACAACACGCAACAACATGCAACAGGGTGTGCAAACGGACGCGACATGTAACATCCAACAATGTTGGAAGTTGTTGGCCAACACTGTTGCTTCCGTTTGCACGGGGCTATAGAGGGTTTGCATTTGTTATCCGGGCTAGGCCCGGGCTTGTTTTTAAACATGAACTCGCTGAAGTCTAAAATGAATTGCTTTCTTTGATCGGGTATTTTCGGTTTTAAACCCAAGATCATGAACCTCGATGTGGGTATATACAATAAATAAGAACTCTTGTTTCAGTCTCAGCTGGCTTTGCAATGACAGTGGCAAAGAATAAGCAGTGACGATACTCGAAAGCAGACGTGGAAATATAACAGAAGGCTCTCTCTGCGCTGGCAAGTTTTTTTCTCGCTTGTCGTTTACTTTTTTCTTTTTTTTCATTTTGTCTTTTGAGGTGAGTAAGTTATTTCATTTTCAATATCGTTTGTAATTGACGTTCCGACGTTGACACTCCTTCAAAAATCGACCCTAAAATGCTTTCGTAGTGCTGTGCCGTGTCTTGCAACAAACATTTAAATCATGGTGCGTGCATTTTAGATCGGCTTAATCAACAGGAAGGGAATTCGGATTCCGGAATCCGGGAAATCTCAGTTGTTTGTGAATTCAGGAATCCCTGGCATTCCTGGGCCCAGTGGTTTGAACGTTGGTTAGCGCTAACCCGGGGTTAAATTTTAGCCCGGCTTTCTTTTTCTTTTATCAAAAGCACTCTTCAGATAATTTAATTTCCTCTATTCTTTCTAGAGTATTTGATCTTTTCGGTTGCATCTTGGTTGTCCTGAGATCCTTTTCACTGATATGCTAAGTCAGCAGAATTTAATGATCCGAATCGCGAATGTTCAAACGTCAATCAAGTTATAATACGTAATGTTCTAGAATGCCTGCCTTTTTGTCACAACAATCACAACACGTTCTTGACAATCAACCTAGTCAAAAGGTCAGTTGTCTCAAGTCTGTCCTTTTTGCACAATGTTGACTGCCTTTATACTCCTTCATGTGGCGCTTTAAGATAATTAGGGAAGCCAAACAGTTCAACTTTTATCGCGCAACAAGTGGCAGGGCAGCAAGGAATTCTGCGGTTTCATCACTCCGAAGGGGAAGCCAAGAACTGATCTTTTTTTTTCCTTTTTTGGTTTTACTTTTTAAGCTTAAATTACAAAACCTTTTTCTTTTATCAGTTATAATTGTTTTGTCAAAATTACTGTAGTAAGTGGAATGTCTTAGAAATGTACTTATGTTCTAATTCTCTTCGCTCAAACAACCGTAAATTATTTGTAATACATACAAAACAAACAACGCTATTTGATGGTTGGATGCTCAACTAACAGAACAGTACATTTGAACGATTAATAGTTCAAGAAAATAACATTCTGATTAAATGCCTAAATGACCAGTAACCTCTAATCGTCTGGAAATATGTTAATGGATATACATGTCTTCGAATTTCCTTTAAGAGCGACGGTCAGGAAATATCGACCATCGAGTGGCAAGAGTTGAAAAATCGATTTCCTTCATTTTTTGTCCATAAATAGCTTTTAGGTAGATAAGTAATCTGATGTAAGGTGTTCCCGCAAAAAGCCTTTTATTTTAGAGAAAAGTAAGAATATTAGTTTTCGTGGTCGGAGTCTCAAAATGGCCGTATTTTCAACCCGAAATTTGCTAACATCAGCTCTCCTCGCGTTCGCAAATAAAGGCGCAAGGAGAAATTTGAACGCTTTCCATCAATAGAACAACTCTTCTTCTTTCACTAGAAGATACTTTCAAAGCAACATCAAGACTCGTTGAACTGAAATAATTCAAAAACGAAGAACAGGTTTTTACGGTGACAAAAACTTTAATTTAGTAGTTGTTTTCTGCGGCATTATTTTTCCTGTGGTATAGCTCCAAATTTTCCCAGTCCCCGTTTATTCACACATATAGACATTCATCTAAAACATACCTGACAATTGGCTTGGGTCCCTGAAGGCAGCCTCCAAACGAAAGCATCGAAGTCCGGTAAATACAGTGAAGCGTGACCAGACTAACTTATTTAACGGCACCAAGTTTCCTCGATCGTAAAGTAACAATAAGAAATATCTTTCTGTTCCCTCATCCTTAGCGAATTACCATTGGCAATAAGTCCTTATTTTTCGATAACAAGTGAGTACCAGAATACTAGCGCGTTTGAATTTTTCTTCTTCAAAACTGACTGTCGGCATCGAAAATGTTCCTCTTTCAAGAATTCCATTGCGTTACTATCTTGATTCCGTGACTGTCATTTTGACGGCTCCTTGACGTATGTTATGTCACGTGCAGTCACGGAACAGATTGCACAAAAGTAGATATTTACAGCCTAACTAAACTAACTAAAGGCTCGTTTTTCGTACTTCTTGTGGGTTTTCCCATTGCAAAGTTGCTTTTTTCATCCAAAGAGTGGGGTAAAAAGGTGAAACTGGGTCAATTTAGCCACTTTGAAACAAAATTTCTCCACTACCGCAACATGTTCCTGCAAATGCGCCGGACCTGTACAGACGGAGTGATCTGTCGCCGCGACTTGTTGCTACTGTAGCAGCTTGTCGCCTAGTGTGTACTAGGAACGCGTGACGAACCCCGAATAACTGCGTGGGAGGCTAAGTGTGTACCGACATCACAGGCAGAATAAGGTCCGGTCCTTAAAATCTACCCTCTTATTGGCTCAAATTATCTTTGACATGAATAAAAAATTAAGAAAGTTGATGTCCCTTTCAAATGCGCATGGTAATTGTATGCATGCACATGGCTTTCTCGATGACGACAAAACAGATAATTCGCAAGAATTTTTTACCTTAATAAGCTACACTGAAGCTAGAAATCGCCGAGAGGATGTACAAAATTTGTCTATTCGTGATTGCGCTGGGCTATGGGGCAGCCATGGTAAGTTTGCGTGTTATTGTTCAATGTTACAATACAGTCAGGAACACTCGACACACCTCTGACTGCTAGGTCCACCTGACTATTTCACAGTATCTGCCCCCAGTTTTTCAAAATCTGTATCCAGTGGATAAGGCAATTCAGTCATCGTTTACCGTTTGCCTAACATTTATCCGCTGCCAGTGGATACTGATTTATCCTGTAGACAGCTCTACCCAGGTTTTGAACAACCTGAGCGGCCAGGTGCAGAAATTCCTGCCAGTCATTCTAACATCAGGAAGCTGATCTTAATTGTTCTGTTTTATCTGTTTTGAGGACATACCTAACTGAACATCAATGACCGTCTGTAGCACCTGCTTAGTAAATTAAAATTTACCTGGGTTAAGTTCATTCATGATGCATGCGTGCAGTCATTTCCTATTTTTCTTTTATGATAGCCTTTTCATGATTTTAACACGTTAGTCCTGCGTTAGTCACATTAAATTACATTAGAAATCCATTTTTACTGATTAATATGGTCTTTTTTTTCAAAATGCTCTTAGTAGGCTATTTGCGGATATCATATCAGTCAGTTTGAGCAGTATATTAAAATTAAGACGCCCATAAAACACGGCACTGCACTACGAAAGTATTTTAGGGTCGATTTTTGAAGGGATGTTTTTTTTTTCTTCTTATTTGTTTCGAAAATCCGATGACAAAGTTCTGCAAGCGGTAAAAAACAATTATGAGAAAGCAGAGTACCCGCACCGAAAAACTGGAAAAAAATCCATCGAATGTATAATTAATGACCCCGGAAAACAATTCTCAAAATAATAAAATGAAAAATGCTTCCAAAGCAAGATTTTTGAAATTCCCAGCCAGCCAACCGCAACCCGTGACGAGATCATGATTGACTGAAACACGCACAA
>OZ038004.1:14784116-14789116 GCA_964035705.1 Porites rus | reverse complement strand
GATACTATAATACTATAAGAAAATGGTGACAATTGTCCACAGAGAACTAGAGCGCAAAGTTGAGAAATTTAAGCATATGAAGTTGGAGGTCATGTGGCCGAAGACCAAAAACAATATGAATTTCCAGCCTGAATAAACCATAACTGATCAGTGCACGTTAATCGTTAATTGTTTTGTGAAGAATAAGGATAGGGGGAGGGGGAGGGGGAGGGGGAGGGGGGGGGCTTAATAGAGAGGGGGGGCTTATTAACTTTCCTCCTCTGAAAAGGGGGGGCTTAATAGAGGATTTACGGTATACACACAGCCCGCTGACTGGTTGGTTTCAATTTATTTCCCACCAAAATCCTTTGACTTTTCTTTAATATTGCTGGTAAGCTTCCTTAAAGAGTTATTATTGCTAACCAACCTTCAAGGGTATGCATAATTTGTACGAGAATTCTAATTTCAATTGCAAAAGGATAGATACGTATAGCTGACCAGTTTTGTCTGTATCTACATAGACCACAATTCAATCACAATACACACATGTATATACGTAGTATAACTCAAAACTTGTACAAGAATAGTTCCCTACAGAAGCTCAACAGAGACAATATTCACTATGGCTTTTAAACTTCTAGCCCTTTTTCTTATTCTTTGGACAGACTTTAATATTCTTGTGTCCTTTCACGGGATTTTTGCATGCAGAGCAATAGCGAGCTTTCCTGGGGCCATCTCTGGGAGTTTTCTGGGTTTTTTTCCCCCTTTTTCTTGTATTTGAACTCGTGCTTGCAACTGGTTCATCAGGAACTAGGAAAAAAAGTAAATTGAATACAGTACAATTCAGCAGCTCCTCTAAAGGTGATAGAAAGGGTTGTGAGGATGAAAATCTTTACTCCTTTTTCCACAAAATTCATTCCTTTCTCCAATTTTTATAGAAAATAATCTACATAACATATTATAAATAGAAAAGATCACTACAGTCAAATACACAACTTATGCAGTTGTGAAAAGAAAAGCCTGAAAAAATTCAGGCTTAAGGGATTCCAACCCTGATCTCTGTGATACCAGTGCAGTCCCTGTGCAGGTTGAAATTGATATGAACTGCTGCAAGAATATGCCTGAAAACAAAAACAGGCAATATTTTCAATAAAGAGGTTATACAGACTAAACTAGTAAAACGTAATATCATTCAATAATGAAGGGCTTGGAATAACACTTTGTGAACAAACGTTCTGGATGTTTTTGTCTTCCAAATCAGCTAAAAAATTTTCTATGTGACCTCTGATTCAACAGAAAAACCTTGCCCTGCACTTTTTTGCCAGTTTTAACTTATTTTGCAAGAAAAAATGTATGCAAAAAATGCTTTGGCCTTTTTTTGTTAAAATAGGAAACAAAAGAAACCTATTAAGCTCTTTGTTTAGCAAAATCAGCAGAGCGGGAGATTATTCTTACCAGCAATACATTCCAGCATAAGAATATGCTATAATCTGAATATGGCTGCCCGGAAATCTTAGCTTACTACGTACAGATAAATATCGTGCCTCATCGTAAAGACTGGTCCATCTTCTGCTTTGACGTAGCCGACGACCTTGTTCCCTTTAAAACTCAGTCCGCGAAAACTCGCCTTGAAAATGATGGGCTCCTGATCGTTGATCACTAGATCAAAAGTTCGATTGTTTTTGAGCGCGCACGCTGTAAAAATGGTTGGCTCCTATTTAGCTCTCCTCTGCTGGACAAACTTCACCCATTTCCGTCCTCTTTTAATGCTTTCCTCGCGTGAGTCATCAAAGATAGGAATTCTATGAAGCCCGATACCTCTTTGGGGATCGGCTGTTCTGCTACAACCGAAAACAACACAGGCGTCGGGCATGATTCCAGAAGAAGATTTCAAGAGAAGTCCATGTTGCTCGCGAAGGTCGAGCTCCTTCGATGACGTCACAATAACACTCGGACCAATTCTCCACAGAGCTCAGTAGTGGCCGCAAGAACCGCCAAAATTTGAAACTTTGAAAAATTATAAAAAAATAAGGAAAAACGCTATGACCAAAATTTTTTCGCACAAGTAAGCAGGATGATAAGAAGATTTCGTTCAGCGAAAAAAAAATTGGGGGGGGGGGGGGGTTAGTTGCACTTTAAATCCACCGCCTCCCCGGGGCCAACGGGCTGCTAAAAGTGCGTTAAATCCCGGCTATAGCCGCGTTAAACCCCCGCTATGTCCCGGGGGTCGGGGGGCCGGGGTTTCAATTGACTGGGCATTATCACCTCGCAAACAACAGCGTAATGGCTTTAATGGAACCGTTTAAAGTTTGAATTTTTTTCCTTACCTGAGAATAAAAGAAGAAGAGCTTTGTTGTTTTCTGTTGACTCGCCAAGTTTATTGCCGAAAAGGTTTGTTGTCTTTGTTGTGTCGTTCTTCGCATGAAGTGCTGACAAAAATGGTAGCTCGGTTCCTCGAGGTAAGACGACGTCTTCATGTAGCATTCTTTGTCCTATTTACTTGAAACGTAGAATTTCTGAAAACATTTGCTTTCAAATTTGTCTGTCACAAATGAAACTTCGATTTTTGGGCCAAATTGTTCTTGCTAGGAAACGCTGAGTTCAAGAAACAGCCTCTTCTACGCGAATAAACGGGAGTTGTAAACAATCCATCGACCACAAAACTCAGTTACAGTAAATGGAAAATCGCCGTTTTGAATCCTTCGAAGTCTTTTCTTGCCTAAAAAAAAGTCAACCCTA
The DNA here is from genome assembly GCA_964035705.1 of Porites rus. Classification (NCBI taxonomy): domain Eukaryota; kingdom Metazoa; phylum Cnidaria; class Anthozoa; order Scleractinia; family Poritidae; genus Porites; species Porites rus. The sequence goes on along the minus strand of OZ038004.1, from coordinate 14,786,398 downwards.
GGATTTTGTCAACTTTTAAAAGATCATTCTCTAACTGAGAATGGGAAAAAAAACCGGGCTTACACATTATCCACTCACTAGGTCTGAATATTGTTGAATAGTCCGATATAGCGAACCAATCAGATTGCTTAAATCACCACCATCACTGAGTGTGTATTTAACAATTATTCCTCGCGCCCGAATGGGCTATTGACTCAGAGGCCATGGGGGCGAGAGGAATAATTGTTTTATTAAAATGCAACTTGTTGGTCAAAAATATCGAGACAAAACAACTTTATAGCTAGCAAAGCGCGATTCAGCCGCCATTGTTTTGGTTTTCAAAGCCGGCGCTTTTCACTACTAGGGAACTTAAGACAGAGCAAATAGAGACGTTTTCGGGGCGACGGCGACCGGACTGGCAGAGCAAGCCTGGAACAGAGGCAGCCGTCGCTTCCCTCCAAAATTCGAACATTAAGATCGCAGTGAACTCAGGAGGACGGCGCCTTGGAAGACTAACGAAGAGGAAAATATGGCTTGACATAAAGAATTAAGAGAATTAATGCTTATTTGCTTGCATGCAACAACAATAACAACAACAACAACAACAACTTTATTTCAGTATTCCCACGTTAGTACGTGGTATTACCTACTCTTCTAAACAATTTTCAATAGGTTTCATTTATACGATACTCTAACGAAAAAAGTGAGCTAAAAGAAAAAAATCAAAATATCGGAGTTCATACTTTTTGTCTGGACACTTTCATTTGGCTCGTAGGACAACTTTGTCCACGTAAAGCTCACTTACGGTTTGCTGTTTGCCACATGAAACATAGAAACATTATAAAGATGTAAGTTTAGATAACAGAGCTTAGAAATCGAGCTTGAAATGTGACTCAAAGAAAACAAGGACAATTTAAGAACGATAATCTGCAAAATTCTGGTTGCTAAACGCAACAAACCTGATGGAATGAAAGTTAAATACTCACGTTCTCGCCACAACGCCAAACAGACCAGTTTCACGTCGCCGACGGGAGCACGACGGCAATGTGGTGAGCAAGAGCATGCGCAATATTGCACAAATCATGACGTCACGTCCGGTTGAAGTTGCCGTCGCCCCGAAAACAGGGAACTTAAGATAGAGACGTTTTCGGGGCGACGGCGACCGGACTGGCACAGCAAGCCTGGAACAGAGGTTGCCGTCGCTTCCCTCCAAAATTCGAACATTAAGATCGCAGTGAACTTAGGAGGACGGCGCCTTGGAAGACTACCGAAGAGGAAAATATGGCTACGCATAAAAAATTAAAAGAATTAATGCTTATTTGCTTGCATGCAACAACAACAACTTTATTTCAGTATTCCCACGTTAGTACATGGTATTACCTTCTATTCTAAACAATTTTCAATACATACAGTTCATTTATACGATACTCTAACCAAAAAAGTGAGCTAAAAACACACAATTACAATATCGGAGTTCATACTTTTTGTCTGGACACTTTCATTTGGCTCGTAGGACAATTTTGTCCTTGAAAAGCTCACTTACGGTTTGCTGTTTGCCATTTTGGATAAGACTGGATCTTGACTCTGTGACATGAAACATAGAAATATTATAAAGATTTAAGTCTAGATAAAAGAGCTTGGAGATCGAGTTTGCCGAATGTGACTCAAAGAAAACAAGGACCTTTTAAGAACGATAATCTGCAAAATTCTGGTTGCTAAACGCAACAAACCTGATGGAAATGAAAGTTAAATACTCACGTTCTCGCCACAACGCCAGATAGACCAGTTTCACGTCGCCGACGGGAGCACGACGGCAATGTGGAGAGCAAGAGCATGCGCAATATTGCACAAATCATGACGTCACGTCCGGTTGAAGTTGCCGTCGCCCCGAAAACGTCTCCATCTTAAGTTCCCTAACGTCTCCATCTTAAGTTCCCTACTAGTGGGCTATAACATATAGCCTATTAGTATATACTAAAACAGTGGATAGTGTTTTTCGCGCGCTATGATTGGCTACTCAATCAGTGAATATCCTGCACTATTCACTGATTCACCTCCAGTTCCTCCGAGCGAGCGACGCCAAACTCGCGTAAGTTGCGAGCAAAATGCCTTCCCGGTTTGCTGCCGTAAACAAACAAAGAAATTTCACAACTAATCAAGCAAGCTGTTTCCGAAATACACGAAGAATGTGACGAAGTTCGGATTGGGAGTTTTAACAGGTAAAGCTTTGTCTTTTTGACACGAGTTTATCGATAAAACCGGTGAAAAAGTTTTTTGTTTACAAATGCAAATTAAGTTTAAGT
>OZ038004.1:14696616-14779116 GCA_964035705.1 Porites rus | reverse complement strand
ACACACTCTGAATATGACGAAAGTTATCAACATCAAGTAAGCTAGCTTAAATTTTATGTACATGAAAACGTAAACCGTGGCTCTACTACAGTCTACGATTAAAAATAACACTCTCGAATCCCGTTCAAGCGTTGATTTTTTGCGAGCTTTCAGGTTTTTTTCACAATTGCTTAAGTTTCTGTATTAAAAAAGCGCATATTTGATCGTTCACGTGTTAAATCTTTCTCCATAGGTTCAAAATATACATGACGTAAATTTCACATATTTTTTACTTTCATTGTCCTGTCCTGGATAATTTTTAAAAAGCTGTATCAGTTGTTTTCTTACAATCTCAACTTTTCTGCAATTCTACCAGTTTCATATATTTATTGTAACTCTCTCTTTTCTATAAGACACACAAACAAAGTTCTCTATTTATTGACACAACACAACATTATTACTGTGTCAAAATTTCCAACATTTGTTTAGTGATGCCTAATAATACATTATTCAAAATGTTTTTCAAAAATTTGTTTACATGCTTTTTCATAACTTGAATTTTATAATTAGCCACCTGCTCCATTGTGAGCAGATGAAAGTTGTTTCACTCTTATTATGAATCTTTGTTCATGTCCATGCATGATAAACAAACAAAATGCTGTGGCTGTGTGACCAGCCATTCTCAGCAACTTGGGCAACCACCCTGTTTGGACTTAACTGACCTATGAACTAGCAATGTTTGAAATACTTCACTTCAGGTAACAAAAATGAGAGTGTTCTTCTCCTTTCAAGGAAATCTATTTGAAACCAACCAAGTCTAAAATTTGCCAGTGTTTTTATCATGCACAACAAGGTTACTTCAATTGCACCTTCTTACCTGTCTTTAAATAGACAGGGTTTTTATTACGAACTGAAACAAGGGAAATTAACCATTAACAGGGTCAGCAGGGTTAGGGTCATAAGATGCCCATGATGTTCTGTTTCCTTTGCCTCAAGCCCTTAACCTACACCATTCAAAAATGTTACATGATGTGATTGCTTTCCATTAAAAGCCATGAAAACTCATTGCACAGTTTTATATTTAATGAAAGGTCTGAATAACAATATAATAATGGCCATTACTCAATTTGAACAAACAAAATAATTTGAAACAATACTGTGATTATTTTTACTGAAACTAACATATCAAAAGAATACATGTACATCACAGTAAGGTTCAATTATACATGCCTCAAGGTTAATGTCTCTCCCTAATTGTAAGGGAAATAATTGTGAACATATGGTTTTATATCAGTCAATTCTAGCAACTTGGAACCTTGCTGGGAACTAGCAAATTCTGTGCATCCCAGGGGTCAAATATTTGACAACCCTGGGACAACCCCCCTTCCCCCCAGCTTTAAACACTTACTTCTGAAATCCAAACATAGCTAAAATTCACAAGAAAAATGCAAGCAGGCTGGCTTCTTTGTCAAGGTCAAGAAAAAAACTTGTAGGGGTAGTTATTGGTCTTTCTTGATTTTAAATGTACATGTTTCATTGCTTTTAAGGCCAGAACTTCTATTGGTGAGTTCAGGAGTGAGTAGCATGAGTTAACATGTTTTCTTCATTGAATGAATCTTGCACTGATCAAGGATTCAAAAAACAAAGAACAGCTGACTTTACGACTGACAACCTAATGACAATTATTTTTTTATTGCTGAAAAACGGCAGTTCATTTTGGGTTCCTCCTTTAGCATAAATATTTACAACTGGTTGCATCTCTTTGAGTAAGCACTCAGTTATACATCTACTGACAACAAGTCTCTGTTTTTGTTGTGAACAAAACAATATTGTAAATTATTACAACACTAGAGGTGCGTGGGTGAGGGGTGTAAAGCCAAGGAACTCGTGCTTTGCAGTCTCTGCGTCGCTACATGCATCTTTGAATGTGCAGCCGTTAATTCACCACCTGGCAACAAACAGACAAACCAATTCAAACTCAAGTAAAATTCAACAGCTTTTAGAAAAGAACAACACACTATACAAGCGACGAATGCTAAAAAGGGCAGGTACAAATTAAAACTTGGGCTGGGTCGACTCTTTCACACACAGAGAAAACCATCAGTTTTATTATGTGGTAAGTAATAAATTCGGATTCATTGTTGTAGCTTTTTGTGTTTGCTTAATTGAAAGCTTACCTGTTTCTCTTTCGGCTCTACGACGCGACGTTTGATCGAGTTGGTCGGACTTCGAGCGCACCACTCTGGAGTTTTCCTCTTCCGTAAAAGACATGCCGTTCTCCTTCCGAAGATTACTGTAGCATTTCGTACATAAAAATTCCTTCTCAGCTGATGTACCTTGTTTTAAAACGGTTTATTTTTGCGCACTTTTGGCCAACATTCAACATGCTTTACAATTAGGCATCGTCCGGCGTTGCAAAAAATTGTCCTCTATCGATTTGCAAAAAAGTCCTTTTTCATAGGCCAAGGAAAAAACACCTTGTCGATTAAAACAGTCCTTGAAAACCTTTCCCGCTGTTTTTGATATGAAAATCAACAACTCTTGCCAGAAATTCTTGGAGGAACGAACGATCGAAGAAAAACTGCAAGAAATTTTCTCATTGGCAGCCATCTTTGTTTACTCTCTTGCGCGCGGTGAGAAGACTGAACACTAAAGATCAAACAGCCAATCAGACCAAAGTCTCCTTTGTTGTCACAGATAGTTACAATAAAGAAATAAAAAGGTACCCTGTGAGTTCTCTCTCATCTAGCCTTTTCCTAAGCATTCCTTAACTTCAATTCCCCCCTTCCCCCTACTCCACAAAAAAAAAAAAAAAATTAACACTAGGGTCTTTCTTTGTTTCACAGATGTTACGACGGTTCAAATTGTCTCGATGGAAATTATAAGGTGATAAGTAACTGTACGATATATTCCCCAACTGTCTGTAGTGGCTGTGAAGACGGAAACTATTTCGACAAGAGTACAGGATTAGACGGGGGATGTGTGGAGTGTTCAAAGTGCGACTTTGACGAAGTGGAAACACGAACCTGTAGCACTGCGCATGACCGAAAATGCGAAAAGATGCCATCGACTACGAGTGAAATACGGGCCCCAAGTAAGTATAACTAAACGCAAACAAAGGAAATTGGCATAGTCTCTCCCTTTTCTTTTTTGTCTTTGCCCACTTTTTCAGTCCACTTTCTTTCCGTTCTTTCCGTCATTCTAATAACCTGATGGAGACGAGTATTTTGTTCTGTAAATTATCAGTCATTCAAAAATATTTCTCCGTGTCTGATTGGCTCAAATCCCCCGGCAAATTCTCCATAACCAGCTAGCTTTGACTGAAGTTGGAAGACGTTTGCGATATCTGGTAAAATGACGTCAATAGCACAAGATATTGCCAGAAAAAGGGACAGTAGCCGAGAAGCCCCGAGGACGAGGTTGCGTTAGCTTTGCTGTTTTGGTAGAGCTGGAGAATATTGCAGAAAATTTTACACTTTTTTTAAAGAAGTTGTGCCTTTAAACTTAGTAAGAACAGCAAAAATATAACTGGGCGGTTGGCAACTGCTGCTTGAGTAATATCTGCTTGCTAGACTAAACATCTCTCAGCTTTCTATCGTGAGTTTGCCGGGAAACGGGCAAATGAAGACGGGAACTTAAGCGATCGACAAAATCAACCTGAGATCAGGCCCAATTTGAGCGGTTCTCATACATTCTCTCTAACGGCTACCGCTAAAATTGGGCCTGATCCAAACTCATTCACGTTTGTGCTCGTTACGGCCAGATTTTGGCCGTAACGCTGATTGGCTGTTAGAACAATGCCACAAGATGTGATTGGCTGTCGGAAACGCCGGAAGTTGAAAGCGCTTTAATATTCCTCGCGTGGTTGTTTTCGTGAATAATCCGTCGTCGGCGGAGAGAAGGATCGATTATGCTGTCTTTTTTATTGTTTTATGGTCTTATGGTAGGAAAATATGCCTTTATATGTGCCATGGAAATTCAGAAAATTCATATGGTTGTTCATATCTTCCCAGGATTTGCCTTATTTACGGAAAGTGAGTGTATCGCGGAGTTGAATCCCTCTGCAAGTTGTTGACCGCTAACAAGGTGCCTTTTGATTTACCAACAAACGGGTGCAAATCAAAATACTTATTTTTAGTCCATCTTAAAACTGGTTTCATTTGAAAGTTAGCCGGGAATGACTTCTCTGAACAGGGTACGCAAGCGGAGGCTCACTGCGAAAGAAACCTCAATCGCCAACTGTGAAGTATTAGACGAAAAATATCGCATCGCTGTTCAAGGAATTTTCAGTGTTAACAGACTGGTTGTTTGCCTTCGCTTTTTGTAAAAAATAAACGAGGAAAACTGGTGTCCTCGCTCGTTGGCTGTTTGCTTTTGTTTTTAAAGATTTATGTACTGAAAATCGGGGGAAATTGCCGAGAAAAATATTAAGGCAACGGAAAAATAGAAATTTCAGTATTTAAAATTTGAGCGCGCCTAGTCTTTTCGAAAACTTTTTACCTTCTACGCCAACAGAAGTAACCTTCGAGATCTCCCTTAATCTCGCAAGAAGTTAAATGTGATTGTGGAGTGTAACTAAACGTCGTGGGTCGTGGGTAGTGGGTAGAGGTCGTGGGTCGTGGGTGTGGGTGTGGGTAAATGTCGTGGGTAAAAAAAAAAATCTTCCAAACAAAGTAAAAAATTAAATAGCAAAAAGTTGTACAATTCATGAAACGAAAATCTCCGAGTACATACCAGTCCTATTCCCCTTCCCCGCGATCAGCAAAGCTAATACGCGAATCCTTTAGTACAGGCGGACACTAAAAAGGCATCTAGGTGAAAAATCACCGAAAGAAACTCTTTACACTATGTTAACCTGGAGCAGGCTATAGAAAAACTGGAGACTGAACCGCTTTTTCTCAAAGATGTCAACATTCGTGACTGAAACGTCCTTTCAGTTTAAGGAATGATATGTCGAATCGTTACAGCAAAGATTTTGTATGCAGAACAAAACAAAAAAGAATCGAGAAAATTGTATTTCCGTACGGCAATAGAATTTACATACAGTGTCGCCTTTGGGAATGGAGATGCTTCCTTCGTAAGGTAAGAGACCTAAAACTTCTATCCAAAAATATGAAACACCTAAAAATTTTCCTTTTTCCCTTCCCTTTCTCGATCACGGTGATAGCATTTCATCGTGATAAAAAATCTCCACTGATCATTGGAATTGTAGATCAAATAAAGACAAATGGTGAGCAGCTATTTCCATTCAGCTAGTCAGAGCTGTCCCATACTTTCTGCAAATTGCAGGTATAATTTACGTCTGTTTCGTTTATTTCGCGGCGATAGCTCAGGTGTGGATAAATAATGCGTGTATATTAGGGTCATTCATTTTTTCTGAAAGTTGAAAAATGAAAAATGAAAAATGAAAATCTGAGTTCAGTTTTCATTTTTTTTTTTTAATTAAAAAAATGAAAAATAACAATCGAAAATTGATTTTCAATTTTCATTTTTCTGTAAATGTATAGAAAAATGAAAATGAAAATCGGCGTTCAATTTTTATATTTTTAGGAATTAAAAAATAAAAATTAAAAAAAAAAATGAAAATCTACTTTCGATTTTATTTTGTTTCTGAACATAGAAAAATGAAAAATGAAAATCTGTGGTCAATTTTCTGTTTTTTTTTTTTGCTCAAAACGGAAATGAAACTAACACGGAAATAAAGAAAAACAACCAATCACGATACAACAGATTCCCGCGTAATTGCTGTCATTTGTCATCTTGTTCGAGTGTTTCTGTTGCAATGGAAGAAGATTATATTATTTTCGAATGAATAGTAGAAAGACGAGTGAAAAAAAGAAGGTGACAGCGGAGAGATTGGCACAAATGTTTAGAATAAGTCATGCCGAAGATTATTGTAATTGAGCTGATTTTTTTCCATGTGTTTTCGCAGGGAATGTACGTGACAACTATGGAGGAACTTGAAAACACCAAAACACCAAAAATGTTCTCAATCAAAGCCTTATACTGAAACCTCTCGTAAACGACCACCTCCGTAAGCGACCGTGACCACTTTTTCGGCTGATAGTTTGAAAATTTTCTACTGTCTTAAACCTCCGGTAAGCGACCACTTGACACATGGTCTTACTAAACAGTGAAGCGCATGGCGGTAAAAATGGACAAAATGAATTTATTTTTTGGCTGTCACACAACTATTACTGTGCTTTTTTTAGTTCGATCTATAACTACAATATTAACCATTACCCTTGAGAAGAAGACTCAGATTTCATCTAATTAAGTGCACTTCCGTAAATGAACTGTCGCATAGAATAGCTAATGATTGTGTCAATAAAACTACCAGTAATTGGTAGGAGAAAGTAACTTTCATTATCTTTTTAGAATAAACATACCACCCCATCCTAGGTTGACTTGAAAATTTCGCCCTTGCGGTCCGACCCTCTTAAGCGAAGACCTCCCGTAAGCGACCACCAAGCCTCTGCATTTGGGTGGTCGCTTATGGGAAATTCGACTGTAGCTGAGGGCACGGACCTTTAGAAAAGTTATGGAGGGGGAGGGGGGAGGGGAATTTTCGAGCAGCAGGAATTATTTTTCGTTATCAAATTCCTTGTATGAAAATTTTTTAGGCCATAGCATGAATATTTTTTAGGGTTAATTGGCGTGCATGAATATTTTTCATTTAATTTTTCCTTGCGCGAATATTTTTTTTGTACTTCGCCCGCCCCCTTCCCCCCCACACGTTTTCTAATGGTCCGTCCCTTAGACCTTCGTCAGCCTTTGAAGTTCTTCCATAGCTGTCACATGCATTCCCTGCAAAAACACTTGGAAACTAACATCAGCTCAATTACAATAATCTGCAGTATGACTTACTCCAAACATTTGAGCCAATCTCTCCGCTGTCACCTGCATTTTTTTCACTCGTCTTTCTACTCCTCGTTCTCCTTCTCCTGAGAAAAAAATAATGTAATCTTCCTGCATTGCAACAGAAACACTCGACCGAACCAGATCGAAGCTGATAATGATGCAATTGCACGGGAATCTATTGTATCTTTATTTCCTGGTTAGTTTGATTTCCGTTATGAGTCCATAGAAAAATGAAAATTGACGACAGATTTTCATTTTTCATTTTTCTGAAAAAAAAAAAAAAAAAATTTGACTCAGATTTTCTTTTTTTATTTTTCTATGTTCAGAAAAAAATAAAAATTGAACATAGATTTTCATTGTCATTTTTCATTTTTCAATTTCTAAAAAAATAAAAATTGAACATAGATTTCCATTTTTCATTTTTTTATGTTTAGAGAAAAATGAAAATTGAAAATCAATTGTCGATTTTTATTTTTCATTTTTAATTAAAAAAAAGAGTAAAAAAAGAAAGAAAATTGAACACTTCATTTTTCATTTTTCAACTTGCAGAAGAAATGAATGACCCTAATATACACGCATTATAAATCTTGATCGGCAAATTGTCTTTTATACAGTGATGTTGTGAAAGGGGGACCAAGTTCCACGGGAAGAGGACGAAGAAGAAGCCGTGACGAAAAAGGCAATCAAGGAGTTAGAGATTTTCGTTTCACAAATATTTTACAACTTTTTTCTATTTATTTCTTTTTTTCAATTACTTTACTTTATCACTTTTTTTTCTATACTTTTTTTACCCACGACATTTACCCACACCCACACCCACGATCCACATCCACGACCCACGACCTTTACCCCCCACGACCCACGACCCACGACCCACGACATTTAGCTACACTCGTGATTGTGCTGACTGTTTTATTTTTAGTTGAAAAAACTAAGAGATAAAAGCTATTTTTTAAGTCAGCCAGTCTGCATTTTTTCCACGCGTGAAAAATTTGCATACTAGAAAAACAAGCAACGGAAGTAATTTTGGTTGGCTGATTCGGCAAATGTCAATCAATCAAAAAAGTGGGCGGCAGACGTTTCGTAGAAGATTTGTATCACGCTCTCTTTTCGTTTCGCCATGCCTGCCGGAATGTTATTTACAAAGCGAAACGAAAATAGAGCCTGATCTCAGGGCAAAAGCTTGGTACCCATATTCCCTAGGAAGTTTCTGGAGTGGGAAATGTCGATATTTCTTATATAAGTGGTTGTCAGGAGTATTGCAAAGTCTTAAACATGTTAATAACTGTGCGAGTAAACGAAAACCACTGGGATCACTATCAATATGTGCTGATCACTTATAAACGAGGGAAATCTTTGGTAAATTGTGAGATAAGAGAAAGAGTGTACAAAGGTTTCTGCCGCCAAATTTTACGTTTACAAATTGAGGGCTGTGTCAACTGTGCAGCTTCTAGGGGAACCCAACGAGTTCAGCAAATGCTGCCTAGAAATTTATAAAAGCTCAAGAGAGGTAAAACAAAAAAACATCCACGATAACCGTCCTATTCATCTAAGATATTCGGGTCTTTTTCTAATAACTTACCTAAGATTTTTGGAGGTTTTGTTGTTCACATTTTGTTACAAAGATAGTAACAACAACAACACCTTTATTCGCCTTGTACTTAATTACATACATGAAAGAGAGAAAAAAAAAAAAAAAAAAAAAAAAAAAAAAAAAAAATATATATATATATATATATATATATATATATTTATTTATATTTATTTGTACTTAATAAGGCCTGGAGCTGAAATAATCCTAAGATTTTCTAGCCAGTTCTCCAGAATTTAAAGTTTTAGAGAATTGAGATAGAATTTATTTCCAAAGAAGCAGTTTTAAAATACAATGTATTAAGAAAGAAAGAGTATATGCTTAAGTTATGTTAACTATGTTGTTCTGACAGCAAATAAGGTTTCAATTGTTTTTGGAATTGGTATGTGTTTAGGTCTTTAAGAGTTAAGGGAATTTTGTCCCAGACGGTACATGCAGCATATCCGATTGTTTGTTTCCCCGTATTAGTTCGCACTTTTTTTAACGTAAAGATTCTGTTTCGATGCATATCTGGTATTGTATTTGTGGACATTACTGGCATATTGAAAATAGTTTGAGAACAGCTTTGGCAGGAGGCCTTTATGCCAGAGGTACGTGAAGTTTAGAATCTGAAATCGATAAACATTATGTACCGTAAGAACGTCTAATAAATTGAGCAGGGGAAGTGCACCTTCTGTGTGTTCACCATAAGTGGTGGCAAAGAAAATAAGCCTAGCACAATGATTTTGCTTAGGTTGTATCTTATCAATATGTGTTTTGTATGTAGTCCCCCATGCTAATATTACATAAGAGATATATGGGTATATTAAGCTGTAGTAGATTTGTTTCATTTGTAGAAGAGTTAGATAATGTCTCAGCTTAGATATAATACCATTGTTTCGCGCAATTCTTGTACAGATGTATGAAATATGGTAATTGAAAGACATCGTTTCATCAAGCAAGACACCTAGATATTTAATTTTTTGCTTCCTTTGCAGCACATTTATTGTACCATCTGTACTTTCAATCTTGATATTTACTTGGTCATCTTTTTTCTTTGACGATTTAATGATCATGAAGTTTGTTTTAGTGAAATTAATTGACAATCTACTTACATCACTATTATATTGTTTGTAAAGCTATCCCGAAAATTTCGATATAAAGACAAAACGCTCCCTAAAACCTTCTGATGAAAGTACGGCCCTTTTAGACTAGCTAACAATTTCGAATGGGACGAAAAAATCACTTAAAACTTTCAAGACGAACGAGACATTCCATTTAGATAACAAAACATGCAGGCTTCTAAAATATAGAGAAAACCATTTTGAACATCTTAAAACGTATTATCTCATTTCAAAACATTCGGTCGTTGGGTGCTCCTCATATTCACGCCACTGATCTGTCGGCATCAGGTACAGCTGGTCAAACAGAAATCACCAAGATAACAAGCGTTCCCAGTGGCAAGACTATTGATCAGTGGACAGAGGCCTCCACTACGGAAATTCCTGAGTCCGAAGAGAGAACCTCAGTGAGCCAAAAATTAGTTTGGGGACTCGTATCCGGTGTCCTAGCTGCATTAGTAATGGCAGTCGCTGTTGTGGTCCTATTATGTTGGAATAGCAAAAGAAGAACACGTAAGAAGAACAAAGACTCCAATGGCTCCGCTCATCAGTCCACTCCATTAATGCAGCAGCGTAAGTATATAAATAACAAGAAAACATAAAATTGCATATGAATTTCTTATTTTCCTTTTTGTCAAGCGTTTAATATTGAAAGCAAATATAAATCATTCGTTACTTGACAACATTATACAAAAAGAATCATTGTGAAGGGTCACAAATATTTGAATGGCCGTAGACAATACTTGGTTAAATATTGAAAGGTAAGTTTTAACTTTATCTTATTTTAATAAAAACTAGAGGTAATCATTGATTACGGATCCGCGTTCGCCACTTACAGAAATGACATCGAGTCTAAAGGAGTCCAGATTCCCGGCCGAGATGCCCCTTATAAAATCAGTGGAGGGAAGGGGCGGGGGGGGCTAATCGGCTTGCAGCAGGGCGGATAAAGGTTGGGCGGTGAAACGAGCGCCTCCGAGCAAAAAGGTGTGATGCAGTGGACTGGGACTCTGCTTAGAAAGGTCGCTTGTTTTCGACTTCGGTCAGGGCTTGCGATGTGGTTTGTACATTAGACAATGCCGCTGTCACTGAATTATGGCGGCTTGACTTGTTTTCTTGCACTTCTTCCTCGTCCCTTTGTGCTGGTACGCTGTCTCCGAGAGGCAAATGTTGCTATTTTTTGCGGGAGGTTTAGTTGGAGTAGACAAACATCTCTTTCAAAGGGTTTCTTTTATTACTTCCATGACTCTACCACGGAATTATATTTTCGTTCTGCTACTCGCCAATGTCGATGTTATTCCAAAACAGAAACAACTAAGTACTGTCTCAAACACGAACGAAAATCTCATCCATGTCATCCATGGCAAAACTAAAAGACAGCAGATCGTGTTTCATAACTAGATGACGTGTATTTTATAAATGCGTACAGCTCGTGCAAGGTGAAATTATGCTAATTTCAATCACCATCATCCTTCTTCAGTTTTAATTTTGAAAAAAACATCTCATACGTCTTTCTGTTTCTTCGAAACTTCAAAATTAGTTTCCCCTCAGTTTTTACAGTTTACCTTGTTTTGTTTTAGAGAGAAAAACTGAGAAAAAACCTTACAACTAACCTCAATAAATTTTGTTTACATGCGGTTGCCGGATTTGCAACGCATTGCGCGAATCGCCATGGGGCGTTGCACCCGAGAAGCAAAGTTTGAAGAAGTACAACGCCACTATATCAATATATATCAATCTAATTTTTTGTTATGTTATACAAAATTTATCCCCCTTTAATATATGTAAAAATTGAGGTTAAGAAGTGTTAAGCTTTTGCAAACGAAACGGCGAAAGACGATTAGGTGATATTTAGTGGAAGGAGGAGGTATTCAACACTTTCAAATTAAACTCAAATTTTGGCATTATACGACCAACAAGTTTGACTTATAGACGTACAGACACAAACATATGAAACTGTTTATTGATATTGTTATGAAACGAATTTATCTATTTAACATTGTAGCCTGAAATAACAGAAAGAAAATAGGATTTCCGGTTTGCAAAAAGGCAAATTTCGCCGGCCTTCAAGCGCACCGAAAGCGCGGAAAGAGCGCTCGTGCCAGTCCTACTCCGCATCACACATTAAATGAAGAGCGGAGCGCTCGTTTCACCGCCCAACCTTTATCCGCCCTGGCTTGCAGTCGCTCGTGAAAGCTCGAAAATTTCTGCTCTTGCCACAGGTAAACCAGATTAGGATGCGTTCTGGCGAACACGATAAGTCATATAAAATATCTCAAATATTTTATAATATTTTTGAAATATTTTCAGATACATGCAAGTTGTAAGGTGTTCACTTAAATCTGAGACTGGGTTTTTTTTTGGAGAACTTGGAACTGGTCTTTTCCAGTTAAGGGAATAAATTATTCACTGAGCTGCCAGAAGTCAGCGAAGGTCAGCTGAAATAGTGAGATCTGAGATATTTAAAGACTGTTTTACGGCTAATATCAATCTGCATGACTGTTAAAAAGGGTGGGCAGTTTGACGGCTGTCGGTTGACTGCTATGAGACCCGTCATGAAACCCGTCATGAAACGGGTCCCCAACCAATTTAAATCTTTTTCTAATGAAATAATATAAACTTTTTTGTTGAAATAAATTTGCATAACTGCTGGCCACGTGAGTAAAAAAATAAGGCTCCATATGAAACCCAGCATATTTTAAGATTGGATTGTGAATCAACTATAAAAGATGGATTCAAGATGAGAGAACGCTCTAAGTTCATGTTAGAGACTGAGCCTTCGGTCTCATAACTAAACTTTCTATTAATTGATTCACTTAGGAATAGCATCAACAAACCTGATTAAGAACCGTAAAAGAAAGCCGCCTTTCAAAAAGTCAACACTCTATCTAATTCTTTCGGTAAACTATCCCGTTTAAAGAAAGAATTGCAAATTAGAATATCCTTGTTTCACTGGGATAAGCCTGCTACACTGGAGTTGCCGATTCAATATAAATTCTCGGCCCTAAATATTCTTTAAACAATCAGTCATTTCACTTTATTATTATTCTTTTTTTTTATTTCATAGAAAGAAATGTTTACTTTATCACAATTTAATGTCTTTATTTTATTTTTTCTTTCCTTCTTAGATGGGTTGGATACATTAATTTCAAATATCAAAACTGTTGATAGAAAGTTCATAACCATGCACCTAAACAAAAGGGATACTCATGGTAATCTTGCACCTCTTTTTTTTTTTCAGTAGGGTTTAATGCTTGAGACTCTCTATGGGTATTTTCGACGAAGTCGCGACGATCGCTATATTTGCTGATGAAACGACGATAGTATAGATCAATTAAGCGAGCGACGGTGTTGCCATTCTGATCAACTTTGACAGTGTTAGTCGTGCAATGACTGCAAAGAAACTCCAAAAAGTGTGCTACAAGTTCAGGGTTTTTGTTTTACTAATTAAATCGGTTCCCTTTTTATTCTCTCGTTTCGTCTTCGTCGTTAAAATTCTCGATATGCGACGATTGCGTTGAAAATTAAACCGACGATTTGATGGAAGCTCGCGACCAAAAGAAAGACATCCGCAGGTACCCAAAGAGAGGCCCATGTTTTATGCGAGCAGATACCACTTTGTTAAAGATTTATACAGTTTGCAGTGTGGAGAGCTGAGAAATGATGACTAAGTCTGGCAGGCTGAAGGTGTTACAGAGGGTCCCAAGTGCGTTTTTAGGGATACACGCATCGTATAGGACGAGTCACTGGGTCTAACGTAATTTTTCTTTTTCTCAGTACTTAAGGCAGTGTTCACGAGCAAGGGTGGCGCAGTTGTGAGAGCGCTCGCCTCCCACCAATGTGGCCCGGGTTCGAATCCTGGCGTCGACGCCATATGTGGGTTGAGTTTGCTGTTGGTTTTCTCCTTTGCTCCGAGAGGTTTTTCTCTGGGCACTCCGGTTTTCCCCTCTCCTTAAAAACCAACACTTTCAAATTGCAATTCGATCTGAACGCACGGACGCGTTTCAACGAGTTCTTATGAACTCCTTAGTGCTCCGTGGGTAAACAAATTACAATTACAATTAGTCTTGTTGGATATTGGTTCTGTATTCCCCATTTCATGTACATTATAAGTTGTCGTTCCTACATTCAGCGTTCCTCCTCTAAGCTCTTGAATCCTAGGCTATGAATTGTTTTAAAAGAATTCCTCTGATTCAGTATTCTTAATTTAATGACTCGACACTACAGATAATACGCAAGGATTTCCTTATAGTTGCGCTGTGTTGAGTGCAGTAAGTACGAAATACCTGTGGAGCTGAAGAGGTTTCATTCGCATTATTCAAAAGGCTTCTGCACTCGACCAAGATTAAAGTTGTACTTTTTTCATCTTAGGGTATCACTACTGGAAATATGTTGCCGACTACGTTGGATTAGGAAACGAAAGCCAAAACTGGGAACTATCGGATAATCCAGCGGAGAAATTTATAGAGGCGTTCTCTGTGAAGGAACACAGCACAATCGGAAAGCTCATTGAGGCGTCCGAGGAGGAGGCTGGTTTGTCACTCTTCGTTAGTGAGCTGAAAAAGAAGTTTTCAGCAGCAAACCAGAGTGGAAGCGTTGAAAATTTGGCTACGAATGGATCTACAGGGGTGTAAAGGGCATAGGGCGGTTTTCAACAAAAGCCCCGTGAAAACAGATGCAACATTGTTAGATATTACATGTTGCGTCCGTTTGCACACCCCGTTGCATGTTGTTGCAGGTTGCGTGTTGTTGGGAGTTGTTGCATCCGTTTGCACACCACTGCCAACACGGACGCAACAACAACAACAACAACAATGTTGGGAGCTGTGCACGTATTACAGCTAGTTTCCACAGGAGATCTTAATCACCGCGTACTAATCTTGAGAAGAGTTCTATAAAGGGGTACACCCAAGATGATTGATATCTATTTATATAACATTAACTAATTACCGTGAATTAGTAATACTAGATTACTTTCAAGAACTAACTAGATTCTCAGAAGACGACAATAACGATAACCTTATTAGTTGGAATAATAGAAAAATTACGATAGAAAGGAATAAATGGGAACAATGATTTGATTATGGTGTTGCTTTTATTAGTGATTTAATGAACTCAAACGGTAAATTTCTGACCTTGAAAGAATTTCAAAGTAAATTTGAAATTAAAGTTAACTATTTGCATTATTTTCAATTAATTGCTGCCATACCTCCAGATTTGAAGCGAGAGGCATTTGGTTCCCCGGTTCCTGATCTGCTTGATGCAACGTCAGAGTACCGTCAGATAGAAGATAGAACAATTATAGCCTTAACTAAATTTCGCTGTAAAAACTATTATAGTCTGTTCATTGGGAAACTTGTTCCTGTACCGTCCGCAATAATGTCTTGGAAGAAAAGTTTTTCAGAACTTCCTGATTGTAGTGATTGTTTTGTGAATATATGGCCTCGAAAGATAGTAAGTTTAATAGACAATTTTGACTCTTTTAAGGTTATCCACAGAATAATCACGACCAAGAAAGAACTGTTTGAAACATAAATTAGCCTCTGAGGACAAGTGTCCTTTCTGCCTTAATCCAGATTTAATTCAACACACCTTTACATATCCAAGAGTGAAATGAATTCTTTTCCAAAACTTTAGGGTGTTTGATTATCATAAGAAGGACGTACAACAATGATGAGGTTAAACTAAGATGTTACAATTAGTCTGCCATATGATACTATAGTAACACGTGAAAATTTAAATAAGAAAAACGCGAACGTTAAAAGTGTATGAAAACATAAACCGTTGAAGTAGTGATATGATGTTGAAATGTTAAAACAGTATAAATACACTAATTACAAACGGAAGTGAACGGGTATGAAAAACCACATTTTTTTGGTCTAAAATAGGGTCCGGATTTTGAGAACAGAGCGGCACACCCACCAATAAATTCCCAGGGGTACCACCCTCGCCCCCCTCCCCGGGTAAACAGGCAACAAAGAGTAGAATCCATTATTCTAAGATCTTTATTTTTATACTATATGTATTTTTCCATTCGACCTTCATGTCTAGCCCAAGAAAAACTGATGGATGCATACGGAGAAGAAAAAACTCAAACTTATAATTAGTTCTGATACTCTTCAAAGTAATACACACCGTTACACTCGAAGGAGTAAATCAGCACTTCATATATTCAAATCAATGAGACGTACATGTTTGTGGTGTTAAAAAAATAACCTGCAATTTAAACGTACTGAAAGAGTTCACTAACTTTTGGCTTTCCAAACAAAAGTCCTGTGTTCCACCGCAGTATAAAAGTCGGCTGAAGGCGCACACCAATAACATTTGACAATACAGAATCGCTATTTCGTCATTGCCTTAATAAAAACACTTTGTGACAGCTCTCCAACGAAAACTTGCCATAATTTGTGATGGGTCAAAAGTCAAGAAGTGCCGAATTTTCATATTAAATAAAGTTATGCTGTTCGCGTAAAAAAAAAAAAAAAAAAAAAAAAACATTAAAGGATTACTGCCGTCTTTCATTTTTCGCCCTTTTTGTGGTTTCATAATCGAAAAACCTAGAAATCAACTATTCCATGCATTTTGCTGGACCCTAACAGGCCTTTACTCTTTTTTTGACAACCAGAGAGGTTTGATTTCATGTCCTTATAGAAATTCGATAGCGTTATCAAAAGTTCTAATCACGTGACAGTATGTACTCGTTAAAGACTGTTAATGTTCGTTCATCGGACGTCCGCATGTTCCAGGCAAAAACAAACTGTATTTAGCACTCGTCATGAGTTGCCTTGAACGTTAATTCGTCAAAGTATTAGCCGGATAGGCTGATCTATTGTTGAATCGTGGTTTTATGCATGTCCTAATATATTTTTCACTGATATACATGGCCTATAAACTCAGCAGAATTTTATTATCCTAATTAAAAACATTGTTGAAAACGTCAATCAATAAAACCACAAAATCAGTTCCAGAACAATACGCAATGTTCTAGAATGTACTATGTTAACACGGTCTTAATAATATCATTATAAAATATTCCTTCTAGTGTCACTTTTAGACACAAAGGTAAGTCTAGTGTAAACATTTTCCCTCCTTGACTGTAGATAATTTATTGCGAGGATTATGGGCTGTACGAAAGCAGTCGCTGAACATTTTGCTTGTTTCACCGGCCAAGGCATCCCAGGGTTCCTAACAACGAAGGTTGACCAATTAATCCCAAATAAAGATGTTTTTATTCTTGAAAGTTTAGCTAGACAAATATTTAAGGCCTGAGTAATTAGCCCCCTACCAATGAAGGCAATCAACACGTGGCATTAAGGCTGGGTAGAACGGCGTTCGTGGACCTTTTAATTTGCTTCCTCTCTCAAAAGCGCAAATTGGCTACAAAGTCAGTTTATTCTCTTCCCCCGGTGTGAAGCGTTTATCTGTTGGTTTTGTTTTGTCAATAATCGTTGCACCATGCCACTCTAACGTGGATCGGTTTTGAAAATATTTGAAATGGCTACAAACAGCTACTGCTATTTAAGGAGCACTCCTACTTGAGGATCTAAATAAACTATTGTAGTGCCTATACTAACTGTATACTTATTTGAGCATTGTATATCGTAACCTGCATGCGAGATTTAAGGTCCTTAATACATTTTTAAAAACGTTTATGAATCTTGGCTAGTTACACAATCGAATGTAGCCATCGTTTCTTTTTTATCCAGTATATAAAGTCTACTGGGTTCAAAGGCCCACTTTGAAAGGTCTACAGTTTTCGGCCTGTTGACATCAAAACAAACTATCGTGAATTATAGAGCATTTTTTTTGTTCATGCGTTCAGTCATGTTTCGTTGAACGTTAACGAACGGAGACCAAAAAAAGAAAAAGACAAGGGACTTTCCCTTACATGTTTAGACCCCCGCTTTTTCATTGGTTGGTGTGGTCTAACTGTACAGCAGGTAGCAGGTTGTGTATATTTTTAAAGTCCTTTAACACACACGTGCCCTGACTCGAGTACTGTTAAGGTCTGACTACAGTTTCGAACGGACCGGTTGAAGACTGCTATAATCGCTCCATTTTCTCGACTACAACACAATACAGCAATGCACAAAGTTTGTTCTTTAATCGTGTTGGTCATCTGTTTGCAGAAGGTAAGTAAGAATTTGTATTTCAGTGTTAGCCTTTTAACAGTGAGACTACCTTAACCTGATGGTCGTTTGTGAGTCGAATATACTCCCATATGACACCTCCAAAGCGCCCACTCTAAACTCCCAAGTATACTTGATGTTTAATGCTGTGATGTGTAATTTTGCTGAAGAAACTAACATTTTCACCGCTGGTTGGTTAGAAAGAGGCGCGCCTGGTAATTATTCATTCATGCATATAAAGAAACAAACAAACCGGCAGTAATGTATTGGGAGTGAAACGCCCAGTGAACAAAAAATGCAATCACGCAGACTTTAGCTCGGGCATTTTTTGTCGAATAATTTTGTCTGCTTCCCTTCTGTAAATCCTCTTAAAACAGGAAAATACTTTAATGTCCTCATCAGGTGATCAACGCGGAAAATACGTGATGTTGAAAGCGGCATAAACACTTGACAAAGGAAGTGCAGGCTGCATGGAACTCGGACGAGGGACCAAGATACTGAAATAATATAGTTGCTATTTTAGGGAGGTTTCGTCGTATTTAGGTTCTTTTTCATATATTCTATTATTACTGAGGCAAGGAATACCGCTCGTTGTGGCGATTTCCTTGTTATTTAGAGGCTTGTTAAATCGAGGTTCCACTGTATTTGTCCTTTTCCACTAAAAGTAAGACTTTCATCCAAATGAAAAGGCTACTGTTATACAGCTAGATTCATAAGAAACTGACCGTGACTAATAAGAAAACAATTTTAACTTTTTTCCTTAATTATAATAAACAAGCGTAAAGATGACCCACTACATGGTACAAATTATTCAAGAATATGCTCTCCAAACCTCTTTTCTTCCGTTCCCCGCTCCCAGAATCCCTCGCTGGTAGGCAGGTTAAGTACCGTAACCCCCCCCCCCCCCCCAAAAAAAAAAAAAAAAAATAGGTCCGCTTACAAGCCCCTCCGGCTTGTCTTAAAATAAATTCAAAGTTTTACCACGTTTTGAAGCTAATTCAAAAAGTAATTTGATCAGCACTCAGGGGGGGCTATGTAGCTTTTTTGAGACGTCTTTTTTTGTTACCCGGGCCCCAGGAGATATAAGCCCTCCCCCATCTCGAAGTATATAAGCCCTCCTAAAAACCCCTTATACGAAATTGCAGAAGCCCAGGGATAATAAGTGGAAGTTACAGCATTTGTAGCAATTTTAGTGACTGAAAGCGAAGGATTAAATCAGACTTTTGATGTCCATAGTCATGATTTTGCGGTATGAACTCCGCCGAATGTTGGGTTTTCCGCGCCTTTCAAGCCTGGGCCTACTCCCTCGTAATCAATGCAAATTCTAATTCCTTAAAATTCGCTTTTTTATTGGGGGAAGTAAACCCGTGACTGTAGAGTCAAAACAGATTGTTCTGGAATGTTGCATCTAAAAAAAATTGCCTTGCTATATAATTGTTTCGGTGTATATCTGCTTTACCGGTTCACCTATCCCTAACAAACTTGTGCTCTCAAAGCACTTATTTTCTGTTTTTCACCACCATTATAGCTGGATTGATGGCAAGAGATAATTGGCTAAATCATTTTTTTTCAGTGATTTCTATTTCAAGACAAATTTGCAGCGGTCGGAAAGTCTGGCATTTGTTAATCTGTTTGCGTGATGCATTACGCAAACAACATATTAACAAATTCAGATCAACAATTGTCACATGTATATTTTGGGGGGCGAATAGATCTTAACCCCACTTTGAATTTGTGCATTAACAACTAGTTCCACAGTAAAGTGTCATTGTTCAAAATCGGGAATTTTCATTTTTACAAATTTTCGTAAGCCGTTAAACGTTAGTAGACAAATACACTGTTTAAAAACAATTGGCGTAAAACTTTATCCAGTACATATGCTATTTTCAATACACGGACGTGATTCGCAAAAATGGCCTCAGGCATAACCCGGAAATATCAAAAGGATCAGTGACGCCGATACTTTGAGATATTTTCAATTGACTAATTACATCAACTAACAAGTCACCGAGCTGGGTACTAAAGTAAATTAATAGGTTTTTTATCGCTATTTGTAATATTCCACTTTGTTCAATTTGCCCAAAAAAAAAAAATTGTTGTTGAAGTTCCTGAATTTTTTTTGGAGTTTTTAAGTTCGAGAGGCGAACTTTGATCGTTCCATTATGCTCAACGAATATACTCCCCTCTATATTCACAGTCTACGCGATTACGATCTAGTGTAAATAACAGTTTAACAAATGGGCGGTAGCTTACAGCTCATTAGTACCTGCAATACAAGCCTTCTGATGAGTCGATTAACGCGATTTCCATAGCTTAAATAGGTACGTTGAAAAGGAAAAACAGTTTATGATTCAGAGCAATCAATGGAGGTAAAATTAGAAAATTTACCTGGGCTAACATCGTCAACGAATGGACACCTTGATCCGTCATCTTGATCCTCCAGCAAAGCATGGTGTTCTACTCTGTCGGTTTTGGTTTTGGTTTTGGTTTTCATTATATAATTTAAAAGCCAAAACAAAAACTGACAATAAATGAAAAAAAAAAAAAAAAAAAAAAATAGAGAAGTCAAAGCAAAACTGACAAGTAAGACGAAATAGATCGGTAAAAATGTAAAAGTTAGAAACGAAAACGAAAACGAAAACGAAAAAGTAAAAAATAAAAACAGAAATCTCGGCCGAAAAGCTAAATGGCGAAGTGAAAATCAAAAAGTTAAAAACAAAAATGGAAAAGTGAAAAATAAAAACGAAATCACTAAGTGGCCCCCCTGGGCTTCCGTAAAGTTAAGTTATCCGGTAATTGCATCATCGTCACGTGTCCGTTCATGATACTGTCGTTGAACGGTTTTGATGACAGCCGAATAGCTGTAGATTACTCTCGCTTGAATTTTCCTTGACTGCGAAAAGACGAAGTCCCAAAAATGTACAAAATCTGTTCATTGATAGGTCTGGGCATTATTCAACTGGTGGTAAGTTGAAATATTTGTCTGTTTACTGAATTTAATGAGTGACAATACTTAGCTTGATCGTCTTCAGTAAAACACACCTCTGACGCGCCCATAGTTTTCAAGTGTCGACCGTATTGGTCACATACTCTGAACGAAACATAACATAAAGCCAAAAACTCGGTTTTTGTATTTTGTTTACATGCTGTTTTTAAGTGAAGGATTGATTGACGTACACGTGTTGCACATCATTATGTCCAAGAAACTCGAAAATTATCGTGACTGGTTTGGTTAGATACGCTTCTTGATTGTGTCATTCCTATAAGCGTTTTTAAACAGTTACTGTTCTGGTTAGAGACGCTTGTTGATTGTGTCATTCCTATGAGCATTTTAACAGTTACTGCATGGTCTGGTTAGAGATGCTTGTTGATTGTGTCATTCCGAAAAGCGTTTAACAATGCGGGCGATTAATGCCGTAACTTAATCGACTAACCATAAAAGCATGACACTTCGGACAATTTACATGATGCGAATCAGTAAAGGTGTACCTTTTTTCTCGCTGACTCCTTTACATGACTGAAATACAGCGGCACCTATACTAGTACGCGGCTCATGTAAAGATCCAAAGGGAATATTCGCTTAGAACTAAGGCGCTGTGGAGAAATCTGCAAATGAATTAGTGCCTGATCTTAGCTTAAATGTGGCCGAGAAATCCTGGGGATACTTCCTAAAACGGCTTAATCACGGGAAGTTCCGCCCGAAAGAGGTGCCTCTCTTAGGCTTCCGGTGTACAATATATAAGAGAATTCCGTCCCGACCGGTTGAATTATATGAATGAATGGGGAGGGGTATACCACAGGGCTTGCAATGGTATGCATGAAACGCTAAGGGTTGGAACTAGGGGAGGAGCCTTCTCCCTGCCCCCGTTTCGCTTAGCCCCGGGTAGAAATAGCTCAAAAAGATTATAATATCTCAATCCCTAGTTAATTCTACTTCTGCTCTCGCGAAAGGTCTTAATCTCTAATAAATGGAAGCGACGAAATAAATGTTTCTTATGTACCCTCATCAAGACTCATGATCTTGGTTATATAACCGAAAACACCCGACTAAGAAACCAATTTCATTTGAGACTAAAGTGAGTTCATCTTGTAAACAAGCCCGGGCCAAGTCCGATGACAAATGCAAATTATTCTTTCGCGCCCTTTCTGAGAGAAAGGGATTGACAACGGGGAAATTAACATAAGCATTCTTTGTTTATCATTGGACGAAATATTTCGAAGCCGTCTAATAAAAGGACCAGGTTCAAAGTCCTTTCTTATTTGGTGATAGTGCAAGCGTGCACATCATCCTTCGTGTATTTTTTAAAGAACTAGTGGATGCAGCATTCTTGGGAGTTGGTATCACATATTAACGACAGGTATGCCGATCACTTTAATCCTTCTTCTAAGCGCTGGGGTCAATATGGTAAGTTAAGATGCCAGATTTTATGTACTTCACTCGCTTTACGCTACCGCGTGCTCCTTTTCACGATTTAACGACGACACACCCACTCGCCGCCGTCCAATTGAAGAGCTAACAACCGGAGGTAATAAGCTAATGGGGAGTGTTTAGAAATATTTTTTAGGATTTTTTTTTAAATATTGTATGTATTTTTCCTTTCGGCCTTCATGTGATCATGTCTACGGTTCTCTAGCGAACGCAAGAAAAACTGATGGGTGCAGACCGAGAAAAAATCTGACTCTCACCCGCTGGTTTAAATTTAGTTTCTGATCATCATTATTTTACATACCGTTACGCTCGAAGGGGAACATAATTGACGTGTTTGTAGTGTTTTATCCTGCACTATAAACGTACTGAGAGAGTTTCTCTCGGGTAACGTTTGGCTTTCCAAAAAACGTCTCCTGTGTTTTTACGGCGGTAGAAAAGTCGGATGAAGGTGGACATTGGATTTCAATAATATTTGACAATACAGAATCACTGTGTCTTCGTTACCTTAATAAAAAGACTTCGTGACAGCTCTTCAACAAAACTTGCCTTGTTTATAATGCGCGTAAAAACAATCAAGGTTTTATTTCCCTCTTTCAGGTTAATAGCCGCAACAATTATGCCCTCCAACTAATCAACTACCATTACCTTTGACCTGCCTTTGGCCGGTATGGATTGACAATCTGAGCGATTTTATTTCATTTCCTTAGAAATTCGACAGTTAGTTATCAAAAATTCTAATCACGTGACAGTATGTACCCGTCAAACGGAAACGAAGCTAGTACAGAAATGTTCGTCTTCAGGAAATCCACATGTTCCAGGCATAACAAAGTCCGAGTTGCTTTGAACGTTAATTTAATTTCACAGTACTTAGCCGTATAGGCTAAACTATTATTCAATCGTGGTTTTATGTCCTAATATCTTTTTTTCACTGATATGTGGCAACTCAGCAGAATTTTATCATCCGAAGCTTGAAAACGTCAATCAATTAAACCACAAAACTAATTCCAGAACAATAGAGAATATTCTAGAATGTACTAGAATGTTAAGTGGAAACTACTCGCCACAATCAGAGCCAACCCTGGAGTCCCTTAACAATAGACCCACTGACAGTTTCTAGGCTTCATACACAATGTTGATGTTAGCGGCCTTAATATTCCTTCAAGTGTCACTTTTAGATCCTTTTAGACACAAAGGTAAGCCTCCCTCCTTCGCTTAAGATAATTTATTGCAAGGAATGGGAAGTAAACTTTTTTCGAAAGTAGTCGCTGAACATTTTGCTTGTTTAACCAAGACATCCCTTCCCGACAATGAAGTTTGACCAATCAATCTCAAATAAAGATGTTTTCATTCTTAAAAGTTTAGCTGCACTTTTAAGGCCCGAGTTTACCACCCGGTCACATACAAGACGTGATATAAAGGCAGAAGGGCGTTGGTTTGGGCCCTTTGCTTCCCCACCCAAGTAAAAAGAAAGGCCACGATAATAGCATTCTTCTTCCCGTCTCGTATGAAGCATTTTGAGGTACTTCAAATATTTTCAATGCACTTCCGAGTGACGTGGTAATACTAAAAGATATTTTAATCTAAACAAGACGCTGTGTGAGCGTATATTTGGGCGCGGTCGTACTAAGGGTATGATCCTTTGAATATGCCTTATTGCAGCTAAAGAACTGTCATCATATCTTACCAGAGAAGGCAAATCCTTTACTCCACTTGTTTGCTGAACCACACAGCTTAAACAGTATGTCCCAATCCACAACAAAAATAGTGTCATTTCACGACAATGTTTGAAAATATGCACATCTTCAATGCAGACATGCTTGGAGCCAAATTTTAACATAGGACATAAGTGGTTACAGCCCGGAGAGTAAGGTTTATCTCAGCTCCACTGATACTGACAGATGTTTTCACACCCATAACTTTGTACAGTGTATTCCGGTTACTAACAAGGGCAAATAAAGTTCCTTAAGTCCAGTATCCGCAAGGATTAATAAGAGAGTAACGCATTGCATAAACAGCTATAGGGCAGCACTGTTTACAGGAACATTGGTAACTATTAACATTTGAAATACTACAATTTTCGACATTGCTTGAGAAAAGATTAGGTTCAAAGGTGGCAATATGTACACCTTTAAGTTCATATATATCCTCATTCCTATGTAGAGTCTGAAAATATTGTACTAATTGATGCATGGATGGTATTTCCAACAATACACATGTCTCTTCACTATGATTGTTATGATACATATCTCTAGCATGAGGATCAAATACATTATATCCCCTAGCCTCAATGCTGTAGCTACCAACACCAATAATTGCCACTGTTAAAATGAATGAGTTGTAGTTCAGTGCCAAGAGTGTTTGAAATGCTGTAACCTGTGACTGGCATATACAGTAGTGATGGATGTTACAAGTATAACTGTCACTGTATTCAAGGTGGAAAAATTGCTCAAACACTTTAACCATTCCTGGCAATTCTGTTAACATTGACATAGATTGTCTTGCAAGCAGTGACAGACAAGAATATAATTGAATACCAACAATCATTATTTGAGTCATATCATCAACTGAAGTAATCTTTGATATCTTACTGTAAATTAAAGCGCACAGACTCATTGCGACACATCGTTGTCAACCATTTTCCCCAAATCCTGTAACATTTCCTTGACAGTATGGAGCATTAACTGTTTTTGTACCATCTACATAAACTGAAGGTCCTGGATTCTTCTCTATATCAGTACAAAGCTTAAATTGGCCAAAATTAACCCGGTGATTCAAACTATTTTATGGGCAAATTCTTACTTAGAAGCCTATTTGAATATCTCATTCCACCTAAATCGCCTGTGCTCTTGGACGACAGATACACCTTCCCTCGCTTACGAACTAGTTTTGCAGTTGCCCCTCAAGTAAAAACCTCACTGTTACTGTTACTTCTGTACCTGTTTAAGTGTAAACCTTTTCTACTTTTAACGTAACAATGAATTTCAGACGACAATGGTGTATTTTTCCGAATACTCTTCCATACAAAAAGTGTCACTTTCCGTGTTTTCTGTAACAAAGATTTTAATTTGTTCATTGGTAGTCTGCTAGGGGCATGACGGTAACCGGTCATTTCGTTCCATGGTCAGATCGTTGACATCGTTCCAAGCCAGATCGTTCCAATCAATAGTCAGATCGTTCCATAAAATAGTCAGTTCGTTCCACAAAAAAAGTCAGTTCGTTCCACGTATGAAAAGTCAAGTAAATCTTTCTAAATATGTTGAGTGAACTTTATCGAGAAGAAAAAGATTTCGTTCATACACCACAAGCTGATAAAATAATAATCGATCCATCCTAAATCGTTTGAAAACAAACAAGAGACGATTTCAACCAGCCACGGGCTTTAACATTTAAACCGCTGCTTTGAGAGTTTTGAGCTAGAATCGATCGATAGTTTTGAAAGATAAAGGACAACAAGTAAAAGCTCTGCCGCTCTGAAGGTACAGTATTTCGAAGCGCTTGTAACCTAAATATTTATTTGCTGCGGCCGATTTATGCAAATTTTGAAAACAACGCAAGTTTCGAATTACAATCTCGATTTTATGGTAATTTGTAAGTTCTGTTATAAATAAATTTCCCACGACGAGATCTCAATTCAATTTCTTTTATTTCCTCCAAAACACAATTACCCCCTGTACAACTAGCTCATTACCTTCTCTTGTCGTCACCTCGCTGTCATCAAAACACTAACACAAAACTTGCTGATAATGCAAAATCGCGACGCACAGCATCGTATGAAAAAACAGAACACGCAATACAAAAACAAGTACATTAACCGTCACCCTGCTAACAAAATTGAAATAACAAAAAGAATTGTTGCAGTTATCACAGTATAAGTTCCAAAAGAAGCCTCAGTCCCTTTTGGTTTCAATTGTTGACAATCGTCTCTTCCTTCATCGGAACAGATTTTTATCACAGGCAACTCGCTGTGTTCCGCAATGCAAAAATCAAAATCACTATTGTCACACTGATAACCAGCTACACAAATCTTGCGACTCTCAAACTTGTTCAACATTCCTCTATTCAAACTCTTATCCATTTCACACGTACACTCCTGATATTCCGATTTGTTATTACGTCTATAGGGTCCATGAGTCTTTGATGTCATTGAATGTCTCGATAATTTCCATTGTTTTTCTTTGAGTTCGCGGACCAGCCCAATCCGAAAACACTCAGTGTTATTTTTTAATGTGGGCCTACCGCGAACAGTGTATGCATTTGTAAGTTTAACCCGGGATAACATGATTGAACAATATATTAACACGTTTCTCGAAACGCCGCGGCCAAATGTTATCCAAACTGCTTCTCACTGCTGCTTCGAAAAATTTCGGATCAGAAGATATCAAATCGTCCCTCATTGGATTATCCCAGGATTATCCACTCGACCTAAACAAAATCGACCAATCACAAAAAATGGACATAAAATAAAGAAAACAGTAAATTCAAATGACCTCTTAGGAAACATGCAATTAAAACTGTCTTTCTATGATTGGTGCATTTCGATCCTCTCGTCAAAAAAATGTCAGACGTCAATCATCTTAGCGGACCTCCTAGGAAACGTAAGTTTTCTTCAACGGGTTCAAAAGGTCATTGTTTATGATTTGTCATTGGTGGATTTCGATCCGTTTTTTGTGTTTCTGTGTTTCAAGGTTCGTTGCTTGTGATCTTATTGTGACCAAAACCCGATGTTAATATTCCAAATATTTTTGATAGATTTCATCCCTGGACTTCAGACTTCCAAATTTCGATGCGGCAAAAATACTGAAGATTCAGATTAACTTTTGAGATCGTAAAAGTGCGATTAAGTGCCGTGTGCAAGCAGAGCTTTCTTTCCCACATGCCTCTTACCTTGTACAAGACGTTCGCATGGCAGACATTCGCCTCGCTTCGCTTGTTTACTTGCCTTGTTTACGTTAGCACGTATTGCGTGCCTATTGCACATTTGCGTCAAAACAGGCGTTTCCATTACTCTATTTGGGCCACACCCAAATAATAAACTATTGTACTAGAACACATACTTACTAGCGTTGTCATACATGATAACCTGCGAGACGCAGCTATTGAATTTCGTCAATAGGGCCTTAAATCAAAATACAAATCCTAACGTAGTTTTACAAACGCGTAAGGGACTGTTCGTTATTTATGCCTAAGAGGGGGTCGGTGATTTTCAAGCAATTCAGGCATATGAAAAATTTACCCCTCCCCGGAAGTGGGTATTTTAAAAAATTACCCCCCCCCCCCCCGTTTATGTGACAGGCCCAAAATGTAACCCCCTACCCCCACCCCCCTCCCCTCAGGACGCGACGTGCCTCCGATTGCGAAATTGCGTACAACACGTGTTCTGGCCGGTTGCCGATAAACCAAAATCCATTGCAAGGTCATTTGTGATCGTACAGTATGGAAGCTCTAAAATAAGGAAAGCGAATTTGCAGCGCCGGTGTTAACTTGGGCCCAGAAAAGATCACATTTAAGAGAGAAGTCAACGGTAGGAAAGTTTGTAAGGAGCTCATTGCAAGGATTGAACCACGAGGATGTACTTCTGAAACTGGAGACAAAAATTATAAACAATGCTATTATTAAATATCAGATTGCATGTAAAGGGATTTAATAAGTTAATATATATTGAATCTTTAAATAACGCTACTCCACGTCACGTTTTCTAGGCTTTTCAAACTATGAAGACCAGGCGCTTTGTATTAAAATAGAATTCTCGATACAGAATTCAACATTTTAAATATGTCTGCAAAACGGCTACACAAGTGTTGAAACAACAGTTTCTAAAAGTTTACCCCCCTCCCTTATTTGTATTTTAAAAAAACACCCCCCCTTTTTCATTGATTTTGAAAATTTTACCCCCCACTCTAAACACCGGCCCCCCCTTAGGCATAAATAACGAACAGTCCCTAATCTCAATTTTTGTCACGCAATGGAATGTAACCATGCATAGTTTCCTTATTATCCTGCATATTGGGTCTACTGAGTTTAAAGAAACCTCTCTTTGAAAGGTCTCCACGATTTCTTTTCAGCCCAGGCTACTGTTGACAGCAAATCACAATCATATCGTGAATTTATGGAGCTTTTTTTTTTTCTCAATCCGTTCGGTCATGTTTCGTTTAACATCAACGAACGGGAACAAAAAAGGAAAAGGAAAAGAGGGGCTTCCCCTTTGATCCCCACTTTCTCATTCGTTGATGTGATCTAAATGTTGATACAGCTGTAGTTCCAAGTGAAAGTCCCTTTACACACACGTGCCCTGCATCGAGTTATCTTACGAGCTGTGCGGGTCTGACACAACCGGCTTAAGATATTCTCGCTCGATTAACTCGACTGCGACAAACTCACAACAATGTACAAAGTTTGTTTTTTAATCGTGTTTGGCATCGGTGTGAAACAGGTAAGCGAGAATTTGTTTGTAATGATTTTATTTGCATATTGCTAAGTTGAACAAAATACTTTAACGTGATGGTCGTGTGTGAGTGGAATATACATGCATAACCTATGACACACCTCCAACGCACCCACTGGTGATCACGAATTTTCTAAACTTTTAAGTTTTCTTGCTGTTTGAAGCACAAGTGTTGTGTAATTATGTTGAAGAAACTAATATTTTCATCCCTGGTTTGGTTAGCAAGAGGCGCGCCTGCTTGTTAGTCATTCAATTTGTTGCAAACAAGAAACTAGGAAGTAACTGAACCGAATCCTGTAAACCGCGCGTCCCACGAGTAAACGTAACTATAATACAACAATAACTATAAATACAATCACGGAGACTTCGGCCAAGCACAATTTCTTTTCGTCATCAGAACTAATGAAGAATAATTATGTGCTTTAAGGCTTTTATTCACGTTCGTGTGCAACGCGGAAAATATGAGATGTTCTCGCGCCGAATAAACACTTAGCAAAGGCTGTTGTCAGTCGGGAACCGACCGAGGGATTGACATGATGTGTTCGCTATAATAATTAAGAAGGTTTCGTTGTATTCAATTTCTTTTTCGTATATTTTATTATTATTGGGGCAAGGAATATCGCTTGTTGTACCGATTACTGGTTAAATCGAGGTTCCACAGTATTTGTCCTTTTCCGTTGAACGCATGATTTTCATCTATAAAATGAAAAGGTTGCCTTGTTTACAAACAGATCCGTTAAGAAACTGACTATGACTAAATAAATAAGAAACCATACGAGTTCCTCAATTTTCACTTGTTTAAATGAATGTAAAGATGACCCACTTCATGGAACAAATTATTCAAGAATATGTGCCTAACCTCTTTTCTTCCGTCCAACACCCCAGAACCCCGTGCTAAGTAACGCTTAAAAGCTCTCCCCTCCCCTCCCACACCACTTATAGGTCCCCGGTAGTTAGTGGCCTATCAGCCAGTAAATTAAGAAATAGAGCCTCCTCCAGCATGTCTTGCAATGAATTCAATTGTTTTACCACGTTTTGAAGCTTAAAGACCGAATAAATTCTTAAAGGATTTTGATCCGTTCTGCTGTGTAGTTAGTGTTTTGAAACACCCTTTTCTTATTTTTGTTTTTACGACGTTTATAAACCCTCCTCAAACCCCTTACGAAATCGTAAGCGGAAGTTGACGGTATTTGTAGGTGATTGAAAGTAAAGGAATAAATTAGGCTCTTCGTGTCCACTGCGTCATTATGTTGGCTTAAACTCCTCCGACTGGGGGAGCTGTTTTTTTTAAATTTTTTTTTATTGTTGTTATTTTTTTTTTTCCGGGGAGGAGGGCATCCGGCTTAAACAAGCCTGGGCATACTCCTTTATAACCAATGAAAGATTTTTATTGGACAAAGTAAACACGTGATTGTGATTTCGGTAATTTATGCGTGCACATGTTTCGTGCCGAGCAAGAGAGTCAAGTAGATCAAGTAGATGTTACTTTGTTGGCGAGCTCACGTCATCTCTACAGGCGCTAAAATGATCATTTTAATCCTTATTCTTGGAATTGAAGCTAAGACGGTAAGCTTATCCGGCAAAAAAATTGACGTGTTATAGTCTATCACCCTCCCCGTTAACAGTTAAGTATCGATCGCACACGCCCAGTGCTATTCACACGTTTAAGAGGTCTAAATAGTTGTCATATTCAAATAATTTAAAGAAATTTTGTTTCATATGTATTTTTCCGAACAGTTTTCACCTATAGCTGAAAATATGATGACTGGAGGGAAGGAAAAACTCAAACTTGTTTTGCGAATGTACACTATTCAGGTCCGATCACTGAGACCATACAACGTGGCAGTTCACGATTCCGTTCGGCTCCAATGAGCAGACACTGTGGAACGCCGTCTGACGTATTTAGGATATTTATAAAAATAACCCACCATCGAGCAGAAAGCATATAATGAAATTAAGCTTTCACAAAGGAATCCGTGTTCTGCAGTGGTAATCAATAAAGACTGGCACACGAGTATCATGTCATCTGTGTCATAACACAGTGCGGAATCATAATTAAGAGTTTTTATTAATTGTTTTCTTTTTATAACACTCTGCATGGTCAATCTAGCAGCTCAGCCGGTCAACAAAATTCGCTTTTCTCTGGGATCAAAGTTTACACTTGAATATGTCTAACTTTATAAATGTAGCAGAAAAAAAGTTCATAACCCTGTTTTATGACCAACTGCCTTGGTTTTTGTTTCATTCATATAATATTTGTGTTACTTTTTTTTTTTTTTCGTTAAGATAAGACTTTAAATCTTGTCTAATTGAAAGCTTTTGTAACTTATTTACATCTTGGTATTACATCTATTAAGTTTCAACCAGGGCCGTAGCCAGTATGAGGCGAACCGAGGCACTCGCCTCGGTAAAATTTTACCAAATACTGTCGATTTTTATTTTTTTTATCAGACTGATAATATTAGAAGATTTCATACGGCTGATTTCGTACAACGGACCGTGTGTTCGCCTCGGTTGTAGTTTCTTCCTGGCTACGGCCCTGTCAACAATATATATTCTAAAACAACAGATTCCTGAGCTCCGCTCATTTCTGCGCGACGTACTCTGTTCCACCAGGCGTTCCTCGAGACTCAATCAAGCGCCAGCGAAAACTTGAAAATCGAGTGAAATGAGGATACATCAGAAGTTGCTGAACTGATCTGAATTTCAGCAAAGCGTTATGTAAAGAGTAGTTACGCATCAAAGAGTTCGTTAGGATTCGAGCAGCTAAATTCATTTGGTATTACAGGTTCCGGAGCGTTTTCCATAACTTTCAAGCTTAAAGCAGCTGACAAGTTGTGGCCTACGAACGCGTGATAATCTGGAAACCTGATTGACCTGATCCCTCTTCTCCCTTATTTTTCTTTCTTTTTTCAATAAAATAACAAAAGATCCACTTACTCAGCAAATTCCGCTTTTAAAACCAGAAAAACCACAGGGTTCTAAACAAATACACAGTACACTCTTTTTTTTATAAGAATATATTTTATAAGAATATCGAGGCTGAAATTTGCGAAATTTTAAGAATATTTTAAGAATAAAGCCGAGGCTGAGTGAGATTTTGAAAAGGATAGATACA
This sequence comes from Porites rus, assembly GCA_964035705.1. NCBI lineage: Eukaryota > Metazoa > Cnidaria > Anthozoa > Scleractinia > Poritidae > Porites > Porites rus. Next base: position 14,747,470 of record OZ038004.1, on the reverse strand, counting down.
ATTTTGTGTGTTGAAACATCTGTAAATACAATACAATTTTATGTTTTTAACTTAACCGTATAAAATTATTCCTTTCTCTAAACGGCGAAACTAGCCAACAAAACGAAAAAACCTGCACTAGCTATAGCAAAATGTTCAACTCTAATGACAGTTCGATGAACGGTACATGTAATAAATATGTACAGTATTCAGCACAGATCTAGATACCAAACACTTGTAATTGATACCCCAATAAATTCTAAAACGGAAATGTCATAAGCTATAATTTAAGAATAACACAAGAATATTTTCAGCCTAAAATCGGCAGAAAAATAAGAATATTCAGCCTGGGCCGGAAAAACAATATTCTTATAAAAAAAAGAGTGTATGTACTTGTATAGCGGGATGGCATCTTAAAAATCCCTGACAACTGTTTTAGTCTATATCGACTCAAGCTGCCGACAGGTTTTGCTTACCCTTCGAAGTTTAACGCGATGTTGCTGTTCATGCAGGGTCAATTTTCTTTCAGCTGTTTTTTGTTTTGTTTTGTTTTGTTTTGTTTGTTTGTTTTTTTTTTCCGCGTGTGTGTGTCCCAGAGGTGAGCCACACAAAACACTCCTAACCCCTTCACTGTCGGGTTAGTTTAATGAGTAACTCATTAAAGGCGAGTGAGGAGTAATCATGACAAATCCGGTCCACTGCTTAACCTTTGGCTAGTTTTAGTAAGGCATCTCTTCCAAAACATAGAGGTTAGATTAAGATCGTCTTCTTACAAACCCGTCATTTTTGACGGATTTCAAGGTTAATAGCGCATCGAGGTCTAGTTAAGGGTGGTTGACGAAGATTTACCAATTAGCTCGCTCGTTAGAAAAATAAACTCCTCTCAGTTTGAACTGACAAAAGATCTGCTTAGTTGGCAGAATTCAAGACCCGAGTAATTGAGAACGCCAATCAATTCACCCTTCTAGAGGTTACGCTTCCTGATAAGCAAGTCAAGACTGTCCGTGAAACTCGGCTACCTGCGAATAGAGAAATTGCCGACAGTTTTTCTATGATTAAACACTTAGCAATTGCAAAATGTCGCTGCTGACAGTGTTTCTATTCGTCCAATCAGTAATGTTAGGTAGGTAAGTGTTTAGTACACTCACACGGTTATCGATTAATTTCATGCAAGGAATGGGCAAACGTTTATTAATAAGTGACACCCAGTATTTGCTTCCACAGGAGTTAAAAGCAAATTTTGAAGTCTTTTACTGAAGAAGACATGTTAACATGAATTTTATTAGGCAAAAAAAGTAATAAGGCCTTTAAGCGACCCATCTCGATAGCAGCCTCAGGCAACTTCTTTTATTCATTGCTTCCTCGAAAGAAAAATTAACTCCATGAGAAGAACAGTGCGGCTTTCGATCTAACTATCTGTATGGTAACATTTTCCTATTGAGCGTCAACTGAATCGCTGCACTTGGTAGAACATTTTGAAAATAACTTGGCTGGTCTACTTCTATCCCATAGCAGCGCCACGCTATTTCCGACAAGCAGTTTTTTTAATAAGATCAAAATACGAAGCCTCTACAGTTTTAAATATTTTAATTATAGCAAAACTTGCGACTCTCTGATTTAATATAATGCTATAATAAAACTCAGTTAATATAACTCGACAGAGAGACTTTCTATTGGCAGTCGCCACTGAGTCGCGTCACGCCTTGAGTGCATGAAAACATTGGAAAAGTGTAAAATGGCGTCCTGGTTTGTAAAGGAGAATACGGTGATACGGCAATAAAAATAAACGAATGTTTTAATGACTCAAGAGGGAGGATAGTTTTACTGAAGAAATCACACTCCTTTAGGCGGAAAAGGGATAGAGCTAACTTGACTCGATCAAAAGCCAGACAACTCAAAAGCTCCACGTACCGTAACGAGCGTCAAACTACTCGGTCTAAATTAAAACTATTTCTCTGCTGGTAGAAAAAATACTGAAAATTGATATAATTATTCACAACAGAACCGCGAAAGTTAATATTTGCCTTTAAATGATTTCCAGTTGACTGATTTGTCCCAGCGGGAACTAATATTAGCCCAGTTTGAATGCCCACTTTTAAACAAATATTGTTTTTGTAGCCTTTGCACCTTCATAGATAGATATATATATATATATATATATATATATATATATATATATATATATATATATTTATATATATGTCTTTCAGTTTTTCGACACGTTCCTTTGCAGATGCAAAAAAAATGGAGTAAGGATCTTTATGATATGAAAATATCGCCACGTCATACAACAGAATACGCTTTTCCTTCAGATATAGTCACGTGTCAAAACCTCAGAATGTCTCTACCCTGGGATGGAGCCGCGCCAGCTAGAATTTAAGACTAGCCCGGGATCTGTTTGTGACTTTGCGTGCTTTTTTGTCGGATCTATACTTCAAACAAACCGCGCGTTCAAGAAACCGCTGTTCCTTTCTTTTTCGACATATATATAAAAAAAATCATCTCGTTATCTGATTTTTTTCTAGGAAATATGAAAAACATTTGGTTCATCGATATTGGTTATTGGCCTGAAGTAACTGAAATTCTTGCCGAAGTCTTTTTCGAGGAAGGAGCGCCGTTCTAACAAGTCAAACAATGACACTCATGCAAAAGCCAAGTCTTTATCGATTTGAAAAACTATCGGTAAATATGTTTTTTCTATCGCGAACATATCTTAACTCGACCGTCTGGATGATTTTTTTTAACAATCCAGTTTCGTTGGATGAGCACCGTCATGTGAAGAATTTGTATGGCCTGAGGGTGCGGCTAAATGGCTCCTGGCTATATTTTATTGGTGATAAGGAACTTTCGCCACAATATCGTGAAGCTATTTTAGAAAAAAAAATGATAAAATTCTCTCGAGATGATACTTTGCTATCTATGAAGATAACTAATTAGGTCACTGGAATAAAAGAGAAAAGCGATAAACGCTTTCTAGCTAATCACATGTTTGTCACTGACGATGATGAAATCGCTTTCAGCTTATTCTATCGCTACGCAAGCTGCACTGGACCATCTTTCCACATCGCAATAATAATGATTGTGTACCGCAAACAGTAACCAGAGTCGAGGCCATGATTGGAAAAGCTCAGTTGCTTTAGGAGATATAGCATTTTGAAATGTGCTAATGTTGCTTAAAATAGTAACAAAATGGCTGGAAATTCAGAAAACAAACTTAAGCTTAATAATTCTTTATGGCCAATTAAACTTTTCAAAATAATATCTTTCACATGTTATTTTATCGCCTCGTGCGCATTAAAAATTGTTTATTTGTTACATCATAAATTTGAAATGTAAATTTTGCTTTCAAACTTGTAGCGTCATTTTCCGGCCACGTTAAAATCAAAAAACAGAAAAAAAGATTGTTTAGAATACAAAGTTCTATCACCCTGCAAACTTTGAGCTCAAACGGATTAAAACTGCAAGAGTAGTTCCCAGGTGGGCCGTTTTAGGCGTCCTATATGCCCATCGTCGCCTTGGGCGTTTTACCGTAGGCTACATATAATTAGGCAGAACAAGCCTGTATAGCAGACTGGGCCAACTGCTTCCTCAATAACGCGATCATTTGAAGAGATTGGAATTTATTTAACTAGTGGTTAGCACAGTAATCGTCTCAGATTTGCTAAGACCTTAGCTTGAGTTGTACTCTAGAGCTTGGCTAATCCCTGTACGGCGTTTTCCCAGTCCCCCTCGGCTTTTCATTTGTACCACGTGACCCGAAACCCTTTGGCCTCGCGGAATCTTGATTGGGACTTTGCAAGTCCTAAGAGCCAATTAGTTCTGAGCCCGTAACTCCCGAATAACAATCCAAGCCCCTACATGTTTCGAAAACCAAGTTGCAGTTGACTTCCCTTATAGAAAACAGCTAACTACAATTTCATAACGGAAAGGAAGCTTTAGATCATATTATCGAGATTTACGACGGGCCGAGCAAAAACAATAATAATAATAAAAAAAAATCAAGAGAGAATGAGTTCCTTTTAAAACTTCTTCTGGCAGGTAAATTGGACTTAAGATGCTAATAAAAAAAACCTTACTGTTTTCAATTTAACATTATCTTCCAGTTGGCTGTAGCTTCAACTGGTGAATGTCCTCCACAGCAGTTTTGGAATGGTACTTTATGTACCCCATGTTCCATGTGTGGGCCGGGGTATGGAATGAAAACTGAATGTGCGGAAAAACAAGATACGGAGTGTGAAAAATGTTGGCTAGGATACGATTATTCCAACACCACAGGCATGGGACAGTGTAAACCGTAAGTTAAGTTACTGTGACTTCACGCCCCTCTAGGCTCATAATCGCCCTATTTGCTTCAGTTGAGTACTTGTGCTTTCTTTAAAGAGGTTTAGTTAAGAAATAAGTTACAACTGCTGTGGAAAAGTTCACTGGCGTTTGGTTAACTTCACTAGCCTGCAGCAGAAACAATGCGGCCTGCTAAGAAGATGGGTATTTAGAGGTCTGTCGGAGTACGACTTGTAGATATCAGTAATATCAGTAGCCTTTTAATGAAATCTCGTTTATAGTAACCACCTTATCCCCTGGCCTTAGTTTCGTGATCATCTTAATGAAACTTGTGCTTAAATTTTACCGTAAATAAACCATAATCTTCCTTTTTTCACAAAAGGTGTATCAACGAGGAGTCTAATTGTTTAGATGGGAACTTTAAGGTAATAAAAAACTGCACCAGGTTTTCCCCGACAGTCTGCAGTGGCTGCGCGGATGAAAATTACTTCGACTCGAGCGTAGGACTCGAAGGAGGATGTGTTCCCTGTTCACCGCCATGTGGTGTTTATGAAGTGGAGACAAGGCAATGCACCAATGAGCACGATCGGTTATGTACTAAGCAATGGACTACAAATAAACTGAAGGTTCCAAGTAAGTAAAACAGAAACTATCGGACTATGTTTGACAACTCTTTTCTTCTGGGGGAACTCAAGTGCAGACGAAGTTCTTGATCTTTTTCTTCTTTTCTCACTCAGTCCTTCTTCTTTAAAAAAATGTGTTAATTTTTTTTTTAAATGTTTCCCTCTGTGATAATTTTTTTTTTCTTTTATTTTTTTCTTTCACCGTTTGCTTCATTTTAGCTGAAAGTCATATATGTCGAACATGAGGCATATGGTGTTTCATCAAATATCCATACACTGAAAAGTGATTAATCAAACACGAGGAGTATTTAATCTGAAATCCAAGCACCGAGAAGTAAAATATCAAATACAAAGAAGGAATCTAAACACCGAGTAGTAATAAATAATAGATATAAATAAATAAAAAAATAAATAATGATTTGGAGGTAGCACATCCACAAAGTGTTCTTCGTCTACCTGATTCCTGGTCGAATTTGCCGGAATTTGGAAATGCTGGTTTTTGAAGAGAGGGGAAAACCGAAGTACCCGGAGAAAAACCTCTCGGAGCAAGGGAAAGAACCAACAACAAACTCAACCCACATATTATGGCGTCGACGCCGGGATTTGAACCCGGGCCACATTGGTAGAAGGCGAGCGCTCTCACCACTGCGCCACCCCTTGCTCCCCAAAGAAGAAGTGATAAATCTAATACAAGAAGGAGTGTTTCATCTAATACCCATCCTCGGAGAACCAGTGGCAGTCAGTCGGGTCGGGAGAAAGGGCGCGACGAAGTTTTCATGTATGGGCGAAAGAGCCCCTGGGTATCGACTCTCACCGAACTAGTTCCAAAAATTCAAGCGGATGCCGGCTCCTGATTGGGCACGAAAAATGCTTTGTATTATTGTGCCCAATCGGCGAACAGTTTTTCCTGAGTTCTTTTCGTGAGTTCGTACACGACGGCTATTGTTTCAATCACGGCTTGTCTGGCTCATACACCAAAGAAATTCCGGCAGTCAGGAACTTTCAGTTTGATATAAAATCCCCATCTGATTTCAAAATACTGTCTGCCCGACGCTAAAGACGCTTTTCCAAAAATACAAGCTTGAGCTTACAAGAGGTATTCACGCTTGCATCGGTCACGTATTACGTAAATATTAGGGAATTTTTGAAAGATACCACGACGGCTGACTACCACGAAAACATCACATGGAAAAGGAAATTCACATTTTTTTTCAGTTCCTATCTATTTCTATTTGTCAAGGCAAGCGAACTCTTCTGGAGCTGAATTTCTATCAACATATCCAAGTTTATGAAGAGAATGAATTTTGTCATTGCTTGTTTACATCCTTCACATAACATGAAATTAGGCATTTTCACGAATAGTCGTGCAGTTGACGGCAGAGGAATGTACAAAAAAGTGTAATGCACGTGCAAAATTGTTGTTTGCCTTGTCAAGCTATTGCTTATTTGACTTTCTCGTCGCCGCCGCATCTTTAACTTGCTATTATTTGCGATACATTGTGATGAGTCAAAAATAGAATATTCTTGGTGCAAATTGAATTGCTCCTGCTGATAGCAAACTTTTTTTCGACTCATCGGTAGTTCCTTCGTTTCTGGTCAGGAAAGTAGAAAATAAAAGTTTCCTTTGCTCGCAGAATCTTGGTGAACGAACCGGGCAATAGCCGTCTTGACGAACTCACGAAAAGAACTCAGGAGAAACTGTTCGCCGATTGGGCACAATAATGCAAAGCATTTTTTTTGTGTGCCCAATCAGGAGCCGGCATCCGCTTGAATTTTTGGAAATAGTTCGGTGAGAGTCGGTACCCAGGGGCTCTTTTGCCCGTACTTGAAAACTTTCGTCGCGACTTTTCTCCCGACCAGACTGACCGACTGCCCCTGGGTCTCCGAGGATGTCTAATACCCTGATACACTGAAAAGTAATATATCAAAGACGAGAAGAAATGTTTCGTCCAATAGATGGACACCCCGAGAAGTAGGTGACAGATTTCGGGGTTTCTGAATGTCTAATCGTGTCCCCGTGTTTGATACAACCTCGTTCCCAGATTCTGAGAACCCTGGGAACGAGGTTGTGTTTGATCGTTGCTTCTCAAATAAGCAATTATTCTGACTAGAAGAAATTTGAAAGCAAAAGCTAGAAAATTCACCGCAATTAGGGCTTCAAGATTAGTTTTGATCTCCATAATTTGTTTTTCTTCGTGAAAGTGTTAATAACTGAGATGTAAATTTGCAATTTTAATCTTTACTCCCAACAGGAGTAAGTCTCGGACGCAGACCTTCTTTACCGCTCTTCACACAATCCCTAAGAACATCTGCGTGGGAGGCTAAATAGGAGTCAAACCTAATTCTAGTTATAAGTCTAAATGCTCTAGCAATTGGTTTTCACATGACGTCACTAAAATTCAAACTACAAATCTATCGATCCTACAGAGATTCCACTTTCATGATGTATTAGAGCAGCTGAAAACTAATTTTCATACAGATTTTCGCTTCAAAAGGGTTCTTGGTTTTGTGATAGAGTACTCTTGAATTTCTAAGCTACTGCGTGACGTGGCATTTAAATGACGGCCGAGAGAGCTGTCATGTAGGTTAAAAAAATGACGTATTTCGGGGAATTTTGCTATCTAAACAGTTCCTGTATTAAAAAAGTATTACTTTCATTAATGTTTATTAGTTCCTCGAGGAATAAATTCGAGCTTTTGTACCAAAACTCGATAACGGATGTTTTCGTTGGTTTCTGTCCGCCGCATGTTGGTGCCCATCCAGGTGGGCACCAGCATGGCGTCTCCATATATACTAATCTCTATAGATTTGGGTAAAACATTTCTTCGGATATTTCGTATACGGAATATTCTTCTGGCCTGAATTTTGGCGAGGGTCTTTGTATATTTACTTCCTTTCATTTCCCAGATTCCGATCTTTATCTATTGAACGGTTTTGATTTTTACTTTGATCTATTTTGAATGGCGTGACACTAAAAACCAGCAATAAAGGCCACGTAACTAGGTTCGCGTGACAAACCAATGTTCTTTCTTATTGTCATCAGGTACGGCTTTTCCAACAATTATCCCTCCAGTGAAAGGCACGGCTCCTTATGGGACAATGGAACCCCCGGCGGAACCCAATGGTAGTCAGAAAGATGCTTCTCAAGAAGTACCGATCGGGAAACAAGCATGGTTTTGGGTTGTTGTGGTCGGTGTGCCAGTAGCGTTAGTGACAAGTGTCGTTGCTGTACCACGATTAGTGAAGTGGAACAAAAGAAGAAAACGATTAAATAACCAGAACAACGACAGTGTCGCTCAACAGAGCACTCCATTAGTGCCGCGTAAGTGAAATTTGGTAACAGATTCAAGCATAGCTCAGAAAGTCTAGAACCTGCAGAAGCAGAAAGAGTAATTTTTTCTACTGTGTAAAATGAAAAGCACAGCAACAATCGACTTTGTTTATAACAAATGTCTGCTTGCACATCGTTAACTCAAAATGGTTTTGTGCATGCTCGAATCCAAGTCGTTCTGCAAACACAACATAAAAGAACAAACTTTTTGTGTTAACTTCCTTTTGTTTTTCTCCAGGTGGCTTAGACACCTTAATCAGAGACCTGACCGTTGAAGACAGGGGGTTTATTTCACAACAGCTCAACGACGAAGACCCCGAAGGTAAACTAGACCAGTTTACCTACTATACTCTTTTGTTAAAACTAGTTCTGTAATAGTTGACACTACAGCTGCCCCCGCTCTGTTTATTGTCGGTCAATAGTATTCTTGCAGTTGTGAAGCTCTTTGAAATATACCTACCGATTCATAATGAAGATTTTCACACATATTCCATACAATAGGTGAGATAAATACAGGAAACGCAAGGTTCCATGCACCGTTTCAGTTTGATTTACACAGCTTTGATCAAAACTTTCTCAGTTTCGGGAATAGTTTATTTTAAAAGATTAATTAGAAGCTGAATTTTTCGCTTTTTCTCTTTCACTTTTTACATTCAGTTCATTTTATTTGCCGGAAAGTAAGCCTTAGAAATTAATAGGAAGTTTGATCAATTCACGCCCGCGCATTCTGGTCTTATTTTAAACTTTATAGTTGAAGGACATCTGTGAGCAGCGAATAAGTCAGCACAGAATTTGATTGTCGGCGAATTTCTGTAATCGTCCATCTTCTGCTAGTGATAAGCTAGCCGTTGTTCACTCGTCTTGCTTGTTTGGGGCTTAGTCTTATTCCGGTCAAAGAGAGAGAAAGAGTGTCTGGCAAGGTCTCAAATCAAAAATTTGTGAACTCGTGTCTGGTAAACTCTCCAAGTGTTTATATATACACAGTTATACGCCCCTTTTAACTTCATCTGCGTTTAACGTGTGTCTTTTGGTCCATAACTTTCAAAACAACTGCTCCACAGTGCACTGATAACACGTAACGCAAAAGAGTATCGAAGTATCGACTGCACAATGCATGTTACAAAATCTACCTAAGCGGTCCCCTCGGGATTTTCTGTCTTTACGTCATCCTGACCTTTTCGTACTTGCGGGCGCAAACAATAGAAACGTCATCATTACCTACCGATTCCTCGCGGCCCCTGTTCAAGCAAATCGAGATTTTTTCTATATTGACTGTATGACTGTATATTTCAACTGTAAGTACCTTCCTTAATATACGCGCGAGTTACTAGAGTGCCTCCTCGGGATTTCGCCTTCTGGGCGAAATCCCTGCGGGGACAACTACTCACTGAATTAAAGAGACCTTTATTTTCTACCTTGCACTTAAATGGTAACATCAGTTACCGAACATTATAGAGTACGTACTTCCCTCCCTACGCAATGCGCATGTTTTTCCTCATGCAATTTGAGCAAGAGAATACAAGTGTGCGCCCCTTCGAGTGTCAAGAAGTAGGCAGAAAATCTGGCATACTTCATTTCGTAAGACTGAACAGAATTTACCTGAACGATTACACCAAAATATCTTTGCCACCGATGACTTTCAACAGTTGTCACACTCTAGAAGTAAATCAAACAGTTCGTTTTTGTGTAACATTAAAAAAAAAATCATTATTTGACTAATTGAAGATCAGATTCTTAGTTAATTTTTAACATTTTTGGCTTTCGTATTTTAATTTAGGATATGCCTACTGGTTAAAGGTTGGCGAGAAACTTGGATTGAAAGACCGATGCAGACAGTGGCGAGGAAGAGGAGTCCGCAATCCAACCGATAATCTACTTACGGCATTTGCTGAAAAGAGAAAAAGCACGGTCCGGAAGTTAATCGAGGCTTCCAAGGGGGCAGGGCTGACACTCTTTGCCAGTGAATTAGAAAATAGGTTTTCCCCAAAAGATAACCAAAGTGGAAGCGAGGAAAATGTACCCGATGCACCTTCTGCAGGGCTGACGCCTGTCGTTTGTGAGATAGAGGAGAGGTTTGTAGACGATGAAACTTTAGTATAGAGCGTTTTTCCATTGAATGCCCTTATTTTTCTAGTTGACTACTCGAAAGAAAACAACAATTAACAACAACCAATCTAATCGGGATGCAAATGAATTGCTCCTGCCAACCTCAGGAAAATATGCGTGAGCACGGCATGATTTATTGAGGTTACCTTCTGATTGGTTATGGAAGGTGGCGCGAAATTTTCAGCCAATCACAATGGGCCATTTCCGAGTTCCAAAAACCCACACTTTCAAAGCGAGGCCAAGTGCAAAACCTTTCTTTTGATAATTAGTTTCATTTGCCTGAGAATAAAAATCAGTTTAATATCAATTCTTTTTAATATCAATAGCTTCGCACTTAGCCTAGCTTTGAAAGAGAGGCTTCGGATAACTCGTGATGACCTATTAGTGGCCATGGAAAACAGTAACAATCACAGTTTTATTTCGACACTCAACTGAAAATCGTTCTTATCCCAAAAAATCATCGAACTGTGAGCTTATAAGTCTTATAACATTCCCTAACTAAAACCAGAAGCTGAAACGTTTGCTTTCATAGGTAGTTGCCTTACTGCCAATAGTTAGTTTTAGGGGTAAACTGAGACAATGAATTCGAAGGAAGTGAAAATGTTCATGTAGAAACAAATTACTATAATAACTGATTACTTTCCCAGACAATGAGGTCGACAAATTCTGTTAATCTTTCAGGCCAGTTGTTTAGTTCTTAGTTACTTAGTTCATTAGAAATGGAAATATAAGGGAAAGAATCTTTCTTCTTACTTTCAGTTTTCCTTGCAATGAGCGAGCATTTACTTTCTTACCTTACTGAGAGGATAAGAAGAATGTCTTTTATTTCTTCCGTAGTTTTCTAATAATTATTTAATTCCTTAGAATTATGGGTGTTGTATTGCAGCCCACCTGAGCGCGATGACGAGGAGGATACGTTCCATAGGGGAAATTATGAAGTGATGATGGCCAAAAGCTTTCCCCATCCTAAGAAACTGGGGAAGTTTCATTTAATTCTAGCTGTGTTGCATTGTCACATCCTTCTGACAGCTGTGCGCGTACGCTCTGGTGGGCTTAACTAAGATATAAAGGTTGGGCGGGAAGAAACTAAGGGCATGTTTCAGCGCGGGTGTGTCGCCCATTAAGTTTTCTATTGAAGGTACGTATGAGAAAGATTTTGGCGGCCTATTTATGACATGGTTCTGGGGTAACAATGACATCTTGAGACAAGAGCCGATTAACCTTGGCTACTGCCTGAGATTGAGACAAATTTCTGGTCTCTATTTATGACTTGTCGTGACCTGAGCTGACTTGTTCTTAGTTGTCTCTTTTGATTTGATTCAGTGGCGGATCCAGGGGAGGGCCTCCCCCCCCCCCCCCCTCCCTTATTTTTCGACCAAAATGACGCCCGAAGGGCCAAAAAAAAAATTTTGGAGTCCGCCCCTCCCTTATCTCAGGGTCTGGATGACCGCCCCCCTCCCCCTCCTCCTTATTTGATGTTCTGGATCAGCCACTGTGATTAAAAATCGTGAGGAACTGGAAATGCAACTCAACACCAGGAGGATAACAGAACGGATTCTCTCGCGCTTCTCTGACTTGTAAATATTAACTCTGAAGACAAATGAGGGACCATTGGGACGAGTCAGTCAGATCCTTTTAACAACGATTTATGGTCAATTACATAGTGCTTTTTGGTTGGAAGATAATGACAAAACAAAACATATTTAATATATACTGACCCGGTGACACGGAATATCTACTTTCCATGATTTAACAGGGAGTGGTCGAACCATGTCTCTTATTTACGGAATTTAGGTTGAGTAACCTAACCTTGATCTCGTCAAAAGGGCTTTTCCATTAAAAAAAGAGAGGGGCGGGAAAAATGTCAGAAAATGCAACAATTATAATTATAGTAATAATAATAATAATAATAATAATAATAATAATATTAATATTAATTTATTAATAAAAATATTAAAATCGGGAAAGTCGAGAAGGGAAATTTTCCATTGAGACTGTTGATATAAATATTTGGACATTATTAGCTTAGCATGTAGCTTGCATCCTTGTAGGTAGCTTGCATGTCATATATACCGCTCTAAAGAGGAATTGCGTATGTTCTTTTTCAAGAAATCTCTGCGGTCCGCTAAACAGAAAACAGAAGCTAAAAATACCACAGCATGTCTGTTACAAAAGAAACTGTTCTGTAAAACGACTCGTTACTCGACAAAGATATAAAAGGCCGCCTAACCGGCTGTCCACACTTGGCCCTCGGGAACTACTAGTGCCTGGGTTTTTGACTCAAAATGGTGTTGTGTTCACGCTTAACCAATTTGCAACTGTGTACATAGTTACAACCTTTCGACCTTGAGCAAGTGCAAAGCAGTCCAGGAACTTACAAAAACCGTGTGCATACAGGGACCCGGTGCCTCCCACTTAAGAATTCGAATTCAGGCCTAGGTACTTGAAAAAATGGTGTGTTCACATTTGTGCCCAGCGAGTCCCGTACTCGGGCACCGTTCCCGGAAACCAAGTGTGAACGCGGCCTTTGATTGCGTGCTGTGAAGTTTTACACAAAATTTGAGCCTTATATGGCATACTTGTGATCGTTGGTTGTATGAGAGGACACGTGACCAGCCAATGCTAGGGCCTTTTTTGCCCTCCCATTTTCTAAGGGTAAAGTCCAGAGGAAGCGAGGTTAAGGTTGACCTAACCTGGTAGGCGGCACATCCCGGCATCTGGAATATTTAATAATAATTATGAAATAATATAACGTTAAAAAGGAGATATTAAGCAAACGACATATTGTTTAAGTTTACAAACATGTTTTAGAGATTTCAGCATCGATCATCAGAACTACCCTTGATGTTGATGACTGAAATGTTTTCCTAACTCAAACGTTGTGTCGTTATTTTGACGGAATAAAGCTTAAGGTTTTTATCTAAATGCATTTCATCTGTCCTAATAGAACCGATGCTAGAGGCACGGGATAGGGACTGGTAATATTGAAAAAGATTATTTTTGCTAATACCAACATACTTGAGAAAATTAAATTTGATGACAAAATGGTTCAGAAACCTTTGTTTTATAGCATGTTATAGGTGTCTTGTATTTTTTTACGGTTAAATCTTAATTGACCCTTGATAATGCATTTCACTTTTTGTGGCCGTAATGCCAAAAGCTTTTTTTTTAAGGTGTCCCTCATTCATTGAGCCCTCACGAAGCTTTATTTTCCAGGAATAAAAATATGACGCCACAAACTTTGATCAATAAGGAATCATTACATTCTTTCTTTCTTTCTTTCTTTCTTTCTTTATTTATTTATTGAGTACTTTATTGAATTCGCCACGGTAACTCAACACGGTGACAGGGGATGAAACAGGACAAAGTAAGCGTCCCTAATAACTCATGTTCAATATATTAAACTCTAACATAACTCCGAGGCTTTCTGGGGTCATTTTAACAAAACTCTTACAAGTGTAACTTACAAGGGCAGCCATTGTTTTCGGACCCTAAAACAGTAGCTACACTTGTAAATTACACTTGTAAAATTTTTATTAAATTGAGCCCTGGTCATTTTTTTTGTATTTGGTTTGGTTTTCTTGACGCTCAAGCCTCCTCTGGAAATTGTGAGACAAATGAAGTCGCGAAAAATTTGCATTTCTGACCGTAAAGCCTAGGAGTAATGTTCTGAAATAATATACAATGGACCCTCGATTTAACGAAGTGCCAAGGGACCGGGGAAATTTGTTCGTTATATGGAACACCTCCATTTAAAGAATTTTTCGGGAAAACTACCAAAATGTACGTTATATCGAGGTATAGTTAATATTTAATTTACAAAACTCAGCATTTCCGGATCTGAAAAATTACTGTAATAACGTTTCAGTACCGAGCTATATATAGCTACGGCACTAGAAACTCAAGAACAGCCAAACAAAACTACTGTACACATAAATTTTATCCTTGTTGGTCTGTTTGGCATTCACCTTTTATCACATGCTGACATTTATTCGTCATATCGGGGTATATTTTTCGTTTGCGTTTTTGGCTCACGATCTTGAACTTGCAAACATCATTAATCAGGCTTTCCTTGAACCACTCGAAGAATATCGCTTGGAACAGCCGCTGACCAAGTTCCCAGTCCCTACTGACTCGCCAAAGCTGCATGAGGTATCCGAGCTGAGGATAATGAAGCTGCTGGCTACACGTACTGAATCCATCAAAGGCGTGAGTATGCTGAGCTGTTGGCTTTCCCAGTCTCTAAAATCATCAACTCTTCGTTTAAAGAACAGCGTCTCCCGAAGATCTGGAAGTTCGCTGATGTCTCACCATTGCCAAAAGTGAAGCCGGTGGAGGATCTAAAGAAGCACCTAAGGCCGATTTCTCTCACTCCCTGTCTTTCGAAAGTTGCTGAAGAGTGTGTCGTAGTTGACTACGCGAAATCCGCCGTACTTAATGTTATCGACCCAAGCCAGTATGGCGCTGTGCCGAAATCCTCCACAACTTATACACATGCTTCACCATTGGACCAAGGGATGCGATGGCAACGGAGCAACTGTTAGGGTTACACTCTATGATTATAAGAAAGCTTTTGATCTCATAGACCATAGGATTCTTGTTAATAAGTTATGCAAATTAGATCTGCCGACTGAAATAATCAATTGGATCATAGATTTCCTAAGTGATCTTTCCCAGAGAATCAAACTCTCAGAGGGATATTACTCCGAGTGGGGATCAGTCCCATCCGGGGTAACCCAGGGGACGAAACTAGGCCCGTGGTTGTTTTTGGTGCTCATCAACGATCTAGAAATCAATAATGCAGGCAATATCTGGAAGTATGTTGATGACACAACTACATCCGAGATCGTTGCGAAAGGAGCCAGTAGCAATTCCCAATTGATTGCAGATACTGTCGTGTAGTGGTCTTTTGAGAATAGAGTAAAACTAAATAGTGAAAAATGTAAAGAGTTTAGGATTTCATTTGCAAAAAACAAACCACAGCTCGCGCCTATAGTAGTAAATAATCAAGAGCTAGAATGTGTTGAAAGCGCCAACTTACTAGGTGTTACGATCTCCAACAACCTTACATGGAATATGCACATTCATCAAATCATAAAGAAAGCTTCTAAACGTATGTATTTCCTAATACTATTGAAAAGGGCTAATGTCGCAAGGCATGAATTAATTCTTTTTTATACATCTTGCATAAGGTCAGTCATGACCTACGCATCGCCTGCGTTTTTCTACGCTCTGCCATTGTACTTAAAGAAAGATCTAGAGAATGTAGAGAAACGGGCAGTATCAATCATTTGCCCGGGACTGGCCTATAGAAAGGCCTTAGAGCTTTCAAATATTATGTCTATCAATGACTCATCGCTAGCTTATGTAAAAAGACCTTCCTCTCGATTGCTATGACCCGGCCCATCGCTTCAATCGTCAGGGCCGTCGTGTTATAATCTTCGGTGCAAAAGGCGTTTTGCGATTCCCAAATGTAAGACCGAGCGTTTCAAAAATAGTTTTTTAGTAAGATCATGTATTGATAACGAATTTTAGCGCTCGGTGAGTTTTGTAAATGAGATCGATGACGTTGTATATATTTTAACAGTTTTAAGCTTTTTTATATTTATAGGATGTTATTAGCGGAGCTCTCGCGCGCGAAGCGCGCAGCGGAGCACCATTGGTAAAAAAATGTGGTAAACTACCCATCCGAGAAAATTTGGTAATCACGTGACCGTACACCGACCGCCCGCCCGCCCGACCGTCCGTCCGAACCACAGACATACCAATGTAAAATAATTCAATTGACAGGTATGGCAACCCAAATGCAACTCAAGGTTTTATTTGGAAAGAAATCGCATGGCCGCCCGGACTTTTAGAAAGAAAAAACAACAACAAAGCCGTGTCTTTTTCAACGTTATTTTTGATGTTTACACTCACGTGGATAACAGAGAAACTGACCTAGAGCTAGTTTCTGAGAACAAAAGAGGAGAATTTTGTAGGAAGAAAAACATGAAAATTCAAAGCGGCTGTGAGACAATGAGAAATGCTAGTGGCCAGCAAGGTGAAACTGAGCGGCACTGAAAAATAAAAGCGAACATCAACACAGGAGACAAAATATTGGGTAAGAATTCCTCCATAAAAATAATGTGCAACTAGGAAGTTTGACGTTTAGTCCTACAAAACAGCGTTGTAGTTGTGCAAAACAACGGCAAAGAAGGACGAAAAGCGTGCTGCACGTGCAAATTTTGTTGTTTTGCTAATTAGAAAAAAAAGCGTGCTGCACGTGCAATTTGTTTTTTTGCTAATTAGATCTATTGATGCCATTTCCATTGGCCTCCCCGTTTAGCATTAGACGATTTAATTTTTTTTGTTTACAAGTTTTATTATCAAGAGCTTCGCTTTTAGCCCTGGCTAAATCTATATATTACTTATTTAGGATTTTTACCATTATCATTTTATTATACTCACTATTGTAAGATTCTGTTATATTATATTATATATTATATTGTAAATACACAATTCAGCTTAGTAGCTGCAAGCTTTTTACAAATAAACTATCTATCTATCTAAATGCCTTTACTCCTTCAAGCAATCCTTTTCCAACGTAGACAAACCGCTCCCCCCTTCCACTCTGATCTTGCATGGACACAGCGTAGGAATATTTCACACCGAGCTGGCCGTACACCCAGTCAACACTTCCTTCAAAGGTATAAATTATTCAAAAATTGTCATTCATGCAGATAGTTGGGTACCCTGGCTCCAGAGGTCCGTTCTCAAAATACCTAATATGAAATAAACCGTGCTTACGGTTTGACGTTGACGCGGCTTCGCCGCGAACCATCAGTATCGATAACAAAAAAAATATCCTCTGGAACCCAGGGTAATAGTCGGGCATTTTATAAGCAATGGTAAACGTGCAGCGTGCAACCATGGAGTTGTGGATGCACGAAGGAGGTTGCTAAGCACGAAAGAAGAGTAAGAGCATCCATAACTTCATGGTTGCACAGCTGCAACGTTTACTATTTCTTTTATAACAAAATCAAAGGAGAAAAACATTATTTTCCATTTGCCTTCGGTTGAGTCATCGGTCCGAGTTCATGTATGCTGCCATCTGCCCCCCCCCCCTTTGAGTTTTTCTTTCGCTGAATCAACCGTTCTCCGTCTTCAGGTAAATTGCAAAACGTTTTTCGTTGTTATTCTGAATGGCATCTGTCTTCTTGCTCTTTATATTAAGGTAACAACTTTGAGGGAAAACTATAGCTGCAACTATAAACACCAACTAAAAAGACTCTAAAAATTAAGCTAAAACTAAATAAATGAAATAATTATCAAGCTTATTTGTGCGACAATTTTTGAAATAAACGTAAAGTAGAAATGAGAAAATTTGACTGTAATTCCTTTAGAATAACAGGTAATACTAATTTAAAAAAGAAATTAACTAGCTTCGTATTGAAATCTCTCTGGGGAAATCCAGCTATGAAAGTCAAAGTTGCAACTGAAATTCGCCGACACACAGCCGGCGCTGAAGCTGTTGTTTTTCGGCCGTTCTCTGAACGACTGTTATGAATGAACACTGAGGAATAAAATAATACACACAAAAGTTATTTTTTGAAAAATTTATTTGAAAACCCAAATGTTTCTGTACTCAAATGAAATTCGCTTATTCCAGCGCAATGTGCCCGTTTAAACTCAACTAAAATTTTTAATCGATGCGATGACAACTTCTGACAACTTCACAACAAAGGCTGTCTGACTCGAATTTGAGCGTGTTTCCTAATTAAATTTTTCGCTTGAATTTAGCATCGATCAGCTTGACCAAAACGTCAATAACACAATGCTGATTGATAAATTTACATTTCAAACAGACTTTCTTTTCTATAAAAAAGCACACAAAATGTACCTTAAATCTTCGCAAGCTCGATTTTCCCTCAGCCGATTCTAGCCGCGAGGAAAACAGTGATTAATTCATCCAGGGCAAATTTGTCGCTTGATCTTTTGTCTTTTTTCAAGTTCAAAACGACATCTTAGTATTTTCTTCAACTTCCACTTTTCATCTGTGCATTTCATCGGTGTATTTTACCGTCAGGAGAGGAGATTTGTTGAATTTGCCTAAATTTTACCGCGCTAGCTCAGTTTCTTGGCGTGCACCCACGGGCAAATGGTAGTGGCTAACCAGGGCGGATAAAGGTTGGGCGGTGAAACGAGCGCTCCGCTCTTCATTTAATGTGTGATGCGGAGTAGGACTGGCACGAGCGCTCTTTCCCCGCTTTCGGTGCGCTTGAAGGCCGGCGAAATTTGCCTTTTTGCAAACCGGAAATCCTATTTTCTTTCTTTAATTTCAGGCTACAATGTTAAATAGATAAATTCGTTTCATAACAGTATCAATAAACAGTTTCTTATGTTTGTGTCTGTATGCCTATAAGTCAAACTTGTTGGTCGTATAATGCCAAAATTTGAGTTTAATTTGAAAGTGTTGAATACCTTCTCCTTCCACTAAATATCACCTAATCGTCTTTCGCCGTTTCGTTTGTTAAAGCTTAACACTTCTTAACCTCAATTTTTACATATGTTAAAGGGGGATAAATTTTATATACCATAACAAAAAATTAGATTGATATATTTTGATATAGTGGCGTTGTACTGCTTCAAACTTTACTTCTCGAGTGCAACGCGCCATGGCGATTCGCGTAATGCGTCGCAAATCCGACAACCGCATGTAAACAAAATTTATTGAGGTTAGTTGTGAGGTTTTTTCTCCGTTCTTCTCTCTAAAACAAAACAAGGTAAAAAGTAAAAGCTGAGGGGAAACTAATTTTGAAGTTTCGAAGAAACAGAAAGACGTATGAGATGTTTTTTCAAAATTAAAAAGAAGGATAATGGTGATTGAAATTTGCATGATTTCACCTTGCACGAGCTGCACGCATTTTACACGTCATCTGGTTATGAATCACACGATCTGCTGTCTTAGTTTTGCCATGGACGACATTTTCCTTCGTGTTTTAGACAGCACTTAGTTGTTTTTGTTTTGGAATAACATCGACATTGGCGAGTAGTAGAACGAAAATATAATTCAGTGGTAGAGTCATGGAAGTAATCGGAGAAACCCTTTGAAAGAGATGTTTGTCTACTACTAAATCTCCCCATAGCAACATTTGCCTCTCGGAGACAGCGTACCAGCACAAAGGAACGAGGAAGTAGTGCAAGAAAACAAATCAAGCCGCCATAATTCAGTGACAGCGGCAGTGTCTAATGGACAAACCACATCGCAAGCCCTGACCGAAGTCGAAAACAAGCGACATTTCTAAGCAGAGTCCCAGTCCACTGCATCACACCTTTTTGCTCGGACGCGCTCGTTTCACCGCCCAACCTTTATCCGCCCTGTGGCTAACTGACCAATCAGAGCGCGCGATTTACTTTTGTTATGTTATAATTTAATTTATAAATACATCATTATAGCTACATCAACAACTACATCTGCCACTGTATGGTGAATAGATCCCGTATGTACACGTATAAATAGAAACGAACTGTTTTAACACTACTTTATGTTTAAATAAGCGTACCGCAAAGCTAAAAAATAGTAAGTAAGCGAAGAAGAAATTTCTTTTGGCAGATAGTGAACTAGGGATTGGGAAATCGCAAAAGGTTCTGTCAGGCTCACCTTGTTAATGTGTAAACAGTTCCTGAGTTCCTGGTTCCACTCTGGGTCCACTCCCCGCTGCTAGCTCTCAAACAAACAAATTTTAATCCATTCGCCCCTGAACCGCCTGTAACCGCCCGTGCGGATCCACGTCCTTTCTACCCATTGTGACGTCATCAGTTTTAACGGTCAAGGACAACTTTGTCCGCTAACTTATGCAGAGAGAAGAGATCTTTCAAACCATACCAGAATGAGCACAATTCAGTCAAGGACACCGTAGAAAGAAGCAAAAAACCATGTGTCAGGAAAATCTTGTTCCATTGCTTAACTACCTTTCCTTTCACCTAATCCTAAGATCCTAAAAGCTTTCCTAAAAACTCTTCCCACCGAAACGAAGCCTACTAAATGCCCAGCAAGAGAAAAAAAAATGAGGCAAGAAAAGCGAAAAAAGAGGGGAGGAGAGAAAGCGAAAAGTAAAAGTCAAGACTTCCGTGTCACTTTTAAACCCAAAAAATATTTTTTTGCTTTCTGCGCATGCCCGAACTTCGCAAGCTGATATTTTGCATCTGGATCAGAAGGCCGCGAAGTGTACGACCTGTAAACCGGTTTGTGGTAAGTTTTAGTAGCACGGCAGTGACCAGAAAACCACTCGACTAGCTTCAAAACGCGTTTTTCGGCAAAATTTCCAGGAGCGAATGGGTTAAATAACACGTTCGAAGACTCCTTTCCATTACAAATGTCAAATTCAATTCTAACCAGACTTCGTCTATCACTGGTATTATTGCAAAAGAAATACTTATATGCTCGTAAAAACATCGCAACTAACCTAATTTAGATGCGTATGAATTTTTACCTAGTAAGCTTTTTGCACAATATCGCATTGAAAATTGTGGCAAAATAAATATGTGTGGCAATTAACACGCTTTTATCCTCTAAGGCCCGGTTCAAACGTCGAACTTTTGCATGTGCCGAAGACCTAATTATTAGGTTCGGCACATATATTTAAAATTCGACGTATGACTGAATCAATTAGGAACGGCAGTTTTGTATTTGGGTCGACTCTGCCGTTCTATTCGACTGAGCTTGTCGAGTAGAACAGCAAAAGATCGACTTCGATTCATACGTCGAACTTCACATGTGCCGAACCTAATGCATAAATTATGCTAACTTTTTTTTTTCAATTTAACCGCGCTTGTGATTGGCTAGCTATTTAGTGGGTTTTCGCGCCTTTGCGGACAGAACAGGGTCGTAACAAGGTATATTTTTTGCCAACTGATACCACCTTTAGGCCTTAAATTTTGATCCCTGATCCCAAAATTGTTGCAAAACTTGATCCCTGATCCCGTGAATTTTTTTGATCCTTAGATTCAATCTGGGTTGGATTAACTGCTTATACTTTATAAAAACTGAAAAAAAGTGTTTCTCTTTTTTATTTCTTTTACAATTAGTCACATCGTTTACTGACTGGAGAATTAAGGTTGGTTCCAGCCTGTTCTTTCGAGTTATCATCTGATTTCTACACGAAAGAATGAGCTTTTAGTTTAGTGCTCTGTTCATACCGTTTACGCCTTTCTTTAAAAATGAGATCAATTCCGCAATTCGCCAACTACACAAGCAAAAGAAAACATCAACTTAGTCTAAGGTAAAAGGCGTTTGCTCTAGTTGTACACGCAGCTTTGTCTCAGGCGTCGCCTTGGTAGCACAGTTGACCAACTAAGTTCAGGTGTGCCACAAGTCATACACACCATCTATCCTTATACACGTTTCATACTGGTGTAGGTAGCCTGAAGGTGTACGCACGTGGGGAGAAAAGTTGTAGAGATGAGGGCGGCCCAACCTAGGGGTGTCTGGGGGCATACTCCCCCAGGAAGTTTTTAAATTTAGGGTCTCAGAAATGCCATCCTGCTTTTTTTGCAGGACATTTTCAGTAAATTAATACGCAGGAAAATGCAGTAGCTAGTTGTTTATTTTACCCATCTCTGGTGTTGTTGGAAAGATTCAGTGTTTATGGAAAAAAAGAGGCTAGTGACGCCGTCAGAATTCAGTGGAATAATAAAAGGATAAAGGAAATACTAACACAAACACACCAAAAAAAAAATGCTTTTTCAGGAAATAAAACATAATTTTCTTTGTTCTAGCTGTACATGTACACACGGGCGCGTTTGTTCGTATATGGATGCTACGCTCCCGAGATCTCTTTGAGCAAAGATTGGCTTGACCAACGACTAGTAGCTAGCTACAGAATTCCACAAGACCAGGATGATTAGAGAATCCCTGTCGCTCGTCAGCAGCGTATGAACAACAACAGCTTACAAAATGCTAATATAACTTGCAAAAGGTGTAGCGACAGGAAATTTGAAGAATCTATCATGGCTTCACAATTTGCAGTAATTTATTTTCAGACTATAGAGATTGTGCTTCCTGGATTTTGGACGATCCGGCCTAGCCTTCATGAGCCTTGCAGGCTTTTATCACAGATCAGAGCTTCTCCCCAGCAGGATATTTAATCAGAGCCGCAAACGTCATCAATTTGCTATGTCTTTCATGACACTATAGGTAGCTACTTTACATTTGAAAGTAATTTGCATTTAGTGGCTTTAAAAGTGAATTTTTGACTGTTAAAGGAATTTTGGTATGAAGGCTGTCATATATGATCTCTTGAGGCTCGTCAGTAAAACGTGCAAAGTGTCAAGTACCAAGTGCAAAAAGAAAGTGCTATGATAAGAGGATTATTATGGCGCGTTATTAGGGTCAAAATTAATAATGCAAACTTTTTTTAAAGATGACTTTCGAATTGCAACTCTTGTGGCATGATTAATTGCTAATGTAGTTTCTTTTGAGATTTTTTGCGAAAACTTGCGTCTTTCTGCACGTTCCATGGCGTACAAGTGTTTTTCTTTACCATTACTTTCCAATTGCAACTCTTGTTACATGGTTAATTGCCAATTAAGTTCTTCTTCACATTTTATGCGAAAACTTACTTCTTTCTGCACGGTTCTTGGCTTGAGACATAAACATACGCAGGCTATTTTCAGAACATGAGAATGACTTTACACGTAAGATTATTTCCGAAAACTCTTACCACAAACATTCTTTATAAAGCTCTGTTTCTAATACATCAACGTAAGACACCCGCAAGCGATAAAAAATACCAGCATTGAATTACTATTGAAATACATATCTTACCGCAAATTTTCTGCGAATTAACTTACCACGCAAATTTTCTGCAAAAAATCAACCAGGCGTTCCAGTCACGTGATCTATCCCACGATGTCTTCAGATCGCTTCCCTCGACCTAGACCGGCCGTGTTCGCGTAGTGTAATCGAAAATGAGCTCTACTGCTGATTTTTTTGGTGAATCTTCGTCTACATCTCATCGACCTCTCTAGGAGACTAGAGCAAGATTCGAGAGATAATGTGGCTGACTACGTATTATACCGATTGCAACAAGTCAAGCCACTAGAAATGTATTTGAAGACGTCCAGTTGTCGCTTGCTTAAAAAAACGTCAGCTTTGGAAGAAGCAGAACGAAATTGGCAGCCTGTGTCCTTTGTTGTACGTTCTACGGGATCGGTTGGTCGTCCTAGGTTCGAAATAAGCAAAGATCAGCTTGAGTACTTAGTCGATTACGAACTGAAAACTCCAGATATCGCCGAGGCCCTCGGTGTAAGCATCAGTACCATTAAAAAGCGACTGCGAGAATTCAATATTTGAAGGTGAAAGGTGTTGACAGGCCAAACACGACTCATAAGCTTGTGATAGTGTGATACGTGACCTTATAGTTTTGCTCTAATGAGGATATTTCCCAGCGATTTTGCTCTTTTATATGAAATGATGGGAGGCTCGTTGTATATTTCTCTCAGTAGTGGTTGATCTTGAATTAAGTGACATTTGCTCATTAAAATGTTTTTAAGGTTCGGCAAAGTAGGGTGGTATGTGGTAACGAAAGGCAGAATTTTCTTTCGCACTTCATTGTTCTTTTGTAAAGCTGACTTCCGTTCGGTAAATTTAACCTCAGAGGTGATTTTTTCTATGAGATTGTGAGGGTAACCTCTAGCGCGAAGGCGTTTTCTGAAGTTGTAGATGTTCTCATAGAAGGATTTAGCTGAGGAGTTAGTTCTCAGAAGTCTAAGGGCTTCGCCCTTTATGAGACCTTTTCTGACCCCATGAGGGTTACAGGAAGAGAAATGCGTGTATTGAAAAGTCTGTAGGTTCAAAATGTGTGCGGATGTCAAGGATTCCTTGGTTGTGAAATCTCTCGCCTTTGTAAACAGTTGTATCCAGAAAGTTAATCTCTTTATCAGATATTTCAGCCGTAAATTTAATTGAAGGGTGATGCCTGTTTGCAAGAGCAATGAATTCATCTATCTCCTTTCTATCAGTTCTCCACAATGAGAACATATCGTCAATGTATCTATTCCACTCAAGAGGTTTAGTTTTGCTGAGGTTCAGTATTTCTGTCTCTACCGCCGACATAAAAATGTTGGCAAAGGCGACTGCCATCTTTGTACCCATTGCGGTTCCGTGTGTTTGGAGATAGTTTTTGCCGTTGAATTCAAATGAGTTCTCTTGAAGAATAAGTTTAAGGATTCTTCTAAGGGATTGGGTGGGGATAGTTGTTTTTTGCCCGTAGAAAGTCTGGTATGCTTTGCATACTGTGTTTATTCCCTCTTCCTGTGGGATATTTGTGTACAGGCTAGCAACGTCTAAGGAGACTAGGAAAACGTCCTTTGGGAGGTTTCTCCTTTCTACGAAGTTAACAAAGTCAGTTGTGTCCTTAAGATAGGACTTTTGTGACTTAGCTATAGGCTGAAGTAGGCTATCAACGAATGACGATATTCGTTTGGTGGGTCCGTCGTTCCCCGCCACTATAGGTCGGCCAACAGGAGTTGGCTTATGAATCTTTGTGAGAGTAGAAGACAGGTATTCTGGGTGGGTTAGGTGTCTGTGATAACCATTTAACAATCATTTCGTCAATAAAACTTCCCTGATGTAGTTCTCCGACTATTTGTTTCACTTTTTGGAAAGTTGCCCCTGCCATGGGGCTTCGAGGCCGAGGTGTGTAGTTGTTTCCATCGTCTAATAGGGTCTGCCCCTCTTGTGTTAGTTTGTTCATTATTATGACTGTGGTAGTACCTTTATCCGCTTTCTTGAC
Source organism: Porites rus (assembly GCA_964035705.1). Lineage (NCBI taxonomy): Eukaryota > Metazoa > Cnidaria > Anthozoa > Scleractinia > Poritidae > Porites > Porites rus. Next base: position 14,722,373 of record OZ038004.1, on the reverse strand, counting down.
GTTTATTTCAGAGTTGTTTTTTAGCTCTGTGATAGCTTTTCTCTCATTTAGCGGTAGGTTGGGTATAGCTTTGGTTATCGGTGTGTGCGCAAGTTGTATTTTAATTTCTTCTAGATAGCTCTCTAGGGTGACAGACTGCTGAACTGGTGGTTCCCAGTTTGACTTAACGTAGAAGGGGTAGATGTTTTTGTCCTTGCCGTGATATATAAACTGGAGCCGCATTCTCCTAGCAAAATCTTTGAAGTCTGTAAGGAGTTGTTTTCTTAATGCGGTTTCGTTTGTTGTAGGTGGAGGGGCAAATTTTAATCCACGAGAGAGCAGATTTATCTGATCATTTGTAAGTTCTAGATTGGAGAGGTTCATTATGTATTTTCTATTGGATTCTGTTTTCATAGCTCTAATATCTTTGCGGGTTTTCTTTCGTCTTTCTGTGTGTTTCTTGTTCTTAAATTTGCGCTTTCTAATCCCGTAGTCCTTCTTATTACTAGACCCTGACTCAGAGACCACACGAGTGTAAGTTTCAACAGGTTTATTGTTTGCAAATAGCCCACGCTGAAGCCATTCGAGGGCATCGGAATAAGAAGCAGTTGTCGGGACCGCCCTTCCCCCGCACGAAGAATTTCGTAACCTTCCCCCAACGCCGGAAAGGCCGCAAGTATGGTTTCGTGAACCTCTGCTGCGTTTCCTTCTTTGGGGAACGATAACTTCTTCCCCCAGGCCGTTCAGTGACAGGTCAATCCTCTCTGAGGTTGACGGTGGCGTTTGCTGTCCGGCTGTCGCCATACATACGAACGACCTGCTCCACGTGGAGCTCGTACGACCTACGCTGCGTTTGTATAGGGCGAGCAGTGTGTTCCCCCGACGATTTGCACGAGGATTTCGAGGAGCTCGTGACGGAGCTGGCGGCCGGTAGCCAAACAGTCGGTTGTGCTCACTCCTAACAGTTGCGCTGTTTGGTTGAGGTTGCGCGGTTGTCAAGCTCGAGGTTGTTGTTGTAGTTGTCTGCGTTGTGGACGTTACAGCAGCGGTCCGGTTACGGATAAAGTCCGCTGTCTCTAACAAGCGCTGCGCGCACTCGCGTAGTAAATTTGGATCCATTGTACCTGATAAACAACGAAGGAAAGAAAGAAACGATCGATAAAGAAAAACCCAACCATGTTTCCAGAGAGACGTCTCCAATACATCCAGAGATGTGACTAATTGTGTGACATGTAGGCCTCAGGGCATCACGGGAAAGGTGATATCACGTGACATTTCAAGACTGGAACGCCTGGTTGATTTTTTGCAGAAAATTTGCGTGTTAAGTTTATTCGCAGACAATTTGCAGTAAGACATGTATTTCAATATTAATTCGATGCTGGTATTTTTTATCGCTTGCGGCTGTCTCACGTTGGTGTATTAGAAACAGAGCTTTGTAAAGAATGTTTATGGTAAGAGTTTTGATATTTCGGAAATAATCTTGCGTGTAAAGTCATTCTTATGTTCTGAAAATAGCCTGCGTATGTTTATGTCTCAAGCCAAGAACCATGAAGAACCGTGCAGAAAGAAGTAAGTTTTCGCAGAAAATGGGAAGAAAAACTTAATTGGCAATTAACCACGTAACAAGAGTTGCAATTGGAAAGTAATGGTAAAGAAAAACACTTGTACGCCATGGAACGTGCAGAAAGACGCAAGTTTTCGCAAAAATTGTCAAAAGAAACTACATTAGCAATTAATCATGCCACAAGAGTTGCAATTCGAAAGTCATCTTAAAAAAAAAAATTTGCATCATTAATTTTGACCCTAATAACGCGCCATAGATTTTGTCAATAAAAAAAAACTGCGATCTTTGTAAGCAAAACAGTCAGCTGATGCACGTGATGCGCATTACATACCATTTCTTAGCTGATTTGCATGTCACAAGACGCGCGTGAAACAAAAGCGTATCTGGAACTGGCTCTAAACAAATTTTGTAGAGTTGAACTAGTTACAAGTCAAATCGTGTTTATTATGGCCCTAAGCCATATCAGGGCACTCATTTTTTTTTATATATACCATTGAGAATTCACCGATGGATTTTTCTAGGGAAAGCCGAGCATACTTCCGAATTCGAACATCAGTAGAGGTGAGGAATTGCACGAAGTCTGAATCATTTTCGAAGGTTCACGGTCCAGAAAGCTTGATTTTCCAAATATATGTAACCTTTTCCATCGATTTTCCAAATATATATATATATATATATATATATATATAATGATTATTGCTTAACTACAGAATACAGGGCCAATTTTTTAGGTATACTCGTTGGGGTGGCTCGGTATGGTCCTTTATGCTGTAGTTGCTCCTGATTATTTGCTCGCCAACTGATTCATTTCTCTTCTTATATTGTGGCAAACGAAGGCGATTTCTCCCGCCCGGTACCTACCCGTTTCTCACCTCTTCTGTTCATGTTCCTTTGAATACTGTTTTTAACCAGATATTAAGATAAAATAATGTAATAGGATGCTTAAAAGTTTGCTCAAAAAGAGATTTTCAGTAAAAGATCGAGGATCGAATTAAACACTAAGCAGGATTGAAGTGGATTTCTAGCTAGATGTATCCGACGCGTAGATTTGATTTCGGGTTGAGGTAACTCGCTTTTCAAACTGCTGGCAAAAGTAGTGTCCAGGTCAGCGCGGTCCCATAGCTGACTGTGTCCCTTTAAGACATCTTTGTTAAATATTTGCTTAGGGAGCCTGGCTTCATCGTCACACGAAAGGTTTAGAAAGAGGGAAATTAGTTACTCTGGTAAAGGGCAATGTCTATTACGTAAATTTTTCCAAAATCCGTATTTGGCAATCAAAGACTTTGACCAATTCTTTAGCTCAGTCATCTTAGCTCCGACAAACGGACTCAACAGGTCAACAATCAGAGAGTATGCTAAAAACGGCAACATAAGATAAATATCTTTAAATTCAAGGAAAGTATCCACACGTTTTTCAGACAAGCTAGTCCAGCAGATCGGATTTCAGTAGTACAGTTTAGTATCAAACTGTTACAGCAAATACAACTGAGTTGAAAAATGTTGCCAGGTTCCTCCAATTAAGGCGCATTCGGAGTGACGCAGTCTTTGTTGTTATGTCGGACAACCGGATCCCTGATCCCCATACAGTTATGCTGATCCCAGATCCCGGCGCTGTCATCCCTCGGATCCCACTCCATTTTTTTGCTGTTGATCTCTGATCCCATATCCCAGCATCCACGTTGTAGATTTTTAGACTGAAACTGGACAACTTACAGTGTAAAACGGTCTTCTAAAAAGTTGCTTTTCTTTATATCCATAAAGAAATGGTAATGTATTTTAAAATTTATGGCTTCCGGCTTTATTTTGTCCAAATATCAAGATCACGATCTCCTCAGCTGTCTCGATCCTTGTCTTAACAGAACACAAATCACGCTAAAATCAAAACAAGAATTTACAGGCTTGTGAAGTTTACGGTTTTCTGTCTATAAAGGTTTACCAGAAAACCGTTGACATAAAAACCCATAAAACGGCCAACAGGAGAGACGTAACACACATTTTAAGTAAAGTAAGCTGTTTCTTACTAAAATCCTTTCATTTTCGTAGGTTACAGAAACGATAGTTTTTTTTTTTCCCATACAAATCCTTATACTTTGAATGTTACACAACAATGTCGATGCCCGCCGATGCTCATATTTCGAGCTTGGGCTACCTGTGGTCTTTTTAAATTGTTTTGTCTAATTTTGAAGTTGCGAGCAAATTAAACCCGCATCCGCTAAAACAGGACAAATTATTTACAAACACTACGGTGGGCATTTCGTGTTGTATCAAAAAACTACTTACGAAATTAAAATGAAAGATCATTGTGAAAGTAAAAAAACCGGCTTATTATTATTAGAACTGTGATACAGGCCGGAAATCTATGCAGCTCTAGCTATTGATCTCAATATTTTCTTGTTCATTGAATAGTTCAAGGTTTTGTCTAGCCGTTTGTGCGTAATCATGTTCCGCTGTCAGGAGACATTCAGAGTGCTGGGAGTGCTCAAGCAGGTTCTTGACGGCCTCGTTTTATACATTGTTCGCCTCTGCAGATCAGAGGGACTTTCCCTTTGATTTTCTTTTTCTCTCTGATATTTGGATTGAATATGTTCTTTTGATCTCTCATTGATCATGCGGTAATCATGCATGATCACCCACGTGTCCGTTCCTGCTACTGTCGGTACGGGCCAGTTGAATGGTTTTGATGACAGCCGAATACTAAGGTTGTAGGTTACTCTCGCTTGAATTCTCCTTGGGTGCCAATAGACGAAGTCACAATAATGTACAAAATCTGTTCATTGATAGTTCTGAGCATTATTGAACTGGTGGTAAGTTGAAATATTTGTCTGTTTACTGGCAGAGTTTAATGCCTGACTTGCTTAGCTTTGTCTTTGTCTTTGTCCTCTGACGCGCCCTGACAGTTTTTAAGTATCGGCAATATTGGTCACATATCTGAACGAAACATGACATAAAGCCAAAAACTCTAAATTGTATTTTGTTTACATGCTGTTTTTGAGTGTAAGCTTGATGCACATTGATGTACACGTGTTGCACATAATTATGACCAAGAAAATCGAAAATTATCATGACTAGTCTGGTTAGAGAAGCTTGTTTGTGTCATTCCTATAGGCGTTTTAACTGTTACTGGTCTGGTTCTGAGACACGCTTGTTGATGATTTTGTCGTTCCTTTAAGCGTTTTAACAGTTGAAGCGGGCGATTAAGGCCATAACAGAACCGACTTCCCGTAAAAGCATGACACTCCGGACAATTGACATGATGCTTGTAGGAAAGGCGAACCTTTTTTCTCGCTGGATCCTTCACATGATGAAATACAGGGGCACCTATACGCGGCTGATGTAAAGATCCAAAGGGAATATTAGCTCAGAACTAATGCTCTGTGGAGAAATCTGCGAATGAAGTGCCTGATCTTAAATATGGCCGAGAAATCCTGGGGTAACGGCTAATCGAGGGGAAGTTCCGCCCGAAAGAGGTGCCTCTCTTTGGCTTCCAGTGTACAATATATTCAGTGTATATAAGGGAATTCCGTCCCGACCGGTTGAATTATATGAATGGGTGGGGAAATGGCTGTAGTATAGGTATTTAAAAGGACTATTAGCGATTTAAAATGTTTTGAATAGATTATGGTTGAAGCATTGTAGGGTATACCACAGGGGTATAACTTTTTTACAATGGTATGCATAAAAGGCTAAGGGGTCGGAACTCGGAGCTCCGGAGGAGCCTTCTCCCTGCCCCCGCTCCGCTTAGACCCGGGTAGAAAACGCTCAAATCAACCCCTAGTTAATTCTACTTCTGCTCTCGCAAAACCTCTTAATCTCTAATGAGTGGGGCGACGAAATAAATGTTTTTTATATACCCTCATAGCCTAGGAAAACATCCGTTTCTCCTCGCTCTTCGCCGCGGGGACGTTTCGCGGAGGTTCCTCCTCGCGAAACGTCCCCAGCGGCGAAGAGCGTGGAGAAACGGATGTTTTCGCAGGCTAATACCCTCATCAAGGTTCATGATCTTGTTTGTAAAACCGAAAACACATCACCAAGAAACCAATTTCATTTCAAGACTAAAGAATCATGTTATAAACAAGCCCGTGCCAAGACCGATGACAAATGCAAATTATTCTTTCGCGCCCTTTATGAGACTAAAGGAAATGACAAAGGGATCGGAAATTAACATAAGCATTCTTTGTTTTTCATTGGACGAAATGTTTCGTAGCCGTCTAATAGAAGGACCAGGTTCAAAGTAATTTCTTATTTAGTGATAACTGCGTGCACAAGCTTCGTGTACTTTTAAAGAACTAGTGATGATGCAGCATTCTTGGGAGTTAGCATCACATGTTAACGACTGGCACGATCACTCTAATCCTTCTTCTAAGTGATGGGGTCAATACGCAATGAATGTTTTTCATTTCAAGGACAAATTTTAACAAAGAAACATTCTAATTTTCTTAGGGCCCACAAAATCTAATTAACACAAACGACGGAAAAAAGTAGACCCCCAAAAAACTTAATTTGCGCCGGGAGCGCCGGGAGCGCAAAGGATAAATAAGGGAGAGGGGATATTTTCTTGGGCATAGAAGTGCAGTACCTGGTTCCGCGTTTGCTAGACCTGTGGCGCTCGACTGACAAGAAAAGTTGTTCTGATCCCGGAATCGTGATATTGTGTGGCCGATCAGGCCTTAAATTGATCACCCCGTTCGGTAAGGGGGGGGGGAGGGGGGGGGTACTCCCCTAAGCCATATAGGTATGTGCCGGCCTAAAGGATAAGGTATTTGGTACTATTTGGACTGAAAACGGGAATACACTTTGCCCGTTTTGGTCCGGAATAGGGTAAGGTTTTCGAGGAAACTACGAGAGTGTATTAACTCTGGTCGTTTCAATATCAAATGAATAAGATTGAAGAAATATGCAGATTCGAAAAACAGAAGAAATGATACACATAATTTTGCCTAAAGACTAGGTCTGATAACGGATATGGATTTTTGAGAGGTCAGGTCTGAAACGATATTTTTTGGTCTGAATTAGGGTCAGGATTTCAGAACTTGTCGGGATTACACGGATACACGGATTCGTATGGACGCGGTCTTACCCTCGCGTTTCTCTCGTGCCTAAAACTCCCTTTCCTTTCCTTTCAAACGCCTGTCACGTAGGCTAGTTCAAACTAGCCTGCGTGGCAGTCGTTTGGAGGGGAAGGGAAAGGGAGTTTCCCTTAAATTCGTATCTTCATTGGGCGAAGAAGTCTGTTGAATATATAAAGCGCTTGCACGTGCTTCGCAATAAAATAGGTGCGGACGAATTGGTTTAGTTGGCGAGATCGTGTTAGTATTCTCCACAGGCATTAAAATCATGGTTGTCATTTTAATCTTTATTCTCGGAATTGAAGCTCAAGTGGTAAGTTTATGTTTTTAATATTCTTTTATCACCGTTGACGCAACATTCGTGTATCCTAGCCTGTTGTCTCACTGAGCTCGACCAGTCACAACTCGGGCAAGTGTTATTTTCAGTTCCACTGAGCGGCAACCAGGAAAGATGAAGGGGAATTTTTCTACGCCCTGGCCCGCGAGCAGGCTCAGTCTGCGTTTTTGGTTTCATACGCTCTTCGTCTCTTTAGATGTGGAGTTTAAGAGCGGCTCCGCGTAATTATCAACTAGACGCGGAAAAAGTCAAAAAATTACCTGGCCTCAAACTCAGCCAGAATAAAGCCTATGGGCCCTAGTTACAAAATCGTTTGTTTAAGTACGATCGAGTGAATAATATTTTTTTAACGAATTTTTTACTTCCCGAGGACTAAAATGGGCAAAAATCATACGAAATTAGAGTCATATTCAGTGGCTCGTATATTTTAAAATAAAGTTGGCTACTAAAATATAATGACACTTCATATTTTTACTATCTTTCCTCTGTAATTTTAACTGATTAGTTCTCGATTTGGTCAACAAGAGATTTTTTAAGAAATTTTCAAAGTTTTTGACTCAAAATCGCTTAATCTAAAAAAGCGGATTGGTACATGGCTTTCAACACCAAAGCTTGTTTAGCCTGAAAGAGCATTTTTTTTTTCTTCACGTTAGCGAAATAAAATTTTTCGGTAAACGAAATCACGAGCGCTGACAAAGCGAAGCAAATGTAAATGTCACACAAAAAACGGCCGAACAAACGTGCCCTCTGACCCAAGCACAACCAAATGCGAATTACGGTAGGCGCCAAACCTTTAATTATTCGGTAACTTCTCGAAACAATATTGGTCCGAAATGTGCATAGGTTTTTTAAAATAAAGCTGAGTTAAAGGTCAAAAAGCCACAAAGAGGTAAAAAACACAACAAAAGTCACGAGTAATTTCTGTTCCGTTTTCTGAATTTTATGCAGGTATTTATGCGATTTAACGAATTAACAATGTTTAATCGAACGATACCCACCTGACTGTGTTAGTTGAAGAGTCCATAATACTTCTCTGAAGATTCCTCGGAAAGACCTCCAGAAGGAAATGAATGAAGAATTTGAACTAAACAACTGTCGAACCGCCACGGGCAAACCAGCTTCAGTGCAGTCATGCAAAGCATGTTACGTCACGTAATTTGGGAAGGAGGGAAGAAATTCTTCTACGCCGTGCGCTAAAATATTTATCAAATAAAACTAGCTTTGGACTGTTTCATTTTTGCCCTCGCTTGAGGGCAAAGGTGCCTCTTCCGCCGATATAATCTTGGACTTTCACCACAAACGAAAAGTGAGAATTATTTTTTCACCTTTGATCTCAACAACGTTAGCCTCAATTTTCTGATTTGCCCTTCGCTTTATTTACAGACTGGTATAAATGACACATATCTTGGTCTCAGGTAAGGGAGGAAATATGGGGAAATATAACTCCCCTTAAAATACCACCAAAGGAGGCTAAATGTTTCCTTGCTTATAGGCCAAATTCGCCCTAGCCTGCGTTGTAGGGATTCGGATTTCCTGTCAGTGGAGCTTGTGGAAGGCACAAGTGTAATAACTGGACCCAAGTGTAATAAAGGTCTCATCTCTCACGACTGAGATAATATGAGACATGTCCACAACAGCCTAAACATGGTTATCTTAACTTACAAAGCTGACATCGAGGTTCATGTGACCAAACAGAACTAGAAAAAAAAAAAAAGGAACGAGAAAAAATACCATAGAATCTAGCGATGGCTCTCGGATAAAGTTTTGGCAAATTTTTGCTATGAAACGTGCTTTGACAAAAAAAAAATTCATCGCTCCAGAACAAATAAATATGTCATTCCCGTTCGGCTAAATAAAATGTCAGGCTAAATAATTTTACACCCAGTGGACTGACTTTTTTTTTTCCTATGTCTTCTAGCTACCATTATCTGTTATATGTACTATCTCACCGCTTAAAATCACCTTGTCAAAAACAAATCATTTCCATGTTTGTTGTGTCGTTCGTTTTGAGATCCGCATCCGGCCTCTAGTTCATTGGCTTCCCGGAAGAACTCATTCCCTGTTGTTGGCTTTTCACGGGATGTTTCAACACAAGGAACCACCGAACACAGAAAACCGAATGATTAGAAAGGCTCGCAACAAGTATGTCTCTTGTTCCTCTAGGGTACCTATATGACCAGGCACAATTTTCATATTACATATTTAAAATTATACAGTGTTTTTCGTGCAACATATAACTCGAAAAAAACTGATTTACTTGCACGCGCCAGCATAAGCCTTGATTGGCTCCGAACCGCCAGTAAACGCGTGAAAACGCGTGTAACATCTTTGCAGGGGCGGATCCAGGAATTTTTTATTGGATTTTTTATTGGTGGGGGAGGGGGGGGGGGGGGGGTCCAAACTTTGGTTCAGAAAGGACATGTTGAACTTTTTTGTCGCGATAACTTTTCCTCACACCCGCCCCCCCACTAGTAACTGAGAAGGCAGAGACGACTACGTGTTTCTCGATCTGTGAAAGCCAGTCGCCGTTGGCGGGGGAAATACGGCTTTGCGAGCAGAGGCGAACAGATCATAGGAGGGTACCTAAAGACAATCACATTTTTGAATATCCCTGGAATTTAGTTTAGTGGCAAAATACAACACGCGTTTCATTTAAAAATTCAGCCAGTTAAACAGTGATAGACGATCCTATCGTTGTAAGGATTTTATTCTCAAACAAGTACCAGGTCTGACAGCGGGGGTCCGGACCCCCCCCCCCGTGCCCCCCCCCCCCCCCGTGCCCCCCCCCCGGATCTGCTACTGCTTTGGTGCCGTTTGATATTCTTTCCACAGCATTCGGTAATTCTAACACAACATTTTCTAGCTATAGGTGCACGTTCTAAACTTGAAACAATCATTGTAAACGGCAGATAAAACAAAAGAAGTGCACAGTGCCCCTCGAGCAAGAAGGGTGCATCAGTTGGTAAATTAATTTATAGCCAAAAGTATCATTCTTGACGTTTTCATAAAAACAGGGGGGAAAGTTATTCTTTTCTTTAATTAGTTACAAAAGAAACAGTCCAAAGCTAGTTTTATTTCATAAATGTTTTAGCACACAGCGTGGAAGAATTTCTTCCCTCCTCTTCAAATGCGCGGGGCAGCATTACGTGACGTGACATTCTTTGCATGAGGTTGTGAATGGGGTTAACCGACTAGCGACAAAGGGCGAAAAATATTACTGACTACCGAAAAAACGACTAAAAAATTACCGAATACCAACAGGAAAAATATTAACCGACTACGGACATGGGCTGACATTATCAATATCTATTTCAGAAAAAAAGAGCAATTTGCATATTTTTTCTAGCCGTTAGGAAGTAACCTCTTTAAATTTATGACTCATCAGATGGTCTAACAGAAAGAACTTCCTCTTTTGTTGATACGGGTAACATTACTACAACTAATATCATAATCACAGAAGCCAATTTTAGTGAAAAAACTGAACGTTTCTTGTTCCGGTGCGAGAAATGCTTTGATTAATCCTGAAAAAATATTCTTTTCAGACTTTTCAGTTTAATGGAAAGCACTATCAGTAAAGAACCACGGTACCGCGATGAGCACATACAGCAGTCTCCTTTTCAACATTTTCATGGCGGCATATATTGAAACACAAAGTTTAAGCATAGATGATATTTTTGCCAAAGGGACATAAGTAAACCAGACAGACATGGTAGATTTCTTCAAATTCACGGAACAAGCAAACTTACTTAACCCTACTTCTCTACTGGCTATGAAAGTTACGGCCGAAATATCTGACACTGAGACAATTTTTAAGACCAGGTTGTATACCAAGGCACAACATTCAGCGAAAAATGAGAAAAAGCTATCATTGACTTAAAGACGCATTTTAAACGGAAACATTCCAGTATATACATTTTCACCTCTTACCACCCACCAATTGTTAAAATGGATTTGACAAACAAGAAGCCTTGAGTATCCTACGAACAAATTCCTCTGAGGAAGTATTTCAGATTTCAAAAGGCGGTGGATGGACAGAGGCTTACCACATAATTTTGAAAGAAAAATTGCTATTAGAAGTAAAACTCACACAGAAGGAAAGCAGCGCTCCTGAAACAAAACAACAAGGAAGAAAAAGAAATATTGCCTTTCGTGACACAATACAAGCCCCTAGTGTCTATTATAAAAGAAGCTTTAATGAAAAAGTGTAATCTCATACAAAACCAACCACTACCTTGCCAACTATAACCCTTGGACGTACTCGCAAAATCATACCCCCCACCATGGTACAAGAGGATGGTAGATGGAACCCCTCCCCAGAGTTTTTGATATGTTCCAGTATTTCGAAGCGATTTTGCCTTTACTGAAAAGCCTTTGATCTTCTTAACTTTTATGAATGGTGGCGCTGCTGGAGGCCTGTTACGTCACCAACAATGGTCGCCATCTTTGCCGCCATCTTGGATATCACAAAGAATTAGAAATCAGGTTAAAACAACGAGAAATGGTAATTTCTTGACATGAATAATAACACATAAATAAGCACTTTGGATGATTTTCGCTACTTTATTTTTTTTTTATTGTTGAAAAAAGTTGAAAAAAGCATACATTTTCACTCAAAATGGCTTGGCCACCTGCTACTTATTACGTCATACCTCGTAACCATAGAAACTGATCATCACTGAACTTGTCTCAAAATGCGTGTGACGTTTTCCTCTTGGAAAAATCCCAGAAAAACCAAAAAAGGGGTGGCATCCACCCCCCCCCCCCTCCCTCCCCCAACCCCTTGTATGTCCGAGGGTTAAAGCGTTATTTCGTTGAGAAAGGAAAAACCAAATCGAGAACTAGTCAGTTAAAATCATAGAGAAGCGATGGTAAAAATATGAAGTGCCATTATATTTTAGTAGCCAACTTTATTTTAAAATATACGAGCCACTGAATATGACTCTACTTTCGCATGATTTTTGCCCATTTTAGGCCTCGGGAAGAAAAAAATTCGTTGAAAGAATATTATTCACTCGATTGCACTTAAACCAACGATTTTGTAACTTAAGGGCCCATAGGCTTTATTCTGGCTGAGTTTGAGGCCAGATAATTTTTTTTAACTATTTCAGCGTCTCAGTTGATAATTACGCGGAGCCGCTCTTAAATATAAAGAAGTATAAGGAAAAACTCAAACACAATGTTACCATTTAGGCCGGATTACCTCGTCCGAAGATTGCATTTTATTCAAATACCGTGCGCGTTTATTCGTTTGACGGAACTTTTATTATCATTAAGACACTCTTAAATATTAAAATTTGTTTCAACTTTTCATTGTATGAAGACTGATATCCTGCCATTTATACGCCGGAAAGTAGCTGAGGAATGACTTTTGGCAATTCCACTAAAAGATATCTATACGTTGTTCAACTATACTAGGGGCTTTCCAATCACTTTGAAAAAAGTATCTTAAAATGACATGACAAGTTATTGTCACTAGCATATAGTATGTAATACTGGGCGGGGGAAGAATCTCAAGGTCCACTCTCCTCTTAGCTTTCTTGACAACAGCTGCTTATTTACTTTGTGTGCGTTTGTGTTTGTTTCCTTATTTTAGCTTTCCTTTTTATCTTTACGAAAGGTTTGACAGAGCATAAAAATGCGGGTCTCGAGTCTACTTTTGCCCGTAAGCCATAGTAGTGAACTTTTTCTTTCTCTTCCTTTTTTTTTTTTTTATTTCATTGGGTGTAAAAGAGAAGAGAAAAGCGAGTAGCGTTTTATCTTTACAACTTCAGTCAATCACAGCTCTTTGACGGTGGCGCAAGAATAATTAGATGGTGGTGGTTAGTTTATTCGGCTGGGCAGCAGGTTAAACTACTTAGTTACACGTCGTCGCAAAGTGTACAGTATACTGTCCGTGATATTAGGGAGTCCTCTGGGTGCCTTTCCAAAAACCGCTAACCTAAACTAGCAATTTTCACAAGTCTTTTTCTGAGCTCTCCTCTGCCATTTTCTATAGCGAGAGGATACGTTGTTATTTCATGGCCTTCTGCTCGGAAAACAATAACAAGAGATAAAAAAAAGATATGCCAAGTCGGCAAAATTCAGGATCTGGAGCACTTGAAGACGTCAACCAGTTCACCGCCAATTCAATTCTAGAACAATGCAGAACTTTTCAGAAGTTAGCCTTTTTGCGCAGGCTCTACCAGCGCGAGCTCAGAAGCTTTCCTTAAAATCAAGACCTGGTTCGTGACACTCGGTCACCTGCCAGTCGATAGAAACTGCCCATAGCTTTTTCTGTCATTTTAAATGACCTTGAAAAATGTCACTCTTGGCCGTATGTCTGCTCGTCCAATCAGCATTGTTGGGCTTTAAGGTAAGTGTTAAACACACACTCACAGGGCATATGATAAAACATGGACTGCACTGGATTGGTAAAACATGGACTGGATTGATAAAACATGGATTAATAAAACGTGGATTGATAAAACATGGATTAGATAAAAAAAGGATTGATAAAACATGGATTGATAAAACACGGATTGATAAAACATGGATTGATAAAACATGGATTAATAAAACATGGATGGAAAAACATGGATTAATAAGACATGGATTGATAAAACATAGACTGATAAAACATGGATTAATAAAACATGGATGGATGAAACATGGATTGATAAAACATGGATTAATAAAACATGGATTGATAAAACATGGATCGATAAAACATGGATTAATAAAACATGGATTGATTAAACATGGATTAATAAAATATGGATTAATAAAACATTGATTCATAAAACATGGATTGATAAAACATGGATTTATAAAACATGGATTGATAAAACATGGATTAATAAAACATGGATTAATAAAACATGGATTAAGAAAACATGGATTGATAGAAGACACTCTCAAACTCTCTCACACACTAGGCCATGTCAGTGAACTCGCACCACTGCAACCTAGTCAGATACTATCATACCCGTTCAGCCTAAAACAAGCGTTTTTGGCCTTAAAGAAAACATATCACAACGCGGATGAAGCGACACTTACGGAGAAAGCCAAGAAGCTAAAATCCTTATTTAGCCGTAATAAATTAAAGCTTTAGGCTTTAACAGAGGTCAAAGAAAATTAGAACTTAACAACTGCATCTGAGATCAAATCCTATCAGGAACACCTACAGAAACATAAACCACAGGAAATATTATTCAGTATGTATGCCCGGGGAGGGAGGTACTCCCTGTGATGGCTTATACGGGGAGGCTCCGTGCGAAAGGGGCACCTTTTTCAGGCTTCAGGTATATGAAAGGGTAGGGATTTCACTAGTTGAAGTATATAAAAAGGGTGGGGAAATCTGCCATTTGGGTCTGTAAAAGGGCCCTAAGGGCTGACAGATGAATATGGCTTTAAAAAGTCGAGAAAACGTTCTATTTCTGTGATTGATTCCTATTTAAAGAGGGTCTCAATGGGGTTAACCGATAGGCCTTAAAACGGCTAAAAATTTAGTCAATAGCCGTTAAAATTGAAAAATTTTAACCGTTAGCCATAAATAGGGTAAACAAGAGTTAACCGCAAAGGAAATTGTTCCCTAGATTTGTTAATTTTAAGGAAGGTGCTAAGCTCGCTTATGGTTGCGTTTTTTATTTCCCGGCTACTTTGACTCCGTACGCACGTTAGGCCAAGCGCTTTTTAGTTGTGACCTAGACCTAGAATCCATTTCTGCCGCTCTCTCGGGGGATCAATTCTTACTATAGCATAAATCTGGCTTCTTGCTTGGGATTAAAATGTGCGATTTTCAGGACTACACAGGAGGTCGTGCCTTTGAAATACTAATGAAACAACATCCAGAGATGTCACTGTTTGTAAACCTCGTTGCCGATAAACAACAATAACCTGTAACAATTCCCTGTTTTTCTCTGACGCTAAGGTAGACATTGCCATGCCTAGTCCCCGTTCCCCGTCCGCCCACGCAATCTCGGTGAAGGCATTTCGGTGGCGTATCTGAGAAAAAACTTGCTCGGTTCACGTGACCCGAAACGCATTAGCCGCGCTGAATAATGAGGCCTATGTACAAGGCAACGGCTGACTGCACAGTCTTTCTGTACAGTCCTTCGTTATCAATAAAAACACTAGACACGGGAATTTTGTTATTGGCCGTTTTCAAACTAGAGCTAGAAATGGATTATTCGTCTGAGACTGGCCTGTGTACAGTCGCCCCTTCCCCCACAGACACCCCCTCTCCATTTTTTCTGAGGGGAGGGGTCGGCTGTACACAGGCTTTCTGAAACGGATAATCCATCTTCAAACTGTCCGTCAAAATTGACGAATAAAGTCAGGCGGATTTTTCATTCAAAATTAAAACCCTTTCCATTTCGAATTAAGACTATTAAGAGTATTATTACCTATCTGACGCGAATTATCAAACGGATAACCCATCTCACACGAATCGAATAATCCGTCTCTAGTATGAAAACGGTCATTTCTGTTATAAATGATTCCCCCCCCCCCTGCCTTGAGTTGGGTGTTCGCGTGTTTCCTTTTGCTTTTTCACAAAGATTATTTTTAAATTGACTATTGACATTTCTATGCGTAAAGTAATATTAGAAATGGAATACTTTGTAAATAGTTTGATCTATCAAATGTTAAAATTTTTCAAAAGAAAAACTTCATTTTTGCCCGAAATGATCCTAAGACCTTTATTTTGCTTTGAAGATACAAAAAATACACTGGTTTATTAATATTTGATTCTCTCTTGTTTATGCACGCTACCAAACAGGTCAAGTAGAGTCGAGGTCAATACCACACAGACCGTACGTATTGATATACGTCCGTAGCGAAGAAATATGTTGCATGTGCTCCGAAATATAGCGTGTTTTTCTTCATCTTATGACCACTCATTGCTCGTAATAAATACATCTATTTTAATTTAGTTTTTACTCGTCTAGAGGCTAGGGGGATAATTCAGTCTTGCGAAAAACGACTAAGCCTCTGCTGAAGGCAGAAAACTCAGTAACCATGAACACAATTCAAGCCTATTTGCACTACCATAAAATTCGGGTAAGTGTATGCTGCCTAAGGTCTTAACAATGTAACATACAGGTGCTAACACTGCAAGATAAGGGAAGGTACGTTGTTTTACGGGTTGGGGGGGGGGGGGGGGGTTCGAAAGGGAGCGTCCTTAGTAAATTTTTTACAAATTGGGGAGGGTCAAACCTATTTTATTCTCAAACGGGGGAGGGTCAGTTTTTTTGGCAATGAAAAAATTACTCCATGTCGCTTCTATTTTGTATATACAAGCAAAGCTACCAGTCAAGATTAATCTAAATTATTTACAGGTGTCCAAAAATTTATAGATAAAAAAACTATCTTCTTCCAACTAACATAATTGTCTCTCTCGACCCGTGTCCGCTTTCGCCCATAATTTGATGTTTCCGAGCAGGGTTCTGGTATAAAATCAGTCTCCGGTGAGGATTGTTCACTTCAGCTACTCGGGCTTGAACCGACAACTTCGGGCACCACCCTAGGTCTTCATCTTTCCACTTCTCTGGACTGGCACTTTCACTTGTTCCCGCAGCCGATGTGCCACCAACAGAGTCAGAGGAGTTGCGGGCATCCTTTTTAGAATGGCGAGTCGGCAAACAGCCAGCCACAAGTTGCTCCATCTGAACCATCTTTCTATTCCTCGTTCATTCTTGCCCATTTTCAAGTTTTCACCGTACAATCACACGCCACGCAATTAATTACTTTGTGCGCAGGTGAACGCGGTTATGTGAGTAATACTTCCAGTTTGTTATTTTCAGTTTCGGTTATTTTTGTCTTGGATAGGTAGGGGGAAGGGTCTGATGTTTTTGTTTGGGTATTTCTGAAGGGTCATGCATTAATCCATTCCAGGAAGTGGGAGGGCCACGACTTTTTTCGAAAAGAATTCTAAAATACCCCCACCCAATGAAAAACGTACCTTCCCTAACGGTTCGGCTCGGTTACCACTATTCGGGAAATTACTCCACGCTCCTCTGAACAAACGGTCGTCTGTTCTTTGGGAGGACCTAGAGAACGGCGAAAATCAAGCCTACATAACGTTAGGGCATGTTATCGAGAAAAAAAAATCTCTCATTTTCTCTTTAAAGGTCGTCTTGAACGGTGAATTGGCCCTTACAAACTGAATCAAAATCTTACTTTGTCTCTTCCAGCTGGCTTCAACGTCAATTAGCTGTCCGTCCGCCCATCATTATTGGAATGGTACGTCATGTATCTTATGCACCAAGTGTGGGCCAGGGTACGGAGTGAAAACTAACTGTAGCGAAAAGCAAGACACAGAGTGTCAAGAGTGTTGGCCTGGATACGATTGGTCGAATAACACGAGTATGGAGCAGTGTATGGAGTAAGTTAATCTACACGCAGTAGCTGTGCTTGTGGTTTACTTTCGAAAAATAAGAGTTAATAAAATTAATAGACCTCTTTAGCTTTTATGTTTAGAGGCCTCAGGGGAATTCCCCGTTTGACTTTTCCCAAATTATGAGTGCATATTCCGAAGTAGTCAATCGATAAAAATCGGTAGCAATCAAGTGATTTTTATCGATTGATAACGGAAATCGGTGAAAATCGATAAACTGAATTGATGTGTCAAATCGATATTATATTTTTCATAGTTTTAACGATTTATAACGAAAGTCCGCTATTGTTGTGTTTTGGCATGAGTTATATAGTACAGCTAAGAAAACACATTCACGAGTAACAATCAGAACAGCAAACATGAAAATGAGGAATGTGGGAACTATTACAAACACAACTTTCTTTCTAAAACACTTTATTTTGTGTATAATATAAGAAAAATGGTTATCGGTTTAATTACATTCATTTCTCGCAGGCAAGAATCATGAGAAATCCATCCTTAGATAAACATTTCCTAGCCTAAATTTCAGACATTCCTTCTAGTCGGAATTCAGACGAAAAGAGTTTCCTCGATAGATTTCCACTGTTTTCCGATATCAATCGATAAAAACTACTTGAATTGAATCCGGGATGTAATTGCGACCGGATCTACACCGATGTTATTTTGAAAGTGTGGTAGATCTAAATTCTGAAAAACTGAGCGTTTTCAGACCTGGCCAATATCAGACAACAGGAAAAGATTTTAAACCTGGTTCTAAAGAAAGGATAAGATCTTTGAAGAGTTTAATTTATAAGTGATAATGTTTGATAAACAATATAGTGATAAATAAAAATCTTTGATCCTTTGACTTTCAATTGCCACTCAGTTGTCGATAAATAACGGTTTGCATAAATTCAGTTTTAATTTTTGGATGAACAGATGAACAGACTGATGAAATCGGTAAAAATCAAGATAAGTCGATAAACGAAACGAGTGTGTCATCGATTTCTACCGATCGATCGATACAATTGATATCAATCAAATCAGATTTACCGATTTTTATAGATTTATCTATTGACAATTTTATCGATTGACTACTCTTGGACACATGCACGGAAATATAAAATGAATTTGAATGAAATAGTCCTCTAGATTATTATCACATCACCTACGTTGGGAAAACAAAACATACATGCTAAAAAGGTCTATTGCTGGCGCACTGGTAGGTTCGTAATTGAACGCTGTCTCAAAATCAACGCCGCGCACAAAATGGTAGGTGAACATTGGCCTTAGAGGAAGACTACTAGAACCATGATTTTTTTGGACAGTTGGACATTTTAAGGTTGAGTTTTTTAGTAGATGGCTGTTGTATCGAGTTGTGTCTGTAATATTTGAAAGTTTTCATTGTTTAATGGCTAAAATTGAAGCTAAAAAAAAGAGGTCTTCAGTCTAGAAGACTTCACTTTAGATTAAATGGTAACGTCGATGTCGGTGAGCACAACGCAAACAAAATAAACTCAAAGTTTGCAAATGTTTTTTCGTTTATCATGTTTAACAAACTAGTTTCCCAAATAGAACCAATTTACAGGAAAGATGAAAGCATAGGTGCAAAAAAGATGATAATTAAACGGTTTGCAGTTCTTTGTCGAAAAACAAAAATTTAAAAATATATCGAAGAGTTATGATTTGTAAAATTATGCTCTCCTGTTTTTTTTTAAACAGTTGGACATTTTAAGGTTGTGTTATTTAATTGATCGGTGTTGTGTCCCCAGTATGGCACTTTTGGGCAGTTTTAGATTTATGAAAATAACACTAAGCCAATAAAGGAAGCTGTATTAGTGTCCTTAAAACAGTCCCACAGTGCTGTTCGACACAACAATGGCCCAGTCTCTGGCTCAGGCACAAACTCGCCAATAAAACAAACCTCATAAAAAGCATCCCTCTCTCTCTCTGCTTCCCCACCCCCTTCTTTACCCCCTTCCCAACCTCTCCACATCCCCTCCACACCCCCTCCACACAAACACGGTCTGAAAGTGCCCATTACATTTGTAAGAAATAATAACAAATTTCTTTTCTCGCACGACAGCTGTATAAATGAAGTCTCGAAATGCCTGGAAGGAAACTTCAAGATTATTCGCAACTGCACAACAACTTCCCCCACAAAGTGCAAAGGCTGCGCGGAGGGGCATTACTTCGATCCAGGCTCCGGAGAACATGGAGGATGTGTTCGTTGTTCACAGCCATGTGGTATTTTTGAAAAAGAGACAAGGAAATGCGAAACTGCGCATGATCGTTTATGCACCGCACGGAATCTAATTGACATTTTGGGAAAAAGTAAGCCTATTAAAAATGGACCTAGAGCTCTCAAGATGCCACCTCAGGCCTTATTTCTTATTATTCTTTATTTCCTATATTAATTTATTTGTTTATTTATTTCCTATTGATGTCAGGTATGAAAACTTACTCCTTAGTTTTGGTTCAATTTTGTTTAGGATAATTAATAAAAGTTTCTCAATAGACCTTTTTACCGATACAGCGGCCATATTGAATTAATTCGATTTAAGGAGTATTAAAGGATGCCCAGGGGGGCATGAGCACATTTTGTTTGTATTTTCGAGCGCTTTTTGGGGACATTTTGTCTAACAAAACTTTAAGAAAAAATGTCCCGAATAGCGCTCAAAAATACAAACGAAATATGCTCATGCCCCCTGGGCATCCTATAATACTCCTTAAATCGAATTAATTCAATATGGCCGCCGTATCGGTAAAAAGGTCTATTTATCACTGTAAAGGTTGGGGTTCGGGGTACATTACTCGTTTCACTTCTCGTCTTCTGATTTATAAAAAACCCTCTAGGGAGCTTCAGGTGGAGTCAAGAAAACTATACTAAATATGTTTATTTCTTGTTTTTGCGGTTGTTGTTGTTCTCACTCTTGGTTCTCCTATTTTTATTTATTTTTTATTTATTTATTTATTTAATTTTCAAGTAGTGTGTGCGTCAGTAAATAACTTTCTAGGGTTTTATCATTTTATTCACGTTGGTTTCATCTGGGCGAATGGGCGGAAAAGGATTTTTTCCCTTCAATTCAAGTTGATTTCACGTATCTCTGAATTGACTCAAGTATCATTTTGCGCCCGAGCAAGATGTTACTAGCCCCGATTTCCATAAACACCTCTTGTAACGCTAAACTTACGGTCGGATATCCATTTCAAAACTTTGTCCTGATATCAAGGCAAAAGAAAAGCCACGAAGAAGATCACTGCCAAAGGCCGTGCATCTATAAATGTCAACTTTTAAAACTGATGGGGAATAGTCATTACAATATAAAATCGATGTCGTACTCAGATGAACTGATCGAGCAAGTGATTTTCTTCCTTTCTAGTTTTCGTCTGTTTTGTTTTATTTTGTTTTTACAATCAACTTTCTTTCTTTTCGTAAATTTATTTATATATTTTGCCACAACGATATTATTACAATGTGAAGAAAAGTTGTCCCGGGTTGGAAAGATCATCACCGGCCTATACCTGAGCTACCCTGGGCAAGCCAAGTTTTCAAACATTTCCTTACAAAACGAGGCGAGCCGTTTACATGAAAGAGAAAAAAAGTTGGCCTGGCCAGAATGGTGATCCACCTTGCTTTGTCACTCTTTTTGATGGTAGGTTCAACCTCCTAGCCCGACCAACTTTCCTTTCTATAAACCCCTTTGCTGGTCCAGCCGGGTCAACTCTGTCAAGACGGGCGCTATTTTAGACAATCAGAGCATAGGCGAGCGCTGTTGAGTCGGGCAAAGAAGTCACCTTTTTTTTCCTAAAAGACTCATAATCGCTTTTTTTTTTCATATAAGCAAAGCCTGAGAACATTTTTTTTTACAAAAGTTAACGTTCAAAGAGAACGACATTTCGACCGTCCGACGGTCATTTTCAAGTTCAGGATAAGAAGTAGAAATTAGCTAATGAGTCAGTATCTAGAAGTATCTCATTAGTCTATTCACACTTGTATATGAGCACATTCTAATTTTTAATTTATTTCTTATCCTGAACTTGAAAATGACCGTCGGACGGTCCCAAGTCGTTATTTTTTTAACGTTAACTTTTATGGTTAACTCCGTTCCAAAAAAAATATGTTTAATTATGTTTAAACTGAATTTGTCAATTTTATGTGAGCATATTAATAATTATGTCAAATAAACGCGTTTAGTGCTGAGAGAGTAGCAGGTTGACTAACCATGTCCACCTATCTATCTTTACAGCCACTACTCCTGTTCTAGAACAGACTACAAATATTCCAAGTGAGTTTATTAATAATTATGACAAATAAAGGCGTTAATTGTTGCTTTTTTTCCTCCAAGGAGAGTACAGGTTAACTATAACCATGTCGACCGATCTATCTTTACAGCCACTACTCTTGTTCCAGAACAGACTACAAATAGTCCAAGTAGCCGCCCTTCTCCAAATGCGGACACAACACTTCCCACACAACAGAACGTAATAAAGAATTATGTACCCGAGGAAACAACGGGGAAAAACAAGCTATTGTTTTTGTTGTTCCTCCCAGTTTTTTCCCTGATCCCAGTAATGGGAATTGTTGTATTCTGTTGCAAAAGAAGAAAGAGTCGGAAGCCTGAGAAAAAGGACGCCAGGAAGGTTGAACAAACCTGTCCTCTGACGTCACGTAGATCACGTAAGTTACTGATTTAAGCGTCAGAATTTATTTTCTATGGTCTTAGTCTACTACAGAAGTAGAGAGAACTCTATTCTTATTCCTGCAATGTTTTGTGAAAATGCAAGGGGTAACGACCATAAGTCTTTAATTAAACTTCCTAACAAACGAATCAGTTATGCTTGTACTAATGCTCTGGAGAACCAAGTCCAAGATTTCAACCTCCCCATCCATGACACTATCACTAGTCAATCACTCCCCTCGAGTTAAGATTTATCGGTCAGAGCAATGTTTTTTTCACTGGGCTAGCCCGCAGGAAAATTTCCCAGCCTCCGTAGCTGGCGGAATTGTTTGTTTGCGCCAGTGAGAGTTTTGGCGGCAAAGCCGGCGCGAATGCATGCATGAAGGAAGCGAGTGCCGAAGGCGCAAGAGTATTCAAAGCGTCTCCTTCCCATTCTTCGCACGGTTTTGTAGCTCCTACTAACGATCCCGCCGGCTACGCAGGCAAGGAAAATTCCTCTTAGTTTGAGTTGATTTCTCACTTGAAACTCTTATCAAATTGTCAACAACATCTCGTATTAACTCGATATTCTTCATCCCTATTATAAGTATATGTATGCATTAGTTTATATATATGTGTTCAGGTGGGCTAGTTTCTTTTTTTTCTTCAGGTGGCTTAGATACGTTGGTCCGAGATCTAGTTGTTGAGGATAGGCGGAAAATCTCAAGTTGGCTTAATGAAAAAGGCACAGATGGTAAACTGCAAGTTTTCTTAGTCTTTAATTTGTTCATGCGAATAACAGGCGAATTGAAAGCATTCATGGAAAGCTTTAAAGAAATTTTTCCGAGGTAAAAAATAAGCCACTTCCAAGTTCCAAAAACCTTTACTTACAAAACGAGGCTAAGAGCAAAACCTCTCTTGTGAAAATGAGTTTTATTTGCAAGAGAATATAAAAATCATTTTCATGTATAGCTTCGCACTTAGCCTCACTTTGAATTAGAGGCTTGGAAGAACTCTACAATAGCCTACTGGCTCTAATTTATAGGAAACCTCTGACTATGTTCTGTGTTCTGTGTACCTACGCTAAGATCTCAATCTGTCAAGTCGTTTTACAGCCACTTCCTTTTTTCTCGTGTCCTCCTCCCATTATCTGGAGACTAGGCTTCCTACGTCACCCATTTGTGTTCTCTAATACAATTTAAACAACTTAACGACTCCCAAGGGCTTCCCAGAAAAAAACAAAAAAAATTAGTCGATGAGGAAAGACAGCTGTCGTCAAGTTTCGTTTGAATGGTCACACATCAGGATTTCATCCAAAGAATTAAATGTTAGAACCACCTGGTACAACATAGTAAACAGTACTCACAGGAAAGTACTGCTCAGTAGCTTTCATTTGAATGGTCACACTTAAGGATTTCATCGATATCCAAAGCGCTAGTGAACAGCACCACAGGAAAGAAGTGCTTTCATTATAGTGTTTAAACTTTACGATTAATTTATTTTTTAATTTCATTCACAGGCTTTAAAGATAGAACCATTGTGAATAGTATTATAATTGAGTAGCGTTCATCTCACGCTTCTGTCCAAAGTTTTTTGGAAGTAAATAAATGGGTCTATGGAAACTTGATGGGTTGATGAGCTATAACGATTATAACAATTTGTTCTTTTTCAATTTAGGTTATTACCACTACCAATTAGTTTCAGAAAAACTGGGATTTTTACAAGAAAGTCGACAATGGAGTCGATTTGACAACCCTGCTGAGAAATTTCTTACCGCTTTTGGTGAAAAGGAAAATGGCACCATTTTAAAGTTAGTCGACGCTTCAAAGCAGGTGGGGCTGACTCTCTTTGCCAGAAAACTGGAAGAGAAATTCGGCCAAACAAACCAAAGCAGGGAAGAAAATGAAGAGGATGAAGGAAGAATCTGCCGTGTGGTATAAATTACATAAAGGGGATCTTTACTTGCTTTCCAAGTTTTGTTGCGGCGATGTAAATCGTGTGACGATGCTCAAGTGAGTTTTCCTCTAAATTCGGACATACGTCTATGCGCCTTCATGCACAAACAATTTTGAGTTACATTAAGGCAACAAAACAGGCCAGCGAATAAGGACTATAGGTTTGTTTTGACAGAGTCGTTAATTCAAAACCCTTATTCATCCTCTGGCCAATCAACTCAAATGAGCCAATCAAATCCCAAAGTGAATATATTACGTTTGCAGGTTACGACTGATTTTGTTTTACTACAGCTCCTGATTGGTTAAGAAAAGAACACGTGCTTTTTCAGTCAATCACAATTAAAGGGTCTGTGTCACGGCAGTCCAGTTCACTTTGTTTAATTTTGCCAATTACTCGCCCTCAATCGCTATGGAACTTAAAGTAAGCAAAGAAATTACATGTAAATGACAAAATCAGAGATCCGAGATAAACAAATATGTCTCCTGAGCATTATTTTTGAAGTTGCAAGCAGCAGGGATCAACTTTGAAAAACTGTTAGGCTGAACAGTTTTCAAAAACCCTAATTTCAATCCGTTTCCATTACAATCTCTTTCAGTTTTACCCATCCGTGGCATCCGTTGTTCTGTTATGTTATTTTAACCTTCAGTTAAAGTTTTAAGCTGTTATTTTTATGTTTCTCTTAATTTAACAGGCGTTTTGAAATTGTCTAATTTGGCTGAATTTCGTGACACAGCTCCTTTAAACCAGTGCAAAATCAAAGAAATAACAAAATCTCTGTCTGTACTTGAGTGAAAATTACTCCAGTTTTAGAAATTTCAATTTCGTCTTAGCCAAACTTAGTCTGAGCCAAATATCTGCAGTTTACAGTTTCATTTATAGATCGTTTTCTCATGACGTCACGTCCTCCATATTGAAATGCTAATACACTAAAACGGCTGCCATAATGGTGTATAAAAACAATTATGTGGTTCTTTAGTTGCGTACAATTTTAGTAATGAGTTTAATTAGCCAGGCCCGCGACAAAGGAAGACGATGATGGCTCCAAAATAGCGGCTTCTAAACTACCCCATAAGTAGAAATATATTCAGATGGGGTATAAGACCATTTTCTATTCATCAGGGTGTCGTATTTCACTTTGAAAGCTGTGTGCGTGAGCCCTAGCGAGCTTAGTTACAGAGGGGTGGGGTGAGAGAAATATCCAGCCTAAGTTAGAAGAGGGGTGTGTCGTATATCAAGTTTTCTGTTCAACGTATATAAAGGAGGAAGACTTTACATTTTTTAATCTTATTTATCACTTCACCCGTCAAATATTTACATCTCTACCTGACTGGTCTCCAGTGGTCTCTTTTGATTGAAAGTCGCAAGTGACCAGCATGACATCACAAAACGAATGGAATATCAGTTTTATACTCTCCTGTGAATATCAAAAGAAATACAAATGAGAGGTCAATATAGGGACGATTCGGAATCCCAACAACGATCCATGGTCAGCAACGTTTTGGTCCAACAAGCTAGGCAGAGTGAGTTAAAAAAATATCAATATTTAATATTTTGAGATAAATATTAGCGATAAAAAATCACGACGTTTCGACCTCTCCGAGGTCATTTTCAAGTGTATAAAAGTTCTCTAAATTAGCATAAATAAGTTAAAAACAAGTTATAATAGATAAAAATGTGGTGAACGCTAAAATGTGATAAAATATGTAAAAATGTAAAAAGTGCTAAAAATATTTATAAAGTCAAAAAAACAATGGAAATAAAACAATGTCAACAAGAACTACTCTAAACAAATAATTTGGCGCGAATTGAATCGCACTGTTTGTTAAGCGTCGGTTTCAGT
>OZ038004.1:14654012-14696416 GCA_964035705.1 Porites rus | reverse complement strand
GTTTCAGATTGCCGATCCTTTGTGTTCTTCAATTCGTTGGTGTAGGTGTCGGCACGTGTAGCCGACATAGCCTGCATACACGTGCCGACACCTACACCAACGAATTGAAGAACACAAAGGATCGGCAATCGGAAACCACCTCAGAGAGCAGCATGATATGGAGCCTGAAGACATCGCACAAAGTTTTAGAATCTTAAGAAAGTGTCAGAACAAATTTGACTGTCTTATTTTTGAAATGTTTTTTATCCAAGAACTGAAACCGACGCTTAACAAACAGTGCGATTCAATTCGCGCCAAATTATTTGTTTAGAGTAGTTCTTGTTGACATTGTTTTATTTCCATTGTTTTTTTGACTTTATAAATATTTTTAGCACTTTTTACATTTTTACATATTTTATCACATTTTAGCGTTCACCACATTTTTATCTATTATAACTTGTTTTTAACTTATTTATGCTAATTTAGAGAACTTTTATACACTTGAAAATGACCTCGGAGAGGTCGAAACGTCGTGATTTTTTATCGCTAACATTTATCTCAAAATCGATTTCTAAGAAACTACTTATTAATATTTAATATATATCAGATATTTTTTTATTATTATTTGAGTCTATATCTTTATGTTCGTAACTTCCAGACAGGCCCATTGGGTGCGTGACTTACCTATCTTAAAAATCGTATCAGTGCTTGCCATGATTAGACAAGCTTATGTTTGTGAATGGATTAACGTCGTATGGTATGTCAACAGATATTAAACAAAGTTCAAAACAGATCGCATCTCGGTGGGGATGATTATGTTATGGGACGATAAATGTGGAGTGGGATCGTGCTCTGTTTGTTTATATATGCTTTTTGAAAAGTATTGCATTTCCGCGGGTGTAAAATCAGGCTTGAAAGAAGTCCTACAGTACACGCAACCGTCTGCCACATTACCTCGTTAAATTTAGACGCACAGCAAACTTCCTTTTTAACTTCTCTTCAAAGCGCTTTCTATGTAATGTCATCAGAATCTACGGAACAAAACACACAAAACACTTCTACAAGCAAATGAAAGCTAAAGGATACGGTTGAGTTTGAAGACTACATTAACCATGTTTCTCTTTAAATTTATCTCCTAATGACATTCAAATTACTGAGCAGATAGGGAATACAAATGTTGATTGAATCAATAAAACAAAAAGTTTGTAGGATGAATAAATCTTTAAATCAATAGAGAACATGTAACAACAGCGTAGTTAAAAATAGATCGTTTATTTCAGCTTCTTTTTGTTGCTGGTAAGTGCTTTGAATATTCGTTCCTGAACCCTCAAACATTAAAAACAATTACGAGCCATTTCCGCTTTTGGTGGAAACGAAAGTACTTCCTCTATACAGTAGCTTACAGTGGCTCACTATTTTCAAAGAGCAGCTCTAATTGTTTAGTCTTCTCAACTCTGAGTAATTTGCCTTTTAGCCTGCCTCTTAAAAACATGTAAAAACGTTAACAGTTTCATGGAAATCAAGGCTCTTGGGCTCCATTCACTCCAGAATTGCCCCGAGATCACTCAGTTCATGACAGCAAGAAGAAGTCGAACACGAATTTTCGTTTGGATCAGCGATCTTTCCCTTCATTGTGTGACACAGCGATGAGCAACTACACATGGGATTTTCTGATTGCTCGGTCGCCCGAAGCTCCCTCTAAAATCTACTCTCCCCTAGCCCCTAAGGAAGGCCTGATATTGACTCAGGCTACCCATGCATTTTACACGCTATTGTACTGTGGGTGGTTCGAATTAAACTCTTACTCCTTCATTCTAAATAATTTAATTCTATTACACCTCAGTCAAATTTGCACCTCCGCAGGGCAGGCTAATTCTGTTAATTGTACGGAGTGGGTGGTCCGTGACTTAAACCCTATTTCTCTTAGGTGACAATCAAATTTAGTGGTCTCGCACGGCTTGGATATTCTTATTTGCAGTTTGCAGAATGGGTGGTCCGACAGGTCAAATATAGTTTCATTAAATCATAATCACATAGTTTTATACTGTTAGATGGAACTCTATAGTAACCCCTTCGATCCCAACAGTTCAAAGTGAAAGTTTAGGATAATTCTAAATTTCATTTTGTAATAAAATAAATAAATAAATAAATAAAAAGTGTCATGGGCTGTTTGAAGGGATTCATTTGGATGGCGACACTTAGGGATTTCACTCCCGCCGAGACAAAAGTGAACACAGAAGAACTGCTCAGTAGCTTTCATTAAATGGTCACGCTTAAGCATTTCATCCTCAGAATTAAGCTACCTTTAGTAGAGCTTGTCGAATGCTCACACTCTAAGTTGTTTACCATTTACAAAACGTTTCCTCAAATTCCAGCTAATAATGGTGAATAACATTTTTGGTCGTAATTAATCCAGTGAAAAATTTCTGGGAATGTCGTTAAAAAAAAATACATAACTGGTATTTATTTATAAAAAATATTTTTCGGGTTTCTTGTTTGCCTAGTGGATCATATCTACTAAATACCTGCGTAAATTGACCCGCATAAATGGGATTAAAAAAAATGTACTCAAAACAAAAAATCCAATCCGGGTGGTGCAAAGGCACAAGAAATAAAAAAAGATCCATTTTTTTTTTTCTAGATTAGTGAAACCTCTCTGTAAAAACCACTGTAAACAAACATTCTTCACATAATTCGCCACAGTAACTATTCCAGTCTATTTATTATTCTTTATTTCTTTGTCTCTAAGGAGCCACCCTATTCTTTAAAGTCAGAATAACCTTTGACACGTGCACTGCTGAAATCATCCAGTAGATATAAAATCGTTGCCCGCCGACTTGTTCCTTGCGGTTAAAGTTTGAAATATCCAGTGACAGAAAAAGCCTAATTTTCAGAATACTTGGAGACAATAATTATTTAGTAGAGCCTGCATGATGAGATTGGAAAGTCATCGAATGCTTTCATCAAATCAAGGAAAAGAATAAATACAGAAGAAGCCATGCCTACAGTCATCGTTTTAATAACTTTGCCAACAAACATTGTCATCATATTGGTAAGGATAATTCTAATGTGGGACAATGATGGTGAAGACTATGATCATGTTGATGCTGGCAATCAGGAGAGAGCTGAATTGGGTAAGGAAGTATTCAATACCGACACCACTGGGAACCACTTTTGCCGGCTAATAGCCATTTTTTTATTTGTTTCAAGCATTGAATTCTTTCAACTATATATCAACGTTGGGGGTCATCCAATTTTGGTAAATCTACATCTCTAAATATGAACTTCTTGTCCCTGCAAAATTTTGGTTATAAAAAGAATCAATCATCCTGCTGCCGTACACAATTAAAATTAATAATGTCGTGACTAGAGGATAGATTTTTGAGATGCACTCACGAATTTTACTCTCCGTAGGGCACCAAGATGGAATCCCGGACGCACTGTAAACTTAAGACTTTAAAGTCAATTATTTATAGTTACATCGCTAAACAGAATTCAGATTTCCGCGCGGCTAGGCTACTACATAGGCCTCAGTGGTAATGACCAAAAAGTGGTTTGAGAAGCTTAAAGGAA
Organism: Porites rus; assembly: GCA_964035705.1. Taxonomy (NCBI): domain Eukaryota; kingdom Metazoa; phylum Cnidaria; class Anthozoa; order Scleractinia; family Poritidae; genus Porites; species Porites rus. The sequence continues at coordinate 14,692,864 of OZ038004.1, read as the reverse complement.
TTCAATTGCAAATTGCCATGAGGTCACACTTCTGTGGAAAAAAAAGCCTTTACGACCCGCTTTAGGAGCAACTGGTCACGATGAATTCACTGACTGGGCCGAATCGAACAGGAGTTAGTCCTGATTTTGGTTTTACAACCACTTTTAAGATGCTACAACTGATAAGAATAGTAATGGCCAGCGCTGGACAAGTCAAGGTGAAAGACTTATTTGCAACTGAACCTGATTACTGACATCTCAAGAGCTTAAGACGAACCTGAACAGTTACAAGGTTCATATCTCTGGTAACACTGTGTAAATAATTTGATTCAGCTTAAAAAGGATGGTATATAGAACTCTGAAGGAGGAAATTGTTCGAACTAAAAAAAAGTTTTGAAATGGGAATTTAAAAGTGCCGTGGGTGACTGAACTGAAACTGAGTGTTGCGGTAAACAGCAACACACATATCAGATAAAAACAGCAACTTTAAATCCATCACGAGGTGTTCTGAAAAGACTCACAATTAATGCCGTACAACTTAATAGTCACAAGAAATGAGTGGACGAACTTAGATATCTAACGAATGAAAGCGATAAATAAGTGGCGTCATGCACGTCTTTTCCAAGACCACTGCCCTTCCGTGCGCATGCAACACTGTGTAATAATTGTGTAAATAATTCACATCAACTTAAAAATGGTATATAGGAATCTGAAGGAAGAAACTGAATGAAATAAAAAAAGGTTTGAAAAAGTAATTCATGCAAGCACATCAATAAGGCCTATTTTTGTGGGGAGGGGACAGGTCATTTAAGGTCGTCTGGCGAACATAATTGGAAGACGATTTGAAACGAACACAAAATTATTTCGTGGATGGCGAGTTATAGGCCCTAAATCTGCGCCGAATGAAAATCTAAATAAGGTATTCGGATGAGGTAGTTAGCCAGCGTGGGAGCTGCAGAAACAATGTCCTGCTCTCAGGGACCCCACGGACCCCAAGCTTCAGCTTGTTGCAATTCTCATCCTGCGTGTTAAAAGTCTTTCCTTTTAATACAAGAAAGGAATATGCTACATAGCTCTGTCAAATAGAAACAAATTCGCTTGGATAGTTATATAGAAGAGCTTTTAATGCAATATCCGACAGAAATAAAACTGAAATTCAATTTGAGGTACACGCAAACCGTCTTCCACATTACCTCCGTAAATTTACCCGCACAAAAAACTTCTCAGTTTTTTAACTTCTCGTCAAGCGCTTTCTATGTAATGTCAATCATCAAAAACTGAAGGGAACAAAACACAGTGTTCAGTTTCAGCTGCCACCTCTACAAAAAGGATGTGATTGACTTTGAAGCTGACTAAATTAACCATGTTTTTCTAGTTGGTCTCCCCACTACGTTCACATTTATGAGCAGATAAGGAAAACAAAAATTGATAAATAAATAAAACAAAAATTTTAAGGGGAAAATAAATATTTGAATTATTGTAAGAGAACATGTACATTTCCGCTTGTGGTGGAAACGAAAGTACTTCCTCTATACAGTGGCTCACTAATTTCAACGAGCTGCTCTAATTATTTAGTCTTCTCAACTTTCAATAATTTGCCTTCTAGCAATTTGCCTCTTTTTGAAATTAACTTGAACAGTTTCATGGAATGAGGCTCATTTAAGGCTCTTGGCCGGGGCTCAATTCACTCCAGAGTTGCCCCGAGATCACGATCAGTTTTGATCATGACACAGACAGCATATGCATGAAGAACTAGAAAGTCACGAATTTTCGCCGTGATCCAAAAGGGAAAAGGACTTGCTTACATACTCCCGGAAATTTTTTCCTCTGGATTACGACCAAAAAAGGTCATTCACTATTATTACAGGAAATTTCGGAAACTCTTTGTAAATGGTAAACAACCTGGAAATCGAGCATTCAACAATCTACAAAAGGTAGCGTTGTAGTTATATCAACTTTAATTCTGTGGATGAAAAGCGTATCCATTCTAATGAAAGCCACTGAGCAGTTCTTTCTCTGGTGTTCACTTTTGACTGTCACTCGATCGGCGAGAGTAAATTCCGTAAGTACTAGTGTCGCCATTCAAATGAAGCCCTTCGAACAGCACATGACATTATTTATTTATTTATCTCATTTCAGAATGAAATTTAGAATTATTCTAAATTTTCGCTTTGAACTGTTGGGTGGTCTTAAGCTATGTGATTATAATGATAATGAAGTATTTGAACTCGGACCACCCATTCCGCAAACCTTAGAGATCAGCATTTATTATATACATACTGAGAAATACTCACCAAAAAGCTATGTCGTAAATTTTCGTACGCAAATTAGTTCTAGCCAATCAGAGGAGCGAACGATGGTTTTCACACGTGAAAAAAATGATACGTCCAATCAGAATCGCGAACGATGTTTTTTCACGTGTGAGAAAAATGATACGTCCAATCAGAGGCCACAGAGGTGTGTGAGTTTCGCGCCAAAATTCCCGCCTTTTATTGCAGCTTGCAGCGCCGCTTTGCACACATTCAACAAGAAAAGTTTTACTCAAAGAGCTTTTCTCGCCAAAAAAGTGAAAAACATTTCGGAAATGGAGTGGATTAGTTTCGTTTGTTTCACTGTCGATAAAGAAAACGGTAGAGAGCCGGCGAAACAACAGCGGAAAGGGAAAAACAGAACGAGACGTAAGCTTTTGTTGTGCTTTTTGTCGGAGCTACTTTGCCTTTCATTTAAGCTTAAGCTTATATTGAAACCGGACATTTTACTTGAATTCACTCATTTTAAATTGTGCATTGACAACAAACAGTTAAGATTACTTATAGTTCTTGGATTACCTCATATCCTTACCGTCATTTACGTTTTTAACAAACGTTTTTACTAAAAAACTGATGCTTCGTTTTCGTTGTCATTTTGCGGCAAGTGTGTAGCGGCAAATAAGCATTTTTGAATGATTTAAAATAAAAAGGCCGCCAAAATGATGAATGTCTCGGTATGTATATAATAAACACAATACCACATGGAAAGTGCTTTGTACGATATTTACGCACTCGTTGTTTTTGTATCAGAAATCTTACTCGTTCGCTGCGCTCACTCGTTCGATTTCTGATACGTCAACAACTTGTGCGTAAATACCGTACGCCAGCACTTTCCATGAAGTATTCTCTATATCCCAGCTGTGTGAGACTACGGCAACTGAGGTGCTCTAAATTTGATTGTCTCTATTAAAAGAAATAGGCCGATTATTTAAACCAGGTTAAAACAGCGTTTATTTCATTTTCGGACCACCCACTTTACCACAGCGTGTAATGCATGGGTAACCTGAGTATCAGGAACACTTAAATTGTGGAGGCAAAACCACAACGACAAACCAGTGAGGGTACGTACCCGTCCATCGGATCTTTAGTAGACCTGGATCAGTAAAATCTTGAGTACCAGGTTTTAAGTTTAAAACAGTAACTGATCCTTACGGCAGGAAGAGTGATAGGAAAAATAAAGAAAGAAAACGAAAATAAAGTGGTGAATTACAGGCCTTCCTTAGGGGATAGGGGAAAGTAGATTTTAGAGGGAGCTTCTGGCCACCGAGCAATCAGTATATCCCGTGTACATGTGTGGCTGCCGTCGTTGTTCTTAACAGTGAAGGGAAAGAACACTAAAAGCAAAGTCAGTATTCAGGCTTATGACTGGTATTTCTTGGGTTTGTTTATTTGCGTAAGGGTTAATGATCGTATACGGTGGGATTTAGCCTGCGTAGCAGGCGCTTGGAAGTAGTGGGCGCAAGAAAGAACGGGCATTCTTTCTTGTGCGCACTACTTCCAAGCTATGTGAGATTTAAAATGTACTGAACGAGATGATGAGATTGGAAAGTCGCCCAAGGCTTCCATCAAATCAAGGAAAAGTATAAATACAGAAGAAGCCATGCTTACCGTCATCGTTTTAAGAAACGGTCCAGATGGCGATAAGAACGATAGCAACAACGGCAACGAACATGTTGCAATGCAAAAAAGGTGCTAACTTTTCTATTGTCTGTACTTACTTCTGATTGGCTTAAACAGCAAAAGTTAACAAAACTTCATAAAGCAGTACATGTATTCATCCTTACTTTCCAGCCATCTTCCATATAACAAAATCTGGTCTCAGTTTGAATAATAAAGAAATCCTATATGGGGAACATGTAAAATTGTAAACTTTTCTTGGCTATTGTTATCAACTCTTGTGATTGGTCAAAACAGCTTTTGACACAAAAAAACACCCTTTCAAAGTGGAGTGTAAATGCATTTTATTGCTTAAACGGCCTTAATGTAGGTTTATGCATTCTCTGTGTAAAAATGAGAACATTCCTATGTGGGGAAAACACCGCTGCCGCATAACAAAAGAAATTGCTATCCACCTTACTCGGATCATTACTTAATAAGTTTGCCAACAAACATTGTCAGTAATCATATTTGTAAGGATAATTCTAATGTGGAACAATAATGATGAAGGCTATGATCATGTTGATGCTGGCAATCAGGAAAGAGCTGAATTGGGTAAGAAACTGTATTCAATACCGACACTGGGTCTAACTTTCGCTTAAATAGCCATTTATTTATTTGTTTCAAGCTTTGAATTGTTTCAACTATTAATGTTGGGGTTTATATAGAATCACCCCCAAAGTTCCAAAACCGTTTAATTTTGGAAAACTGATGCATCTGCATCTCTAAACATGAACTTCTTGTCCTTGCAAAATTATGACCATTTTAAGTCACACTGAAAAAGAATTTATCATCTGTCTGTGCACAATTAAAATTAATAATGTCGTGACTTTTGAGATTTTTGAGATGCACTCACCAATTTTTACTCTCTGTAGGGCTCCAAGATGGAATCCCGTACGCACTATAAACTTACGGATTAATTTTACAAGGTTCAAGAAGTTCCAGATTTCCGCGCGGCTAGGCAACTGCAACGGCCTGGCAATGACCAAAACGTAGTTTGAGAAACTTAAAGGATTTCGGCTCCAAATGCCATGCCACTTTGGTCACACTTCTATGCAAAATGTATTGAGGAGCAACCGGCCGGTCACGATGACTTTACTGACTTGGTTGAATCAAATAGCAGTCGTAATTTTGGTTTTACAACTTCTTTGAGAGCCATTTCAAGGTGTTACAGCTGAATCGTTATGCCGGCCAGCGCCGGACAAGATAAGATGAAAGACTTATAATTATGGGGCATAACCTGAAGAGTTACAAGGGTGATATCTCTAGCAAAACTGTGTAAATAATTTACTGAATGAGCTTAAAAATGATGTCATGTGGAAATCTGCAGGAAGAAACCTACTGAAGTAAAAAAAAAAGAGTTTTGAAACAGTAAGATAGAAGTGAGTGGTTGAAATGAAACTGATTTTCGCGACGAACGTGGACACACGTACCTGCCTGTACCAGATAAAAAAAGCAAATGTGGCGGAACATTACAGTTAGCAGTAGAATTCCAAAGAATGAAAGCAATGAATTGGTGGCCTTGTGTATGTCTCCAAGACCACTGACCTTCCGCGCATGCTCGTTATAACAGGGCAACCAGAAACCATAAATGGTTTCTGTGGGTTTAAATTAAACGCACAGAAACCATTTGGGCTCTCGAAGACGTATAGTATGCATCTACTTCTGTTCAATTTGTTCCGGTACAAAAAGTCATATAGTTCACAAAACAATTTCTATTAAAGCGGCAAAAAGATCCATAGTCTTAAGGCATTTCAATCAACGTTTAATTACATTTTATAATAATATTATTAATAAGAGGAGTTTCTTAAAGAACCAAGTAGATAGCCCAAGATCTGGTTCGAAAAGATGTTTAACCGTTCGCGGACTTCAGCATGAAATTCTTTTTCTAGTGGGAAGCAACTAGCAAACATTATCAATTAATCTTTTGATTATTTGGGCATGGTATATTCTAGAAATTTGTCAATGATCAAATGGGCCTCCTCAGGAGCCTATCACCCGTGCTGGCCTCCTTCTGTAATTTTAGGGGGCCCTTTTTCAAGAATCTCAAGAATAAGGGGGTCCTTCGATGAACTGGGCTGTTTGGTACTAAATCCAAAAAAAATTGAGCGCTTTTTGAGACTTTTGACATCGACGCTTTGCCGCCATTTTAGAACATTTAATATGGGCAACAAATGGGCTCCTGGGGCAACAGAAAAAGTCTGGGCTCGAATTACTGCAGAATCCCGGATGTTTGTCTGGTGAAATAATGACTCAAACAAATAAGAGAAAGGCAAGTGAGACAGTAAGAGGCTATAAAAGTTCAAAGTAAGTCATAGAGCGGACGTCAAATCAGTGTTGTTGTCAGTAATGTTTTCGAATACTTTATTTCAAAAAAATAGTACTTAATACTTGAGTCTTTTTTTTGCGCCCAATTTGACCCGGCAACGTAAATTTAATGAGGCATTTTTTTTTTCCAAATTGCTGAAATCCCGCTGGGCCACGCTCTAGAATACACTGTTTGGGAAGCAGTTATGGACAGTGGCATTACAAATAATATTGAAAGCTTCTCAAGACTCCTCACAATTCAAATGATTTCCCGTATCATTGTTGACCGCAGTATTATTTACTCGATCTTGACGAGCCTTAACTATTGTCAGAGCTGGATTCAGGAAATTAAGAAGAGGTACGTTTCCTGTCTAATCGATCTCATGAGAACAGTCTTTTTTTATTGTTTTGTCTACTTTTGAAATGGTGAACAAATTAACCCCGCCTACGCTAACGTCAGGATAACTTTATATTTACAAACATTACAGTGGGCATTTCCTGTTGTATCAAAAAAAAAAAAACTGTGCTTACGGAATTAAAACGAAAGCGCACTGCAAAGCAAAACGTAATATTTTTATTAGAATTGAGATCCAGGCTGGAAATCCTGAGAGCGCTAGTTTTGATCTCAACAGTTTCTTGTTCATTAAACTTTCATTGAACAGTGTTTTGTTTAGCCGCTCGTGCATCAGGTCATGTTCCACTGCGTGGAGACATAAGGATTGCTCAAGCAGGGTTCTTGACCTCGTTTTATTCATTGTTCACTGCTGCAAAGGGGCTTTCCCTTTGATTTTATTTTTCTCTCTGATTGGATGGAATGTTCTTTTGATCTCTTGTCGATTAAAGTTAAGTTAAAACATCCGGTAACTGCATCACCCACGACCGACAAAAACAAAAATACAGTCAAGCGATACGGAAAAACTTGCAAGCGCAGAGAGAACCTTATTTCCACTTCTGCTTTCGAGTGTCGTCTTATTCTTTGCCACCGCTATCGCTGAGCCAGCTGAGCGATTTAATTATGGAGACTTATGCAAGAGTTCTAATTTGTAATGAATGAAGGTGATTTAACCCCTATCTGACGGTTCATGATTTTGCAATTGGGTTTTAAACCGAAAATACCCGACCAAAGAAAGCAATAAGACTGCAGCGAGTTTATGTTTAGAAACAAGCCTGGGCATATCGCGGGTAACAAATGCAAACAGGAGCCTGATGCAAATTATTCTTTCGTGCCCTATATGAAAGAAAGGGCAAATTAGCATTTCGTTCTAAAGTCCTCATACGTGTACACATGTTTCGAGTATTTGAAAGGAGCTAAAAGACGTACAGCAAGATTGGGAGTTGTTAATAGCATATTGACGACACATATTGACAGGCATGATCATTTTAATCCTTATTCTTAGTTCTTGGGTCAAGATGGTAAGTTTATATGCAACGTACATTTTCTGTCGAATAATTTCAACGGTTTCGATCGATGGCACACACCCAAGCCCTGCCGCCCACGCGCTTTAAACTAGCGTCCATTGAGGAGTATCATTCACTCTATTTTGAGTATCTGTTAAAATAGATCTCCTTAGTGGAATACTTTTGTGACTTTTTTACACAATATATATTTCAAGCCGGCCTTTTTTTATCTCTAGGGTTCTCCAACGAGCCCAATTAAAACCATTATGGCTGCTGGAGATGTGGAAAAACTCTTGATACGGAAAAACTCTTGATACGTATACGTGGCACATAGTTATTTAAATACCGTTAGGCTTGATTAAGCCTCAGTCAGGAACTCGGCATAAAATTAACGCGTTTGACGACTTGAGTGTTTGTGTCATCTCCTGTTTGTGGTAAAAAAAATTGATGACTTTTTTATTGTAGTCATAGAAGAGTCTTCCAGTATCAAACCGTATGTGTAGTTTATAACAGACTTAAGCGCGCGGTTTACGGCTGAAGAAGCCGGACAATACATCAACACATACACGCAATCGATCTGTTCCATTATTTCTTCAATGAAACGGCTAAGACGTAATTTTCAACATGTGCAATTAACACAATAATTAAGATCTCAATTTCACTGTCCTCTTAGTTATTCCTTCCTTCAACGTTTACCCTTCCAATCACGTGACAGTTTGTACACGTTAAACGGGCGTGCGCATGATTCGAATTATGTTTTAATTTGGTCAGGACGCCCCGGAAAAAAAACAGCCGCGAATTTAGATTCAAGTACCCTTTGCGAGTTTTTCTGATTTCAGATGATCTTTTCGGTTGCATCTTGGTTTTCCTGAGATCTTTTCCACTGATGTGCCAAGTCAGCAGAATTTAATTATCCGAATCACGAATGTTGAAACGTCCTGATTAAGTTATAATACGTAATGTTCTAGAATGCCTGCCTTTTTGTCACCACAATCATAACACACGTTCTTGACAATCAACCCAGTCAAAAGGTTAGTTGTCTCAATTCTGTCCTTTTTCCACAATATTGGCCTCCTTTATATTTCTCCGTGTGGCGCTTTTAGAGAATTAGGGAAGCCAAACAGTTCAACGTTTTGTCGCGCAACAAGTGGCAGGGCAGCAGGGAATTGGCCACTCCAGAAAATATCATAACATATCATAATGCTCTTTGTTTGTCACCCCAAACTTTGCATAGGTCAGGATTTGGAGAACAGGGAGGCACACCCCCACCAAGTATTCCCGCAAGAGTATCTCCCCCCCCCCCCCCCCCCCTGCGTCTTGGGGCTGTTTTTGGGGTGATAAACAAAGGGCATTATGGTATGTTATGGTATTTTCTGGAATGGTCAATTCTGCGGGTTCATCACTCAAAGGGCAAGCCAAGAACTGATCGTTTTTTTCTCCCTTTTTTGGTTTTGCCTTTTAAGCTTAAATTACAAAACCCTTATCTTTTATCAGTTATAATTGTTTTATCAAAATTACTGTGCATGTAGTAATTGGATAGTCTTAGAAATGTATGAAATTCCTGCTTCTGAAGCATTACACTACCTATAGAGAATTATAAATTATCAACTAGTCAGTCCTAGATAACAAGCCACAATCAGGTGAGAGGACTGAATCGCGAGGATTGATAGAGCCCATGGCAATTAAGAAACAGTCGCTTAAAATAAAATGAAAGACGAAGGGCTTCTCCGTTAAACTCAAATTTTGGTCAGCCAAATGAGTTACCAAGTGACAGCTTTTCGGCCGTTTGTGACAAAATAATTTTGTCGGCGACGAGAAAGTTATAAAAGACCCCGGCGGGCCCAATCGACGAAAATCGATCATAGGAAGCCAATTAATCGATAGAAATTAATCGACTAATATCTACTGGTTTCACCAATGGATGAATCGATTTTTTTCGACCAGTTTCAATCAAGTTTTTCGTATTTTCGACAGACGCTTTTTTAGGAACATAATAAACTATTAAAAATAAGCGAAACTTGCAATTACTAATGGGTAGCGCAAACGTATCTGAAATCGATAATCGATATAATCAGGAGCCGAAGTATTCGGCTCCTGATATAGTCGATTTCCGATGTCAATCGATTAATTAATATCGATTTAACGTGAATAGACTCAGCGACAAGATAATTTTCATTGTTTTCAATTTTCAAGTGCTTACTAGAACGGACAGCCATGCATCTAGGGTTCAATGCAACGAGGGATGAACCCAGATGGCGGCCCATACGTTAGACTTTCTTAGGCTCATCTTAGAGGAACCCATATTTTGTTTGTTCCTAACTTTGTTGATCGGCCTTTCCCTTGGGATCCTTCTCAAGTGCTTTTAATGCGAGCCGCCGGCTGACTGAACATTTAACGAGGCAATAAAGTTAACAAATTTCTATACTGATACAACTTTCTGCAATAACGCTGTCTTAGAAAAATGCTTAAAAAGAAAAAAAGGAAAAAAAAGCAAATAGGAATTAATCAGTGGCTAAACCACTCTAGCGCTGATTTTGTTCCAGGAAAAAGCACTTGTTCAACTTCTACATAATGGTTACCTACCTCTTAATTATCAATCATATGACACATACTCCCCAATTCGACTTGCCGTATACGTAGTAATATCATGACATCTCTAAAGAAAATATCTCCACAGTTAAAACGTGACATACTGGCAGCGGAATACGACGCATTATTATGCTCTAATTCCCTTGTCTTCTTTTGTTTACTTTACTTGTACATGTACTTTACAGTAAATATTAGTATCTGTTTCACAGGTCAAGTAAAATCCCTCTGAACCTCTTAAATATTTATGCATTTCTATACTTCTAACTGCAACAACGTTGAAATAGAAAAATGCAAAAAAACAAAAACAAAAACAAAACAAAACAAACAAAATTAAAAGGGATTTGAAAAAAGCGAAATGTAAATTGTTTATAGACATCAATATAGGGTTCATCAATTTGCAACCTAAGCGTACAGTTCGCATTTGTCTCCACGCAATACCACGCTAGCTTAAACGTTAGGCCATACGCTGAAACCACCACCCCTGGCTAAGCTTGGCTACAAACTATGACCGATACCAATTTGATTGACGGCCGTCACAGATGGCATTATTTTAAGGGACTTTCCCTAAAATCTACTCTCTTATTGGCTCTAATTATCTTTGACATGAATAAAGATTAAGAAAGTTGATTTCAAAGTCCCTTTCAAAGCGTACGTAATTGTATGCGTGCACATGGCTCTCAGTGACGACAAAACGGATAATACGCAAGATTTTTTTACCTCAACAAGCTAGAAATCGCCTAGAGGATGTACAAAATCTGTCTATTTGTGATTGTGCTTGTCTTGGGAGCACCTATGGTAAGTTTGCGTGTTTTTGTTCAATAGAAGGCTACAGCCAGAACCACTCGACACACCTCAGACTTGCCAGGCCCATGCCACCTGATGATTTCAGAGTGTCTGGCCCCAGTTTTTCAAAATCTCTATCCAGTGGATAAGGCAATTCAGTCATGGTTTACCGTTTACCTAACATTTATCCACTGCCGGTAGATACTGATTTATCCGGTGGAGAGCTCTATCCAGGCAACCTGAGTCAGGTTTAGAAAATCATCAGGGAGTTGATCTTAATTGTTCTGTTTTATCTGTGTTTTTAAAGGCGTACTTAATAACATCAATGACCATCTGTAGCGCCTGCTTAGTAAAATTTACCTGTGAGTTAAGTTCCTTCATGATGCATGGCGATGCGTGCAGTCCGTTTTTGTGTGACAGCCTCTTCATGATTTTAACACATTACAATTATATTAGAAATCTATTTTTAATAACTTAAAATGGCTTTTTAAAAAAAATGCTATGAGTACGCTAACTGCGGATATCAACCACTACATGCAGTCGGTTTAAGCAGTATCAAATTAAATAAGGACACCCACGGTACAGCGTTTCGTATGCCGATATTATAATCATGTGTAACGTGTTGATTAAACCGATCTAAACCGCACGAACCATGATTTAAATGTTTGTTAGAAGACATTAGCAATTTAGGGTCGATTTTGAAAGAAATGTTTTTTTTTTTCTTTTTTATTTTCGACACAGCAAAAGGCAATGACAAAGTGCTGCAAGCGGCAAAAGTAACAACAATGAAAAAGCAGAGTACTCGCACGCAAAAATATCTATCTTCTGTAAATAATGACCCCGGAAAACAATTCTAAAACAAATCAAAGAAAAATGCTTCCAAAGCAAGATTTTTGGAATTCCTAGCCAGCCAACCGCAAACGGTGACGAGACCGACCGCCGCCCGGTTAGCTCAGTTGGGAGAGCGCCGGTCTGCTGAGCGGGAGGCCGTAGGTTCAAACCCCGGCCGGACCAACACTCAGGGTCTTTAAATAACTGAGGAGAAAGTGCTGCCTTCGTAATAACATCTGCAAATGGTTAGACTTTCTAGTCTTCTCGGATAAGGACGATAAACCGTAGGCCCCGTCTCACAAGCCCTTTTTCTGTGGGACGTTAAAGAACCCACACACTCTTCGTAAAGAGTAGGGCACGTAGTGCCCGGTGTAGTGGTCTATCTTACTTTCACACTCATGTATGGGGGCATCATCACTCATTCCTTCAGTACTTGTAAACTGCACCTTAAGCAGTCTGGCAAAGTCCCCCAACCAGTGTTGTAAATTATCCCTGAAAAGCCCTGTGGGGAGTGGATAATAAGATATTTACAACTTTACAACTTTAGAGATATATTGACTGACACACACATACAATTACAATTCCATTGTAACAAAGATATTAAAAATGAAATAACTCAACTAACCGCAAAAGACAAAATGAAAAAAAAATTAGTAAACGGCAAGCGAGAAAAAGACCACGCGAGAACTTTTCATAGTCAGGAAGTAAAGATGCATAAATCACTTCCGGTCTGAGCCACTTGAAATAAGAAAATTCCAATGCTTCAGAACATGGCGCATGTCAAAAGGTCAATCTTTTTGTTCTCGAGGTTGCGTTTGTACAAGCGCGCGCTGGATACCTTCAAAGATTAAAGTATAGAGGTGATGAAACCATCTGTGTACTTTTACTGCAGCAACACTTAAATCTTAAAACCAATTATCAAAATGATCGCATTAGACAAACTCTACTAACTTCAATTACGTTGGATCCCAAACAAGTGATTCAGGGGGTATGTATGATGGCCTCGGGGTGCGCCCCTCAGACGCTTAAAAAGGACATTTTGTCAAGTTGAATGGCACCCCATTATCATGTCAACGCTCTTATCGTGAGAATTACAAAGTCATTAGGCTTTTATTTCGATGGCTTTGCTATCTTCGGAATGGCTAATAGGTCACAAAATAGCTATTAAAAGACGTTTAGGGACGGGCATAAGAATAGTGATGGGGGGGGGGGGGGGCGGGGGCTTTAGCTCGCAAGAATTCGGAAATGATCAAAAACCGGATTTAGCGTCCACATAGTTCCGGATTCATAAGGACTACTAAAAAATTTCTGCTCTGAATGGCTCAAAAAGTTGCGGATACACCGGATACGTATGGACGGAAGCTGTATCCGGAAAGAAAAAAAATATCCGGATATGTGTTCCCCTACCGAGGAAACACATATCCCTAGTGATATGTGTCCCCCTATCTGGGAAACACATATCCCTAGTGAAATGTGTTCCCCCACCCAGGAAACACATATCCCTAGTGATATGTGTTCTCCTATCTGCAGGGAAACAGATTTCCCTAGTGAAATGTGTTCCCCCACCAAGGAAACACATATCCCTAGTAATATGTGTTCCCCTACCCAGAAAACACATATCCCTAGGGATATGTGTTCCCCTACCTGGGAAACACCAAGGAAACACATATCCTTAGTGATATGTGTTCCCCTACCCAGGAAACACATATCCCTAATCAGAGAGGTTTGATTTCATGTCTCTAGAAATTCGATAGCGTTATCAAAAGTTCTAATCATGTGACAGTATCTACTCGTTAAAGACTGTTAATGTTCGTTTATCGGGCGTCTACTACCCTGCGAGCAGAGGCCCTTCGATCTTCCTAGATAAGCCGACTTATCTAGGAAGATCGAAGGGCCTCTGCTCGCAGGGTAGGCGTCTACATATTCCAGGCAAAAACAAAATGTATTTACCACTCGTCATGAATTGCTTTGAACGTTAATTTGTCAAAGTATTAGCCGGATAGGCTGATCTATCATTGAATCGTGTTTTATGTATGTCCTAACATATGTTTCACTGATATACATGTCCTATAAACTCAGCAGAATTAATTTTATTATCCGAAGCTTGAAAACATTGTTGCAAACGTCAATCAATTAAACCACAAGATCAGTTCCAGAACAATACGCAATGTTCTAGAATGTACTATGTTAACAGTCTTTATAATTCCTTCTAGTGTCGCTTTTAGACACAAAGGTAAGTCTCATGTAAACATTTTCCCTCCTTGACTGTGGATAATTTATTGCAAGGATTATGGGCTCTACGAAAGCAATCGCTGAACATTTTTGCTTGTTTCACCGGCCAAGGCATCGCAGGGTTTCTAACAACGAAGGTTGACTAATTTTATCTCAAATAAAGATGTTTTTATTCTTGAAAGTGTAGCTACGGCCTGAGTGATTAGCCCCCTACTAAACATGTGGCATTAAGGCCGGGTAGAAGGGCGTTCGTGAATTGTTTCCTCTCTCGAAAGCGCAAAAATGACTGCACTGAAGGGAAACTGAATAGCATTTCTTTTTCTTGTCTCGTGAGAAGCGTTTATCTGTTGGTTTTGTTTTTGTCAATAATCGTTGCACCATGTCACTCGATCGAACGTGGATGGTTTTGAAAATATTTGAAATGCCTACACACAGCTACTGCTATTTTGGGAGCACTCCTACTTGAGGATCTAAATAAACTATAATTGTACGTAGTGCCTATACTTACTGTATACTTATTTAAGCATTAAATTAGATTAGAGGTCCTTAGAGCGGTTTTCACTTGACTGTCGAAAGTAATTGAGGAATTGGTTTGGTTTTGGTTTTACTACGCCCTTTGATTGGCTGGTGTATTTACTTTGGTTTTGGTTTTACGACAGTCAAGTGAAAACCGCTTTAATACATTTTTAAACAAGTTTATGAATCTTGGCTAGTTACACAGTCGAGTAGCAATCGTTTCCTTTTTATCCAGTATATAAAGTCTACTGGGTTCAAAGGCTCACTTTGAAAGGTCTACGGTTTTCGGCCTGTTGACATCAAAACAAACTATCGTGAATGTAGAGCAATTTTTTTTGTTGTTTATGCGTTCAGTCATGTTTCGTTGAACGTTAACGAACGGAGACCAAAAAGAGAAAAAAAAAAAAAAAAGAGGGACTTTCCCTTAGACCTACAATAGATACATATTTAGATCCCCACTTTCTCATTGGTTGGTGTGGTCTAACTGTACATAGCAAGTACATGGTTGGTTCCCAAGTCCTTAAACCCACACGTGCCCTGACTCGAGTACTGTTAGGGTATGACTACAGTTTCGAACAGACCAGCTGAAGATCTATAATATCGCTCCATTTTCTCGACTGCGACAAACACAATACAGCAATACACAAAGTTTGTTCTTTAATAGTGTTGGGCATCTGTTTGCAGAAGGTAAGTAAGAATTTGTATTTCAAGTTAACTGAGTTAAAAGTGAGACTACAGTGATGGTCGTTTAAGAGTGGGATATATTCCCTTATGACACACTTCCAACGCGCCCACTCTAAACTCCCAAGTATACTTGATGTTTAATGCTGTGTTGTGTAATTTTGCTGAAGAAACTAACATTTTCATCTCTGGTTGGTTAGAAAGAGGCGCGCCTGCTAATTATTCATTCATGCATATATAGCAACAAACAAGCCTGCAGTAACTGGACCGCATCCTGTACCGGGAGTGAAACGCCCAGTGAACAAAAAATGCTGATTACGCAGACTTCAGCTCGGGCACTTTTTGTCGAATAATTTTGTCGGCTTCCCTTCTGTAAATCCTCTTAAAACAGGAAAATACCTTAACGTCCTCATCAGGTGATCAACGCGGAAAATACGTGATGTTGACGGTGGAATAAACACTTGACAAAGGAAGTGCAGACTACATGGAACTCGGACGAAGGACCAAGATACTGAAATATTAGTTGCTATTTTAGGGAGGTTTCGTCGTATTAAGGTTCTTTTTCAAATATTCTATTATTACTGGGGCAAGGAATAACGCTCGTTGTGGCGATTTCCTTGTTATTTAGAGGCTTGTTAAATCGAGGCTCCACTGTATTTGTCCTTTTGCACTAAAGGTAAGACTTTCATCTAAATGAAAAGGCTACTGTTAATGTTATACAGCTAGATTCATAAGAAACTAATAAGAAAATAATTTTCCTTAATTATAATAAACAAGCGTAAAGATGACCCACTACATGGTACAAATTGTTGAAAAACATGCTCTCCAAACCTCTTTTCTCCCGTTCCCCGCTCCCAGAATCCCTCGCTGGCAGGCAGGTTAAGTACCGTAAACTTCCGTTTATAAGCCCCCCCCCCCCCCCCCCAACTTGTAAGCTCCCCATGGGAACCGCCTAGTTATAAGCCCACCAACCTGTAAACAAAAAAAAAATAGGTCCGGTTACAAGCCCCTCCAGCTTGTCTTAAAATGAATTCAATGTTTTACCACGTTTTGAAGCTAATTCAAAAAGTAATTTGATCAGCACTCAGGGGGCTATGTAGCTTTTTCGTGACGTCTTTTTTATTACCAGGTAATAAGCCCCAGGGGTTATAGCCCCCTCCCCCCCCCACTTCGAAGTATACAAACCCTCCTAAAACCCCCTTATACGAAATTGCAGAAGCCCAGGGATAATAAGTGGAAGTTGCGGCATTTGTAGCAATTTTAGTGACTGAAAGCGAAGGATTAAATCAGACTTCTGATGTCCATAGTCATGATTTTGGTTTAGAATCCGCCGAATTTTAGGGTTTCCGCATCGTATGAAACAAGCCTGGGCCTACTCCCTCGCATAAAACAATGCAAATTCTAATTCCTTAAAATTCGCGTTTTCAGTTGGGCGAAGTAAACACGTGACTGTAGAGTCAGACATTGTTCTTTAATTATGCGTGCACATGTTTCGTGCCAAGCCAGTGCTTCAAGAAGATGTTTGTTGGCGAGCTCACGTTGTCTATCCTATCTCCACAAGCGTTAAAATGATCATTTTAATCCTTTTTCTTGGATTTTAAGCTGTGACGGTAAGCTTATGTGGAAAAAGGTATTCTGTGTTATATTCTATCACCTTCTGCGTTAGGAATAGTAAAAGTATCGATCGCACACGGTCGAGTAAAAATATGACTATAGAGAAGAAAAAACCCCGTCAAACCTGATGGCCGAATGCACTATTGGTCCGATCACCGTAAACATGGTAGTCCACATACATGTACCGTTCGGCTCGAATGAGCTTTTTAATATCAGCAGACACTGTGGAACGCAATTTGATGTATTTATAGGATATTTTAAAATAACGGGCAATTGATAGGAGAATTAAGCGTAATAACTTCTGGCTTTCACAAAAGAGTCTACACGAGTATCATGCCAAAACACGGAATCACTGTGTAAAGAGTATTGATTATTTCTTTTTCAGTAAATCTTACTTAGTCAACGTTTGAAATCAAGCACCTCAACAAAATTAGCCTCCGACACAGGTTGAAAAAAGGTGTTTCCGTTTCCGTTTTTGTAACGGTTACCTAACGGAAACCTGAATATCCGCAGACGGAATTGTAACGGGGAATACGTGTATCAGTCATGTTTCAGTTTCTGCGGACACGCTTAAACGCATCCCTTATACTCGCGTTTCCGTCAGGTTTACTTTGGCGGAAACGCTAACTGCCGTCATGTTTCCGCAGTCCGTAAATTCAGAGGATACTCAATTATCCGTTGAGTTTCCGGAAGAGTGAGTGCGGAAACTCAGTTGGATCGGTTTATACTCTGCAGCCTTCATGTTTCCACAGATTCCACTTTCGGTGGATTATTCACTGGATTTCCTAAATGTGTTAACTTTACTTAACCACCCAGTTTCGAATCATATGTTCATTCTATCCGGTATATAAAAAAGTGGACGTTTGTGAGACTACCCTGGACCGTTTCATGCATCCACAATGACCCATTTTCGCTGATACACACAAATCAAGCTGAGTCATATTTAGGTGCATTTTTGGTATTAAAGTTTTTATTAAAATAATTCTCTCTCCATTTTCATATAATATGTACATATGTATATTAAATATTTTCACAATAAAAAGAGACTCCTTACAATGTATTCCTATTTTCTATATCCAAAACTGTAACTTTTCAATTTCAATAGGCCACTTCCGAGTTCCAAAAATTCTCACTTTCAAAATGAGGCGAGGTGCGCAACCTCTCTTGTGAAATGAGTTTTATCTGCATGAGAATGAAAAATGATTTCCATATCAAAGGCTGAGCACTTAACCTCGTTTTGAAACAGAGGCCCGGGGAACTCGGAAATGACCTATTAAATAATCCTTTTAAAATTGACAAAATTCAAATTTTTTTCCTTGAAATGATTTGGTAGAGGATATTACACGGGGGCGCGAAGATATGAATTTTATTTTCGAGTGGAAAAACAATATTTTACTCACTCGCTGCGCTCGTTCGTAAAATATTGTTTTTGCCACGAGAAAATAAAATTCATATCTTCAAGCCGCCGTGTAATGTTCTTTTTATTATATAGACAAAAAGACATCGATAAAATAATAGAGGGAAATTACCGAAATTACTTCATTGATAAAATCACGTGTGAGATTATGGAAAATAAACCACTCGGGTCCCGGATGTAGTTTTTATGAATTTTACGAGTGGTATATTTTCCAGTAAAACACTCGTGTCTATATAATAAATTAACATAATAATTATACAGTCTAACCTCTTCTTATGGACACTTCTATACGACGGACAGTTCGTTTGGTCCCAGAAAAGCCAAAAATCATGCAATCCCTACCTCTATAATATAGACACCTCTGTAAAGCGGACACTTGGTTCTGTCCCTTTAGTGTCCGTATTAAAGAGGTTTGACATTATTATAAGTAACGTGCATTTCCATTCCAAAATAACTCCAAGAAGTAGTTCACGGCAAAATTATTACATAATTTAATAAGAAAAAATTACAAATAAAAGTCTTACTTAGTTACATGTAAGACTGCATAAAATCCCATTAGGAAATCTAAACTGCTGCCTTAATTCTTATTAGCAAGTACCAGTACTTGGTGGATCATCCCCAAAAATTATTGTTAAAGCCTACACAAACTGATGAGAGGCCATTATTGGGGAGTATCAGACTGATGCTACAACGACGATAGTGATGCAAACAAAACTAGCCATAGGCTTTACATACAAATGTATAAGCCAACATCTCTACACATGTATCTCACTTTTTGTCGCCACTCTGCTGTAAGTGCATGGCTATAACTTGGACCTGGCTGTGGCATACAAAGTAGTCTACGAGAATTTGCCTACATCTGAGTTTGAATAGTAATGACAAACTGCACACTTTTACAAGCGACTCACTTTCACAATGCATCTATCTTACACTCCCTGTTTTATGGTTTTAGGATAATCCATTGACAGTCCTGTAATTTCAGCAATTTTAATGAACACAGTCGAGTAAAGATTGACTTCTAGAATAAAACTCTTATCACCTTTCCAATAAGATTGTGCAATTTAGTTAGAGTTGATCATCACAGGATCATCCTGACTAAAGGGACAATAATACATAAGGGACTTTAAGCAAATTGCTACAGTGACCTCTACTATGGTGGTCGTGGTTACAGTCCTGAAGAGAGTATGTTACTGTTGCCCGTCAAATTTCAACTTAATGCAAGTGGCATTGAGGGCTTTTCGCTCATTTGGTTTCGTTGTTAGTAAAATGCAGGGAAGACTGAATTACTGCCCAATGAACTAGAAGTGTCAAATACGTTCTTGATTAAGAGAAAAAAATGATAGGTTTTAAACCAGTGAAAAATAGGGGGGAAGTAGAATTTTATACTCATGTATAAGCGACTATGCCATCACATTTTGTGCTTCGGCTAAAGCTCATTATTTTTCTGGACATCACGCGCACGGCGTCATTTTTGGACTTTTTACTCCCAGTTGCCATAGTAGCGATCACTGTAGCAATTTGTGACTTTGGTATTATTGGCATCCTGCCCATGAAGGGCAGTTCTTTGGTACTGGTCTGTCTGACAAGTATTTATCAACCTCTCTGGTTATTTTCCTGGCTGTTCTTTCTTTGCCTCTTTGACATGTAAGCCTCACAAAAGGCGTCAAGAACAGCATTGATGTTTCTTAGCGTTGACCACTCTGAGCATAGTGGCCTGATGTACCTGGGTGGTGGATCACTGGCCCTCTCTTCACTGCCTTCACTCTCCTCCAAAGACATAAATTGGATAGCATTGTGTAGGTCTAATAAAGCCTTTATTTTGGCTTTGTCATCTGGAGAAAGTTGTGCCTTGTCCAACACGTCTGTGCGATTCGTCAATTTCTGAACACCAAAAAAACTTATTTAGTCACAGTAGCATGACTACTATGATAAACATTTAATTAACATTTACTTTGTTCTTCAGCAACAGTTTAGTCTGGCAAAATAGTCACCCTAACTATTTTGAATCTTTAGATTCGGTTCTTACTCTCTACTCTGAGCAATTTACACTACAATCAAACCTTGCATATAAATGGAAAGGACACTGTTAACATTAAAAATGTCAAAGGGGGTAGGGTGTGGCCCTAGTGCATTCTATAACAATCATTAATTATATATGCATAAGACACACATGCAAAACATGTGTTGTGTTCTTAAAAAAATGAAAGAGCCTTGTGCCCTTAACCTGAAAGATCCAGGTACCCAGGATGAATGTGTTTGAATAAACTAAGACTTCCTTGTCGCCCAAGAGCAACAGTAATGCAACAGGGGCCACCAGGCACTGCCAAAGCACAGCTGTGTTGCAGGACAGGCTAAATAAATCACTAAGTGGATAACTTAAACTACACAGTAAAAATATTTGCACTGCAAGCATTAACAAAAATAATGTACATGTATTTTACCTACCTTTTTAGCTCTCAAATTGGAATCTTGTCTGAATTCTGTGTTCTTCAAGTTTTCCATTCTACTGCCTTACCACATCTGCACGGGTACTTCTCTGACTCCAGTACTGAAAAATGGCCCCTAGCAAAAGGAAAGCATGTTAAATGTGCAGGTCTGTAGAAAAGGAATTGAGAGTGCTTCTTGGTGTTGCTAAAAGTGTTGTTGGTTTGCCCCTGTTTTTGGTGTGGGTATTATTCAGTGGCTTTTCCATCTTTTGTATTTATGTCATTAGGGGATTGCACTTGTCGGCAACACCAAGAAACTACAGTGGAACCCCGTTAACATGGTCATCAATGGGCCAAAAAAGTTTTGCCGTATTAATGGGGTGACGGTATTAATGAGGGTTTGTTTACAAGAAAATGTTTGGTGGTTTTTGCCAGGCGGCCAAAAAAAAGTGGCTGTAATAACAAGGTGACTGTATTACCGAGGTGGCCGTAAGGCGGGGTTTCACTGTACCAAATTCAAGAAACTTAGAAAAGTGTACAACTTACCTTTTTTCTCTGTTTTGGGCCATTTCTTTTACCCAAAATTTCCCCTCACTTCGTTAACCAAAATACCCTCAATGTTTTTGTTCTCCACATCAGTATACCTCAAAGAAATAAAGACCAAAAAAATGTCAAATATTTATATCAAAATAATAATAATACATGTATTACATGTATTGCAACAGCCTGGTTCTAAAAAAACTAGTAAGCTTAAAATGAGGCAGTTTTCTGGTAGTGCATTACAATGAAAAATATTTAAAAAATGACGGTTGCTTTTATCATCAAATAAAGCCGTTATCCAAATGCTTGAGGCACAAAACAAAATTAAAGTGTAACAATATAAAAAAACTGTGTAATTGTCAAGTTGATCTCCTTGAGCCATTTGTAAAAATTGAGAGTATCATTAACACAAGCACCATTTTGTCCACTCAAAGAAGGATAAATAGAATAATTCCAACTTCCCACTTAAAGATGGGCACCTTACTTGAGTCAATGAAGGTTGCTTTGTCATCGAATAAAGCTTTTATCCTTGTTTTCGAAGCTTAACAACAAATTGAAGTGTAAAGAAATAATTATTATATTCCTGACTAGTATTCTTGTTTATCTCCTGGTGACTGTTGCAACATTTGAAATATCATTGACGCAAGCATAAACTTGGTCCACTCAAAGATGGATAAATAGAATTGCGACTTCCCACTCAAAGATGGGCGTCTTACTTGTGTCAATGAAGGTTGCTTTGTCATCGAATAAAGCTGTTATCCTTGTGTTCGAAGCTTAACGACAAATTGAAGTGTAAGGAAATGATATCCCTCTACAATCTTGTATGTCATTGACACAAGCACTACTTTGTCCACTCAAAGATGGATAAATAGAATTGCGACTTCCCACTCAAAGATGGGCGTCTTACTTGTGTCAATGAAGTTGCTCTGTCATCAAATAAAGCTGTTATCCTTGTGTTCGAAGCTTAACAACAAATTGAAGTTTAAGGAAATTATATTCCTGAAAAATCTTCTTGTATATCTCCTGGTGACTTTTGCAACATTTGAAATATCATTGACACAAGCACTACTTTGTCCACTCAAAGATGGATAAATAGAATTGCGACTTCCCACTCAAAGATGGGCGTCTTACTTGTGTCAATGAAGGTTGCTTTGTCATCAAATAAAGCTGTTATCCTTGTGTTCGAAGCTTAACAACAAATTGAAGTTTAAGGAAATTATATTCCTGAAAAATCTTTTTGTATATCTCCTGGTGACTTTTGCAACATTTGAAATATCATTGACACAAGCACTACTTTGTCCACTCAAAGATGGATAAATAGAATTGCGACTTCCCACTCAAAGATGGGCGTCTTACTTGTGTCAATGAAGGTTGCTTTGTCATCGAAAAAAGCTGTCATCCTTCTGTTTGAAGCTTATATTGAAGCGTAAGGAAATTATATTCTTAAAAAAATCTTCTTGTTTATCTCCTGGTGACTTTTACAACATTTGAAATATCATTGACACAAGCACTACTTTGTCCACTCAAAGATGGATAAATAGAATTGCGACTTCCCACTCAAAGATGGGCGTCTTACTTGTGTCAATGAAGGTTGCTTTGTCATCAAATAAAGCTGTTATCCTTGTGTTCGAAGCTTAACAACAAATTGAAGTTTAAGGAAATTATATTTCTGAAAAATCTTCTTGTATATCTCCTGGTGACTGTTGCAACATTTGAAAAATCATTGACACAAGCACTACTTTGTCCACTCAAAGATGGATAAATAGAATTGCGACTTCCCACTCAAAGATGGGCGTCTTACTTGTGTCAATGAAGGTTGCTTTGTCATCGAATAAAGCTGTTATCCGTGTGTTCGAAGCTTAACCACAAATTGAAGTGTAAGGAAATTATATTCCTGAAAAATCTTCTTGTTTATCTCCTGGTGACTTTTGCAACATTTGAAATATCATTGACACAAGCACTACTTTGTCCACTCAAAGATGGATAAATAGAATTACGACTTCCCACTCAAAGATGGGCGTCTTACTTGTGTCAATAAAGGTTGCTTTGTCATTGAATAAAGCTGTTATCCTTGTGTTCGAAGCTTAACCACAAATTGAAGTGTAAGGAAATTATATTCCTGAAAAATCTTCTTATTTATCTACTGGTGACTTTTGCAACATTTGAAATATCATTGACACAAGCACTACTTTGTCCACTCAAAGATGGATAAATAGAATTGCGACTTCCCACTCAAAGATGGGCGTCTTACTTGTGTCAATGAAGGTTGCTTTGTCATCAAATAAAGCTGTTATCCTTGTGTTTGAAGCTTAACGAAAAATTGAAGTTTAAGGAAATGATATCCCTCTACAATCTTGTGTCTTTTAGAACCTTTCTGCACCATCATATTAAACTTGTTATTGTGCATGTACACAAAGAGAAAAGGTTCCTTTTAACACTACAAGTCTCGTAACAAGCACTACATTTATTTCAATTTTGAACAATTCCCATTGGTAGTAAGGAAATGCACATTGTATGCAAAAAATTAATATGAACATTAAATATTATTTTCGTTCAGGTTTATCCTTGTGATAAACATCTACAGTCTCAGAAATTGGAGTGGAAATGTTTTGTACATTTCAGTGTCAAGGAATTTTTATAAAATATTTTTCTGTCATTGATATTTGATTCCGTACTCCGTTCCGGGATTCCGTTTCCTCATTCGAGATACAGTATTTTACGGCTGCCATCTTCCCCAATAAAATGTGTATTAGTATACAGAAAAATTATTTTTCGGTGAAGCAGCAACTATGTCTTTATTGCAAAAGAAATCAGACAAACACGTGCTTTACAGGTAGATGTTATCAAAGAAACTACAGGCAACATACAAAGGTCAGATCTGTAGGGAGCAACTCGCTGTCGCATGAAACATGTAAGCTTATGTAAGCTCACATGCGAAGCGATTTTTATGATCGACACCCAAAGCTGTTACATAGACTTAAATATGCTTCTATATATTTAAACAAGATTCAGAATGTACTTACGAAACAACAAGGATCCACGGTTTAAAATAGGCGTTCTTTCTTCTCAATGGTTGTTGAAACACTCAGTGTGCATTCCAGTCGCCACGAGTGAACATCAACACTGAACTCCTTCGACACCGCTTCCATGGGATTTGGCGTTTCATTTAAATAGTTTTTCGAACTATTATTCCTCCCTGCAGTCTATCTCCGCAATCTATCACACTCTCCTCGCTCATCTTCACAAAAAAAACGGCCCTGCATGTACAAACCACCAAAATGGAAGGCGAAACGACAGCGAAGAATGTTCAAAAGGGCGCGCGATTCAAAATTCAACGTGAAAGCGAGGCACGCATGCTCACAAGACTCACGCCTCCAGAGCGAGGCAAAATGGGTGCAAGCGTGTTAAAAACTGATTTATAATTTATTTTGCTGTTTCTAAATTGTTGCAAATTACGCTTCAATGTTTGGAGCGTTAATAATTTTAATAACACATCTTTGAATCTCTTAGAAAAGAAAGACAGAGGAAATCATCTATCATGTCGAAAACGAACGAATTTATCATATACTTTTTGCAGTTTGTTATAGAACGAATACTACAGATGTGCCTTTCATGTACCGTTCATCGAAGTGTCACTGGCTTTAACATTGGGCTAAAGCTAGTGCAGGTTTCTTTGTTTTGTTGGGCAAATCTCAGCCTTGGGTATATGCTTGAAATATTCTTAAAATTTCCCAAATAAAAATAGTTTATCCCTATGAATGACACTACCATGACCACGACTTACTTTTCCATCCCGGCTTTTGCAAATGGTTCGTAAGTAAAACGCTTGAGCGAGCCGAATCTTCTCGAAGTAAACGGCGATTGTCGTTTAGACCTATGATCGGCTACACAAAGTCGAAAGAGAAATTAAAATTCCGCATCTTACTTAACTTAAATCATTTATTTGTTCACAATGCTAAGAAATATACACTCCGAGAACGTCTAAACTAGCAGGATACTTAAACCTTTTGTATTTATTTACATTCCGTCTTTTGCCACTGGCCTATTTTGGTCAGATGGACAGCCTTGAGTACCGTCTAAGAAGTCACATCAGAACATCATTAAGAACGTTTTACATACTAAAAATAGTGCTGTTGCCGAGAAATCCTTGGCAGCACATCGCCTACTTAAAATTAAATCAACCGAAGTTAAAAGCTACCAAATTTCCGTAGAAAATTGTCTGCGGAAACGCGACTGATACGGCCTTGTACATTTCAGCCAACGGAAACGCTGCGGAAACGCTGCGGAAACGCGAAACGCGACCTCATTTTGGTCTTACGTGTTTCCGCCCTCCGGAAATGTGACGGAAACTTGAACCATCAGATTTCCGCAAGGTTTCCGAAATACGGAAACGCCTTATTTCACCCTGTGCGAGGTCAAAGTTTAAAGCGTGAATCGTAATATGTATAATTTAAATGTCCTGTTTCGTGACAATAGCCTATAGTTTTGTTTTTATTTTAGTCGGTTTTTAGCACCTTTAGAGCTTTATAACTTGCATGCTGCTATTAAGACAATTTTCCAGCTTGTCCAGTTAAATCAACATCAATGATGGACACCTGTCTAAAAAATGAGAGTTTTATCTTCCGCTCATTCTGACTGATCAGTTCTAGAGTGTTCTGGAATGTTGCATCTAAAAAAATTGCATTGCTATTAATAATTGTTTCGGTGTATATCGGCTCGTGAGCTGCTCACAGCTTTTATAATGCTCACCGAAATTGCCTGCCAACTCATTCATTGGATTAAGTGGCCGTCAAGTTGACCTACCTGTAGCACTTAAGATATCGAGTTCAAGACAAATTTGCAGCGGTCCGGCGGAAAGTCCGGCATTTGTTAGTTTGCGTCAGATGCATTACGCAAACAGATTAACAAATTATCAACAATTTTCAAAACAATTATTGATATGTCTCCTTACCACTTATTAATGATAAAAGGTTGTTTTGACTGCACGCTGTTTCTTTCCAGACGATCACAAATGGGGGTTATTATCAGCTTAGCTGCGTATTAAAACAAGAACATTTCTGACATGCACCGGGCCCATGATTAAGATCGTCTTTTTACAAATCCGTCATTTTTGACAGGTTTCAAGGGTTGAAAGCACTATCATCGAGCTCCAATTAAGGGTGGTTCACGGAGATTTACGAATAAGTCTGCTCGTTTGAACAATAAACTCCCCGATTTGTGTGGTACTCTTAACCCTCCTATCAAAACGAACTATCGGTAACTACTCAGCCATTTTCTAAAGCAACGTCTGAATACATGTGTCTTTGAAACACGCTCTGCAGTAATCATGATCTTAATCCAAAAGATCTTCAAATGAATCTCAGAAAGATTTGGCTCAAAATAATGTGAAACGCCTTCTAGGAAATTCATATAACTCACTACAAAAATTGCTTTTTAGCGCTGAACTTTGTGCAGGCTTTTTTTTTTTTTTTTTGCGCTTTTCTTTTACTTCATACAAAGTGCATGTTAAAAGGCCATTTGTCATGATTTTCAACAGAACAAAATGTACTCTATTCATCATCTTTTATAAATGCCTACATTGGCGCATGGTCTGCTTGTAAAGTCGACATCACCAACATTTAACACCATAAAAATCAAGGCCCGGTTATTGAGTTTTTCCCAATAATAATTATTTTGAAATTAATCTGCAATTGTCACATGTATATTTTGGGGGGCGAATAGATCTTAACTCCACTTTGAACTCTTTGAATTTGTGCATTGACAAATTCCACAATAAAGTGTCTCACTCATTGTTCAAAATCGGGAATTTTCATTTTTACAAATTTTCATAGGCCGTTAAACGTTAGTAGACAAAAACTGTTTAAGGACAATTGGCGTAAATCTTTATCCAGTACATATGTTATTTTCAAAATCGCGTCGGATGTACACGGACGTGATTCGCAAAAATGGCCTCAGGCATAACCCGGAAATATCAAAAGGATCAGTGACGCCGATACATTGAGATATTTTTTAAGTCTCAACTGAAAAGCAAAATGGCGAAGTGAAAATCAAAACATTAGAAACGGCAACGGAAAAGTGAAAAATAAAAACGTAATCACGACGTGCCCCCCCCCCCCCCCCCCCTTACTTCACTTTGTCTTCAGTAAAACACACCTCTGACGCGCCCACAGTTTTTAAGTATCGGCCGTATTGGTCACATACTCTGAACGAAATATGACATAAAGCCAACAACTCTGTTTTTCTATTTTGTTTACATGCTGTTTTCAAGTGAAGGCTTGATGTACATTGACGTACACGTGCCGCATATCATGAGCACGCTTGTTGATTGTGTCATTCCGAAAAGCGTTTAACAGTTTAAGCGGGCGATTAATGCCGTAACTGAAAAGACTAACCATAAAAGCATAACACTTCGGACAATTTACATGATGCCAATCAGTAACGATAACGGTGTACCTCTTTTCTCGCTGACTCCTTTACATGACTGAAATACAGCGGCACCTATACTACGGGGGCACCTAACGGCAATTTTCGGAAAATATCTGTTCGGAAGACGATTTGAGATCTAGAATTTTCGGAACATTTATTGTAAAATTTCTTGCTTGCCTGCCTCTCCTAGGATTTTCGAACATCTACAAAATGATATAATTACCCATTTTTAACGGATTTTTACCCTAAAAAAGGCCACCTAGAATTTTCGGGAGCCTTTTCCTGGCTGAAATTTTCGAAAAGGTAAGTTTTGATCCCTATAATTTTCGGATCACTAGACTTTCAGCTAGGAAATCCGAACAGATGAAAAGTTTTAAGGGGATAAAAATATGCCTATATCTACCGTTTGAATACTAAAATACTTTCAACAATGCTTTGTTAAGTGGTTTTGAACTATATCCTCGTTGGGTGCCCCTGATACTAGTACGCGGCTGATGTAAAGATCCAAAGTGAATATTATCTTAAGAACTAAGGCGCTGTGGAGAAGTCTGCGAATGAAGTGCCTGATCTTTAATATGGCCGAGAAATCCTGGGGGATCCTTTCTATAACGGCTTAAACAAGGGGAGGTTCCGCCCGAAAGAGGTGCCTCTCCTAGGGTTCTGGTGTACAATTATAAGGGAATTCCGTCCCGATCGGTTGAATTATATAAATGAATGGGAAAGGGTATACCACAGGGGCTGCAATAGTATGCATGAAAGGCTAAAGGGTCGGAACTAGGGGAGGAGCCTTCTCCCTGCCCCCGCTTCGCTTAGCCCCGGGTAGAAATCGCTCAAAAAGATTATAATAATATCTCAATCCCTAGTTAATTCTACTTCTGCTCTTGCGAAACGTCTTAATCTCTAATGAATGGAAGCGACGAAATAAATGTTTCTTATGTACCCTCATCAAGGTTCATGATCTTGGTTATATAACCGAAAACACCCGACTAAGAAACCAATTTCATTTGAGACTAAAGTGAGTTCATGTTATAAACAAGCCCGGGCCAAGTCCGATGACAAATGCAAATTATTCTTTCGCGCCCTTCTTTATGAGAAGAAAGGGAATGACAACGGGGAAATTAACATAAGCATTCTTCGTTTTTCATTGGACGAAATATTTCGAAGCCGTCTAATAGAAGGACCAGGTTAAAAGTCCTTTCTTATTTGATGATAACGTACGCGTGCACATCATCCTTCGTGTATTTTTTAAAAAACTAGTGGATGCAGCATTCTTGGGAGTTGGTATCACATATTAACGACAGGCATGCCGATCACTTTAATCCTTCTTCTAAGCGCTGGGGTCAATATGGTAAGTTAAGATGCCAGATTTTATGTACTTCACTCGCTTTACGCTACCTCGTGCTCTTTTTCACGATTTAACGACGACACACCCACTCCCCGCCGTCCAATTGAACAGCTAACAACTGGAGGTAATAAGCTAATGGGGAGTGTTTAGAAACATTCTTAGGATTTTTTTTAAATACTGTATGTATTTTTCCTTTCGGTCTTCACGTGATCAAGTCTACGGTTCTGTAGCGAACGCAAGAAAAACTGATGGATGCAGACCGAGAAAAAATCTGACTCTCACTTCCCTCCTAGCAGAGGTCTCTCACGACGAGGCAAACTCTTACCCGCTGGTTTAAATTTAGTTTCTGATCATCATTATTTTACATACCGTTACGCTCGAAGGGGAACATAATTAACGTGTTTGTAGTGTTTAAAATATCCTACACTATAAACGCACTGAGAGAGTTTCTCTCGGGTAACGTTTGGCTTTCCAAAAAACGTCTCCTGTGTTTTTACGGCGGTAGAAAAGTCAGATGAAGGTGGACATTGGATTCCAATAATATTTGACAACACGGAATCACTGTTTCTTCGTTACCTTAATAAAAAGACTTCGTGACAGCTCTTCAACAAAACTTGCCTTGTTTATAATGCGCGTAAAAACAATCAAGGTTTTATTTCCCTCTTTCAGGTTAATAGCCGCAACAATTATGCCCTCCAACTAATCGACTACCATTACTTTTGACCTGCCTTTGGCCGGAATGGATTGACAATCTGAGCGATTTTATTTCATGTCCTTAGAAATTCGACAGTTAGTTATCAAAAGTTCTAATCACGTGACAGTATGTACCCGTCAAACGGAACGAAGCTAATACAGAAATGTTCGTCTTCAGGAAATCCACATGTGCCAGGCATAACAAAGTACGAGTTGCTTTGAACGTTAATTTAATTTCAAAGTACTTAGCCGTATAGGCTAAACTATTATTGAATCGTGGTTTTATGTCCTAATATCTTTTTTTTACTGATATGTGCCAACTCAGCAGAATTTTATCATCCGTAGCTTGAAAACGTGGATCAATTAAACCACAAAATTAATTCCAGAACAATAGAGAATATTCTAGAATGTACTAGAATGTTAGGTGGAAACCGACTTGCCACAATCAGAGCCAACCCTGGAGTCCCTTAACAATAGACCCACTGACAGTTTCTAGGCTTCATGCACAATGTTGTTGTTAGCGGCCTTAATATCCCTTCAAGTGTTACTTTTTGAGGTAAGCCTCCCTCCTTCACTTAAGCTAATTTATTGCAAGGAATGGGAAGTGAACTTTTTTCGAAAGCAAGCCACGCGCGCAAAATTTTGCTTGTTTACCAAGGCATCCCTTCCTGACAATGAAGTTTGACCAGTCAATCTCAAATAACGATGTTTTCATTCTTGAAAGTTTAGCTGCAACCTTCAAGGCCCGAGTTTAGCACTCTACCACATACAAGACGTGAGGGCGTTGTTTTAGGCCCTTTGCTTCCTCACCCAAGTAAAAAGAAAGGCCACGATAATACTGAGCATTCTTCTTCCTGTCTCGTATGAAGCGTTTATCTTTTGGTATTGTTTTACCACTTCACTCGGAAGTGCATTGAAAATATTTGAAATGCTAGCTATTTTAGCTATTTTGGGAACAATCTGCTTGAGGATCTAAGTAAACAATTGTACTAGAGCCTCTACTTACTTAAAAATTCGTATTTGAGCGTTGTCATGCATGATAGCCTACGAGACGCAGCTATTGAATTTCGTCAAGAGGGCCTTAAATCAAAATACAGTGAAACCTCTATCAAGCGGACACCTTTGGGACCTTCCCAAGTGTCCGCTTAATAGAGGGAGTCCGCTTAATAGAGGTTGTAAAAATTGTGCAATGTTTGTTAACGACCAACATTCAACGGTTACTCTGTACCGTGATAAAGTTGCATGTTGTTTAAGAAGCTATCCAGAGTTCAAATTCATTACCTTTCATTACCAACTTTAATTTGTTTGTAAATGCAAAAACATTATAAGAACTGTCTTCACTACGTGTTTCAAAGACGAAATCCAATACTACAATTGTCAATTCAGTCCGGTGTCCGCTTAATAGAGGTTTTTAACAATAGAAATTAGCCAAATACAACTTATAGTGTCCGCGTCCGCTTAATAGAGGTGTCCGCTGAATAATGGTTCGTTATAAAGCGAAACTGATCAGACGTTCGTTTCGGGACCCGGCTTAGTGTCCGCTTAGAAGAGGGTGTCCGCTTAATTGGGGGTTCGTTTAAATCCTAATGCAGTTTTACAAACGCGTAATCAATGCTAGTTACACAATGGAATGTTACCATAGTTTGCTTTCATGCTGCATATTGGGTCTACTGAGTTTAAAGAAACCTCACTTTGAAAGGTCTCCACGATTTCTTTTCAGCCTGTTGACATCAAATTACAATCATATTGTGAATTTATGGAGCATTTTTTTTTTGTCAATGCGTTCAGTCATTTTTCGTTGAACATCAACGAACAGGTGCGAAAAAAAGAAAAGGAAAAGAGGGACTTTCCCTTTGATCCCTGCTTTCTCATTGGTTGGTGTGATCTAACTGTTGATAGTTCCAAAGTCCTTTTACACACACGTGTCTTTCATCGAGTCATCTTACGAGCTGAGCGGGTCTGACATAATCTCGCTCGATGATTATCTCGACTGCGACAAACTCACAACAATGTACAAAGTTTGCTTTTTAATCGTGTTTGGCATCGGTGTGAAACAGGTAAGTAAGAATTTGTTTGTAAGAATTTTGTTTGCATATTGCCGAGTTGAACAAACTACTTTAACCTGGTAGTCGTGTGTGGGTGGAATATACATGCATAACCTATGACACACCTCCAACGCGCCCACTGTTGATCACGAATTTTCTAAACTCTTAAGTTTTCTTGCCGTTTGAAGCACAAGTGTTGTGTAATTATGTTGAAGAAACTAATATTTTCATCCCTGGTTTGGCTAGCAAGAGGCGAGCCTGCTTATTAGACAGTCAATTTGTTAGCAAACAAGAAACTAGGAAGTAACTGAACCGAATCCTGTAAACCGCGCGTCCCGCGAGTAAACGTAGCTATAAATAAACTAAATCATTCTCTTTTGACTGAATACAATCAAGCAGACTTCGGTCGGCCCAGCACAATTTCTTTTTTTCATCAGAACGTCCGTGTGCAACGCGGAAAATGCGAGATGTTGATTGCGGAATAAACACTTGACAAAGGCTGTTGGGTCGGAACTGAACCGTCTAAGGGACTGACATGATGTGTTTGCCATATTAATTAAGGAGGTTTCGTTGTATTTAAGTTCTTTTTCGTTTATTTTATTATTAGTGGGGCATGGAATATCGTTTGTGTACCGATTACTCGTTAAATCGAGGTTCCACAGACTGTATATCGTGTCCTTTTCCGCTAGCCTGAACGGATGATTTCATCCAAATGAAAGGGTGCCTTGTTCACGGACGGATCCGTTAAGAAAATTACCATGACTAAATAAATAAGAAACAATACGAGATGACCCACTTCATGGCACAATGCCCTAACCTCTTTTCTTCCGTCCCCCACCCACCCTTCCCCCCGAACCCCTTGCTCGCAGGCTAAAGTAACGCTTAAAAACCCTCCCCCTCCTCTCACCCCACTTATAAGCCCCGAGTAGTTAGTGGCCAAACAGTAAATGAAAAAATAGATCCAGCCTCCTCCAGCACGTCTTGAAATAAATCAAGAGAGAATGAGCTGAACTCTCTTGAATGAATCCTGATCCGTTCTACTGTGTAGTCAGTGTTTTAAAAAGCCTTTTGTTGTTTTTACCGGGTTATAAGCCTCAGTGAATATAAGCCCCCCCCCCCCCCCCCCACACACACACACCCACGTTTTTAAGCCCTCCTAAAACCCCCTTACCCAATTGTAAGTGGAAGTTAACGGTATTTGTAGGTGACTAAAAGCGAATTCGAAGGAATAAATTAGGCTTTTGATGTCCACTGAGTCACGATGTTGGTTTAAACTCCGCCGACTTTTTTTTTTTGCGGGGGGGGGGGGAGGGGGAAGGGTGGGGGCATCCGGCTTAAACAAGCCTGGGCATACTGGCCTTATAACCAATGCAAATTCTAAACTTCACTTTTTCATTGGGCGAAGTAACACGTGATTGTGTTAGAGTCGAGCATGTTTCGGTAATTTATGCGTGCACATGTTTCGTGCCGACTGCAAGATCAGAGCTTCAAGTAGATGTTACTTTGTTGGCGAGCTCACGTTATCTCTACAGGCGCTAAAATGATCATTTTAGTCCTTATTCTTGGAATTGAAGCTATGACGGTAAGCAAAAAATTGGCGTGTTACAGTCTATCACCCTCTGCGTTAATGGTTAAAGTAGCGATCGCACACACCCATTGATGTCCACACGTAGAGCTCTGAACAGTTGTCATGTTCAAATAATTTAAAGAAATTTTATTAGTTTCATACGTATTTTTCCGAACAGTTTTCACCTCTAGGTGAAAATATGATGACTGGAGGGAAGGAAAAACTCAAACTTGGTTTGCGAATATACACTATTCAGGTCCGGTCGTTGAGACCATAAACGTGGCAGTTCACGATTCCGTTCGGCTCCAATGAGCAGAAACTGCAATGGAAAGCGTTTGAGGTATTTAGGATATTTATAAAAATCAACGACGACAGTTGAGCAGAAAGCATAATAACTTTTGGCTTTCACAAAGAGTCTTCGTTCTGCAGTGGTAATAAAGGCTAACTCACGAGTATCATGTCATAACACAGACGGAATCACTATAAGAGTTTTAATTGTTTTCTTTTTGTAACACTGATGGTACAACAGTCTATCAGCTCCGCCGGTCAACTGGCGCTTTTCTCTGGGTTCAAAGTTTAAAACTTGAATAGCAATATGTCTAATTTAAACGCAGTAGAAAAGACTGTTCATAATAGAAATCCTGTTTTATGACCCTGACTGCCGTTAGGTTTTGTGGCTTTCTAATTTTATTGAATTCATTTTTTTTTTCTTAAGATAAGACTTCAGATCTTGTCTAATTGATAGCTTTTAGCTTTACATCTTGCTAATACGACTATTTCCTTTGTTCCAGCTTAAATCTTTTCAATATATATTCTAAAAAACGGAGTCTGACCTCCGCTCATTCCTGCGGCGCTTTTAAAGCACCACGTAGCCTGCTTCACCTGGCGTTCCTGCCCAAGACTCAATCAAAAGCAGAAAGTAAATTGAGTGAAATGAAAATACACCAGAGATTGTTGAAGTATATCTGAAGTTCAGCAAAGCATTATGCAATGAGTAGTTACGCATCAAAGAGTTTGTTAGGATTCGAGCGGCTAAATTCATTTGGTACTGAGTACAAGTTCCTGAGCGTTTTCCATTTTAAAACTTTCAAGCTGAACGGGCTGAAAGCAGCCGACAAGTCATGACAATTTATGGTATAGTTGATAATTTGAAAACCTGATTGACCTCAGTGATTCCTTTTCTCCCTTTTTTTCCTTCTTTATATCAAGAAAGTAACAAAAGATCCACTTACTCAGCGAATTCCACTTAAAACCACAAATTCTCACAATTCTAGAATCCTACTGCCGACGGTTGACCAAAAGACACTCGTTAAGCGCAGATAAAGTTATAAGGTGCGTTGAATAGTATATGTTTTAACACTAAGTGAGTTTGCCAGACACGAGTTCACAAATCTTTGATCGGAAACCTTCAGCTGAACCTTGCCAGACACTCTTTCTCTCTCTTTGACCGGAATAAGACTCGGCTCAAAACAAGCAAGACGAGTGAATGATTCAACGGCTAGCTTATCACTAGCAGAACGATGGACGATTACAGAAATTCTCCGAGCATCAAATTCTGTGCTGACTTATTCTCTGCTCACAGATGTCCCTCCGCTATAAAGTTTAAAATAAGACTAGAATGCGCGAGCGTGAATTGATCAAACGTCCTTTTAATTTCTAAGGCTTACTTTCCGGCAAATGAAATGAACTAAATGTAAAAAGTGAAATAGAAATAGCGAAAAATCAAACTTCTAATTAAATCTTTTCTTATGGTTTAGAATATACTATTCTCGAAACCGAGACTGTTTTGATCCAGGCTGTGTAAATCGAACCGAAACTGTGCATGGAACCTTGCGTTTTTGTTTCCTGTATTTCTCTCACCTATTGTATGGAATATGTGTGAACATCTTCATTATGAATCGGTATATTTCAAAGAGCTACACAAGGAGCGAGCCGAATACTATATACAGGGCGGGGCAGCTGTAGTGTCAACTATTACTAGTATACCATTTTTTGAGGGAAACTGAACATGAAAGTGTGTGACGCTATCCCGGGGACGCTATATGTTGTATCTGAAGAAAATACAGCAATCAATGAGAATAATAATCGGTAACACTAGCGTGACGGGCCGTGTCACGTTATTTTTAACCATGCGAATGTCGCAATTTTTCGCAAAATTAGGGGAACTCAATGTCTTGCGGGCTACTTAAAATTGTTTGCCCAGAAATTTGTTTCGATATTCTTATAAATTGGGGGCCTAGTAATGCCGTAGAAAGTCAATTTGTGAATTTTTAAGTTATAGCGCGTGGTTAAAATTTGCATAATTTTATCCCCATAAAAACTGTTAATAGGGCCTGTTTTTAATAATACCATTTTGGCCACAAAAATATTCCAGCTTGCACAAATGTATCGTTTTATAAGGCAGAAAGGGTCATAAAAACTATTCGTGTTCTTCAATGACTGCCAAATCGTTGTAGTTTGACGTACGAGTCAATGAAATTTGTGTAAAATTTCGCTTTACCGGAAGTGGATTTTGAGCCCCGAAAGGGGCAAAATGAGTTTTCTCGCATTTTAACAAAAGAACACGTTATTTGGGGAAACTAACTACAGCATGTTTCATTACTCGTTAAGGGTTATCGATGAGCCAAAAATGAGCGAAATCAAATTTTGAACTTGTGCCGACCGTGGGTCGATATTTAGGGAAAGCCGCTCTTAACATTAACGAGGCAATGAATTAAATTTCTATACTGATACAACTTTCTGCTATAACGTTGTCTCAGAAAAATGCTAAAAAAAGGAAAAAAACACAAACAAACAAATAGGAATTAGTCAGTGGCTAAACCACTCTAGCGCTGATTTTGTTCCTGCCAGTTAAAAGCACTTGTTCAACTTCTTCTTCTTCTTCTTCTTCTTCTTCTTCTTCTTCTTCTTCTTCTTCTTCTTCTTCTTCTTCTTCTTTTTTTTTTTTCTATTTAACGGTTATAACCTAAACCACGTACACCCCAATTCGACTTGCCGTAATATACGTTGTAATATCATTGCATCTCCAAAGAAAATATCTCCACAGTTAAAACGTGACATAAGTAGCGGAATGCGACGCACTATTATGCACTAATTCCATTGTCTTAAAAATACTTGTACATATATTTTGCAGTAAATATTAGCATCTGTTTCACGGTCCAAATAGTCAGAGTGATTTTACTTGAGTCAAGTAAAATTTGCATTTGTCTCCACGCTAGTTTAAAAGGTTAAAATCCATACGCTGAAAATGAATAAATGTATTAAGCACTTCAATCACGCCCCCCTGGCTACAAACCATGAGTAAGCACCAATTTGAAGGCTTCACACGCAGAATAAGGTCCGGTCAGAGTTGCTTCCGTCACGGATGGCATTGTTTAAGGGACTTTCCCTAAAATCTACTCTCTTATTGGCTCAAATTATCTTTGACATGAATAAAAATTAAGAAAGTTCAAAGTCCCTTTCAAATGCGTATGGTAATTGTATTCCTGCACATGGCTCTCGATGACGACAAAACAGATAATTCGTAAGAATTTTCTATCTCAACAAGCTAGAAATCACCGTGAGGATGTACAAAATTTGTGTACTCGTGATTGTGCTGGGTTTTGGGGTACCTATGGTAAGTTTGCGTGTTTTTGTTCAATGCTACAGTGAGGAACACTCGACACACCTCCGACTCGGCTAGGCCCACCTGACTATTTCAGAGTATCTGGCCCCAGTTTTTCAAAATCTCTATCCAGTGGATAAAGCAATTGAGTCATGGTTTACCGTTTCCCTAACATTTATCCGCTGCCAGTGGATACTGATTTATCCTGTAGACAGCTCTACCCAGTTTTTGAACAACCTGAGTGGCCAGGTGTAGAAATTCCTGCCAGTCATTCTAGGATCAGGAAGATGATCTTAACTGCTCTGTTTTCAGCTGTTTCTAGCATACATAACTGAACATCAATAACCGTCTGTAGCACCTGCTTAGTGAATTAAACTCTTCCTGGGTTAAGTTCATTCATGACGCTTGTGTGCAGTCATTTCTTATTTTCTTCTATAATGATAGCCTTTTCATGATTTATTACATTAGTTGCGTGATTTTTTCGTGCGTACTTGCGTAAAATTTGCGTTTGCAAATGAAATAGAGGTAATGTATCATGAAAGGTCGCACGTAAGCGTAAAAGATGAACTTCGCTCACCTTCTCGTTTAAGCTCAGCGCTTTTTATCTTGGCTCTATTTTAGTTCACGTGATTAAAATTTACGTGCGTTAACGTGCGTGGCCAAAAACACGTCAGTGGAAATCAACCTTAAGGCCGAACTTACTTTTTCTAAGCTTTGAGAAAGGCGAATTCGCATGGCAGTCAATCTTAATTATGTTACGTGGGAAAGTAAGCTTAAGTAAACCTGACGTAAAAAAGATAGGTTGTGTGTGAAGCTTTCTTTTACTTGAAGAATTTAAAATTTACTTGTCTTGAAATATTTCTTAGCTTATTTAGGCTCTAGTGTAAAGATTACCAATGTCCTTAGAAATTCGACAGGGTCATAATCACGTGACAGTATTTTCCCGTCAAACGGGTATGAAGCTAACTTAGCGTATGTTAATGTTCGTACAAAGTATTTAGCACTCGTCATGAGTTTCTTTGAACGGTAATATTCAAATTACTTAGCTGGACAGGCTGATCTATTATTGAATCGTGGATTTATCCTAATATATTTTTTCACTGATATGTGCTAACTCAGCAGTTTTATCATCCGAAGCTTGTAAAACGTCAATCAATTTAGCCACAAAATCAGTTCTAGAACAATACGAAATGTTCCAGAATGTACTAGAATACTAATCAGGGTAAACCTTGGAGCCCCTAAAAACAATCGACCCTTTGACAGTTCCTTGGCTTCTTACACAAATTTGATGTTAGCAGCGTGGTAAATATTTCTTCCAAGTGTCACTTTTAAGCCTCATTAAACAGTTTCCCCTTTTCACTTTAGGATAATTTATTGCAAGGAACAGGGAGTGAATTTTTTTGAAAGCAGTCGCTGAACATTTTGTTTATTTAACCAAGGCATCCCTTCCTAACAATGAAGGTTGCAAAATTTTGGCGTATTATAGT
The DNA here is from genome assembly GCA_964035705.1 of Porites rus. Classification (NCBI taxonomy): domain Eukaryota; kingdom Metazoa; phylum Cnidaria; class Anthozoa; order Scleractinia; family Poritidae; genus Porites; species Porites rus. Next base: position 14,654,419 of record OZ038004.1, on the reverse strand, counting down.
CTATCACCCTCAGTGTTAATAGTTAAGTATCGATCGCACACGCCCAGTGCTATTCACTCGTTTAAGAGTTCTGAATAATTGTCATATTCAAATAATTTAAAGAAATTTAGTTTAATTAGTTTAATTAGCTCCAGTTTGAATGATATTGCTTGCTTTAACTAATAATTCGTGTCGTTGTCCAAAACCGCGTATCTACAGACATAGCAAGTTGGCCTGGGGTGAAACCGGTAATATCAAAAGGATCTCAGTGACGCCGATAAATAATAACTTCCGTGGACTTTGAGACATGTTTTGAAATGGTTATTAACGCCAATTTTCGGCCTTTTAGCGCCCCGACGGGTTCGCGACCTCACGCAACAGGTAATCGGAAATTACATAGAAAAAACAGTGGTTCTCTCTAATTACCT